>OY769903.1:15432143-16632143 GCA_963669185.1 Dyspetes luteomarginatus | reverse complement strand
ACTGATACCCTCTCAGTAGATGCAATTCAACAGGAAAATTATTTACCAGACCATTAACCAAGCGTTTACCACTCTTTTTCATACTCTCTGAATATTGTACACGATCGTATCCATCGGGAGGTAGAGACTCGACTGTTCAGAAATCTATATAAAACCCTTATTTATATTATTCTTTGTTAGTCATGATCACGATGAGCTCCAAGGCGCAATCTGCCGGATTTCCCGTAATAAATTTTGATGAGCATGCACAGCGTGGTTATGAGGAAAAAAGGGAAAAGCGTCATGGCCATTTGTTGCCAAATACCATTCGCGTAATATTCTGTGGCCCATCGAATTGCGGCAAAACCAATGCATTGTTCACTCTCATAATTCATCCCAATGGTTTGAGATTTGAGAATGTATGTTTATTCATATTTTCGTATATGATAAGGATTGATAGAACTGTTGTTCAAAAAGGTGCCCAATGATGTGAATATTATAGAAGATGACGTGAAAAATTATGAAAGTATTGGACTGGCCACAAATACGCATAAGAAATTTTAAAAATCTACCGGAGCCATACAGACAGATAATAGTTTCAAATGTAAGAATTATACAGCAAAGAAAGAAGAAGAGTTCTACATTCTACGCGTACGGGTAAAGGATTACCCGACCATATGGTGGCTAGAAAAGGTGCACGATTCGATTATGTCTATTGGGATGATCCAAAATGAGCTAGTCGATCGTCTACGCTTACTCCTAGCATCTCAAGCGGCATGTAATTCATATCACGCGAATGAAATTATATCGATTATCGAGGAATTGCGAGAGGCTAAAATCTTTTGTTCAGCCATTCGCTGTGGAGATTTCACTCATTCGCAAGATGAGCGTTGATGTGTTTGAGCGACAGCTGGATAAAAGTGTGCTCGTGAAAACTCGCGGTCCTCCAGGCAGACCTGGGATTGGTTATAAACTCACAGCTAATGGTGATTACGATCTGGAGAATAAACGGCTCTGCAATATTGGCATTCCAGTCGACCAAAATTGTTTAGGCGCAATGGTTCGGTTTTATATAATAATAAAAATAATAATTTGTTCGTGGACTGTAATTTTTGGTTAATAAATATTTATTGTGCACATTTAATTGATTGAGAGTGATCGATACGCGTACGTTCGCTCTCTCGTCCGCTCGTAAGTCGACTGATTTCGAATATTGGAGCCGTTAATGTACGCGTTTTCGTTATCCCCACCTTCGCACATTTTCGGACGGTTATACATATATATGATTCTTCAAATTCGTACATATAAATTTCTCGATCTATACATGCCGCCCACCAATTAATACATATTAATTCTAAATTATTGACCCTTGAATAAATTACAATGCGATGAGTCCGACGTTGGCAGTTTACATAATTTTGTTATCGCTCGCTCACAAGATCCGCTCGCAGTTTTTAACGTTACAACACGAATTTTTCCATCTGAGCGTGCATGAAGTTCGGTAACTTTGCCCATTTTCCATTTTAAAGTCGGCAAATTATTTTCTTGTATTAGTACAATGTCGCCAATTGCTAAATTTTCCTTTTCACGTTGCCATTTCGATTTACCCTGCAATGATGTTAAATACTCTGAACTCCAACGGCGCCAAAAGTCTTGAGTAATTTTTTGAACGAGTTGCCATCGATCAAGTCTATTTATTGGAATTTCGCTTACGTCTAATTGTGGTACGTCAGTTAGAGGTCGCCCAATAATAAAATGTCCAGGTGTTAATGGTTGCAAATCATCAGGCGTAGATGGTAATTGACAAATTGGCCGTGAGTTTAGGCACGCTTCAATTTGCGTTAATACTGTCACTAATTCTTCAAACGTCAACAAATGTTGTCCTACAACGCGTTTTAAATGAAATTTACTCGATTTTACGCCTGCTTCCCATAGACCTCCCATGTGGGGTGCAGATGGTGGGATAAATTTCCACTGGATGTTTTGCGGAATACAAAACATGTCGTTTACCTTCTGATAAGATTCCTCAACGGATTTGTATATTTCTGCAAGTTCGTTGCGAGCTCCGACAAAATTTGTTGCGTTGTCACAATATATACGCTGGGGACATCCTCGCCGTCCCGCAAAGCGTCTAAGTGCTGCGATAAACGAGTTTGAGCTAAAATCGCTCACTGCTTCCAAATGTATCACTCGCGTTGACAAGCATACGAATAATGAGATGTACGATTTGTTAGTTTTCCGGCCACGCCCTCGATTTACCAATGTTGTAATTGGTCCGGCAAAATCTACTCCCGTTGTAAAAAATGGTGGTGTCGGAATAACTCGATCCGATTAATTGTGATAATGGGTTCGGATTGTTACGATAACAAATCATGCATTCATGTACAATTCTTTTAGCGATGTTTTTTCCTCTTATCGGCCAGTAACGTTCATGAATTGAATATAATAGAGCTTGCGGACCAGCGTGGAGTAACCTGCGGTGTTCTCGTTCGAATAACAATTTTGTAAATTGACTCTCAGGAGGTAATAATATTGGATGCTTTGTGTCAAATGTAGCAGTTGAATTTTGGATTCTGCCGCCCACCCTGAGGAGTCCGCTTTGATCCAGGAAAGGACTGAGAGACGATAGTTTACTGGTCGATTTAATTTCTCGATTCGCCTTGAGACTAGAAACCTCAGCTGCGAAAAATATGCCTTGAATTTCCCTAATTATTAAATTCTGTGAGAATTTAATTTCCTCGAGAGAAATAGGTCCAACCTTGCGTAGTGCCCTCTTGACTCTACAATTGAATGTAAATCGATATACTCTTGCTAAAATGCGCTCAATTTTTGATAAAGACGAGTATGTATCCAGTATGGACAAAACATTTTGTTTCGAATCGTTAATATTTAAAAATACTCGTGACTCTAATTTCGGTTCTGATTGAACAATTTCTGCCTCTGACTGTGAGAGGTTCGACAATGAAAATTTTCTTGACCATTGATTGTGTGGTTTTGATAGCCACTCAGGATCTTCCCACCATAGTTTGCAATCTTGTAAATTCTTTAAGCTTGCTCCACGTGAAATTAAATCGGCCGGATTGTCCTCGCTTTTCACGTGACTCCAATGGGTTGACGAGAGTATTGATTGAATTTCTGCTGTTCTGTGCGAAATATTTTTTGACGAGATGGATCGCCTGATATCCACGCTAGTGCGATGGTGGAGTCGCTCCACGCGTATATTGCATCAAGTTCGATTTTGAGCGCTTCACGTACATTTTTTAATAATCTAACTAATACTATTGCACCACATAATTCCAATCTTGGCAACGTAATTGTCTTGTTTTTTGTCGGCGCGACTCGTGACTTAGAACCGACCAATACTGATTTGAGGATATTGTTGTTATCTGCTGTTTGTAAATAAATACAAGATCAATAAGCTCTCAGTGATGCATCGCAAAATGCGTGTAAGTAAAATCGTCTACTATTGTTTCCGGATGTGACTCTACGTGGAATTTGGATCGTGTTTATATCCTTTAAATCTCTTACATAAGCGTCCCACGCTTGTTGCAGGTTATCTGTCAGTGGCTCGTCCCAGTTTAAATTTGCTAACCATGTTCCTTGCATCATGAGCTTAGTTCGAATTAAGATAGGACTAACCAATCCCAATGGATCAAATAAACGTGAAATGGCTGACAAAACTTCTCGTTTCGTTTTGCTTGCAGTTGTTATTGCTTCAATAGAGAACTCAAAAATGTCTTGGTCTGGTAACCAATTTAAACCTAACGTTCTCGCATTGTTTGCGTTGGTTGCATCGACGGCGACATTGAGCGATTTGCCTACTTGCTCATTATTGTCTACATTGTTTAATGTTTCAGGACAGTTTGAGCGCCATTTATGGGGTTCGAATCCACCAAGCCTTAATAACGATTTTAATTGAGCTATTAAATTGCTCGCGTCTGTTATATTATCAACTCCAGTCAGAATATCGTCAACGTATAAATTATTCAATAATACATGTGAGGCTTCATTATGTGTGTTGGTAGCATTGCTCGCTAGATCTCTAACGCATCGAATTGCTAAAAATGGCACGCAAGCTAATCCGTAAGTCACAGTGTTTAGTCTAAATTCTTGTACCTGTTCGTTTGTTGAAAATCGCCATAATATTCTTTGAAAATCTCGATCGTCCTCGTGAATAATGATTTGTCGGTACATCTTTTTTAAATCAGCTGTCATTGCTATCGCATGTAATCGGAATCGCAAAATAATGTCAAATATGTTATCTTGAAGGTTTGCGCCGACCATTAACGTGTCATTTAATGAGAAACCGGATTTAGTTTTTGCAGACCCGTCGAATACTACTCGCAATTTAGTTGTTGTACTCGTCTCACGCAAAACACCGTGATGTGGCAAATATACCGTAGTTCCATTTGATTTCTCAATCGCTTTTGACATATGATTCAACGAAATGTATTCTTGTATAAAATCGGAATATTGTTTATGGTAATTTGAATCACGACTGAATTTTCGCTCTAAATAATTTAATCTTTTCATTGCAATTTCTCTTGAATCTCCGAGATTTGTTTTGGTTTCTCGGAAAGGTAAATTAACCACAAAACGTCCTGACGCGTCTCGAGTTTTCGTACTTACAAAATGATTTTCACATTGTAGTTCTTCCTTCGATAATTTCACGTGTTTATCGACAGTGTATTCTTCGAGTTCCCAAAATTTTTACAACGTCTCGTTCACGGAAGTTTGCTGTAGCGATAAACACGTGTATACATTGCTAGTCGAATGGTTGATCGAGGCATTATCAATCAATTGTTCTGGTATTGGACCGGCTATTATCCATCCAAATTTGCTATTCTGTAAGGCAGGTAAATTGTCGCTAAGTTCAATTTTTCCATTTTCTAATAATTGGAGGAAGAATTCTCCGCCTATGAGAACGTCAATAGTGTTTGGATTGTGAAATAATGGATCTGCTAATTTGAGATTTCCTGGAATTGGTAATTGCTCAGTACGAATCGAAAATGACGGTAGATCTTTAGTTATTCGAGGAACAACTAGACAATACAAGTTTAATTCAAAGTTCGACGTTCTTGATTTTAATGTAACTTGACAGCCGTTCTTTATTGCGCAATTCATGGCACCTAGTCCGTTAATGGTCTCGCAAATATTGTCTAATTTTAAGCTAAGTTTTTTGCTTGCTGCCATGGTTATAAAATTAGCCTCGCTCGTGCTATCTAATAATACTCGTAATTGATAATTGTGGTTGTTACCTCCATCGGCAGTTACTATAGCGGTTGACATGAGCACATGCTTACGTGTAGGTTCTCCTCGGATGTGATGCGCAGACAAACCTCTCGATGGTTCGCGAGTGTCAGTTGATGCTTGTCGCTCTGCTCCGACCGAAGAACTTGCTGCTTGCGATGAATCTACGGCGAGATTCGTTGATTCTCCCCCCAGTTTCTGCTCGAATTTGTCTCCGATTTTATGTGGCATAGTGTGTTGTGTCGACCTCCACATTCTCGACACATACTGGATCTACAAGCTGTGGCGAAATGATCGTTGCGCAGGCAATTCATGCACAACCTTAATCGCTTAACGGCTTGAATTCTATCTTGAACAGAGAGATTTGAAAATTTATTACACGTGTATATTGAGTGTTGACCCTGACATAAGTAACAGCGTCCTTGGTACGTTGTTGCCAAGGCAGTCTTGCCCGGGAATCTCGATTGATGCGATTGTCCTGACTTGTCGCCCTTTTCATGGCTATTGTGTTTAGGCTTGTTATCGTTCGGAATTTCGCTTAGTGCTGCGCGTTCCAAAACTTGACAACGAAGCTGTAAAAACTCAATGATAGCGTTAGTGGTCAAATTTTCCAGCGTTTCGGCATGCTCTTCCCAGCGTCTTCTCGTGGCATTGTCCAAATTTTTCTCAATTAAGTACGTGATAAATTCTTCCCATTGATCTGTAGGTAAATTCATGGAATGTAAAACTCGCAAATGTTTTTGAACATGGTCAACGAGATCTTGAATTGCCGTTGCTGACTCTCGTTGTACTCGCGGTATCTCGAAGAGACATTGAATATGTCGTTTGCGAATTGCTTTATCGTCTTCGTATCGCTTTTTTAATAATTCCCAAGCAATCGTATAATTTTGTTCAGAAATTTGAATTGATTCGATTACTTTTGCAGCAGAACCGGTTAAGGATCCCACCAAGTATTGATGTTTTTGAACATTGGATAAATCGCTATTATGAATCAATGTCGTAAATGTATCAGCATACCTTTTCCAATCTTCGATGGTTCCATCAAACGTAGGTAGCTTTATTATGGGTAGCTTAAGTCGAGATTCTCGGGGCCCAGAAGACTGTGTACTAATACGTTCCAACATCTGTCCTTGTTGTTCCAATATTCGAGCGAAAAACTCACCGTTTGTGTCGGTTGAACGTTCCGAAAGCCGTTGTATTAGTATTACTTGTTGTTCCAAAAGTTGTGTGAGCACGCTGTCCGATGCCTGACTCCCGCCACGGCTGTTCGAAGCTTGCTGTACTGGCTTTAATTTTTCTAGACACTGCATCAGTGATGCTTTGATTGCGAAGTACCGATCATCAAATTCCGCTTCCTCTGTACCATCCTCGTTCTTGTATTCTTGTTCTCCTTCATGTTCTGTTGTAGATGATAATTGTTGCGAGATGGCTTGAAACTTTGCGTACGCGTCGTCTAAGCCTTGTAGATGTGCTTCTACTTCTTCCTTCGTAGTCGAGTCTAGATTTTCTGTTATACGATTTGCAAAATTTTTAGTTGTTGTCAATTTTGCCTTTATTGTTCCTCTTTGTCTTCGCAATAGATCGCTGCTCATTTTTATGCAGTTTAAATTTTCTTTATAGTTTAATTACTCTACTTGTCCGTTGAATTTGAATCACTCGATATTCCTCTCAACGCTTTTATTGCGGCTCGCTCACGATGTGTATCGGTGTAATCAAAACAAGAGTCTCCTATACGCGAGTCTATTGAAATAAACACACGAATTTTTTTTTTCTCGTACTGAAGATTCTAGAAGGTTCGAAGACGTGTTCACTCGAAAAATGTCTGACAATATCACCTCACTGTACGAATATTTTTCACTTTAAATAATTGTCGATTTTTGTTTTTTGATCGAACCTTAATGAATTTGATTGTTCTTTTGATGGTGACGAAACCACGTTGCGTTAATACGAATTGTTTCACGTTTTACTCACGCACGCGGATTCGGCTCGAAGGATCAGAAATGTTTAGGCGCAATGGTTCGGTTTTATATAATAATAAAAATAATGATTTGTTCGTATAATAATAATAATTTGTTGTTGGACTGTAATTTTTGGTTAATAAATATTTATTGTGCACAATTAATTGATTGAGAGCGATCGATACAATTGCGTACACTCGCTCTCTCGTCCGCTCGTAAGTCGACTGATTTCGAATTTTGGAGCCGTTAATGTACGCGTCTTCGTTATCCCCACCTTCGCACATTTTCGGACGGTTATACATATATATGATTCTTCAAATTCATACATATAAATTTCTCGATCTATACAAAAATGATGCAATAACATCGAATGTGTTACGTCACAAATCTCGCAATACAATTAAAGTTCTACGCAAAGAAATGAATGATAGTAATCTACTGTTGGTTCAGAGTCTTGAAGCCACCATAAAGGATATATCGAACACTCTGAGCACTGATCTAAAAACTCTTCAAGACTTGGAGATTCAAAATTCAAAAATCATTGCTGTACTGGATATCCGACTGAGTAGACTGGAAAATGAGCGGAAAGAAGCAAAAGCTGGTGGAGGAGCTACATAAGCCCGCTCGAAAAAATTATCCACGCCGACATCTGCACATACGCGGCCCTGGATGAAACTTGGAAGGCTGATCTTGTGGATATGTCATCGTACGCACACCATAATTCCAAGTACAAATTTCTCCTCACCGTCATTGATATATTCTCCAAGTTTTCCTGGGCAACACGAATGAAGAGCAAAAACGACAAAGATATAACAACCGCAATGAAATCTATCCTTGTGAGGGGGCGCGTACCAAAAATCCTGCACGTCGATCGAGGAAAAGAGTTTTACAATTTAAATTTTAAAACTCTCACGAGGGAATTTAATATTAATATGTACTCACCATACAATAATTTAAAAGCCTCAATTTGTGAACGCTTCAATCGTACATTAAAGAATAACATGTGACTACAATTTAGTCTTCGGGGGAATTATAAGTGGACCGATATTCTCAATAAATTGATCTCCCAATATAACGACAGAGTGCATCGCGCCATTCGCATGAAGCCAAGAGACGTTAACCATGATAATGAGAAAGATCTACTATATAATGTTATTCATGGAGAATAACAACAACAACAACAACAACAACAACAAAATAAATAAAAAACCGGTGAAATTGAAAATCGGCGATAAAGTGAGAATTAGTAAATTTAAGAATGTATTTGCAAAAGGTTATACTCCAAACTGGACAACTGAAATATTTACTATAATTGAGGTGAAAAACACGAATCCAGTGACATTCAAACTGAAAGATTATCAGGATGAACCTATTGCCGGTGGCTTCCATGGACAAGAGCTGCTACGAATCCAGCATCCGGATATTTATTTAATTGAAAAAGTGTTGAAAAAGCGCGGAAATCAAATGTATGTTAAATGGTTGGGTTTCGATAACACCCACAATAGTTGCATAAATAAATCCAATTTGTAATGATAATTCGAAATAAAAAATGATAATTTAAGCATGAAGAATTCTTAAGAAAAAAAAGTTCCAAAATCCTTCCACTCATTCCCCTGTTTTTTCAAAGAGGTCGCACCTATGGTCTGTGGTGGTGGTGGTGGCGGTGGTAGTGGTTACCTACCTCTCAAGTGCTGTGAGGAAGGAGAGGGCAAGAGATAGTATCTCGTCTTCGCACCCAACACATGGTAGTTGAGCGTCTGCAAAATCGATTCACATCAAGATCTCTCCCTCTCTCTCTTTCTTTCTGTCTATTTCATTTTTTTCACGACGCTTTTGGGGGAGTCTTTTACCCTTAGCCCATATAATGGAGATCTAGCCTCACTCACGCATATGGTTGTGAAAGATTTTTTTTTTCCACGGTTTGGGTGATGTAGATCACTATCCACATCACACAAACCGTGATTGGGATTTAAAACATTTGAACATATATATGTTTTTTTTTCATTTTACCAATTTCTCTCTCTCCTTCTCTCTTTCTCTCTTTCTCACCCTCTATAAACTCTATACATTTCTATAACTATCTCTATATTCTTTTCGCCCTACAATTTTCTCTGCTCTCTGATCTCTACCACGCTACCCTCGAAGTGAGAAATTTTGGTACCTAACCCGGCACGAAGGCTCAAAAGGAAATCGAAGGGCAGGGAAGGGGATACTGGATTGACGCATTTCCGATGATTAGCCACTCATCGATGATCCTTATCGATTCGCTCATGCGAATTCCTCTCGGTCCTGGAGAGCGACTGGTGATTGGCCGGGAAGACTTGGCCACAGGTGGTGGCATCTTTCTCTCTCGTGGGAATTCTTGGTGATCGATGGCAACGATCGATACCGCACGCTGCTGCCCTCATTAGCATAGCGAGGGTACTCTCTCGCCAAACTCTCACGCTGCACGTGCTCCGTGATTTGGCCCTTATCGACACGGGAGACGAGTAGAGTGGGATATTACCGCGCTCACGATCTGTCACTTTCCTCGTGACTTAAGGCAAATTTGAGCCAGACAATAAAATGAGCGCGGTGTGTTCTCGTTTGACTTTCTCTAGCTGGAAGGTAGTGCAACGTGGGTAATTCTCCTCGGGGATGCTGTCGGTGTTTCGACTCTTTTCCGACTCTTTTCCGGGGATACGTCAGGCGGTGTGGGGAACGGAAAAAGGTATCTTGTGGGGAAATCGTGGTGTTTTTCGGGGTTGTAAAGGGAAATATTTCGGGTTTTCTTGGGAATTATTGGGGAGTTCCGTCTCGGTGTCTCATTGTTTTATCGAGCTATTTGTATACTCGATTTTCCTTAGCCTATTATTTACATTTTCCTTTTTTGTATTCAAGTGTGGTGGCGGACTCCGAGCGTGGGATTCGTCGTTAAAATTCTCTAAATATGGCTTCCTCTGTGACGCCACATCACAATATATATATAGGTCGCTTTTCGGTTTCTTTTCTCGCTCCCTGTCAGTCTTTGTTTCTCCGTCACTATCAGTCTATTTTTCACACACACACACACCACTTGGATGATGATGATGATGGTGGTGGTGGTGATTCAACAGCTTCCATTCGGCTGGATGATGCAATAGCCGCAGGAATGTTGATGGTCATGAATTAATGGTCCAACAGTGTTTTAGATACAATTGAACTCCACGCTATTGTACTTTCCACCGAAAAAATTCAAATAAATATGTCCATTGCGAGCAGCTTGCACCATCTTCTCGAATGTTGTTTTGTCCTCATCAAGAGCTTTCGCAACTCTGACAGGTAAGAAGACGGCAAATTCGTCGCTGACGTCCGCAATTATCCTCCGACCGAAATTCGTCTAGACGAATCTTAGATCGGAAATTGGATGATCCGACTGAACCGACAGCTCCGACAGCTTTATTGGCAGGAATTCTGCCATCTTGCCGATTTTGTTGATGCTGGTGAAGTCCATTTTTTTTGTCGATTGAGATGTATTTGAAAGATTTTGTAAAGAGTTGTAGATCTGTTCTTGTACGAATAAGATCTCACTTGTTGTATACTTTTGTGTAATAGCTCTATGCATTTTTTTCATTTCACGATGTCTATCTTGCATGTCAAAGTGGTGAACTGATGCAGTATAAACTTTATCATTAGGTTATAAGCTTCTTTTGGCTCATTCCCCCTACTTTAGGCTCCGCCTTTATTTTTCTTAATCCACCGACCACTAATGAATTGGGGGGGGGGGGGGGGGAATTATCATTCCAACGAGTCAATGACTCTTTTTCTCGTTCTCATCAACCCTCACCGCGGTCCACAACTCCACCGATACCTTCAATTGACACTTTTCACACATACGCTGTGTAGGTGCTGGACCATCGATGTGAGTCCGCATATCAGGTGTATTCCAATGTTCCAAGCATGGTAGATATGATTGAATTTCACTGTCCTCCTGAAGATTTTTGGGCAAACGATAATAAACCATATGAAGTGCCCGACTAAAATATTTCAAGAGTGTACGCTTTGAAATACTTTTCAGCTCACTCCTCGTCAATTCCCACGGATTCTTTGCACCGACAATCATGTCTAAGCTCACACTTCTATTCATGCTGGTGTCAGGATTAAGAATGAGCTTCGTGACCACCACCACCACCACCCTTCTCCTCTATTACATGAAAACTCCAAATAAATATTATAATGTAGAAACTTGGAGCATTAGATATCTAAGACAATGGTCTTTCATTATATCCAAAGGGTGTATACTAAACCGCCGAATTGATTGGTCACCAATACAACGCAATACAACCAATACAACGCAACGCAACCAATACAATTCATTGAATATCCAGAATCGCCTCGTGTTTGTATATTTAAAATGATCTGTGCTATAAATCAGACCCTTGACACCACTCAAGCGTCGCAATAATTCTCAAGCTTAATCACCACCCTCTTCCCCCTATACGACATGAACCCAAAAATGAAATTACGAAATCTATATATTTGAAACGCCTGATATCTGAGAGAATGGTCTTCATTGTACCACAGAAATGTATATCAATTTGTGGGTTTCCAGTACATACTTTTATTCACTCGATATTCTGAACGACGACGGTGTGTTTGTATATTAAAAATTATCTAGAGACCAAATTAGATCCTTGATACGGTGCGAGCGTTACGAGGATTCTCAAGAGCCCTTGACATGTAACATGGAGCCAAAATACCAAAAATAAGAAACCGTTCGTTGAACCCCCCCCCCCCCCCCCGTCCCCCCTCGTGACTCACCACCGCCTCCTCTCACATCCTCCGGCCGCTCCATGCCCAACACCAATCCACCCTCCCTGCCATCCGCCCCGATTCGTATCCCCGCTAAGTGAATCGAGTCTTGGCTAAAAAGTGTCGGTAAATGCCGGTGCAGATCCCTTGACTCAGAACTCTCTTTACCACACTACTGGACTGCCGGGTCGCCTGAACGGAAAGCAGAGCAAAATCGGCTCTGCGCTCAATGTGTTAACTGATGAACGGCTCAGAGGTATAGTACAACAGCTATATAAGATATGAGAAACATAAAACCTTTACTTTCCTAAAACTCCTTTGTCAAACGCATGGTTGTCGTTATAAATGGTCAACTAATAAAATTTCGGAAATGTTTGAGAGGCTGCTGTCCAGCCGGCAGGTTTTCTTATACTGTCTACGTTCACCGCCTCATTGTTCCCAGCAGCTGTCATCGAAGCATGACGTGCGCTATACGTCAGGAAGATTTGCGTATCCACGCCACTTTTTGTTAACATCTTTTTATCCGTCGGCCCAACGTTTGTGATGAAACGCCCTTGTATGGTTTCTTAATTGCAATTAAGTAGAACCTGTTCCTTGCACGTGCGTGTAAGCTGTACCCTTAAAGCTGTCGCAATACAAACTCTCTCGTCTTCCTGGTAATACGGTATCTTTAATAACGGTAGTTTTCTGTTTAATCCTGAAGTTTTTATTTTATCTGGGATTTTTATCTATACAGACCCTCCCAAGTCTAAAATATTTGGTATTTTTATTAGTGAGAGTGTCTGCATTCCTTGTCCTGTGAATACTGAGAGTAAAGTGACAAGTTTTATCGACAAGTTCTCGAGCGAAATCTCTGCGTTTGGCAATAACATCGCTGAGTAATTGCGCACCACCGTACGAATCCGCTTGTGATCATATTTGGGTTGTGAACGGTGCAGCTAGACTTTCCCTCAAACAATCTTTTCATTGCAGGGTCCTGG
The DNA here is from genome assembly GCA_963669185.1 of Dyspetes luteomarginatus. Classification (NCBI taxonomy): domain Eukaryota; kingdom Metazoa; phylum Arthropoda; class Insecta; order Hymenoptera; family Ichneumonidae; genus Dyspetes; species Dyspetes luteomarginatus. The sequence goes on along the minus strand of OY769903.1, from coordinate 16,619,206 downwards.
CCTACATGCAGCCCCACAATTAACGATATTGCAGATCGTAAGCAATTTAGGGACCCATGTGATGCTCCTTTCTTAAACTCATCAGTGAGCAGTGACAATATGTTTTCAATTGAACGAACTCAAGTTTCTCTCCACACAAAAAAAACACCATTTTTTTTACCGCGTCATCATATATTGCTTAATCGAGGAGCCACGAAATGAGGCCAACATTAATTCGAGAGATGGTTTCGGCACGTTCTGAATCTCGAAGGATCTCCTGATAAGAACCCGGCCACCAGGGTAATCCTTCTCTATAAGGGATGAGGTTCCGTGTTAAAAGAAAATAACAACTTTGCATTAGGATAAAAAATAATCTGATTTGAAATAAGGAGTGCTCGAAGAAGCGGATACCACGTTTGACCTGGCCAATTCAGGACTACAAGGATACCCATTGCATTCCTGTCTCTTATTTTTCTCAAAACTTGCGGAATAACTATAAATGGAGAGAAAGCGTAAAAGAAATATTTTTCTCACGAAATTGTAAATGCGTCAACTGCTACACTCTCAGGATCCCGAAGCCATGAAACATATCTTCTACATTTTACGTTTATGCGTCTTGCAAACAATTTGATCTCGGGTTCTCCAAATGCACGAACTATCCTGCGAAAAGCTGTGTTCGACAACTCATATTCGGTCTAGGATTCTATTCCCATACCGAACGTAATGATCGATCGATCGATTACGGGGAATCCCATAACGAACGAGCGAACTTGTTTAATTCCATGCACTGAACGCTGCTCATTTGGTTGACATACGATACGGCTGTGGTGTTATCAATCCGCAATAACACGTTATAGGACCGTAGCTTATCAGCGAAATACTTTAAACCGAAGAGAACCGTCTCAAGTTATAATACATTGATATGACTTTCTCTCTCTTCTTTACTGCAAAATCCATGCGATCTTTCATTTCCACAGGTAACGCCCCAGCCCGATAGGGACGCGTCTGAGGAGATCCTTCGACAAAATCTCGGAGTTTTTATTGAGCCTTCTGCAGTGAGGATAATTCCATTCCACCAGTCCAAATCAGAGTGGAGGTGGTCAGGCAACGTCATAAACCTGTCACCATTTCCGTCACTGTTTTTTTTTAGGAGCTAAATATCGTGCCCTTTTAAATGCTTTTGTATGCCCCAAACCATATCAGACTGCTGGACAACACGATACAATCATCCCAAAAAATTCGAAGAATTCGCGAATTTTGCAGTGTTCGATAGACCGGTGTTTTGATACCATTTACGTGACTCATATTATTTTTTTCTCTTGGGAGCTCGATAGATATTTTTAATGAATCGAACCAAAAACCACTGTATTTACACCACGGATTTCTGTACAAAAGTTAGATAGCACTTCTGCTCTGAAGATAGAAGCTAAGTGAGGCCAGGCTTGATATCAGGATTAGACCGTCCGCCATTGAATGGGAGGTGAAGTCCGCGTGATTCAAATTGGTATCTTCGTTACCTTCCAAGAGTTATCCAGTTGCTCAGAGTTTTCGAAATGATATAGTTAGTGTAATGAAGTTACATATTATGATCATATATTTTACGAATATACTTAGGGTATATGAGTGAAAACACGTCAAACCGGACGCGTTTTTTCATCGATCTTTTCGATTATTGTGATTTTTTTTAACGGATTCTATGGGTGAAATAAACAGACACGACATTTTTTTTTTTTTTTAACTCAATATTTCAAAAGTTACACGAGGTTAATAATTGCAAAAAATGCCAAAAACCACCCAACACGCTCTCATTTAAATCTTCATATCTTGGGTTTCATTTGTCTTATCAATTTGTCCCCGGGCTCATTAAAAAAGAGATGGAATCAGGCTTCCATTTCATGTTGCTAAATTTTATAATAACCACAATTGAAAATTGTTATGAACAATTTAATTTTGAAAACACAATTTTCATTACCGAAACCGCGCATGAAAAAAAAAAAAAGATGGAAGCGTATTTCTTGAGTATTTTCTGATAAGATAGGTGAGTTTCAAGTTGGAGAATTAGTGGAAAGTATTTTTAAAATAATAATAAACGAGTGGAGGCGCAAGCGCGGTGATAATCCATCTGTCCGGCGTAGAGTAGGCGATGATGTATAGCTTGGAAGAAGCGTGTTTTAGTGTAGTTCATGATACATCAATCTTATATCAAGCACACATGAAATGGAAAAAATGTTTGATAAAAAGGAACATGTTTCATTACCTAACAGATCCCGTTGGTGGTGTAATTATTGTACTATAATCTTTATATACAGTGAGGGGCAATTGAAGTGGGACAAAGTGTTTTTTGGCGATTTCAGCGAAACTTGAACCGATTTCGAAAAACTAAAAACTGCTTCTGGGTATAATTTATAAAACAGACCATACGTTTTTTTAATTCAGTTATGACCTATTATATAATATCGATATATAAGCATAATGATAATAATACTATATAATATAAATATAATCATATAGCATTCATATTAATTTATATTAAATACTATTTTAGATATTAGTTTCATTTAGTATTGAGAATTCATATCTTACAGTTATATACAAAGATTATAGTCAAAAAATTAAATCAACGGGATCTGTTAGGTAATGAAACATGTTGCTATTTCATAAACTTTTTTTGCATTTTATGTGTGCTTGATATAAGATTGATGTATCATTACACTATTGATCTATCAGTACACACCTACACACGCTTCTTCCAAGCTATACATTATTGCCTACTTCACGCCGGGCAGACAGATTATCACCGCGCGCGCGCGCCTCCGCTCGTTTACTAATATTTAAAAAATACTTTTCATTAATTCTCCAACTTGAAACTCACCTATCTTATTGGAAATGACTCAAGAATACACTCCTTTTTTTTTTTTGATTTTTCAAGCGCGGATTCGTTAATGAAAATTGTGTTTTAAAAATTACATTGTTTATCAAAAATTTCAATTGATATTATTATCAAATTTAGTAGCATGAGATGGAAGCCTGATTTTATCTCTTTCGAATGAGCCTGGGGACGAATTGATAAGACAAATAAAACCTAAGATATTAAGATTTAAAGGAGAACGTATTTGGTGGTTTTTGGCATTGTTTGCAATTATCAAGCTCGCTTAACATTTGAAATATTGAGAGTAACAAAAAATAAAAATTGTCGTATATGTTGATTTCACCCATAGAATTCGTTAAAAAAAATCACAATATTCGAAAAGATTGATGAAAATTTTTGGTCGATTTCGTCTGGTTTGACGTGGAATCACTCATATTTGGAATTATGCGAAAGTAATGTTACTATTAAATATGCATGTTCCATCAGTTTCTGCAAAATTAACAAGTTATAAAAATGAACAAATAGGCAGAGAGTCTGTAATTTATTAATTTATTTGTAGAAACACATATTATTGTTACATAGAATGAAATATTCACATGTTTTGAAATAAAATCAGTTTGGACAATTTGTGCCGTTGACTCGTGGGATTTAAAACTTCTTTTGTAATGTACTGTGAAAACGTGTGCATTGGCAATGTGTTCGACATAATTTTGAAAACACTCTCCGAGGCATTAATTAGTCCCCCTCTGTTTTTGCAGTAAGAGCACTGTAGGTAGATGAGTGAGAATAGTTGTGATCACTCCGATTACAAATACGTGATTTTATATAGCCCCCGCATTTCAACCTGTTCATGAGTTTTCTGGAAATAAAAGCAGCAATGTAATATGTATACAACATTTCGCCGCAAATTGGCTTGAGTCAAATCATGCTCCACATAAGCTTGTACTTCGGTATCTGATGGAACATCATCTGTTCTGTCTGTTAAAATCTTTCAGGTCCATCTAAATTTAGCAAGCGCAGGGAAACCACTGTTTTCAACAATCAATTGGCTTTTTCAGAGGCTTTAATTGAGTTTTTTAGGAGTATCTGTTTAAATGCGGATTTGAATTGTCACACGTTTGGATTGTTGTTCCATGAGGTTCTTCTTCTTGTTTGCGAAAAAAAAAAATCCAAATGATCCTGACTGAAGCGATAAGTGAGTATGTACTTTAATGGGCTGTTTGCTGCTAATAATTGTCGTGCAATTTCGAAAATCGATTGCACTGCCATAGCTAAACCGATTATAAAAATTTTCGGTCGGGATAAATGCACGAGTCTCCTGTCGGGTCCTTGCAAAGTGTATAAGAATTTGATTTTATCAACAATTATTGGTTCTAAATAGTCAAGGTGGTTAAAAACAGCGGTTTCTTCAACCGTGATGCAAAAGGATTTCTATTTATTCATTCATTAATTCATTCATTCATTCATTCATTCATTCATTCATTCATTCATTCATTCATTCATTCATTCATTCATTCATTCATTCATTCATTCATTCATTCATTCATTCATTCATTCATTCATTCATTCATTCATTCATTCATTCATTCATTCATTCATTCATTCATTTATTTATTTATTTATAAACAATACCCGGTGGTGTGCAGTTCCAATGAATGCGGTAGAAACGGACGAATATTTTGAACATTTTTTTCTACGGTATCAAACGTTTCCGAGCTAACGCAAATCCTCTTGAGATGTAGAATTGATGTCTGCACAACAAGCTCTTCTTTTTTGAAAACAGGACACCCTACAAAAAAATAGCCACAAGCTTTTTTTATAGATTGATTCCGTTCCACGTTACATGAACGTAATGTGAAACTTGTTCTCTTATCTTCACTTCTTTTTGAATGTTTTCTACCATTATATTACGAGTCTCGTTTTCGAGATTACATCGTAGTACCGCCTACTTCACACGCTAGTGTCACGAATATTCAGAGCTTAACAAAAAAGACCGCCCGGCCTCCGTGGCGCTGCGGTCGTTCCCTCTCCAAGTCATAACGTTTTTCGTGCGTAAAAGTGTCGCACGTTTAGAGCTTTTGTTCCAGGTTTTTTATCAGGAAAAATCAACAAAAATCATGGGAAAGTCGCACAAGAGGAAGAAAAACAAGGAGAGTAAGAACGAGAAGTTCTTTAAGAAGTTGAAGAAGATGGTCGATGCGATGCCTGACAGCTCTTCGGATGCAGGCTCGGAGAATTCGAGACGCGAGGTTATACACACAGGCGTGGGTACCTCGGGCGTGGCTGCAAAGAGAGTAGAAGTTAACCATCAAGGTGCATCGACAAGTCGTCAAGGTATTTCCTTTCCGTTAATTATATAGTATTTCCGTAGACCGGGCGGCTTTGCCGTACGGAGTCAATTTCGTAGAAATTGTCTCGGGTCGTACATAACCTCTAAAAAGGTTCGAGCGGGTGTCGCTCGCGGAAATAACAGGCCTCAGACTCGGCGGCCTTGTCCGTACGAAGGCAGACTCTCTGAGTTCTGCCTTGAGTCGCTTGTGAATGCGATTCACAAAATATCGATATGTATTGTATATTCGGCAATTGTCATGGCCACAGACTTGGCGGCTCAGCCCGTACGAAGGAAATCTCGCTGAGTATTTCCTTAGAGTCGAACTACACAACTCCACATATGTCGTGGATTCGGTAGATTGTCCAATTTTTATTTTGGAACACGTGACTCGACGGTATTAGCCGTACGAAGATAGAGTGATTTGTTCTTACCTATCTTGAGTGCGTTGTGCAAGAACTCGTATGCGTAACAATTACGAGAGTTTGTGTTTATCGCAGGTTAATGTTTTTACAGGCTTGTCGCCGGCGAACGGTGACAATATGGAAAATATTCCTCCCGTCACAGGGGACGATCAACCTCGAGATACCGAGGGACAAGCTCCGGTGGATACGAGCCAGCAAGCAGACGCAACAGAATCTGCGGAGGACCCAGCACAGGCGCTCGACGAGGAGACGCGGCGTATCCTAGGTGTCGAGGAGAAACCGGGTGCGCCAGATTTGCAGCTCAACATATCGTTGGCACAAAATTGGGAAAAATGGATGGCCGAGGGTCTCAAGAAAGAAGACCAGGAGAACTTGGTGGCGAAATATGCTCGAACAGGCAATTGTCGCTTGGAAGCGCCAGCCTTAAACGCAGAGGTAGCGTCGTCGCTTTTTGAGTCGGCCACGAAACGAGACAAATATTTAAAGAATGCGCAAAATATTCGCGGCTCGGCTATGGCCGCATTGGGCACTGGAATTTCCTTGCTGCTGAGTCCCAACGAAGATGGCATCGACGAGTATCAACTGTTGGAGTGCCTTGCCGACGCCGGTAGACTGCTGGCGCATGCTTTTCGTCTGGACACAATTACACGGAGATCATGTATTACACCGTCTCTCGACAAGAAGGTCAAGGGAATCCTAGACGAGACTAAGCCAGGCGCGTTTTTATTCGGCGACGATCTGTCGGGAAAAATCAAAACGGCAAAATCAATTGAAAAGGTTGGCTTGGAGTTGAAGTCTCAGCCACGGGCGCCGAAGGTGCCTCTTCGTAATTCAAACTCGGGAAACTGGAGAGGCCCGTCGGCCAACTCGAATCGAGGGGGATCTCGGGCGGGCGCGAACCAGAGAGGATCGAGGAAGATTGTCAAATTTGTTCCGAAGTCGAGTCAGTCGTATCAACAACGAGATCAACAACGAGCTCGGAGTCAGAGTCGCAAGCGGAGCTCGTACCGAGGCTCTCAGGAGAGACGCTAGAGGTAAATAAAGCAGCTGGGCGGCTGCGAGAGTTCCTCCCCCAATGGGAAAAGATCACGCAGGATCAGTTCATCTTGAATTGTGTAAGAGGGTATAGAATCGAATTTGACCAGTTGGTATATCAGGCTATCCCTTCCCCTCAGCCAAAATTTAATTCTTCGATTGATTGCGAGGATATGAAACTCGCGATCACCAAGCTGCTGGAACTGGGCGCAGTCAGACCCTGTTTGCCATGTCCGGGTCAATTCATTTCGTCGTATTTTTTAGTACCAAAGCCAAACGGAAAAATGAGATTTGTATTGAACTTGAAAAAACTGAATAGTTTTATAGTCACGCAACATTTCAAGTTGGAGGACATCAGAACCGCGATAAAACTAATCTCACGGGGCGATTATATGTGTAACATAGACTTACAAGACGCGTATTTTATGGTATCGATGCACGCGAAAAGCCGAAAATATTTAAGGTTTGTTTTCGGGGATATAATTTACGAATTTGTATGCCTCCCGTTTGGTCTCTGCACGGCGCCGTATATTTTTACGAAAATCCTGAAACCGGTGGTAAATTATTTGAGAGGAAAGGGATTCATCTCGACGGTCTATTTAGACGACATCCTTTGCATCGGTTCGGATTCGATCGCGTGTCGCAGAAACGCAGAATGCACTCTCAGAGAACTTCAGTCTCTGGGGTTTATAGTAAATTATCAAAAAAGTAGCTTGGTGCCCAAGAAGAATTGTACTTTTCTGGGATTTGTTATTAACTCTCATAGAATGAGATTAGAGTTACCGGAAGTAAAAAGAAGGAAAATGATAGATTTGATCGACGACTTTAGTCATCGCAAGTTCTGTACGATTCGAGAATTCGCTCATTTTATCGGGAAGTTAGTCGACTGTTGTCGCGCAATTGAGTACGGTTGGCTATATACCAAGAGGTTTGAGCGAGAAAAGTTTTTCGGCCTGTTAATTAGCGGGGGGAATTACGATGCACGGCTCGAATTGTCCGCATATTTGCAAATCGAATTCGATTGGTGGAAACGAAATATTAAAACGTCATTTGGGCCGATAAGAAGTTTCCGGTTTGTTAAGGAGATTTACTCGGACGCGTCAAAAACGGGCTGGGGCGCGTATTGTGATAGCGAGGGTACACACGGGTTTTGGAGCGACACGGAAAGGGAGTTGCACATTAACCAGCTCGAACTTATCGCTGTCTTGATGGCGCTTAAATGTTTTGCAAGCGATTTATATGATTGTGAAATTTTATTACGTATCGATAACACGACAGCTATTGCCTATGTTAATCGAATGGGAGGTGTTCAATATGCCGCGCTTCACGGGATAGCCCAAGAGATTTGGCAGTGGTGCGAGTGTAGAAAGATTTGGATTTTCGCGTCATATATAGCGTCCAAAGAGAACGTTGAGGCGGATAGGGAGTCGAGGATAAAAAATATAGATACGGAATGGGAACTGTCGAGTTGGGCATACGAGAAAATAATATCCAAATTCGGTGAACCAAATTTGGATTTGTTCGCATCCAGGATAAACGCGAAATGTCAAGCTTGCTGTTCGTGGCACAGAGATCCTGATGCCCTAGCTATTGACGCGTTCACGATAAACTGGAAATCCGATTATTTTTATGCATTTCCACCGTTTGCATTAGTGCTCAGGTTCCTTCGAAAGGTTATAGCAGATCGCGCCTGTGGTATTGCGATAGTGCCAAATTGGCCCTCGCAACCATGGTTCCCTTTAATTATGGATCTTCTAGTAGGAGAACCCATAATCTTCACTCCCGCTAAATGGCTTTTATTGTCTCCTTGTAGGTCTCTCCAACACCCATTACAGAGGTCACTGGGGTTGATTGCCGGGAAGTTGTCCGCGAATCTTACCGCCGCAAGAAATTCTCGGACTCAGTGATCGAGACGTTGTTGGCCTCACTCGCCGAGAGTACGTGGAAGCAGTACGCGGGATCTATTAGACTATGGGTGAATTTCTGTCACGAGACGGAAACGGACATTTACGAAGCGAGCGCGAACCGCGTCCTCGAATTTTTGCAGAAAAGGTTCAGTCTAGGAGCCTCCTATGGCACACTAAACTCGACGCGATCAGCAATTTCATTAATATCAGCGAACGACGTGACTAACGATCGGGTTATCAGTAGATTTTTCAAGGGTATTTTTCGGCTTAGACCAATGAAACCTCGATACGTCGAAACATGGGATGTCGGTATAGTTCTTGCGTTCATTACGAACTTATACCCACTAGAATCGTTGAGCATTCAACAGTTGTCGGAGAGATTAGTTACGCTGTTAGCCTTAGGTACGGCTCATCGAATGCAGACCTTCTCGCTTATGAGACTCGATAATATTTTCCATTCGGCACAGGGCTTCGAGATAAAGATCTCGGACATTATAAAAACGTCGCGCCCCGGGGCTTTTCAGCCGCTTTTGTTACTGCCGTACTTTCGTGAACAGCCCAGGCTGTGCATAGCGAGCACGTTGAAAAGGTATTTGGAAATAACGAAACCGCTTAGAGGCGATGGTAATAATGTGTTAATCACATCAAGAAGGCCGTTTAGATCGGCGAGTACACAAACAATAAGTCGATGGATCCGATCAGTGTTGGCGAAGAGTGGCATAGGTCCCGAGTTTACGGCATACAGTACAAGGCACGCGTCTACGTCGGCGGCCTTAGCAAAGGGTTTGGATATCAGTGCGATAAGGAATACCGCGGGTTGGTCTGAGGACTCGCAGGTATTCGCAAAATATTATAATCGGCCGATTAAGTCGGTCAGAAAAGAGTTTGCAGCGACCGTGTTCGCATAAATCTAATCGATATTTGTTAAGATAATACTGTTTGAATTTTATTAGTATAAAACGGAAAAAACCGTATATCTTTGTTCCTCGAGAGACCGTTGGTCTCGATACGGTTGTATTTTGTGTTGCCTAAGCTGTTTGAAAATAATAAAATGAGTTGTCTCTGAACATCTACGATGTAATCTCGAAAACGAGACTCGTAATATAATTTAACGATCAAACGAACTTACCTGTTGTGAAGTTCGATCGTAATTATATGTAGAGTCTCGTTTGAGATGATTACAGCCCACCCTTGGAACGGTTTTTTCGTTCCTTTGTTACTATTCCCTCCCCTTCATTTATTGAAATGTGTTGGTTTTATTATTTTAATCCTTCTGGGGTTACTTTGAACAATATGACTTGGAGAGGGAACGACCGCAGCGCCACGGAGGCCGGGCGGTCTTTTTTGTTAAGCTCTGAATATTCGTGACACTAGCGTGTGAAGTAGGCGGTACTACGATGTAATCATCTCAAACGAGACTCTACATATAATTACGATCGAACTTCACAACAGGTAAGTTCGTTTGATCGTTAAATTCTTTCTCGCGTATACCATATATACTCCAATACAGACTATACATTCTCATCTTCCTTTATTTAAAAAAAACATGCTATCGAATATCGTAAACTCTTGAAATGCGATTAAATATAACGAAAACTGAAACCAGTAAAGACCGAAAGTTATTGGTTATCGTAAAGCGCCCGTGTATTCAAACATAATCGTGTATGCGACTTGAAACAAACGGATTTAGTAATGTACAAAACGTTCAGTTTATGAAGTGCGTACGTGCGTACAGCGTTCATTTTGATCTCAATCGGAAAACAAAGAAATATTTTACCGACCGCTCCCAAATATATCTCCCAGAATGGTATAATTTGTGAATAATTCATGAAATTGCTGAAAAAAAACTTTTACGATATGCCGAAAACGTGGGTAAAGCGCGATACTTAAAGTAAAAGTCTTGGTCGTCAGGTCGATCGGCCAGTTACTGTCAGCCGGTAAATGGACTCGTCTCATGCTACTGCGAATCTTGATCATAGCATTTGATGTCTGACGTGAAGTTATACAAAATTGCAAGATTGTTCTGATGTTAGTTTGCGAGACTGACGTGAATTTACGCATATAACCATCGAAGATAAAGGTCTATAGAAGCGCAAAGCCTGCTTGGTGCGCAATTTTCTGCGAGTCAAACATACGCTGGGAGGCTCTAGTGTCGACCAATCGATATGCTCTGCCTTCTAGCCTCGTGCTCGCAGCCACGTGGCTACGGTGGGGTCACGTAACTTCCCCTGACTTCCTGCTCTTTGGCTTCCCCTGCCGGCCCTCATTCAGCAACGCTACGCGACGCGCGGAGGCGGACCTATTTTTACGAACTTATTTTTACGAACAATGACTACGCTTACACGACGCGCTTTATTTCGGTTTTACTAACATCGATGTAGTAAAATCGAGAATGCGCAGTGTAAAGAGCGTATTACACTCGAATTCACAACGTACGTGTAAACCGGAATAAGTGATTGAAACCCAAACCCAAACCTAAGAACACATAATCCAAGCGTGTACACAACATAAATATTAGAATCCTCACTATGTTTTCAATCAGTCACGCTAGCGTAGTCGGTAGAGTAACAATATACGAGTCGAAACGGCGCGCGATCGAGTCACGGATTTTTTTTTTTTTTTTAAATCTATTTTAATCCTGATAGATCCTGTAAGGTTGTTTTGGTATTGAGTTTGGCACGAATCGATTAAGGAGCTCGTTTTATAGAATTGTGAATTCTTTGAATTTTTGGAAAAAAAACTATTTTCGCTGTAACTTTTATAAAATTTCAACAATCCAACTGAAGCTTGCTACACACATTGGCCTTCGCCAATGTCCCTTAGGACAAGGATAGTTGGTGTCGAGTTTGATAAAAATCGATCGTATAATCGTATAATCGATCGTCGTTTCAATTTTTCGGAAAAAGGCATGTACGCTTCACCTTTCGTTTAAAATACTGAGGTACATGTTAATTGTAGGGCTTCTCATGATTATCATACTATCACAAGAGAAAGCTTCCTTTATGAGGAAGCCAGAATTGAGAAAGTCATTACTCATTGAGCAGAATCTATGGGTGGGCGAAAATCGCGAGGAAGTAATGGGCAAATTTCGATTTTTTTAATTATCTAATGCCGCATTGATTCAAAAAATTTATTCAGCCAATCAAAACCCTGTTTTTTCTAGAGTAATAGCTTAGCAGGTTGTCTCGTCTTATATAATGCACTGACAATGACAGTAAAGTATGGAATGACTTTTAAAATTTTTTGTTCACAATTTTTCAATTTTTTTTTATACATTTGTTACAACGAGAGAGAGAGAGAGAGCGTGAGAAGCGTGTGATTTAAACGCAAAACAACAAGAACGAGCCAGTGCATTATACCCAAAATAACGAGAATGAGTCCGGAGGTATTAATCCCAAAACAACGAGAACAAGTGGGTCTATAAATCCTAAAATAACGAGTCGAATGGGGGTATTAATCCCAAATACAGCGAGAACGAGTGGGGTCTGCCATCCCAAAACAATGTGGACGAGCGATTGCATTAAACCCAAAATAGCGAGAATGAACGCATATGTATGCGTTCATAAAGCGCGTGCCTGTATAATCCAAAAAGACGAGAACGAGGGTATGTAATAAAGCCCAGAATAACGCACGCCAATAATATAATAATGCACACGGTCGTTTCCGTTCTTTCGGATTTGATACCCTCGTTCGTGATCGTTATTTTGGGCTTAATATATACCCTCGTTCTCGTCTTTTTGGGGTAAAAATGCACGCACTTTAATGTATGCGCTTATTCTCGTTATTTTAGGTTTAATGCAATCGCTCGTTCACGTAGTTTTGGGATTGCGACCCTCACTCGTTCTCGTTGTTTTGGAATTAATACACCCATTCGTTCTCGTTGTTTTGGGATTAATACACCCATTCGTTCTCGTTGATTTGGGGTTAATACCCCGGGACGCGCTCTCCCCTTATTTTGGGTATAATGCACTGGCTCGTTCTCGTTGTTATGGGTTTAAATAACCCGCTCGTTCTCGTTGTTTTGGGTTTGAATTACACGCGTGGGAAACCCAAACCCACCAACTTCAAAAGCAGCGGCTAATGGTTATTGTGATACTAATATATGAGACGGTTTTTCCTTATCTTTTACTGATTTAAAACGTTATTCAACGAGGGAGATTTCAAGAATCTTGCAATCTTGTTCTTACCGAAGTTTTTCATGTCTTGGTCTTGCATACTCAGTCTTGGTCTTGCAGAAAATAGAAGACTGCAAGACCAAGACCGATTTCGCTCAAATAACGTTGCCCAATAGCCTATTTGTATAGAAACTTTGAGCTCGATAGCTGGAAATTTACGAAAGTTAGAAAGATCACACTCTCTTTTTGAAAAATTCAAACCACCATAAAATGAGACATCCGTTAGCGATCTGAGCAAAAATTGCAGAAAGTCGAGATGGTTTACGGCCCAACTTGGGTGCAAAGTTTCGGCAAGATCGGTGGAGCCGTTCTCGAGATATGGCCATTTTATTTTTTTCCAAGCTCATCACATACGCACACACGCACAAACTCTCACATACGGAATTTTTTTCTAAATATGATTTTTGGAGCATTTTAAGTATACTGGCATCAAAATATCGAAAAAAAAAATTTACACGAAAACAAAGCTTCCTCCATGAGGAAGCTTTGAGGAAAAACATCCCTTACATACTTTTCTGTCAATGCAATATATAAGACGGGACGGCGTGCCGAAGTTTATTTTTGCAGATGCAGAAATTTTCAAGGTCATCAATAAATTTCAAAGGCTTTTCACGCGATTAACGTGACTACCAATAAAGTTCTCTTCATTTAAAAAATAATTTAATTTAAAAATTACGATAAGCTGAGAATCGTGAGCAGGGCCGATGGGTTAATTAACTCCTAGTTTACGTAAATAAAAATAAATAATTAAAAAAATAAGTTTGTTTCGATTCATTGCAAAAGTATTTGCAATGAATAGCTCGATCTTCGTCGGTATCAGCAACGAAGATTGAGGTCTATAGAAGCACAAAGCCTATAGCCCGCTTTGTTCCAAAAAAGTTGGGGTGCTAGGACAAGCTATCACCCCAACGGTAAGATGTCGCTAACGTCGAGTTTACATGTGTGCGCTCACGTACAGAACTAAACACGTGAGCGGCTGTATAACTGCGCTGGCTCCACCTACTGAGTCGGGTTGATGATGCTATTTCACTCGCAGCTGGGGTGATGGGTGCGCTCTCTCGCACAGGAGCGATACGGACGTAAAGTGGTGGTTGGGTGTACATTGCTGATACCGACGAAGATAGAGCTATTCATTGCAAATACTTTTGCATTATAATTACCTGTACGTCGAAACAAACTTATTTTTTTAATTATTTCTTTATATTTACGTAGACTAGGAGTTAATTAACCCAACCAAGCAAATCTAATGAAATCGAAATCCGAGCGGGGACACGATTTTTATACTTAAAACGATACTAAAAGTATACGTATCCTAGTTGGAGCAATGAGTACGGGGCTGCTTCTGTATGTGCTACGTCGGTGGTTCAATCCCCGGCTTCGTTATTTTTTTTTTTTTGCAATTATGCAATTATATTCACAATTAATAAAATATAAAAAATCTGCGAATAAAGGTTTTATAAGAGAGAGAGAGCCACATGTTAATACGAGTACTTGGCCCCTGCTCGTACTGAGATGTAATGATGATATTGGACTCGATAGCGCTATCTCTCTCGCATTCACGATTAGCTCGAGGATGCGATCTCTCTCGCTCTGAGAGAAGGGGCTGATGAACGCCCAGCTTTTCCCGCGTATATTTCTACGCATGCACGTGCGAGTATGTGTTTAAAGTCCTCAGACTCTTGTTTTGCTTGTCTGGAATAGACGTTTTGTCCCATACATCGGTAGAATTTTGTCAATAAAGACATCATTGCATGATTCGCGATATTAATAAGTTACAAACACACTTGATACTGTCTTAAGTATTTCATTCTTTTCTTAATTGCACGCGCTGTGTCTTAGACTAGCCTCATTGCAAATAATGATAATATTAATTTTTAATAGTAATAAGACCAAAAAGTTATTAAAAAATCGGCCAAAAAGAATTTATTCAATAAATTGACCGAAATCATTATTTTTTCACTTACGAAAGACATTCCCTGATTTTTCCGAATACATTGATTTTTTGAGAATTTTCTCTCAATTTCGAAATATCAGTTTTTGCGTATTATAACAGACTGCATTTAAATCACTGCTTGTTCAGTGATCTTAAAAAATAAAGTGTGTAATATGAAATTTTTCTATGGAATCATATCCAAAATTTGCAACGTTCCATCAATTTTTCGATTTTTGAATATAAAAATTTCAAAATTGAGAAAAACATCTAATGTATTCAGAAAAATCAGGGAATCCATTTGGTGAGTAAAAAAATATTTGTTTCCTTCAAATATATTAAAATAATTTTTTTAAACTAATTTGACAATAAAATTTTGGTATTATTATTTGAAGCTGAAGTCATCTTCAATACGGTTACTTTCCTCAAGATTTTTATCTTATTTCAAAGTACTCAAAAGAACTGAAAATAACAATCTAAATTGTAATCCCTGCAAACTCACCATAATATTATTTTTCTATCTGAGCAATATCTTGCGGTCGTTGTTTAATCAAACAACAAAACATTCCACGCATTGTATTTTCTTCCTAGTTACATTTGTTTCTATAATGTTATAAAACTGAAATAAAAATTCCATATTTCACACAAAAATGTCTATGTTCAATGTAAAAAGTGTATGAAAATTAGTGAAATCGTTGGTTGAAAGAGAATCAGGAATAGAAAAAAAAAAAAAAAAAAAAAAAAAATCCTTGTCTCGATCGCGCGAAGTCCGACTCGTACCTCGTCGCTCTACCAACTGCTAGCGTAACTAATTGAATATTGAATGAGAATTGTAATATTTATGTTGTGTACCCGCTTGGATTAGGTGTTCTTAGGTTTGGGTTTGAGTTTCAATAATTCACTCCGGTTTACACGTACGTTGTTAATTCGAGTATAATACGCTATTTACACTTTTTAATTTTAGTACATCGATGTTAGTAAAATTGGAATAAAGGTCATCGTGTGGATGTAGTCATTGTTCGTAAAAATAAGTCCGCAGCCGCGCGTCATCGTGTGGTGCAGAATGAGGGACGGTAGGGGAAGCCACAGAGAGGGAAGTCAGGGGAAGCTGCGTGACTCCACCGTAGCCAGATGGCTGCGAGCATCGAGGCTAGAAGGCGGAGCATATCGATCGGTCGACACTAGAGCCTCCTAGCGTATGTTTGACTCACGAAAAAATTGGAACCAAGCAGGCTATAGGCTTTGTGCTTTTATAGACCTCAATCTTCAATCTTCGTTGATATAACTAAGAGGTGTGTAATGATTCCTTTAATTTTTTCAATATAATCCCTTATTTATTGTTTTATTTTACTTCAGTCGATTTATAAATATTAATAACTCATTAGCATAAAATTACAAACACAGTTCAATATATATATCTCCAATTATCGATAATCTTAACGAAGCACAAGCTAAGAAATAGTACTCATCTTTTATTCCTTGTTTCTTTCTTTTCCTTTTATTGTATCCATTCCATCGGAAAAACGTCGCTCAGAAAGATATAGGAGAGTAAGTCTGGATGAGTTTCACGAGTTACGTCGGATAGATCGAATTAACGTAAAAATAATATACGGAATCGTGATTATACAAATATATATACGCAGAATGGTATGGGGAGAGTACGTCTACTCTCTACAACTGTGCAGCCCCGAGTGATCCCCCCTACCACAGAGGTGAGGGAATCGATTTAACGGTCGATAATTTCCGTGAGGATTCGTGGACTACCGTTACATCTCGAGCGCGACACGTATGATACATTCAATCGCTACATTATCCCCCTTTGTTTTGCGTGAGGCGAGATTCGTCGAATACAAAATAATCAAAGCACTGTATCGATTGTCCCTTAAACCTAAACGCTGACTCCACCCCACTAAGGGTCTCGTCCTAATCTTAAATCTACCTTACATCTACCGTACATTGATTTGCTTCATCCCCCTCACGCTTACAAAATTTTTGTGTCGTTTTGTTTCATTTCCTTTTGACCAATGCGGATATATATTTCTACCCCATTGTACAAATATATACATATATTACAGTTAAAATCGTCGCTTACAACCAAATCACAATGATAAACTACTTTTAACAGAGGCCGCTGGTGGCAACACCTGAGGTTGGGCAGAGAGAGACAAAACACCGATACATTAATAAATACCCATATTTTATATTGCGCTTTCGGCGACCAGCTGGCTTGCAGCGGAATGGTATTTACGCAGACTCGTCCGATTATAAGTCCCTATTACTTTTCGTGTATCAGGATGTTCAAGAACGAATGCGTTAGAGCCTATGACCCTGGTTATGTTATACGGTCCTTCATACAGGTGAACGAATTTATGCGTCACGCGATCCGTATTGCTCGACAGATGTGGTACTCGCAACAAAACCAAATCTCCGGCGTTTAAGTCAAGTGGCGGTTTTGTTTTTTGATTTGCTCGTCTCGATTCAAAATTCTTAAGCAATCGCTCTTTAGCTAAAAAAAGTTTCCGCTCATGTGGAAGATCGTGTTCAACCGCAAATTCTACAATTTCGAATATTTTGTCTTTTGTTTTTTTGCCATAGTGCAGCTCATAGGGAATATATCCGGTGCTGGTATGTGTCGTATAGTTAAACAGTTTCTCAATTTCTTTCACATACCGACCCCATCTAGTGTGTTGATCTGCACATAGAGTACGAAATAAACGTCCTAATTCTCGCATAATCCGTTCTGTAGGATTCGATTGCGGGTGTCTGACCGAAGAATGCACGACACGAATACCTGCACGCTCTAACTCATTTTTCCAGGCAGCTGACGTAAATTGAGAACCATTATCAGAGAGAATCCTTTTAGGTTTGCCAATGATCGTAATATAATCCTCAAATATCTTTCTCAAAACTACGCGCGTCGTGGCTCGTTTAATTGGATATAATTTTACTAGTTTCGAAAAGGCATCGAGGACAACGAAAATGTATTGAACGCTCCCAGATGACTTCGGCAATGGACCATAAAAGTCTACTGTGACCAGATCTTTTGGGTGATCTGATCTCACGAAACAATATTCGCCTTCGACCGGTCGAGAAAGATGTTTGACTCGCTGGCACAAATCGCACCTCAATACATATTGCTTCACGTCGCGCGTCATTCCTCGCCAATAAAAAAATCGTTTCAAGTGACTCAACGTTTTGAATACTCCTAGATGTCCCAGTCTACTATGTTCGCATTTTACAACGAGATTTATTATTGCTGCGGGCACAACTATCGACCAGTTATCACCCGCCATGCTTCGATGGAACCAAAGGGCCTTGTACTTTTGATATTTATCTGAATCAATTTCGTTCGCTTGTTCCTCTAATTTTACGATAAACGGATCATTTTGTTGTAGGCTAACCAAATTCTTTAAATTTTTCCCCAAGATAGGATCCAACTCGAGTTGACAAATCAATGTCATAGCGTCAATCGAGCGATTATCATCCGGATTGATATCGCACGATTGAAGCGCCGAGACCAAAATCTTGTCTGGATCATCTTGATGAAAAACTCCGTCAGGATTCCGGCTAAAAAAATCCGCAACCACATTATCTTTACCTTTACAGTGAAGCACGTTAAAATCATATTCCTGCAAATAGAGAGACCACCTAGTTAGACGTGCTGTTTGAAATATTGTGTCGCGAAGGAAAATAAGGCCTTTGTGGTCAGTAATTATCTCAAATCGAGTCCCAATGATATAAATTCGGAATTTATGTACCGCATAGATGATTGCTAACAGTTCCTTCTCCGTCGTTGTGTAATTTATCTCTGCCGGTTTCAAACATCTACTTACTAACGAAATTATACATTGATTTCCATCATCGTCTATTTGATAGAGCATCCCACTAATTCCCCGATCGGAAGCATCCGTTTGTACTTTGAACGTTCGATCCGTAAAATAGTGGGATGGCTCGATCGCCTTCGCGAAATTTTCCTTTAGAGCCTTAAATGCACACGAATGTTCTGACGTCCACACCCACGGTGTGTCCTTCCTCAACAAGGATCTAAGCGGATCCACATACTTAGCGTGACACATGCTAAATCTTCGATAATAATTACATAACCCCAACAATTTTTGGAGATGCAACTTATTATTCGGTTCATTGAAATTTTTTACAGTGTCCAGCTTAGATGGATCAGGCGTGATACCCTGTGAAGACAGAATAAAACTCAAAAACGGAACAGATGTTTGAAACAGCAATATTTTACGCAACTTAAGGGTGAAATTGTTCTTAAAATCCTTATATATATATGTTGATTAAAATCCTTTGAGGTTATTAACTAGTCGTCTATATAAGTTGTCATGAAGTCATTCAATTCATACCCCATAGCAAGGCTAAGGGCGCGAGTAAACGCACTTCCTGCAGTTTTGAGGCCAAAAGGGACTCGTCGAAATTGATATAGTGTCGATCCATGTAAGAAAGCCGTATAATGACGTGACTCTTGCGCCAAGGGAATTTGCCAATATCCACAGGTCAAATCTACAGTCGACATTATCTTTGTACCCTGATGTTTTTGCATCAGCTCGTCTATATGGGGAGGGGATTCGTTATCACCCTCTATCGAATCATTGAGAAAACGGGCATCTAAACAGACTCTTATTCGGCCATCCCCCTTTTTTACTATTCGCAACGGGTTACAATACGGACTCACCGATCTTTCAATCACTCCTGATTCCAACATTGATTTAATTTCTCGATCCACGACACTACGAAGGGTCAATAGAACGGGGTAAGAACGGCGAATAAATGGTTTTGATCTTATTGGCTTGATATGATGCTCGTATATCAATGCGCATCCGGGTTTATCAGAAAATAACGGTTTATACCTCATTACTAAATCTAACACGGCACTATGCTGCTCCGGAGCAAGTGTCGTCAGCTTACGCGCGACAGAGTCTAGCTCCTCGAAGAAAATCCGATTTTCCTCGGAACTGTCGTTAACTACAGTCGGTTCAATATTTTTACACATAACATCATCACAATCGTAAATATCGCGATTATCAATTTTTTCAATATTACCATTTACACACACATTTATAATATCATCCACCGAGGATTTACGATTCGTAAAATCATTCTCATCATCAAAATTTTCGCAATCTGACGAATGATTATTTTTCATACACATTATTTCTTTTGCACGCACTGCAATATCGTTTTTAACATGAATCATATTCTCATGAGCAATAACTTTTTACATGCCATGCTCATCACAATTTCCTTTTGACTTTAAATCGGTTGCACGATTATTCGCGATAACAGAACAATCCGATATTACATTATTATTCTCCGTAACATTTTTATCACCGAACGATTTTAAATACTCGATCAATATTATATTCAACTCACTTTTTTCAATTACCGATATTATTTTCTCCGAAGGGCCAGACTCAAACGACACCGCGCCTCGGTTAAGCCTAATTCCGTGTATATGTATTTCTTTCAGGTCATACAGGATTCGCGCTTTGTTTCGTTCAAGCCAATCGTTCCCTAATATCACGTCTGACGTGAGATATGATATCACAAGAAAAACATCTGATATTTTTTGTCCTTCAACAATCGTTTCTGTCAGAATTTGCCTTTTGACAGACGTTCTCTTTTGAGTAACGGCTGTCGTGATATATATATTCGTTACAGGCAATTCGCTCAATGAGCCCATACTTAATAATTTTTTGTGAAATTCTTCGGAAATACACGTTACTTGACTTCCAGTGTCTATAAGGGCTTTAACCTCGAATCCTCTAATTTGAATATTTAATCGAGGGGAAGGTGCAATAATCATGTTGGGTTTATCGAGTTCAGCCCTTTCCCCCTCTACATCATTATGTAAGTCCTCGACAAAATCGTAAAAACGGCGACACGAAACCGGACCTCCTTGAATCGCGTCCAAATTTAGTTTAAATGATTCGATCGAATGGCTTCTTGGTTCTGATTGTACGTATTTGCATGATCGAACGGTTGTGGGTTACGTTGTTGAGCCATTGGAAAATTTGGAGGTGGGAAACTGAAGTCGGGCATTTTATATGCATTTTGGTGATTGCTTTGCCCAAGTCGATAATTTTGTGATGGGTAGCCCTCACGGTTATTATATCGCCCGTTTCTCGAGCTATAGTTACATTTTCCACGAGGGTTATAATTTCGAGTCAGATCTCCCGCATTTTCATATACGTTCATGCTATTTATACCATTATTCGAATTTTGGTGGTTATTATATTTCCATTCTTGACTTTTCTCATTTTCATTTTCTCTATTAACGTTGTCGAGTTGAGACAACGTTTGGGCAAGACGTTTTGTGTCAGAGTAATCAACGGTAGACAAGGCCATTTGAATTCTCGCGGGCAGCTGTTTAACGATTTTTAAGTTTATTTCGTACTCAGTCAATTTTGGCTCAAAATACTTTGATTCTTGAATTTGCTTAAAAAAATATGACTGCAACAACCCGTCCTTCCATTTATACCGGCGAGCGGCCCATTGATCTTTAAAGCGGACTTGAATCGGGATCGAGTAGAATTCTTTGCGATATTCGACTTTAAAAATTTTAAACGCCACGAGACCATCCTTATTTATTTCGTACCACACCTTAACGCGCCCGTCCATAAAACTTTCAATAACCAGCATCTGATGCTCAACACGCACGTTCTTGAACTTAAAGTATCGTTCTATATCCTCGATAAATTCTAAAGGGTTATCTTCAGAAAATTTAGGGACCTTAATATTTATATGAAGATATTGCAAATGGCCAAGCCGTGAACGAGCTGATCGTCAACAGCATTATTCGGTTGCGGTCCAGCATTTTCATTTTGACCACCCTGTATATGTTGCCTTGGTTAATTTTCTCGTTCAGCTTGCCTTCTTTCAAAATCTCGTGTTTGTTCTTCCAATTGTCTCTGAGCCACTCTCAAGCGTTCCCACTCCTCATTTATTTCGTCATGCTGCTGATCATCACTAGCCATGTTGATAGTTTTTCTGCTAATATGATCGAGAATATTATTAGAATTATCGCCACTGTCATTTACATATAAAATTTGTTTTCGACTTAATTTAGCGTTCTGAGAATCGGACGATATTTGTATCGCTTGACTTTCTTTGTTCGACGACCGAATGAGTCTCGGCGTATGGACAACTTTTTTCTTATATGGTGACATGAGCACTGGTGGGGCTCGTGCCGTTAGTTGGGCGCCATTTATGTAATGATTCCTTTAATTTTTTCAATATAATCCCTTATTTATTGTTTTATTTTACTTCAGTCGATTTATAAATATTAATAACTCATTAGCATAAAATTACAAACACAGTTCAATATATATATATCTCCAATTATCGATAATCTTAACGAAGCACAAGCTAAGCAATAGTACTCATCTTTTATTCCTTGTTTCTTTCTTTTCCTTTTATTGTATCCATTCCATCGGAAAAACGTCGCTCAGAAAGATATAGGAGAGTAAGTCTGGATGAGTTTCACGAGTTACGTCGGATAGATCGAATTAACGTAAAAATAATATACGGAATCGTGATTATACAAATATATATACGCAGAATGGTATGGGGAGAGTACGTCTACTCTCTACAACTGTGAGCCCCGAATGATCCCCCCTACCACAGAGGTGAGGGAATCGATGTAACGGTCGATAATTTCCGTGAGGATTCGTGGACTACCGTTACATCTCGAGCGCGACACGTATGATACATTCAATCGCTACAGGTGTGCGAAAGATTTGGCATCCGTGCGATGACGACGAACACTGAATATAATTTTCATTGTCGTCGAAAAGAATAACGACGAATTAGATTTATATGCCTATAGTTGCACCGTTCTTTTTGGTTGCGATAGATAGATCGTAAAAAAATACATCTGATTACGCTGGTAAAATATTTTTGTGCGTATGTTAATAAAATAAATAAAAAATATATTTTTAGGTAATGGCTGAAAACGCGTACTTTGGCATATAAGAGTCTTGGTCGCGCCTTCAGTTGTCGTCGTATCGGTCGGTAAATGTACTTGTCTCGAGACGCTACCGCGTCTCTTGATCAAACGTGGATAATGCAAACGTAGAAACACATGCACTCAAATATTAGACCTAGATATATTTTCCTATGAGGGGCTAAGAATTCGAAATCGGTTTCAGTTTAATAACAGAAATTTATATTTGAGCACGCCGTGGTCAAGTTTCGATTGCACGAATGCTCCTAATTGTATGCTCCCAAAGTTATGAGTGACGTAGTAACTCGATTTATATTAGAACGGGAGACGTTTTCCGACTGTAGAAGAAGTAATGACTAGATTATTATTATAATAATGAAGCGTCATTATCAACATTAATATTATTTTTATTATTTAATATTTATATATATATATATATTATATTATATTATATTATATTATATTATATATATTATATCATATATATATATATATATATTGTGACGCGTTTTCCCTTATACCCACTCGGCGTACATAAAATCCTCGCTCACCGGCTCGAAGGGCGCCAGCCACGGAAACCAAAGCGGCCCGTGACAAATTTTATTTTCTAACCGGCGAACGAGGAAACTGCCCAACTTGGCTGCAGCCTTCTAAGATGGTAGAGGGGCTGGGTTTACTCGCGGGATGGTCCTTAAATAAAACAATACACTTGGACTTTAACTTGAATATTTTAATTGCACAAATAAACTCTTTTCGGGTTGTATCCCTTGGTGGACTCGATATAATCTGACAACATAAATATATAACCGAACTAAACGGACGGACGAACACGAGATCTCGACCCCGGGACAATACACCGCACGGAGGATACAATTTAACTATTCGCACAACCAACTTGATAGCCGAGACGGCGTACAAGATCGCGCCGATCAAAACGTGCTCGCGAGAGCCGTTACACAAAAGAAAAGAAACGCGCGATGAATTTATTCCCCGGCCGAGACTCTGAACGACCCTTAGCCTTAAATTAATTGGACTCGCACCTCGCGCCACAAAATACAAAAAAAAACGGACCTCCGTGAGACGATCCAACAAATAATTATTACAAAACGAGAAATTCCACACACGATAGAAGGCGGAAACTAAGACGCGATCGGGCTCTCATGCGTTAACCGGCCGTCGCGACAATATCGCTACGGCTCTATACAATTTTACCGCGATAAAAACTCTCAAAACACGAAACCGAGCGAAACAACGACCCTACCGGTTTATTTTATTTGGCTGGACCCCGGATAATCCACGGTATGCCGAACCGTGAGGATATTCGGAGGGGTTGCTTATCTTGAGCAACGGGAGCGGCCACGACACGAAAAACCACGTCTTTTCTCGTACGCGACGGAAGCTTGAGTCCTCGAGAAATTAGGCGCGCTTTTCCCCCTCGACGCGGGTCCTTTTACCCCCCACCCCTTGCTCCTTCAACGCTCGTGATAATTGAACCGCTGATCGAGATGGCCGTGGCGCGCGACTCGGAATCGATTTATTGGGCGATCCGAGAGCGCGAAACGATAGACAATCGCCTCTAAGCTCGATCATGTGACTTCGATGGCCACTATTATGATGCACAATTATGCATTGCACAATTATGATGCAGCGGCCCTGCAGATGGCCTTGATGCAGTTTTTGGTGTGGTGCAGCGTGACTTCCGTGCGAGCAGCACGGCTCGGGGTGGGTGGCGTGGCGATAGCTTATCATGAGCCACGATTCAAATCGCGACTCTCGTGAGATGGTATGAGAGCCGCGACAGCGACGAAAAGCACGTACGTGAGCCCACTCATACCGGTAAAGCTCAGGCTGATGATGGTGTGGGGGAGAGAGAGAACCCCTCTCTCTCATCGGTATCGATCCAAGCCGTGGATCTCGTGTCGTTAGCCCGTAGCTGCGCGTTTGACCTGTGCGCATCCCTCGGTGATGATGGTGTTCTTCGTTGGCCGGTAAGGCCGAAGCTCGCCCGGAGATAAAGGAAAACAAAATACGAAAAATATTAGTATAATCGAGCGGCGGTTAACGTATTTGCCCTGTTGGATCGTCTCGGCGGGACTCATCGAGACGAGACGTCGCTCTCGTGTCGTGCCGGGAGCTCTTTTCTACGTTTGTTAACGTGACGCAGAAATGCCACGTTACAATATATATATAATGTAACGTGGTAATTCTGCCCCGTTACAAAGCGCCCATTTTTGGCGCCTATATTTTTTTGGCATGACACGAGAGCGACATCTCTTCTCGGCTGAGTCCCCCCGAGGCAATCCAACAGGGCCATCCGTTAATTTACCGTCGTCTTTTCTAATTTTCTTGAATTATTTTATTTGCTTATGTTCGATCGAGCGACGGCTTGGCCGGTTCAACGAGAGCCTCACGTCACTTCTGGGCATGCGCTAGCCTGGCTGACGTCACACCAGCGGTTGGGATTCACGGCACAACGGATCGATGGGGAAATATCGACACGAACGAGAACAGAGCGCTCTCGTCCCCCCCACCATCCGCCTAAGCATCGACCGTGTGTGTGGATCACACATTTATTACCGTTGCCAACACGTCGGGAATTACCGCAAAAGAGCGGGGATTGAGATCTCGTTAGGCGACGTTGTCTCGCCATATTCCACCCGAGCGTTTGGGGCTAATTATGCATCGTTCACGTACGCTGTATCGAAGTTCGTAACCGTTGAGGTTTCACTGCCGAGCTTTTGGGATTTATCGCTTCGCGCTCTCGGATCGCCCAATGAAACGGTTCCGAGTCGCGTGCCACTGCCATACCGATCAGCGGTTCAATTATAACGAGCATTTGTTGGCGTGGGGTGGGAGGTACAAAGGACCCGCGCTGAGTAACGAGAGCACGGCTAATTTCTCGAGGACTCTAGACTTTGTCGTGAACGAGGAGAGACGCGGTTCTCGTGTCGCTGCCGTTTCCGTTGCCCAAGAACGTGACGCCACCGAATAATCTCACGGGTGGACAACCGAGGCCGTTCCGGGGTCCATCTATAGAAAACAAACCGGTGGGGCTGTCGTTTCGCTCTTTTTTGTATTTTGTGTCGGGGATTCAATGTGTAGAATCAAGCGATATTGTCGTGACGGTACGTTAACGCGCGTGAGCCCGATAGCGTCTTTGTTCCCGCGCATTTCATCGTGGCGCGTGTGTTTCCGCGTTCTTTATATTTTCCGGATTGCCTAACGGGGTCCAACTTTTTGTTACGCGGGGTTAGGGTTCATTAGATTTAATTGTGTTTGTCGCCCGGCTCTCGGTCGAATTAATATCGTAATCATCAGTTTGGTGAGAGACCGCTCTCGCGAGCGAGGAGATCTGTCGTCGCCATCTTGCATGCCGTTACGGCTCCCAGCATGAGGCGGCAGATTTCTCGTCCTCTTGCCAAATTGTTTGTGTGGCCGGGAGTGCGAGGGCTAACGTTAAAATTGTATCGAGCCGAGGATCAATGTTCTGTTGCGAAATAGATTATTAAGGATGGTATTGAACCCGGGAACTTTTATTTCATTCTTTTCAATTGTGATATTTTGTTAAATAAATTATATTGTGATTCCCGGTCAACTTGGTGTGTTGTTGCCTTATTGTGCTCACCTTGCGAGAAAACCCAGCCCCTCTACCATTTCGATGGCTGTAGCCGAGTCGGGCCGGTTTCTCGCGCGCTTGTGAGAAAAATAAATTCGTCACGATAGCTTTTCGCTCTCGTGGCTGGCGCCCAATCTCACAAGTGTCGCGGGAAGGTTTTGTGAGCAAAGTTAGCGGGAAAATGCGTCACAATATTGTGACGCATTTTCCCGCTAACTTTGCTCACAAAACCTTCCCGCGACACTTGTGAGATGGTGTTCTTCGTTGGCGGGAAAATGCGTCACAATATTGTGACGCATTTTCCCGCTAACTTTGCTCACAAAACCTTCCCGCGACACTTGTGAGATTGGGCGCCAGCCACGAGAGCGAAAAGCTATCGTGACGAATTTATTTGTCTCACAAGCGCGCGAGAAACCGGCCCGACTCGGCTACAGCCATCGAAATGGTAGAGGGGCTGGGTTTACCCACAAGGTGACTACAATAAGGCAACAACACACCACGTTGACCGGGAATCACAATATAATTTATTGAACCAAACATCACAATTGAAAAGACTAATAAAAGTTCCCGTGTTCGATAACATCCTTAATAAGCTACTTTGCCACAATGCATTGATCCTCGGCTCGATACAATTTTAACGTTAGCCCTCGCACTCCCAGCCACACAAACAATTTAGTAAGAGGACGAGAAATCTGCCGCCTCATGTTGGGAGCCGTAACGGCATGCAAGATGGCGACGACAGGTCTCTTCGCTCGCGAGAGCGGTCTCTCACCAAACTGAGGATTACGATATTACTTCGGCCGAGAGCCGGGCGACAAACACAATTAAATCTAGTGAACCCTAACCCCGCGTAACAAAAAGTTGGACCCCGTTAGGCAATCCGAAAATATAAAGAACGCGGAAACACACGCGCCACGATGAAATGCGCGGGAACAAAGACGCTATCGGGCTCACGCGCGTTAACGTACCGTCACGACAATATCGCTCGATTCTACACATTGAATCCCAGACACAAAATACAAAAAAAAAAGAGCGAAACGACAGCCCCACCGGTTTGTTTTCTGTAGATGGACCCCGGAACGTCCTCGGTTGTCCACCCGTGAGATTATTCGGTGGCGTCGCGTTCTTGTGCAACGAAAACGGCAGCGACACGAGAACCGCGTCTCTCCTCGTTCACGACAAGGGCTAGAGTCCCCGAGAAATTAGGCGTGCTCTCGTTGCTCGGCGCGGGTCCTTTGTACCCCCCACCCCACGACAACCAATGCTCGTTATAATTGAACCGCTGATCGGTATGGCAGTGGCTCGCGACTCGAAATCGTTTCATTGGGCGATCCGAGAGCGCGAAGCGATAAATCCCCAAAAGCTCGGCAGCGAAACCTCAACGGTTACGAACTTCGATACGGCTTACTTGAGCGATGCATAATTAGCCCCAAAGGCTCGGGTGGAATATGGCGGGACAACGTCGCCTTACGAGATCTCAATTCCCGCTCCGTTTCGGTAATTCCCGACGTGTTGGCAACGGTAGCAAATGTGTGAGCCACACACACGGTCGATGCTTAGGCAGATGGTGGGGGGGGGGGGGGGGGACGAGAGCGCTCTGTTCTCGTTTATGTCGATATTTCCCCATCGATCCGTTGTGCCGTGAATCTCAACCGCTGGTGTGACGTCAGCCAGGCTAGCGCATGCCCAGAAGTGACGCGAGGCTCTCGTTGAACCGGCCAAGCCGTCGCTCGATCGAACATAAGCAAAATAAATAATTCAAGAAAATTAGAAAAGACGACGGTAAATTAACGGATGGCCCTGTTGGATTGCCTCGGGGGGACTCAGCCGAGAAGAGATGTCGCTCTCGTGTCATGCCAACAAAATATCGGCGCCAAAAATGGGCGCTTGGTAACGGCGCAGAATTACCACGTTACATGTGGTAATTACGCATATATCTAGTGAACGAGTTTCCTCGTTCGCCGGTTAGAAAATAAAATTTGTCACGGGCCGTGTTGGTTGCCGTGGCTAGCGCCCTTCGAGCCGGTGAGCGAGGATTTTGTGTACGCCGAGTGGGTATAAGAAGAGACGTAAATTTGGGTGAATTTTTGTTCAATTCGGGAATTCACGGGACCTTTGCTTTCTCTGTGTTCCCGTCGATAATTATTCGAGCCGTTCATTTATTTATTCATTTATTTTTGTTTTTTTTTGGTATTATTTTTCCACGCCTTCATTTTCATTTTTTTTTATTTATTTCCTTTTTTTTATTTATTTTTGTTGTTCGCGTTTTTGACCTTAGGGGACTTAATTATTATTTTTTTGTTTCCATGGGTTGACTTAGTTTGATTTAATTTTTATCCTTTTCTTTCCATTCTTTGGCTCCTTTTGTTATTATTTTTTTTTGTTGACTCATTCTTTTAATCATTTTTCTGGTTGATCGATTGACTCGATTGATTTAATTTGACTTTATTTTTTTTTATTAGTTCGGTTTTATTTTCTATTCCTTGGACCTTTTATTGACCTCTTTTTTTTGATTTTTTATTTCTGTTTCTTTTTTTTGATTTTTCTTGACCCGTTGGACTTGTTCCTTGACTTAATTTTTTTTTACTTTTCTTATTTTTTTTTTACTTCTGGGTTTTATTACGCAATTTCTTTTAATTTTGACTTTTAGTGACTTTTTTTTGTTTTCCTTGACTCCGTTTCATTTATTTTCATTTTACCTTTTTTTTTTGTTGTGACTCTTTGGACTTCTCTTTTTATTATTTTTTTTTTTCATTGACTATTTTTTTTGTATTCTTTGACTTCACTTAGACGTAATTATTATTTTTTTTCCTTATTTATTGTTTTTGACTTTTATTTCCTTTTATCTCAATAGACTTATTCTTTATTCACTGGCTTAATATTTCTTTTATTTAGTGACGTTTTTGTTTTATTTGGTCCTGACCTTCGAGTCTCGTTATCACGTGTGCTCGAAGAGTGGGGATGGTAGACCCGCGAGTCTAGCACACGGGTGGGAGTTGAGAGGGGCCTGCTCCCTCTGCACAGTTGACGAACTTGGCGCGCTTACGGGCTCTTCTTTCCCGTATTTTAGTTCGTGAGGGATGCAATTTTAATTCATTTTTTTTTTGCATTTTATTTTAACGTTACAAATCGGACAAGAGTCGGCTTATTATTTGTGCCCAATCCTCTCCTGGAATTATCCTGGTCTCTTTGGTAGGAGGCTGTGTTTTGTTCTAGGGAGTTGGGAACGTTTGTCTCCTGTCTGTTTTGTCCGAGGAAAAAGGGTAAATACTATAATTTATTTGATGCTATCGATTCACACCCGAAATTATCTATTTATTTTGTTCTTGACTCTGTTGGATTCTCTCGTGCGGAAATCTGCTGTTGCGACAGGTTTTCCTATTTTGCTAAGCCCTAAGAGGCATGAGAGCGAAGCGTCGGTCTTGTACGGCCGGGGCGGCCTTTTTCATAGGGGGGGAAGAGTTGTAACGTGGTAATTCTGCGCCGTTACCAAGCGCCCATTTTTGGCGCCGATATTTTGTTGGCATGACACGAGAGCGACATCTCTTCTCGGCTGAGTCCCCCCGAGGCAATCCAACAGGGCCATCCGTTAATTTACCGTCGTCTTTTCTAATTTTCTTGAATTATTTATTTTGCTTATGTTCGATCGAGCGACGGCTTGGCCGGTTCAACGAGAGCCTCGCGTCACTTCTGGGCATGCGCTAGCCTGGGTGACGTCACACCAGCGGTTGAGATTCACGGCACAACGGATCGATGGGGAAATATCGACATAAACGAGAACAGAGCGCTCTCGTCCCCCCCCCCCCCCCCCACCATCTGCCTAAGCATCGACCGTGTGTGTGGCTCACACATTTGCTACCGTTGCCAACACGTCGGGAATTACCGAAACGGAGCGGGAATTGAGATCTCGTAAGGCGACGTTGTCCCGCCATATTCCACCCGAGCCTTTGGGGCTAATTATGCATCGCTCAAGTAAGCCGTATCGAAGTTCGTAACCGTTGAGGTTTCGCTGCCGAGCTTTTGGGGATTTATCGCTTCGCGCTCTCGGATCGCCCAATGAAACGATTTCGAGTCGCGAGCCACTGCCATACCGATCAGCGGTTCAATTATAACGAGCATTGGTTGTCGTGGGGTGGGGGGTACAAAGGACCCGCGCCGAGCAACGAGAGCACGCCTAATTTCTCGGGGACTCTAGCCCTTGTCGTGAACGAGGAGAGACGCGGTTCTCGTGTCGCTGCCGTTTTCGTTGCACAAGAACGCGACGCCACCGAATAATCTCACGGGTGGACAACCGAGGACGTTCCGGGGTCCATCTACAGAAAACAAACCGGTGGGGCTGTCGTTTCGCTCTTTTTTTTTTGTATTTTGTGTCTGGGATTCAATGTGTAGAATCGAGCGATATTGTCGTGACGGTACGTTAACGCGCGTGAGCCCGATAGCGTCTTTGTTCCCGCGCATTTCATCGTGGCGCGTGTGTTTCCGCGTTCTTTATATTTTCGGATTGCCTAACGGGGTCCAACTTTTTGTTACGCGGGGTTAGGGTTCACTAGATTTAATTGTGTTTGTCGCCCGGCTCTCGGCCGAAGTAATATCGTAATCCTCAGTTTGGTGAGAGACCGCTCTCGCGAGCGAAGAGACCTGTCGTCGCCATCTTGCATGCCGTTACGGCTCCCAACATGAGGCGGCAGATTTCTCGTCCTCTTACTAAATTGTTTGTGTGGCTGGGAGTGCGAGGGCTAACGTTAAAATTGTATCGAGCCGAGGATCAATGCATTGTGGCAAAGTAGCTTATTAAGGATGTTATGGAACACGGGAACTTTTATTAGTCTTTTCAATTGTGATGTTTGGTTCAATAAATTATATTGTGATTCCCGGTCAACGTGGTGTGTTGTTGCCTTATTGTAGTCACCTTGTGAGTAAACCCAGCCCCTCTACCATTTCGATGGCTGTAGCCGAGTCGGGCCGGTTTCTCGCGCGCTTGTGAGACAAATAAATTCGTCACGATAGCTTTTCGCTCTCGTGGCTGGCGCCCAATCTCACAAGTGTCGCGGGAAGGTTTTGTGAGCAAAGTTAGCGGGAAAATGCGTCACAAATTTGGCGCCCATATATCTAGTGCCGAGGATCAATGTTCTGTTGCGAAATAGATTATTAAGGATGGTATTGAACCCGGGAACTTTTATTTCATTCTTTTCAATTGTGATATTTTGTTAAATAAATTATATTGTGATTCCCGGTCAACTTGGTGTGTTGTTGCCTTATTGTGCTCACCTTGCGAGAAAACCCAGCCCCTCTACCATTTCGATGGCTGTAGCCGAGTCGGGCCGGTTTCTCGCGCGCTTGTGAGAAAAATAAATTCGTCACGATAGCTTTTCGCTCTCGTGGCTGGCGCCCAATCTCACAAGTGTCGCGGGAATGTTTTGTGAGCAAAGTTAGCGGGAAAATGCGTCACAATATATATATTAAATAATAAAAATAATATTAATGTTGATAATGACGCTTCATTATTATAATAATAATCTAGTCGTTACTTCTTCTACAGTCGGAAAACGTCTCCCGTTCTAATATAAATCGAGTTACTACGTCACTCATAACTTTGGGATATATATATATATATATATATATATATATATCATATTAAATGCGATAAATAAAAATATACATATATTATTATAATATTATTAAAAAATAGTCTTACGGTTGATATTTCAAAAGTGGCGTCATTTATGATGTTATAAATACTGCCCTTAATTTTTCCCCTCGATGCTATAAAACTTTTGTATGAAACTTTTTTCGGTACCTCTTCTCGTTTCCGAGATATTTGACTGTACCTTATATACGTTATATATATATTGTCGCTTGACCTTTATAGTCTGACGTCATCGAAAAGTGTGCGAAAATACCGACTGGATGACGACGACGACGGCAATCATTGCGAAGCGCCTGTAGCTTCATCGATGGGGGCTTATTACGGTTCTTGGATTGGGTGAAAATGGCAAATGTGAGCAGCTCATCCAATCACGATCAATCTCACCTCGTAAAAATACGAGGTCACTCGCGTGAGCAAACTTGACCCAAAATTTTATGTGAAAGGTGAATCGAAAACTCCAAATAGTCGGGAATGTATTGCTTACTTTGCGTTAGTACGCTCGCGCGTGTAAATAAAGTTACAAAAAAATGGATAAATTAATAAATCTGGATTACATCGCATATAATCGAGTAAAATACTTTTTTGTTTTTCTGTCACGTTCATTTTTCTTTACCTAACCTCACTGTTAAATAGAATGCGAGCATATACACATGCTATAGAATATATGCTAGAATCATATATATGCTATATAATATATAGAATATGTGATGTATTTGTACCCGTTACTATTATATTGATAGTATATTGATATATACACGGAACGGTGAGTAGCGCCCAACGGCCTACGTGAGACGCTGGAAGGAGGCAGTGGCGTACTGGCGGTCGCCAAGTACAAGCGCTCCGGCACGACCGTGAACTGAGGCTATGTATATCTATAATAAATATTATATCTATATCTATATTCAACGAGTGCGTTATTAATTACTAGCCCATCCCGCCCAGAGATTAAATTATGTGGTCTCAAGACATACTAGAATATATGCTCTACATGCTATAGAATGTTCAAAACAAATGGCACGTCGTGAAAATGTGAGATTCTATACTGGAAGTTCCCTAGTTACTTCGCATTTTCGCCCGACAGTTTCGTGATAGGGTGACTAAAGACACGTGACATGAAAATGTGAAAAGTAAGTGAGCTCACTTGAGAACCGTAATAAGCACCGAAACTGTTCAGGACGGGTACCGTGACGGTAGCCAATCACTGGCTATAGCTTTCTGCTGTTGAGACCCTCATATCCAGATCTGAGCTTTCTCTGTAAGGCGCCTGAGTGGTTCAGCTACTTCTGTGAATCGCGGAATAAATCGATGGTACCATGTCGCCATTCCCAAGAAACGACGCAAAGGCTTGAGGCCTGTGGGAACCGGGAACTCTCTAATAGAAGCGGTCTTTTCGGGATCGACTTGTAAACCGTCCCCATTGACTAAGAAGTCAAGATATCTGACTTCTTTGCAACAAAAGTCGCATTGACGTTTAATCCTGCGCTCACGATACGCTCGAGCACGTGCTTAAGCCAGACCAGACGTTTGTCGTAGGTCTCGGTGACGACAATTATATCGTCGAGATACGCGAATGCGTGAAGCTCCATCTCAGGCCCTATTATCCGATCTAATAACCGCTGGTATGTGGCCGGCGATCCCGTGAGCCCATATCACATGCGCTTAAATTGGAAGACACCACGGTGCGTTACCGTAAACGCGGTTATTTCTTTGGAAGCGTCATCGAGATGGATTTGATGAAACGCCTGGCTCAAGTCGATCGTCGAAATATATTTTGCAGAACGTAACCGATCAAGAATTTGCGTCATATACGGAAGCGGATACACGTTCTTTTTCGAGACCTCATTTACTTTACGAAAATCCAAGCCGAAACGTAACAGCTATTCGGTTTTTTCGGTTTTTTAATCATTACGATCGGACTCAACCAACCACTACTAGATGGCTCTATTATATCCTCGGTCAACATCCGGTCGCCCTTGGCATCGATAGCTTTGTGAATAATTGGAGTAACCGGGTAATAACGTTGTTTAATCGGCCGATTGCTCCCGACATCGAGATGATGTTCAATTAAATTTGTTACACCGGGTACATTATGGAGGATTTTGAATTCCTTCTCCAAAAATAGGGTTAATCGAGAGCTTTCCCCGTGCTCTAATTCCGAAATACTAGCAGCACGTTCATGTGCTCGGGCGCATCACACCGCATGAATTCAAACTCGCGTGTGGGATCGCCATTTAACGACCAGACGCGCCTAAGATGATCAATTACTACCCCGAAATGCTCGAGAGAATCCAATCCGAGGAGTAAAGGTACCGGTAACGACGGAAAATCTCGACCGTTAACGTTCGCTCTCGATCTTCGAGCTTTAGCGGGAACTCGATTTCTTCGCAACATAATATTTTATCCCCGTTTGCGATGGTACTCGGTCGTTGGAGAGTTTGCCGATGCGATAACCCCAAACGTGCAGCAACCAACAAACCCGCTTCACCGACAAAAGTGTTGGTCGAACGATTGTCAAAAATGGCTGGAAGCACGAGACCCTAAATTGAGACTTTTACAATGAAAATCGTCTGAGTCTGATCGCTGTTGAACGGGCTACAGGAATAATCAGTGATATTTTCAGGTAATTTAAACGGTTCCGTAAGGCCTTCTGCACGAACACCTGGAGTCCCCATGGCCTTTATTCGCAACTCCCGGAAGCGTTTCCCACTTCTTGATGTGCAACTGTGGCGGGTGCGTTCTCGCGACTATGCTGAGGGTTATGGTTAGATTTCGGAGCGATACAATCGCGCGCATAATGATTGAGTCCATGGCATTTATAGCAAACCACAGCTGCGTCGCGTATTTCCTTATGCGACGGAAGCTGATAATCGGGGTGCCCGCATCTATCCCTCCACGCGACGTCGAGATCTCGAAAACTCCGTAAGGTGTCGCGCTGAGTCCGATACTACCAAAGAGCTTTGCCGCGTAAGGAAAACTCGAGATAATCTAAAAGGTCATTATCCGCGGTGGGTAACTTTTTTCGACCTTGCTTTAAATTCAAAATAAAGCTATTTGCGTCCTCCCCGATTTCTCCCCAAAATGTTAAGTTCCACTTCCGAAGGATCTCGTAAGTCAAACGCATCGCAGCAGTCAGCTGATCGCGGCTGAGAACGATAGACCGGTGACGGATGATGCACTGGCTCGGCTGTAGCAAAATCGATACGTGGGGGGTTATAACTCGTAATATCGCTACTCATATGGCCCCGACGCGGTGGTGGCACGCTAGCAGGTCTGCCCGGTGGCACAACCCGCGTGCTTGCCACGACGCGTCCCGCGAAACCTCTCCCCCTCCCGCGACCCGTCACATTAGTCCGGCTACCGGTAGCCGGAGACAAAACGCTTTCCTCGTCCTCGCGAAAAGGATTTGTTGCGTTCCGGGATACGGGTACTACTACTTCCGATTCTCGACGAATTGCTACATTTAATCGCTCCTATAATTCGATTCCGTCTCCTAATACTGATCGGCCACGCGACGCGAGTTCCCACTTCAATCGCTGATGCGTGAGAGGGACGGTGGAAAGGCTCGAGCGCGGCGGTGTACGACGCATCGGGCTTCTATCTCGCACTTACAGGAGACCTCTATCGCACTCGCACGCTCACGAAACCCACGGCGCGACAAAGATGGCCGGCACACGCACACGTAGCCCCGAGCGATGGTTACACACACTCGCGAATGACGCTCACGCACGAAGAAGGCCGGTGTCGCACCACCACGACGCGAAAGCACGTGGAAACGATGACGAAGTTCGATACTGCACGTTATTTATCCCAATTTTAGCGAGAGTAGGGGTCCGAATGAGGGTTACACACAATAAATAAGAATGAGATCAATAAATAATTACAACAACCTAAAAAAAAGAGATCTATAATTATAAATAAATGAATACTGGTGGATCGAGAACAGCAGCTCCCGAAAAAGAATTAATTAAAGAAATAAATAAATAAATAGGCCACCAAAAAAAATAAAAAAAGAGATAACTGCCCGACTTTGCTGCAGCTTTCGTCGATGGCAGAGGGGCTGGTTTTCTCACTGGGTGGTCCCCAAATAAAGCGGACTCACGCGCAATTTATGTTGACTCAATAACACTTGCTTTTATTCAAACTGACTTTACGGTTCGGTCAAAGAAAATTACATTAAATAAACTTTTCACAAATAATCTCTTTTCTTTTTACTAATGCCGAGGTGGAGCCGATACATAAGTAAAATACTAAACGGTCGGACAGACACGGAATTTCGACCATGGGAATAATTTAACGCGTGAGATGGAAACTTTGCAGAATGTATCTCAGTCACCTTTGTATCCAAGGCGGCGTACAAGATGGCGTTGACAGAAAACGTGTTCGCGAGAGCCGTTACAAAAGAATTCGCGATTTAGATTTTTCCCCCGACCAAGATCGAGATCAACACTTATTGTTAAAATTAATTGGACTCGAACCTCGCGCAAAATACAAAATTTAGACCTTGGTTAGACGATCCAACGAAATTACGAGAACGAGAAAATCCACACAACAATAAAAGGCGGGACAACAAAACGCGATCGGGCTCTCGTGCGTTAACCGGCCGTTACGACAATATCGCTACTGTTACGTCAAAAGTTCGAGTTTTTCATACTCTCAATTTATGACGCAGAAAAAGGTTGCATCGGTCACAACTGGTTTACTCTGGTCAAAGAGAAAATTCTTCCTTTACCACGCCTGGAAGTCAGTCTTGATCGTAACTGCCCGTTTTCGAGTCTGACCGTAAGGTAAATGATTCAGGATAGGGCGAGGAAGCTTACCAAACCAAACAAATTAACAAGGATAATACTTTTAAATATAAGAAAGGGGATAATTGCTTGAAATAACAGCTAATGACAAGGATTCCGGTGATTTGAATGACGATAAATTTGAACGAAATAAAGCTCTATCGGATGGGAAAGTGTAGTTAAAATTTAAATTTCAACAAAAATAATAAATATAAAGAACTTTCTCTTACCTGAAAACTGTTGATGAGCAGCAAATGTAGATGTAGATAAAAGGTGGTTGAACAACAAACAGGGTGACGCGTGACGAATTTATGCAAATATGTCTTTATTAACAAAAAAAGAAAATACGTTCATCAAAAGAATGCAGACGGTTCTACTAACTTGTAGACTGCCGTTTACAATCTGGGTTTAGAAGTCGCACCCAATGAATTATATGAGAAATGATGATTGATAAATTTGCCTTTTTCGTAAACCGCAAATTAAATTCAGGAAAAAAATATTTCCAAGACCGAAAAAGGACTATGAATAATTCCACAAAATATTTCAAGTTCAAGAACAAGAGAATAATTATCGGGGGAAATATTTTAAGTTCGGAGAACGAAAAATAAATTAACGGAAATTATACCAAGTCCGACGGCCCAAAAAAAATAAACTCGATGAAATTATTCCAAGTCCCAGAGAGCAAAAGATACTTTGAGACGAGATTCATGCAGACGCGTTGAAAAAGTACGGAAAACTGTGTCTATTGAGCCCTTTTTCGTGGTTTTTATACTAAATCTCGCGAGAAAAACGATTCCTGATTGGTCTGTGTATTATCGTTTTGCTCTCCATTGGTTAAAATTGACAACACTTATGAACTAAGACTCCGACGATTTGGTCAATTCCTTATTTGGACTTTTGATGTCATTTTATGATGGATCCATATAGGTGTCTACATTAGTTTACCCCTCCTTTACATTATCAGTGTAGCTTCTTGGATTTTTAACATACACATCCAAGGGATGCTTTTCTTAGCAGATTTTTGTATTGACAGGAATAGTTTAGGTATTAATGATAGGGCCTTCGGATTGTGATTACTACTTGGGATTCTATGTGGGATTTTCGTGATAGTCGCCACCAGCAAAAGGTGCGTGTGAAAAGTACACAAGTATACGTAGTGGGGATTATTTCTGGTGGCGACGATGAGGTGCGTGCCGTAGAGGCCTTTACTAGTTTCGTGTGTTTGACCATTTTTGGTCTCATTTATTTTGGTCGTAATATATATATAGATGACACCTTTTATCTTTTTCTTAGCAAGTAATAATACACTCAGCAACAAAATTAACGGCGCACCCGACACTCGGCGAAATAATATCGATTTTCAAAATGCTGTAACTTCATAAAAAATTGTCGAAAAAAATCATTTGAGGGGGCATTCTGAAGGTTGAAACTTCATCTTCAAGGTGGTTTTTACAAATTCTTCTTACGTACATTTTTGACCTCGTGGGGTAGGTTTGAGTCCCGGGTCGCGAAACGCCAGAAAAAATAATTTTTTCGAAGTTTTCTACGGGGCGTTAAAAAATCGTAGAGAACTTTCGAGACAGCCATTTTGTAGCCTGAAATCTCTTCTTCAAAATGGTTCCTAGAAATTTGTCGCACGATTTTTTTTCACCGAGTTATTCAACTTTTAATGAAAGTTTAGGGGATAATAAGTAGGCACACACACCCACACACGCACCCACACTCGCACCCACGACCCACCCACGCACATGCACGCACACGCACACACCCCCCCAAATGATGTTTTTCGACAAATTTTCCATAAGTTACAGCATTTTGAAAATTGGTATTATTTCGCCGAGTGCCGGGTGCGCCGTTACTTTCGTTGCTGAGTGTATATTTTTGTTTTACGGTTCGTTATTCATTATGCTATGGTACAATTTGCAATGGTTATTATTATGCGTTATTTGAAATTCCTCCCGAACTACTTATTAATTGTAGCGTTAATCAAAGAGAAAATTGTTCGTGAATTCCTTTAACGTGAAGTATTTTAGTGGCTTAAATCGTTTGAAAGAAATAAACTGGTTTTATTCTCTATTGGACCTGGTTACAATAACATTGTAGTGGTACAACAATTGTCGTTGTTTTTCTTAGGTATTTTTAATTAAATCATAGCTTCTGAAGAATTAAAACGCCTTTGTAAAGGCATTAGTTAGTACAAAAATCGTATGAAAAGTTTAGATTCCCGGAGAAAATCAAGGGGAGTAGTAAAGAGGTATGACGCATATCGATATATCCTCAGTCTTCTACAAACATATACATATACATAAATATACACATATTTACAAATGGTCTATAAGTTCGAATAGCAACATCGTTTAGCTGTGGCTATGAGAAGGCGCGTGCCGCTAGAAACTTGATAAGGTTTACCTGAGTTTCCATCTTTTTTTCCCCCACTCTGTCTCAGTCATTGGAAATTCTTAAAGGGAATAGAATTTAGTTTGTCGTTTTAATAATCTACTTGGCTCAAAAGTTATGTAATAAGGTGAATTATAAATCCTTTCAAGATTGTTCCATTGCATAATTTAAGTATATACATATATGTGTAAGTTTGACGGCTCCCCAAACTTAGCCGCCTACATACGCGGGTCACATGACTGGTCAGCTGAGCGTGGGCTCGTTACGAACGACTTGACTCGAGAGGAGCCAGTCGCTGATAAACTATGCTGCGTCATAGTCGCTAAGACCGACAATTTGTGTTGATTCAGGTAAAACCTGTATAGTTGTATAAGTTACTCATAGTTATATATATATTAAGTATTTCTTTAGTTACAGTAATTATTCACTGCAGCAACACGTGTTGGTTTTCTCATCCTGTCCCTCAACCATCATTGTTAAGTCTCTACGATAGTGACTTACAAATCAATACAAATCATGGGTGACCTCAAAGCAAGATTTCACTTCACATCAGAAGCACTAAACTCCAAAACAACGGTGGTCAAGGTAAAAACGATTCAACTGACCGACCAGCCAGAAGTTTTCAAATTCCCGGCCGACCAACAAACGAGCGCCCATCACACAAAACTTTTTGAACATTCAGTGGTAAAAGGAGTAGTCAAAAGTCTTAAGGAACGAAACAAATTTCGAAATGTGGTCATCACTCTAACGTAGGAGGGTCTCCGAGACGAATATGTGGACGACGAGGGTAACGTTGTTTTTAACGAATATTATTTGGAGGTCGACATGGACATCTCTTTCCCTCAAGCCCTCCCATCACCAAATTCTGCACCTGAAAAACCTATACATTCAATAGCGAAAAATATGGTCTTGGAAAAATTTGACGGAAAAAACTTTAAAGCGGAAGCTCGGCTGAAATTTTTTATAAGTGAATGTAATCGTCTTAATATACAAGAAAGAAAATACGCTGAATGATGAATGATTCTTTTATTGAAACTTTCGGTCAAAAATCATGGTCTGAGATTGAATATGCTTACACGTATAAATATTTGAACGGGGCATTTTTTAAATTTGCACTGAAAAAACGGAATTTATTTAAGTGTGTATATATATTTATTATAACAATTGTTAATCGTTACTTTCAATAAATAAAGTACTGTTTTCCACGCCAACGTGAGGCGGCCATTATAGTACGACTCTGTTTTCCTTTTCCTTCCCGGTGATTCAAGAGCAAAGCGCGTGTCGCGTATACTCACGCGAAAGTAAAGTAAAAAACTATAAAACTCTCATTAATATATATATATATATATATATATATATATATATATATATATATATATATATATAGATGTATATATATGTATATATATGTATATATATGTATATATATATGTATATATATATACATTCTGACGCGTTTTTCCGCGGACTTCGCTCACAAAGCCTTCCCGCGACACTTGTGAGATTGGGCGCCAGCCACAAAAGAGAAAAGCTCTCGTGACGAATTTATTTTTCTCACAAGCGCGCGAGAAACCGGCCCGACTCGGCTACAGCCATCGAAATGGTAGAGGGGCTGGGTTTTCTCGCAAGGCGACCGTTATAAGGCAAAAACACACACAAAGTTGACCGGGAATCACACTATAATTTATTTACCAAAAACATCACAATGGAAAAGAATAAAATAAAAGTTCCCGTGTCCAACCACATCCTTAATAATCTACTTTGCAACAATGCACTGGTCCTCGGCTCGATACAATTTAACGTGAACCCTCGCACTCCCGGCCACACAAACAATTTGGCAAGACATCGAGAAATCTGCCGCCTCATGTTGGGAGCCGTAACGGCATGCAAGATGGCGACGACAGACATCCTCGCTCGCGAGAGCGGTCTCTCACCAAACTGATGATTACGATATTAATTCGGCCGAGAGCCGGGCGACAAACACAATTAAATCTAATGAACCCTAACCCCGCGTAACAAAAAGTTGGACCCCGTTAGGCAATCCGGAAAATATAAAGAACGCGGAAGCACACGCGCCACGATGAAATGCGCGGGAACAAAGACGCTATCGGGCTCACGCGCGTTAACGTACCGTCACGACAATATCGCTCGATTCTACACATTGAAACCCCGACACAAAATACAAAAAAGAGCGAAACGACAGCCCCACCGGTTTGTTTTCTGTAGATGGACCCCGGAACGTCCTCGGTTGTCCACCCGTGAGATTATTCGGTGGCGTCGCGTTCTTGGGCAACGGAAACGGCAGCGACACGAGAACCGCGTCTCTCCTCGTTCACAACAAAGGCTAGAGTCCCTGAGCAATTAGGCGTGCTCTCATTACTCGGCGCGGGTCCTTTTTACCCCCACCCCACGCCAACAAACGCTCGTTATAATTGAACCGCGGATCTAGGCAGTGGCACGTGACTCGGAATCGATTTATTGGGCGATCCGAGAGCGCACAGCGATAAATTCCAAAAGCTCGACCGTGGAACCTCAACGGTTACGAACTTCGATCCAGCGGACTCGAGCGATACATAATTAGCTCCAAAGGCTCGGGTGGATAATATGGCGAGACAACGTCGCTTAACGAGATCCCAATTCCCGCTCTCTTTCGGTAATTCCCGAAGTGTTGGCAACGGTAACAAGTATGTAAGCCACACACACGGTCGATGCTCAACCAGATGGTGGGGGGAGAGAGCGCTCTGTTCTCGTTCATGTCGATATTTCACCATCGATCCGTTGTGCCGTGAATCCTAACCGCTGGTGTGACGTCAGCCAGGCTAACGCATGCCCAGAGGTGACTCGAGGCTCTCGTTGAACCGGCCAAGCCGTCGCTCGCTCGAACATAAGGAAATAAAATAATACCAGAAAATTAGAAAAGAGGACGGTAAGCTAATGGATGGCCCTGTTGGATTGCCTCGGGGGGACTCAGCCGAGAAGAAATGTTGCTCTCGTGTCATGCCAAAAAAATATAGGCGCCAAAAATGGGCGCTTTGTAACGGGGCAGAATTACCACGTTACAGTATATATATATATATATATATATATATATGTATATATATATGTATATATATATATATATGTATATATATATGTATATATATATATATATGTATATATATATGTATATATATGTATTGTGACGCGTTTTCCCGTGACCCACTCAGCGTATACAAAATCCTCGCTCACCGGCTCGAAGGGCGCCAGCCACGGAAGCCAAAGCGGCCCGTGACAAATTTTATTTTCTAACCGGCGAACGAAGAAACTGCCCGACTTGGCTGCAGCCTTCTAGGATGGTAGAGGGGCTGGGTTTACTCGCGGGATGGTCCTTAAATAAAACAATGCACTTCGACTTTAACTCGGATGTTTTAATGGCACAAATAATCTCTTAGGGTTTATCCCTTGGTAGACCCGATATAACACTACAAATAAATATGACCGAACTAAACGGACAGACGGACACGAAATCTCGACCCCGGGAACAATACACCGCACGGGAGGTAAAGCTTAAATCGTCGCGCAACCAACTTGGTAGCCGAGACGGCGTACAAGAGGGCGCCGACAAGAAACGTGCTCGCGAGAGCCGTTACACAAAAATGCGCGATGAATTCCTCCCCCGGCCGAGACTCGGATCGACACTTAACCTTAAAATTAATTGGACTCGCACCTCGCGCCACAAAATATAAAAGAACGGACCTCGGTGAGACGATCCACCAAACAAAATTACAAAAACGAGAAATTCCACACACGATAAAAGGCGGGAAACTAAGACGCGATCGGGCTCTCGTACGTTAACCGGCCGTCACGACAATATCGCCACGGCTCTATATAATTTTACCGCGATACAATTTGCCAAAACACGAAACCGAGCGAAGCAACGACCCTGCCGGTTTATTTCCTTTGGCTGGACCCCGGATAATCCACGGTATGCCCAATCGTGACGATATTCGGAAGGGTTGCTTATCTTGAGCAACGGGAGCGGCCACGACACGAAACGCTACGTCTTTCCTCGTACGCGACGGAAGCTTGAGTCCCCGAGAAATTAGGCGCGCTTTTCCCTCTCACCGCGGGTGCTTTTACCCCCACCCCTTGACCCTTCAACGCTCGCGAATAACTGCCGATCGGGACGGTAGCTGCCCGCGACTCGAACTCGACTGAAAGGACGATTCGAGAGCTGGCAACGATAGAAAATCGGCTCTAAGCTTGATAATGTGGCTTCAACGCCCACTAACTCCGATGCAGCGGCTCTGCAGAAGGCCTTGATGCAGTTTTTAGGGTTGTGCAGCGGAAATCCCATACGAGCAGCATGGCTCGGGGTGGGTGGCGTGGCGATAGCCTATCATAAGCCACGATTTAAATCGCGACTCTCGTGAGATGGTCTGAGAGCAGCAGCAGTGACGGGAAGCACGTGTGTGAGCCCACTCACACCGGTAAAGCTCAGGCCGATGATGGTGTGAGAGAGAGAGAACCCCTCTCTCTCGTCGGTATCGATTCGAGCCGTGGATCCCATGTCGTTAGCCCGTAGCTGCGCGTTCGACCAGCGTCCCTTCGGTGACGATGGTGTCCTCGTAGGCCGGTAAGACCGTAGCCCGCCCAGAGATAAAGGAGAAATAAAGATACGAGAAATATTAGCATAATCGAACGGCTGTTAACGTATTTGTCCTGTTGGATCGTCTCGGCGGGACTCAACGAGACGAGACGTTGCTCTCGTGTCGCGCCGGGAGCTCTTTTCTATGTTTGGTAACGTGTAGCAGAAATGCCACGTTACAGTATATATATGTATATATATGTATATATATATGTATATATATGTATATATATGTATATATATGTATATATATGTATATATATGTATATATATGTATATATATGTCTATATATGTATATATATGTATATATATGTAAGTATATAGATCCGGATCACCCAACACAGCGACGAACCTGGTCATAATAATGTTTCCTTTTCCAAACTCTCCTTTCCTCAATATTTAATCTGCTCGAGCGGTCCGAAGACTGCCGGTTTTAGTACTTTAATTCCTTCTATCAGATCGTCTGCTGCTCACTGCGCCTCGTTATTCTAATTGCTCCGTTGGTCAACTTT
Source organism: Dyspetes luteomarginatus (assembly GCA_963669185.1). Taxonomy (NCBI): domain Eukaryota; kingdom Metazoa; phylum Arthropoda; class Insecta; order Hymenoptera; family Ichneumonidae; genus Dyspetes; species Dyspetes luteomarginatus. The sequence continues at coordinate 16,575,010 of OY769903.1, read as the reverse complement.
GGTTATTAAATAATAATAATGATTATCAAGTATCAACATTTTTTTAGTTAGAATTTCTAAGAATAAATGTTTATTGATTTGAAAAATTATCATATCAAGATATCGCGTCTTGAACCCCGGGAAAATCGCAATATAATGTGTATGTTTGAGATGATCAGTTTGGTATCAGTTGTTCTCAGTCATTATCGTTTATGTAGGGAACCCTGGCTCGACTAGAGATAGATTTGAGTTTTGAAAATTTTAAGTGAGAGAAAGTCATACATTCGCGCACTGGCGATGTTTGCGAACGTGGGATAATCCATACCAGGTAGCATGTCCCTTATTTTAAATTTGTAGTTCCTTGAACATAACATTGAGTTACCACGAGGGCAGTTTCGTTACATAGATACCACTATGAATTTCTACCACGTTGTGAGGAGCACCAGTCTCGGAATGTCACCAAGTGTTGTAGCAGGAGACACCTGTATCCTCACTCTGGGGTGACTGTTCCGAGACTGGCGCTCGTCACAGAGTTGTAGAAAATTATAGTGGTAACTATGTAATTAAACTGTCCTCGTGGTAACTCAATGTTATGTTCAATGATCTAGGATTACGGTCCATACCAAACAAAGCGGATACCACAGCGTTGGGGGTGAAATTTGGTTCTAAATTACCTCCTTGCGTATCATCCTATATTGATCATGAATTAGAGTTATTTGGCCACGGGTCATTTTTCATTAAAATGGGTAACTACTATTTTAGGATTCCACTCGTGATGAACAAAATTCCCGTCCATGAATGTTACGTTTAATCTTTTTATATAGGCAAAGAGCAAAGGGGAAACAGAGGCTTTTGCTCTCTTTTGGGAGATGAGAAAAAAAATATTTCCTTAAAGTTTTTTTTAAATTATTAGAAGTTATGTCAGGACGTAATACTACAGTTCGATACAATTCTACCGCGATAAAACTAATCAAAAACACTAAACTCAACGAAGCAACGATCCTACCGGTTTATTTCCTGTGGATATACCTTAGATAATCCTCGCTTTGCCCACCCGTAACGTTATTCGGAGGAGTTGCTTTCCTTGAGCAGCGAGAACGGCTACGACACGGAAACTACGTCTTTCCTCGTTCGCGACGAAATCTTGAGTCCCCGAGAAATTAAGCGCGCTTTTTCTCCTCGACGCGGGTCCTTTTACCCCCACCTCTCGCGAAAAAAATGCTCGTCACAATTTTGACCCGCTGATCGGGACGTCAGTGGCATGCAACTCTAAATTGACTGATAAGGCGATTTGAGTGCGTGCAACGATGGAAATATTGTATGGCTATAAGCTTGATAACGTGACCTCAATGGCCACGAGCTTTGATGCAGTGGCTCTGTGAATGATCTTGGTGCGCTTTTTGGTGGCGGAGCGTGAATTTACAAATGAGCAGAACCGTTCAGAGTGGGTGGTGTGATGGTAGCCAATCGCAGGCTACGATTCAAATTTCAAATCTCGCGATATGGCCTGAGAGTAGCGTCAGCGACAAGAAGCACGTGTATGAGCCCACTCACACGATTGCTGATCTTGCTGACGGAAAAACCGAGGCTCACTCAGAGATAACGGGAAAATAAAATATACGGGAAATATTAGAATTGCGAACGTTCATTAACGCATTTGCCCTGCTCGATCGTCTCGGAGGGACTCAAACGAGATAAGAAGTCGCCGTCGTAACGTTTGTTAACGTGACGCAGAAATGGCACGTTACAACGCATACAGAGTAATCTCTAAGACGCTATAATTAATTAAATATGAGGATTTTTTTTTTATATAGATATATTCCTGTGTATAAGCAAGTTGTGTCGGGTAAAAGAGTCTTGGAGCTCCTCGTTTCTTGTCTGAAATGTACTTGTCTCGAGTCGCTACCGCGACTCTTGATACTTTTGAATCCCACTTCTGACACCAATGTTATACTTTTGGAATCTACTATCGACACTAATGTTGTACTTTAGGTGGGAATATTACTACAGCCAAATATTGTAAACCGAATGAAATAAATGAACACATAGCTTTCGTGTTGGGGCGGATATATATTCATTACGATATTAATCTCCTCGACGCGAAACGTCAGTACGGCCGTACATCTTCATATCTCAGTCTCAACTGCCATGGAGTTAATCATTTGTACGTTTGTCCGTTGTTTCCCGTTATCTGTAGGTCTTCGTCTTGATAATCATAACAATATATTGAAGGTTACGTAGATCGAGAATGACGAGCTGTTCCAATGAGCGCCTGATTCGCATGACGTCCCTGGCGAAAGCGTATGAAACTATCAGTGGCAGAGGTGAAGCGATGTGTGAGGTCCGACTTTACATTTAATTGTGATATAGATCAATTTTCGAACCACATTCGTACTGATTTTTCTTAGCTGTTAGTCTAATATGATAAATATCACTCATCCATGCTCGTCTACACACACACTCATATGTAGTGAGACCTGTGAGCTGAACTGTGAATGAATCATTCAGATACGCACATATACACATAACTTGACTATTTATAGATTTTCTCTCCTCTGTCTCTATTACTCACCCAATGCATACAAAATAAATAAATATAACAATATGTGGTTTGCGGGACAAGATTAATAACGAAACAAATCATCAATTTAGATGACACGATTTGTGATAAGTTCGATTTAGTAGCTCTTCGGAACAAAATTCTATATTGAACAATTTTCAGCTCGCGATAGGCAAATATTATGAATTGTGTATGCAATTCATAAATAACGAACAAGAATAATGGATGACATTCATTCACAGTCACTCACATTTCTTTTCCATTTGTATGTTCGTGAAATTAATGTTTCTTTTGTAGCGCCTGATTTTTACTTATCTCAATACGGCACTGCGGCGTAAAATGGCCCGATGATACGATCTTTCATGTGTTAATGCTTGGGTTTGGGTTGTCGAGTCTCAAAAGGACGAGATCGAGCAGCGTTAACCGTTGCATATGCGCTGCAGCTGCCCCTGGCGCGAAGCATTGACGCCAACTCTGTGAGATTACGGGAATCGAATACCCGTATTGAAATACATGTATTCATGTAGAAGAACTTGTTTTCGTAAATAACGTTTATTGTCCACATATCAGTACTCAACCAAAAATAATGATTGTTATCGTTAGCAGTGGTACGATATCTTCTGAAAACCAAGTATTTATTGAGATAATTTATTCTTTTTTTATCAGTATACTCGACTGTGGTTAACAGCACGCTTTAGGGCGGATGGGAGAGGAAATCGTGCTGTTAACCTTGACCTCCACGTTGCTTTAAATGATAGAGTTAGCGGCAAGCCGGGGCAGGGCAATATAAAAGTCCCGAACAGAGGGGGGGGGGGGGCAATAATAGTTTGTGTGAACGTCCGTGTGGAAAAGAAAGAGCTAGAACGTGCAGTTAACTTAATTCCAAAACCATAATTATTTGACTCTAAAATAACTTGATTATCATTAATTTGGTTGACAATTCTCTTTAAAGAACTATACACTGAGAAAAAGGGGTAGCTCGTTCAACTGAATGTATGATAGCTGCATGCATATTACTTATGAGAGCTACGGAGATTATTGTATTAGGGTTACGTATGGATATGGTAGCAATACGGTAAGTTGAATGTGTGTTGTTACTGTAACAAAGCCCGAAACGACGTGAAAAGATACTCTTTAGTTATTAGAGAAAAGATTTTGAACTGGTGCAGTAACTATTCCGGTATAGCTGTGTAGTCAGAGAGCTGGCGACACTTTTGGTCAGGTACTTTTATAAAATACGATATACAGTCTTGTACTGGGGTGAGCGACCCTTTTCCCAAAACCGTCATCCTGGCTGCACCTGGTAGGTACAGGTGACACGAAGTGGGAAAAAAAAAAAAAAATTCAGGTTATAGTATAAGTTTTCATTTTCATCAGACATTGTTGATTGATATCTCAGATACATACGAAAAAATTGCCAGGTCAATTGCTTGGGGGGAAATCTTCGGCAAGCTCAATTATAAATGATAAAATATAAATGAATAAAAAAAAAATCAGATAATACTATAATTCATTGCTTTTTTTTCAGTTCAATTATATTGATGACAAACGCCAGTAAAAAAAATCCCATGCAAAAATAATGATGGCAACATCTTCTAATAAATTTTTGAAAGTTCACAATTTTACATCAAAATTGGAGGTGAAGTACGACAAAGGCTGAGTGGAGGGGATAGCGCGCCAGCTTCGTTCAGCTTTTTGTCTACAACGAGTGGGACAAGGATAGCATATGATTTCGTCTATTCCTCTCTGCTACCAACGAAGATTGAGGTCTCAATCTTCGCTGCTGCTACCGAACACACCCGATGTGCGTCAACCGACGCCTCGGAGCGATGCCGCTCAACGGCGCGCTTTTGCCTGTCGCCGCGTGGATCCAAATATCTTCTTCTACCTCATCGTTTCTACCGTTACTTTCTACTGCTGTTCAGTTTTCAATTCACCATATATTTAATTAATAGAATATAAGAAAAACTAAATAAACCTTTTGAATAAAACCCACAAGTATAAATATCTACAATCATAAAATAATATAAAAAATTAAAAACAAAATTAAAAACAAAATTGAATAAATAAATAAATAATATTAATAGAAAACAAAACAATAATCTAAATAAATCCAATTAATACACATAAGAACTCTTTGTGATAGAGAAGAGCCACGGTTCCTCTTCACCGCCTGTCCCATTTCCTTATCGCAAAGTTTTCTCTGCCCATTATTAGATTTCTCTATCCTTTTATCACTCCATTTAACTCGCTTACCTATAAGTTATTCTCCTTTCTACTCACAATAATTACCGTGTTAATTTTTATTCGTTTTCTTCATTTCACTTCTTACGTCTCTGAGATACACGATCTGGTGAGTCATCTATCACACTTATTATTGCTTTTGTTTTCTATTTTGTCTTCTTGTCATGGCTTCATCAAATGACAGGAACTGTTGAACCAATCGAGTTAAATCTATGGGTCGTAGCAGGAAATCGTGAGAAATAAACAAGATGTCTTTGGATATAAAACACACACGATAATTCTTTTATTATAAGCAACAGGTTTCGCGACACGTTGTCTGTACAGCCGAAAACTATAGACTGCTTTCTTTTCCGGATGTACTACCCAAGCGCTCTCACACGGAGACTATTGAGATCAGACGCAATGGCGTCTCTCGGCTGAGAGTGCGCACGCAAGCGCGCGAGATTCGAGTACGAAAAACTCACTTAACCAACAGGAATCCTAATAAGAGAGACCGGGAAAAGGGCGATTCGGATTTGGAAAAAACGATACACTTCCTTCGGATAAAATCGCTAATGTATATTTTCGTGCAATAAACCAATATAAATACATTCAGGCTCATTTAACCAACAAGTATAATCTTGATTTCCAAGGCCCTTTTTTGGTCGAGGTACTCGACAAAAAACCCGAAAAAAATTTCGGCAATCTGCGGGATAAAACCTGTGGGACTAGATAGTTTAAATTTTGTTTAAATGCTTTATCAGCTAACTGCTTTATTTCTAACAGTATTGGCTAGATCAACTCTGATTGAGTAGCTCTTATTCCCGATCACAGGGTATTCAAAATCGGTCAAGTCAAGGGCATAGACCCAGCACTCTCTGACACTGATATTATCAAAGGTTTACAAACACCAAGCGATTACGCTCGATCTCATATTATTAAAATAGAGAGAATTAATTACGTCGAATCGATCAACTCCGACGGTACTCCGTTGCTCAAGCCCATTAGATCAGTAAAAAAAAGTTTGATCACGATTTACCCGTATGTGTTTATATCTGGCAAGTCAAGAGAGTCGTCTTTATATATATCCAGAGAGCTAAAATTTGCTATAAATGTCTCATGCCTGGCCACATCAAATCTAAGTATAAATGCAAACAAAACTGCTCGCACTGCTCTGGCGATCATTCGCTTACCGACTGCTTAAACACCGACCCTTTCTGCTGTAAATGCAAAACAAACGCTCACGAGCCTCTTTCTCACTCTTGCCCTGTACTAACCCTATATAAGAAGGTTCACGAGATATTCCTTTAACGAGTGGTTAAACCTTCTCGAAACTGTTTCTTTGCTTTATGATAATCTGATGATCATATGATGCCTTTAACGCTCAACACAAAATGTGGGGCAGCGATCTCTTTAACCATTCAGGCAACTCGTTGGCCTCAGCTATGTACAACTCCAATTTATATATCCTAAATAATCTTTTCCCCACTCGTATACGTATTTCATACGGCATTAAAAGTGTTCCCGACTTAACGCTAGTCTCCTCTAATCTAGCTGCTACTTCTTCGTGGGTCATCATCCCCGACGCGATAGGCAGTGATCATCTACCTATTCATATAAAAATTCAGCTTCCTGTCTTCCATACCTATAAAGCTAGACCCTGTTATAACTTAAATTATATAAATTGGAAATTACTCAACCATCCAATGGTGCAATCTTCTACTAACTTCAACTTCGATCACAGTAATTCGTTACGTACTTATGATATATTGCTTGACGATATTACAAACAATTTATTGTCAGCTGGAGCCAAGCCCCTTAACTACTCTAATAATTACAAATCCCCACCTCCGGTCTCCTGGTGGTCGCTAATATGTATCCCTATAATCCAAAACAGAAGACAAGCACAAAAGACATTATTCTCCTCCCCTCCAACGTACGGCAACTACATTCAGATATACAAACGGGCGCAGCGTTCACTTAAAAATAAAAAAAACAGGAACGTTGCAAAATTCTGTTCCTATTTTAATCCTCAAACTCCCACTTCTAAAATCTGGCAAATTACTAAATCCTTCAAAAATAGATTCAACACACCCAAATCAATCTCCGGTAACATTCCAGAAGTCTCTATCATATCCGATGCAGTATCTAAAATTGCTCGGCCTACTGTCTCAGCTGATATCATAATTTCTCCGTCATGTGACACATTTCCGCACTTAACTGCCCCTATTTCTACCCAAGAGGTCAAAGCTGATCTATCCAAAATTACCAAAAAATCCTTTCCTGGTACGGACTTGATCCTCAACCAAGTCCTCCTTAAACTACCAAAACCTGCAATCGATATCATTGCCAAGCTATACCAACTATTTATTTCACAAGGTACCATACCAGAGTCATGGAAAAACTACTACGTTTGCCTAATCCCTAAGCCTAACTCCCAAAAACTCAGACCAATATTAATTTCATCCGCTCTTCTAAAACTATTAGAAAAAATAATTAACGAAAGACTTTACTGGTTCGTTGAACGAAAGGCGATTCTACCTCCCCAATTTTTTGGACTTAGAAGGACCAAATCATGCTCAGATAGCATTGCTACCTTAGTCACCGACATAAATATCAATTTTCTTAGATCTAACTTCCTTTCTGCCTGCTTTATAGATATAGAAGGCGCCTTCGATAACGTTATTCCCATCATTCTTATCAGACAATTCGAATTACTAAATGTTCCCACTAACAGTATCATTTTTATTAAAAACCTTATTGCGGAAAGAAATATCCAAATATCGTTAAAGAATTCGAATGTCTGCTCTGCCATGGTAACTAAGGGACTCCCGCAAGGATCTATACTCAGCCCCATACTGTTCAACATTTATCTCTTTCAAATTCTTATCTAACTTTTGTTGACGACGTTGTCATATACAACTCTTCCAAATCCCTTAATACTTCCTTGAATGAAATCTCTGCCTCATTAATCAAACTCAACTCTTGGCTGGTACATCTGGGTCTAAATATAGCCTGTCAAAAAATACAACTAGTTATCTTCACAAGGAAAAAATTGCCCTTTGATCCACCGTCTATATCATTAATCAACTCAACTATCTATAATTGTCATTCAGCAAAATTTTTAGGTGTTTTTTTTACTCCAAACTATCTTGGAAACTACAAGTCAATTACACTATAGAAAAAGGTCGTAAGTCGCTTAATGTACGCAAAGCTCTCTCTGGACTAACTTGGGGCCCTCATCCATCTACCCTTCTTATGGCCTATAAGGGCTTAGTTAGATACACTACAGATTGGGGTTCGGCGTGCTACAGCGATGCCTCATACTCTTCCCTTCTATGCCTGGATAGAGTCTAATATGCTTCTCTCAGATGTTGCCTAGGCTGCATTTCTACCACTCCTACTAACATTTTCCTTCACTTAGCCGGTGACCCTCCCTTAAATACCCGTCGTAACTACCTAATCAATAAATCACTAGGCAAATGATACTCTGCAATTTTTAATTTACTTATTCCAAGACTTCAATTGACGGAAGCTCTCACCTTAAGGAATATAAATCACCCTAGATCCCACCTACACTCAATCTATCGTTCATGGAAAAAAAATAAACTCATATTAATTCATGAACATTCAAAGACAATCTACTCCGGCTTGTTACGCTTTTTCGCTAGAGTCGACTTCCTACCCTATCAAACAAAACACTTCTATGGTTGCTGAAATTAAAAACGCTCCAATAACTTCTAAGAAGTCTCTCTTTCTAAACCTCATACAAACACTCCACCCTACCTCGACAGTTACATTTTCAGACGACTCAAAAACTTTTAACCCCAAGAGAGTTGGCGCCGCTTTCTTTTGCCCATCCAGGGCAGCTGTTCACCACATCCGTCTTAATGAACACTGCTCTTTGCTGCAGAACTCTGCTATTTTGAACTTCCTTGAATTTATAGAAAGTCAGGATAATTCGGATTTTACTGTTTGCACTGACTCATTATCATCCATTATTACACCTGCCCAACCAATTTTAAACTACAAAACACACTGGCTCGTTTTTTGCATCAAGGATAAAATTATTTTCATTGAAAAATCGGGTAAGAACATCTCTTTAGTTTGGATTTTTTCCCGCGTTGGTATTGATGATAACGAATTCATGGATGCTGCGGCTAACCACGATAGGCAAATCGAGATTGCTCCGACTGAAAAGTGCGCTGCGGCTGATCTTATCCCTTATTTTAAAGATCTTCTTCGCGCCAGCACGGAAAGAGATATTCTTTTTCAGGGTAAACACAAATGCCTATTTTGATCAATCTCTCCCCCCTTCTCTTTTACTCCTTGTTTTCAAGATATTAATCTTAGCAGACCAATTATCATCTTAGTAAACAGAATTAAATCTGGACATACTCTCACGCCTGCTCATTTACACAGGATGCATATTGTCGCAGGTAAAACTTGTCAATGCGGACATCACTCACTTGACATAAATCATATCTGTTTGCACTGCCCTCGTTTTGCGGTACCCAGAACTACCCTTCTGCCAGTCATTACCAATCTCAAAATACCTCAAGAGTCAGATTTCACCAGACTGTTTATCGTATGATACGCTAACTCCCTGTTGTAAAATCATCTTAAACAATGGCATTATGGTCGGAGATGGGAGAATGATATTTATATAAGCGAAATAGAAACTATTCATGAAACAAAACTCCAGCCGCCTAAAATTTTCCACTTTCACCCCCAAACTAAATACAATAAACCTCTCTTTAAGGAAAAAAAAACGGTACGCTCTCATTTTTCTTCCTCATGTAGGAGGCTTTGTTTTCGTGTTTTTTTTTCGTTATTTTGATGCCAGAATACTCAAAATGTTCCAAAAAGTCGAAAATTCATATTTAGAAAAAATGTCCGTATGATGCGTGTGTGTGTGTATATATGAGTTTGCGAAAATTGAAATGGCCATATCTCGAGAATGGCTACACCGATCTTGCCAAAACTTCACACACAAGTTGGACCGTGAACCACCCCAATTTGCTGCAATTTTTGCTCAGATCGCTAATGGGTGTCTCGTTTTATGATAGATTTAATTTTTCGAAAAAAGGGTGTAATCTCTCTAACTTTCGTAACTTTCGACCTATCGAGCTCAAACTTTCTATACAAATAAGCTCGGGGGCAAGGTTATTTGGTATTGAGTTTGGCAAGAATCGATTAAGGTGTTCAGGAATTTTTTAAAGATTTTTTAATTTTTTGAATTATCCGAAAAAAAAAAAAAAATCTCTCTAACTGTTATAAAAATTCAAGAATAGAACTGAAACTTGCTACACACATTGGTTAAGAGACAAGAATACTTTGTGTCCAGTTTGACAAGAATCGATCGTACGGTTTAGATTTGATGAAATTTTGAATTTCACTAAATTTTCAATATTTCGAAAAACTGCTTGGACGCTCCAACTTTCGGTTAAAATACTGAGGTACATTTTGATTGTAGCGCTTCTCATGATTTTCATACTATCACAAGAGAAAGCTTCCTCTATGAGGAAGCCAAAATTGAGAAAGCCATTACTCATTGAGTATAGAATCTACGGGTGGGCGAAAATCGCGGGAAAACAATGGGCAAATTTTGAATTTTTAATAACTAGAAAAGTAGTTGAATTATGATTTTAGAATTAGTTTTTTAAATTAATATTGTTGCTTTGGTATTATTTAACTATCTTAGCAATTGAGGCTTATTTATGAGATGCAAAACAATGTGATATTGAAAATGTGAAAGGTAATTTTTATACAGTAAATATTAATGTAATTGAATACCGTAAGATTTTACAAGCTAAAATGAACCCAGGAAATATGTAAAACGGTAGCTCACGATTGTGGCGTTCTTTATTTAAACATCTAACTAATCAACACATATCATTGGATCCGCTCCTAGTTGATATTTTGGCAGAAACATCAGAAACACTGGGTTTGCTATATATTTTATTAGTTTCCATAACTTCACTATACAAATTTATTAAATGAAAATTTATATGATAGAAACTAATAAACCTTTAATGAAATACGATGTCTACAAGGTTTCCATTTCAATAAAATGGTTACGGCGTGCTCTGATCTCGAGAAACTGAATTACACATACACCCCGTCATTTCAATACATACATATAACAGTGGTTTACAAAAAGCAAAACATGTAAATTCTATTTTTGTATAAGCTGTAACGTGGTAATTCTGCCCCGTTACAAAGCGCCCATTTTTGGCGCCTATATTTTTTTGGCATGACACGAGAGCGACATCTCTTCTCGGCTGAGTACCCCCGAGGCAATCCAACAAGGCCATCCGTTAGCTTACCGTCGTCTTTTCTAATTTTCTTGAATTATTTATTTCCTTATGTTCGAGCGAGCGACGGCTTGGCCGGTTCAACGAGAGCCTCGAGTCACTTCTGGGCATGCGTTAGCCTGTCTGACGTCACACCAGCGGTTAGGATTCACGGCACAACGGATCGATGGGGAAAAATCGACACGGACGAGAACAGAGCGCTCTCTCCCCCCACCATCTGCCTGAGCATCAACCGTGTGTGTGGCTCACACCTTTGTTACCGTTGCCAACACTTCGGGAATTACCGAAACAGAGCGGGGATTGAGATCTCGTTAGGCGACGTTGTCTCGCCATATTCCACCCGAGCCTTTGGGGCTAATTATGCATCGTTCGAGTTCGCTATATCGAAGTTCGTAACCGTTGAGGTTTCACTGCCGAGCTTTTGGGATTTATCGTTTCGCGCTCTCGGATCGCCCAATGAAACGATTCCGAGTCGCGTGCCACTGCCATATCGATCAGCGGTTCAATTATAACGAGCATTTGTTGGCGTGGGGTGGGGGGTACAAAGGACCCGCGCCGAGTAACGAGAGCACGCCTAATTTCTCGAGGACTCTAGCCTTTGTCGTGAACGAGGAGAGACGCGGTTCTCGTGTCGCTGCCGTTTCCGTTGCCCAAGAACGTGACGCCACCGAATAATCTCACGGGTGGACAACCGAGGACGTTCCGGGGTCCATCTACAGAAAACAAACCGGTGGGGCTGTCGTTTCGCTCTTTTTTGTATTTTGTGTCGGGGATTCAATGTGTAGAATCGAGCGATATTGTCGTGACGGTACGTTAACGTGCGTGAGCCCGACAGCGTCTTTGTTCCCGCGCATTTCATCGTGGCGCGTGTGTTTCCGCGTTCTTTATATTTTCCGGATTGCCTAACGGGGTCCAACTTTTTGTTACGCGGGGTTAGGGTTCATTAGATTTAATTGTGTTTGTCGCCCGGCTCTCGGCCGAATTAATATCGTAATCATCAGTTTGGTGAGAGACCGCTCTCGCGAGCGAGGATGTCTGTCGTCGCCATCTTGCATGCCGTTACGGCTCCCAACATGAGGCGGCAGATTTCTCGTCCTCTTGCTAAATTGTTTGTGTGGCCGGTAGTGCGAGGGTTCACGTTAAATTGTATCGAGCCGAGGATCAGTGCATTGTTGCAAAGTAAATTATTAAGGATGTGGTTGAACACGGGAACTTTTATTTTATTCTTTTCCATTGTGATGTTTTGTTAAATAAATTATATTGTGATTCCCGGTCAACTGGGTGTGTTGTTGCCTTATTGTAGTCACCTTGCGAGAAAACCCAGCCCCTCTACCATTTCGATGGCTGTAGCCGAGTCGGGCCGGTTTCTCGTGCGCTTGTGAGAAAAATAAATTCGTCACGAGAGCTTTTCTCTTTCGTGGCTGGCGCCCAATCTCACAAGTGTCGCGGGAAGGTTTTGTGAGCGAAGTCCGCGGGAAAATGCGTCACAAAGCATTAACATCACCTTATTTTTTTTTCGTACGGACTATTCGTTGCCGTAAAATATATATACAGAGTGTCCCATTTTAAATAAAGGGTTCGATTATCGCGAAAACTATTCATCGTATCAAAAAATAGTTGAGACCAAAATTGTAGGATTTTGATTGGGACGCCAAATGGTGAAGTCAGTTCAAGACTGGTCGCGTCACTTTTGAGTAATTCGAGTGACGGTTATTTCTTAAAATGAAATTCGATTTTTTGTTTGAGATAGAAGTTGTAGCTCGTTTCAAAACGAATACAGCAAAAAAAAAAACCCAAACCCAAACACTGTAGCTGTTAGTTTAACTGTGAAGACATTTTTTGTTTGTTACGTTTTCCGTGAAGGATACGGTGTAGGTGAGTGTGACAATGAAATAATCTGTGAGTAGCCCCTTAAAGGCCTGTCGTTGTTAGGGACAGAACGCGATAGAACGTGTACGAAACAGGGAGCGTGGGGTAATGTGGAGCCTGATGGTCGAGTTTTTATAGTCGGGCCTATGGACAAAAAATGTCAAAAAAAATCCTTGCTCGAAAATCTCGGGAGTTATGACGGTTCAAAGATCGAAGCGCCCGCACAAGTGCCTGACAATTCGGGCTGCTTGGACGCCTACTCTCAGGTAACTTAGCATACTATCTACTAGGCCATGCCTACTTTTACGTGATAAGTACTAGACGGCGCCCAGTTCTAGCCGCGGACTATGAATTTTTCTCGCGACATCCGACCTCTTTTAGGTAACCTTGAGCCGTAAGTCAGTCAACACACTTCACCGGCAACTATACTATAATATTCTCTCCTTAATCATCATTTTTCTAGGAGTCGTTTGACTTTCAAAACCCCTGATTATTCGGTTAATGAAATTGTCGACATTCTTTTGATTCTCGGAAAATGTTGACATAATAGTAGGATATTACCTTTGTTTGTAGGAGCCCGAGCGGCCCGCGCTGTCAAGCACTTGTGGGGCCGCTTCGATCTTTGACCCGTTATAATTCTGCAGATTTTGGAGCTGGGATCTTTTTCTTTTTTTGGCTGTATTCGTTTCGAAACAAGCTACAACTTTTAGCTTACGCAAAAAATTGAATCATATACCTTAAACAAAAAATCGTGAACCACACTTCACCGGGACCCGTTCGTATTCTGTCCGTGTTTTATCATAGTTGGAAATTGTGCTAGTCTGTAAACTATAAGCTGAGACCGGACCGTCACCGTGAAAAATGAGACAAAACTCATCGCGCACTGGACGGCGATGTGAAAATGGACGCATTTAATTTACCTGAGCAATTCATTCACTGAATGATGGCCATTACTTGGCCGGCGTTCGGTACGGGCACGGTTCGGTAATGTATGTCTCAACCTTTAATAAGACATGTGTTTTCGCGTGTTCTAGGGCCTATCGGTGAGGATGACACGCGTGTGGTGCATGCAGCATCCACTCGTGGACTGTGGGACTGAGTCCGTTGGCGCGAGAAGTGCTGACGGACTCGTCAGCATTCGCGGGAATTGAGATTAGAATTAAGGTAGTGTAAGTGAGGAATAGGACATCCGCGTGAGAACGGATGGATGGGTGGCTGGGAAGCAAATTGGCGCTGTTTGCAATTGCTCAACGTCATGCAGGGCTAAGATAATGAGGGTGACATCTATCCGATACGTACCCTAATTCACGGACACATACTATCGACGATATCGCAAATTTATATCGCCAAAAGAACATTGCAAATTACTTATATATAGATTAACCGTTAGAGCATGCCACGGGATACACCGAGAGCGCGAGCTCGATATACTCATTATAACAGAAAATACGAGAAGCAATGCGTAAACTGAAATTTGAAGCTTTTCTCTTCGAAATTTCGGTAAACACATGGAAAATTGTTTGCATTTTATTTTAGTTCAAACTTTCCAATTTTTCTAAATTCCATAAAATCTAGACCCTTCAACTGCACATTGCAGAATCTAATATAAATCATCGTAAAATCTCATTGTAGTACTAGGAAAGGTATTATCCAACAAAAAATCACCCGCGTCGAAAAAAAAATCGGACAAATACATTTCTCGCTGTTACCATACTGTTCCCTAAAGAAAACGTCAACAATACAAAAGCATTGATATCTTTATATATTGTTGTTTGAGAAATTGCTTATTTGAGCTTGATGGAAATTTTAGTGGACTGTATTTTGCTGGTGAAAATGAGGATAGCGAATCACGGAAGGAAAATGATGGGCATGAACTCCACGTGTCTTAATTTTAGTTTTCTCTTTATTTTACCACACTAATGAGTGTTCACAATTTATTTCTATAGTTGAACGATTGGGTTCACCAGGGTGAGTTTTACGATGAGTCGCACAATATTGAGTGACCCGATAGAATTATATTAATTCTATGGCGGTTGATTCTCTGAGTAGCTCGTTGAGATTTGTCGTTACACGAGGCTTGGGTTGACCGCGTGGTGAGATGAGAAAAGCAATGATGATGTATCGCAACTTATGCAAATTATGCGACAATCGCTACATGAGTGAAACCGCGACTTGATATTGAGTTAATTCATGAGTTAAGTAATAACGAACGACTGAGACAATGAGTTTTAATTAATGAGATAACGCGAGAGAGCTCTTGCGCGTGGCACCAATTGTTGCACAAAGATAAAGATGGCTTCGCTCAGGCATCACGCGTCACGAGGCTCGTCTCGAACGTTCGCGAACATTCGAGAACGCTCGACGGCGGGTCTCGGGAGGTGCTGCCCTCGCGGTGAGTCGCTCGGGAACCAACACGCTGTGGGCAATGCGGATTCCCGAACAATTGTCAAGTAAATATTATTCTAGAAAAATAAGATTATTACTGAAAATGCGCGGCCGTTTATGTCGTCAATGCGACTTATATAAAATCATATTTTTCCATTTAAATTCTTCTGTAATTATTATGAAGTACACCGTTTTAATGATGCAGACTTTATTAAATATGTCAGGTGACACAATGCAGTAACAAAACGAACAAAAAAACAGAATCTAACAAGTATTTGCCACTACTGGCTAAAAATTTAAATAATTTTATAAAGTAACAGTAGCGCCAAGTACTTTTTAGATTTTGTTTTTTTGTTCATTTTTCTTACTGCATTGAGATAGGTCACATATTCAATAAAGTCTGCATCGTTAAAACGGAGTAGTTCATAATAATTATAGAAGTGTTACGTCCTGACTTACTACTTTTCCATCTCGGTCAAGAAAGCAAGCTCTCCCTTTACACGTTCTCGGAAAAAGCGCATTGGTCAGAGTGTTACCCTGTTCCAAGCCTAACTTTGCGGAAAAAAACTCAGGATGGGCGGGAGCGTATTGTGGTTGAATTTATGAAAGGGGATAGAATTTGATTTTAATTGTTGAGAAAAATTGTCAATAATGAAATTTAATTAATATTTATCGTCTCGAAATTACGTCAAATTAAGATTGTAAAAACTGTTTTATTTCATTACAGTGCCAGCGTAAATCCCTCCTGGACATGACCACGTCGTTCTTGTAATTCTAAAGATAAGATTTATATGTGAATAATTACACGTCAGAGGATGAGAAATAATCAAGAAAATTTGTTAAAAATGTATTTGAGCAAAACAAGAAAACTTTAGGCAAAAAAAATTTGCGCAAAGAAAACATGGGGAAGATGATGTAAATATTCATGTAATTATTTATTTCGGGTATCCACTTCTATCGCAATGGTAGAATCCACATTGATATCGACAAAAGAATTACGCGGGGTCGGGGGAGGAGTCAACACAGGGGTTCCACAAGGACAGAATAGCATAATTCCCAGGATTAAAACTAGAAGAAACATGACTGCCATTACCCCGACGGCAAACCGAATTTGAAGATCCTCCATAATTGAAGGAGAAAATAATCACTTGTAAAGGAAAGGAAAAACATAAAAACGATTTAAGACCAATATATAACGATATAGTCCGCGCGAACCACGACTATGAATTTACGGGTCGGTCGGTGAGATGGGGGAAGGTCGGTTTGAAGGCCGAGTCAAGGCCTCTATTAAGATGACCGGCGACGAACCGTCTATGGATACGAGAGTAGAGTCATTGGGGGTCATTAGACTTCGAGCAATTTTACGGATTGAAATTCAAAACAGATATCATTTTGAAATGTGTCACGGTGCACCAACTATCCTCCGAAAAGGGAAATATTTCACTAACACTGTAACGGGGTCTAGACAGTTTCCTCGCACAAAAGGCAGCAAATAAGAGAGAGAATGAACACGAGTCCCACAACTACACTCCCAATTAATATTATTACATAAACACCGACAGCGATAGGTGCGCGGTCGGCGTGTGGCTCTGGCGGTCACCAAAGTGCAGAAGCGTTGGATGCGGACAGTACATGGTGCGGTGACCGCTCAGCCGTGCGCTGGCTGGCGCATCAAATCGCTGAGCGGGAGGTACTCTTCCCAGAGTTTGGTCATCCCTTGTAGGAACACTACACTCTGCCGAAAGAGCCGACTGTACCGACACAGGTTTTCCGCAGTTTCCCTGTGCCCATGGCGAATGCGGTACAGTGTAGCTAAGTCGGCTGCGGACGCACCGAAAGTTAGGTTAGCTCAGCGAAGTGCGGGTAGGGAGTGATAGGAATGGGAAGGGTACGTAAAAACCCTCAAGGGTATACGATGAAAACACAATATAAAAAAAAAAAATATTATTACATAAACGTCTTCCATTTTTAATTGCTCTTAACGATAAATTGAATAATGATCGACATTGAGACCCGTTTATTTTTGGAATAACTTTCCACAAGTTTACCAGTTTAAATAAATTAACTGAACGTTTAGAATTTTAATCAAATTTTAACGAGGGGTAAAGAAAATGATTTAAATGTTTTGAATTGGTTTCCCCGACTAATCAGAAAATTCGGATTAATTAAACATTGCACTCGGAATATTTTTATTCGTACCCGCCAAACGATATTTAAACTTCAGCGAAATATTCTTTTCTGAATGAGAATTACTTATTTGGTCGCACTTTATCATTTTGAAAATAAATCACGTACGAGTTTTCGTTTTAATTAGACGGGTTATAAATTTTAGAAGAGCAAAATAAATTAATTCCAACGCGAGGAATTACGATACGCATGTCGAAAAATTAAAATAAGATGAAACAATGACAAAAAAAAACTTCGAACAAAAGGAAAACTCTTGATACGTGGGTGGAGTTTCCTAATACACTACGTTAGCCCTCAGACCCGTAACACCAGAGGCTCTCGTCCGAGACTCGGTAACGCGCACTGATTTTATATATACAGACATCATGCTTGCAAAAATAAACACTTTAATTGTACTTACTCGGGGGTGGTGGAAGAGAAAGAGAACAAATTGAATATGATGATGGTGATAACGGTGAAAATAAGCTGTTGATGGTGGCCGGATAAATCAGGTGAGGGTGTGATGAAAATTTGAAAATAACTGATGGAGTCACTTTTTTTCTTTATTTAACTCACGAATGTCTTTTCATGTGATTTAAATTGTTTCGTGAATATAACACTTTTACAAATAAAGAAATTATCATTTTTAATAAAAGCACACAAAGAATGAAATGGAAGAATAAAAAAAAAGAATATTGAAACTTAAAACTGTTAATTAATGAACAATGAAATAGAAAATGGTACAAAAATAAACTGTCGTGGATCTGCTTTCAAACTTACGCGGCGAACTCTCAACTAACTCGAAAAACTGCCTCTTGACTAAAAACTGCACAACTGACTCTTCCGGGCCTCTGACCTCTAATTATATAGGCTTCGATTTTGATAAAAAGTGGGGCATGACCCCTCGGACCCCTTACACCCCGCACGCTTTTGCCTATGCGTGGGCTTACCGCCCCTCATGTCTCGATACAATGAATTTTGGAAGAGTTGTTTCATACATGAATAATTATTGAATTTTAATTGGAATTAACATTATCTTATTTCTACTCATTCATTCATTCATTCTTACACAAAAATAAATTCGCAAATCCCATTATATTGGGTATTTGCACTGATTTCTTAAAAGGTTACGCATGCGCATTGTAGCGTGACTTTTCTCTCTGCCTATTCATCTCTCTCACTCTTCGCTCATCTCCCTATCCTTCGTACTCTCTCACTCTTCGTTCATCTTCCCATCATTCGTTCTCTCGTTTCGGAGGCGCGTGCGCCAGCTAGGCCCCTCCGTAGGGACTCTCTCCACCCTCTCTCCTACATACTCTTATCCGCTCTATCCTCTCCTTGCTCATGCTTTTCTTCCGACTTCTTCATGTGTCTTTTCCTATCCTGTTCTTTCTTTTCGTTCCATTTCTTTCTTTTGGGTGACGCAAGATTTTTCTGTATCATTCAATCGATGTGCAGTCCATGCTTCCGCGACTATTATTAATGATTTAGATTTTACAAAAACGTGTAATTACTATTATGTATCTCTGATAAATGATATTCTGAATTTAATAATATTCCATTTTATTGATTAATAAATTTCGAAGATCCGAATACTCATCTAGATTTGAAGGTTTGCTTATTGTAAAATAATTTGAATGGATTTGAAGGTTTACATAAATTAATTCAATGAGTGATGAACTTTTACCTTTGATTGAACTGATTATCGAATTTATGATTAATTTGGATTTTATTTATTTTGTTTCGAAATAGATAATTTGATAAGCCGATTAGATTAAACAATCGGGTTATTTCTTGTAAAATTTGATTCATTGATTCCATGCATTTTAAAATTCACACGAGTTCGTATTTTTTCATTAATGATTTTACTATAAAAGATCTGAAATCGCAACATCATAAATGCTTTATCGGGGTGTCTTAATCGGACCATCGTATACTCGTGATCTCGGGATCGTTCGGTTACTCATTTGTATAATTTCCCCTCCTCCGTAGAGAGCGTACCCACGTGCCTCGCATGGAGCGTTTCCAAGCGGACCCGATATAATTGTAGGGGAGGCTCACATTGGTTGTAGGGGTGCGAGTGAGGTGACCAAGCCTTGGAGTTGAAGCATGGGCTTTGAGTATAGGAGGAAAAAGGACGCATGGCTTTGCCTGCCATCGCCTTCCTTTGTCAAAACGAATTTTGGTGCTGGAATTTTCTATGTTCACAGGATGATGTCACGTGGTCTTTTTCGTTGTCCACACTGTTGAATTCTGTCTCTCGGTACTCGCTTCGAATATTTATTTAAATGTAAATATGATTTCTCCGAACTCCTTCTCAATTCCCGTCTAAACATCCTCAATCGTCAACGAGAGTGGCGATATACTGTATATTTACGTGAAAAAGAATCATCACGATCCTAGGTGATGATTGTTGTTATTAATTTGCATTTAAAGTTTTAAGAGAAGGAAATATTATTTGAACTTGTGTGAAATTTCCATGCCCACTTTTATACCCTTAAATTATATAAAAATAAACTATTGTTGATGGCCTGACCTAGGTACTCATGATCATACTTGAATCTACCTTTAATTATTATTCGTCTTTACGCAACTTTCGAGAATTCACTCTGTCATATTGTTTCATGGGATGCTGATGCGTCATATGCGTTCACTCATGCACACATTCATTTGTGGGACCATTGGTATGGGGCGCCAGTCTAAACGTGTCGTTCGAACACGTGGCCGCACGCACGATTGTATTAGTGCGGGCCACAGTTTTACTCACTCGTATATGTGTGCGCACGCTGGTGGTAGTGTTACACGCGCTCTTTTGAAAATTTCGATGCTCGATCTCACGCTGGGCTGAAAGACTCTATATGCGCCAAGAAACCCGAAGCTATCACCAAGGATTTCCAGCTAGCGTCTATATATTTCCTTTCCAACGATTGACAATTGTTAGTGTAAGCAGCGATAGCCGACGCCGCTTAGGTGGTCCTCGGCGACGAAAACTCTTCGCTCGCACCAACCGTCCGTACTGGTAAATTTCATCGATTTGTTTCGGTGACGAAAAATTATGAGCACGTGAACTCGACCATGTTTTGTACTTCCCTTCTTATTCTTCGAGAATTATTAAATTTGACAATCTCTATGAGAAAAGGAAATCCCGAAAGTCGCATTACGTAACAGTAGACAACGTGAAAATTTCTTTAAGTTCGAAAGTTTGTTAAAAATAAGAAATTTTTTGGATATTTGTTGAAAATCGAATATCTTGTCAAACTTTGAACATTCCATCAATAATTAAAAATAAAAAAATAAAAAAATCGAAAATTCCGTTAATAAGCGACCTCTATATTAAAATTTCAGAAAGAAAAAAAAAATAAGGTCAAAATTTGCACTCAATCACGACTGTCAAAATTGGGAAGCTGTTCAATATCAAGCATTTTTTGAGAAAAATCGACAGTGCTTTGGAAATTGAGTATTCACGGGAATCGCAAATTCTGTTCAAAATCGGGTATTCTGCCAAAGTTTTTTTGCCGTTGAACATTCCATTGAATGTCGGAAGGCGCTTTAAAATCGAATTTGTATTAGTCAAAATTTCTATCGAAATCGAATATTCCATCACCAATCAGAAAAATTGCTAAAAGATCGAAAATTTGATTGAAAAATCAAAGGAAAAAATTAAACTACAAGCGTATATTTACAAGCAACTACCAGTGCCTATATATATATAGGCACTGGTAGTTGCTTGTATTAAAATTTTCATTGTATTTTTGCTATAAAAGGAAAAAGATAAACTACAAGTGTATATTTACAAGCAACTACCAGTGCCTATATATATATAGGCACTGGTAGTTGCTTGTAAATATACGCTTGTAGTTTAATTTTTTCCTTTGATTTTTCAATCAAATTTTCGATCTTTTAGCAATTTTTCTGATTGGTGATGGAATATTCGATTTCGATAGAAATTTTGACTAATACAAATTCGATTTTAAAGCGCCTTCCGACATTCAATGGAATGTTCAACGGCAAAAAAACTTTGGCAGAATACCCGATTTTGAACAGAATTTGCGATTCCCGTGAATACTCAATTTCCAAAGCACTGTCGATTTTTCTCAAAAAATGCTTGATATTGAACAGCTTCCCAATTTTGACAGTCGTGATTGAGTGCAAATTTTGACCTTATTTTTTTTTTCTTTCTGAAATTTTAATATAGAGGTCGCTTATTAACGGAATTTTCGATTTTTTTATTTTTTTATTTTTAATTATTGATGGAATGTTCAAAGTTTGACAAGATATTCGATTTTCAACAAATATCCAAAAAATTTCTTATTTTTAACAAACTTTCGAACTTAAAGAAATTTTCACGTTGTCTACTGTTACGTAATGCGACTTTCGGGATTTCCTTTTCTCATAGAGATTGTCAAATTTAATAATTCTCGAAGAATAAGAAGGGAAGTACAAAACATGGTCGAGTTCACGTGCTCATAATTTTTCGTCACCGAAACAAATCGATGAAATTTACCAGTACGGACGGTTGGTGCGAGCGAAGAGTTTTCGTCGCCGAGGACCACCTAAGCGGCGTCGGCTATCGCTGCTTACACTAACAATTGTCAATCGTTGGAAAGGAAATATATAGACGCTAGCTGGAAATCCTTGGTGATAGCTTCGGGTTTCTTGGCGCATATAGAGTCTTTCAGCCCAGCGTGAGATCGAGCATCGAAATTTTCAAAAGAGCGCGTGTAACACTACCACCAGCGTGCGCACACATATACGAGTGAGTAAAACTGTGGCCCGCACTAATACAATCGTGCGTGCGGCCACGTGTTCGAACGATATATATATATATATATATATATATAGGCACTGGTAGTTGCTTGTAAATATACACTTGTAGTTTATCTTTTTCCTTTTATAGCAAAAATACAATGAAAATTTTAATACAACAAAACCGTAACGTGAACCCCAAAGTATTCGATCTCGACAAATTCCCAATTTTGACTTTTTGCGAAATATTAAACTTTCTTTGATTTTTTCTCTGATCCAATCTTTGCTTAACAGAACTCTCAAAACTTTTTATAAACTATGCAACCTCTGGTAACATTTTCACCTTAAATAAACGTTTTCGACTTTTAACAAAAATTTGGATTTTTAACAAATTTCCGATTTTTAAACAAACTATCGATTTCTGATTAAACTTTAGACATCCACTCAATTTTTTTTTCCCATGTTTAACAAGACGTTCGATTTTTATCAAATTTCCCAGTTTTTAACGGAATAGTGAATTTTGATAAAATTTTCATCTTTGAACGAAACACTTAATCTTTAACAAAACTTCTAATTCGTAACAAAATTCTCGATTTTAACGTACCTTTGATTTTTCAATCAAATTTTCGATCTTTTAGCAATTTTTCTGATTGGTGATGGAATATTCGATTTCGATAGAAATTTTGACAAGTGTATACAAGTGTATATTTACAAGCAACTACCAGTGCCTATATATATATAGGCACTGGTAGATGTTTCACATCGAAAAGGAAAAAGATAAACTACAAGTGTATATTTACAAGCAACTACCAGTGCCTATATATATATAGGCACTGGTAGTTGCTTGTAAATATACACTTGTAGTTTATCTTTTTCCTTTTCGATGTGAGTTTGAAAAGGTAGCCGTCGCGAGACGACTGTTAGATGTGAAACATCTAACAGGCATCTAATAGCGTGTAGTGGCGAGTGGTGGAGACGAGCGCTCGGAGAAAGGGGACCACCGAGTCTCGGCGAAGAGAGCCGACGCGTCACGAGTTTCGCGTCTTGCCATCGCTTGCGTCGCCACGCCAACAGGCATTTTCACCGCCGTAGCGCGGCATTAGATGTTTCACATCGAAAAGGAAAAAGATAAACTACAAGTGTATATTTACAAGCAACTACCAGTGCCTATATATATATATATATATATAGGCACTGGTAGTTGCTTGTAAATATACACTTGTAGTTTATCTTTTTCCTTTTCGATGTGAAACATTAGATGAAGGCATTAGATGTTTCACATCGAAAAGGAAAAAGATAAACTACAAGTGTATATTTACAAGCAACTACCAGTGCCTATATATATATATATATATAGGCATATATCACCGCCATAGCGCGGCATTAGATGTTTCACATCGAAAAGGAAAAAGATAAACTACAAGTGTATATTTACAAGCAACTACCAGTGCCTATATATATATATATATATATATATATATTAGATGTTTCACATCGAAAAGGAAAAAGATAAACTACAAGTGTATATTTACAAGCAACTACCAGTGCCTATATATATATATATATATATAGGCACTGGTAGTTGCTTGTAAATATACACTTGTAGTTTATCTTTTTCCTTTTCGATGTGAAACATCTAATGCCGCGCTATGGCGGTGAAAATGCCTGTTGGCGTGGCGACGCAAGCGATGGCAAGACGCGAAACTCGTGACGCGTCGGCTCTCTTCGCCTAGACTCGGTGGTCCCCTTTCTCCGAGCGCTCGTCTCCACCACTCGCCACTACACGCTATTAGATGCCTGTTAGATGTTTCACATCTAACAGTCGTCTCGCGACGGCTACCTTTTTCACTGTCACTCACTTTTGAAGGGTTCGCGTCTAGATCGACGGAAATTTATCGCCTGTTTTTGTTTGTTCCAACAAAAGAAAAAAAATCACCGTCTTCTTTGAATTTTTCTTTGCCGTGAGTGTGTCGTGTGGTTCAAAAACTTCTGACACCAAATGTGATGGTGGAAGCGGATAACATATATAGTGTTGAGTTGAAAGTGGTTAAGATGTTGGTAGATGTCGGTGACGACTTATAGGTTTGGTTCATGGAGATGAGGTGAGGTGAGGTCTGATGAGGTGACGCTCTCGGGAGCCGAGAGTGAGGGGACCCATTGTTCTAAGGCCTATTGGTGGGGATAACACGCGCGTGGTGCATGCAGCATCGTCGCGTGGACCGTGGGACTGACTACGTTGGCGCGAAAAGTGCTGACGGACTCGTCAGCATTCGCGGGAATTGAGATTAGGATTAAGGTAGTGTGAGTGAGGAACAGGATGTCCGCGTGAGAACGCATGGATGGCACTTTAAGGTGTTGGGTTTAAGGTGTGGGAAAGGACAATTAGGAGTATGTGAATTATAGGGCCGTTACCAATTTTTATAATAATGAATTTACATTTATAATTATTTTTATGATACTGAAAATTATTTCACCTTTTTTAAATCATATGGTGTGATTGAATTTTTGGTAACTTTTGCAGTCTTGAGTTTGAAATGTTTATTTTATTTTTTATTACTGATGTAACGGTCCTACAATTCCTCTACTCCTAACCGTCCTCTCCCACACCTTAAACACAGCACCTTGAAGTCCCATCCACCCGTTCTCACGCGGACATCTTATTCCTCACTCACACTACCTTAATCCTAACCTCGATTCCCGCGAATGCTGACGAGTCCGTCAGCACTTCTCGCGCCAACGGACTGAGTCCCACGGTCCACGCGTGGATGCTGCATGCACCACGCGCGTGTTATCCCCACCAATAGGCCCTAGAACAATGGGCCCCCTGACTCTCGGCTCCCGACGGCGTCACCTCATGAGGCAGTTCATCTTCATCAACCAAACCTACAAGTCGTCACCGACATCTACCAACATCTTAACCACTTTCAACTCCTGAACTCCTCCGATCATTTATTACTCGCATTAAACCAGCACTCACATTCATTCTTCTTAACACCATTTATTGCTACCCGCTTCGACCATCACACTGAAATTATGTTCATATATCACGTTGTTTCAAATTTTAACAAACAAACTTGTCACTCGGGAAACATTAAAATTAATCACTACGACCATAATTATAATAACAAACGATATAAATGACCCCTCTTATCACGCATAATCCCAACAAAGATAGAGAGACCCTATGTCTTCGTTGTTAATACAGTCGGACCTGTCTATAATGAACCTGCCTATAATGAATTTCCCCTCCGAAGCTTTTCGAACTCGCTCAGCGTCGTCCCCCACCACGAGGCAAGATTAAGTTTTGCGCAACGTACCGAGTTATAACGAACTCCTACTAGTACTAGTACTGGTTTCAACCATGCATATAGCTAGTACTACGTAATTGGTGTATTCATTCTAGTATCAAAAAATACCTGATTATATTTAGAAGATTAAAATTCACATATATATTAGGGTGGTTCTTATTTGGGGGATGGTGAAATTTGCATCGCAACGCTCCTGTAATTGACCAAAAATACTTGAAAAAAAAACCCTGTAATATTTTACAGGGATTTTACAGGGACCAAAAATACTTGAAAAAAAATCCCTGTAATATTTTACAGGGATTTTTTTTCAAGTATTTTTGGTCAATTACAGGAGCGTTGCGATGCAAATTTCACCATCCCCCAAATAAGAACCACCCTAATATATATGTGAATTTTAATCTTCTAAATATAATCAGGTATTTTTTGATACTAGAATGAATACACCAATTACGTAGTACTAGCTATATGCATGGCTGAAACCAGTACTAGTACTAGTAGGAGTTCGTTATAACTCGGTACGTTGCGCAAAACTTAATCTTGCCTCGTGGTGGGGGACGACGCTGAGCGAGTTCGAAAAGCTTCGGAGGGGAAATTCATTATAGGCAGGTTCTGAATTTTAATATTAAAGCATGCCTCCTAAGGTTTATTTATTGCTGTCTCAAAAAAAATTTTTTTGCGGCACGAAAAATATTTAAAAAAATGTACCAAGCTTTGGAAGTTATCGTATGTCGATGCTTCTCATTGCAAAAACATGCGTAAAACCCCAAAATCTATTAGCGTCCATTATTATAATAATTAGTTATTTTAACTAACAAAATATCAAACTAATATATTTTTAATTACACTTGTAAATTTTCATGATTTTTTCTTATTATTTCGTGTATTTTGCTTCGAAAAAATTTTCATGCATGTTTTCCTAAAAAAAAACGGTTTTTATTATTATAAATTTTGATAATGCAAAAGGGAAAATTTTTATTAGTTTAGTTTGATTAGTTTAATTATTTAATTAAATAAAATATAACACGGCCTGTGGTGCTTGTTTGACTTTTGCATAATATGTCTGTACAAATGGCACTTTGACGTTCTTGGGCGCAAGTGCGGCATGTGTCTCCGTGGGTCTTCGTGTCGTTTTGTGAAAAACGAATCGATCAATTTGTAATGTTGCAAACTCGGAACTTTTTCGTTCGACTTAGAATTATTGATCAAGATTTTTTGGAAATCGATGCATCTCTTCGGTTTGATAATACATGTTTTCAAAACGGTTTGGAAATTGTAGAAAAACTGAAAGCTGTTAACAACACAATGGAAAAAGCTGTTTCTTCATTTGAAGATTACAATGAAATTCTGACGCGAGACGAAGATCAGAAGCAGTATATTTTGCAGATCGTGAAAGACTATCGCCAGAAATTTCTAAATGCCAACAAAGAAACAGTAATGAAAATCTTATAGGGAAAGATCGTAAGCAAAATAAATATAAGATTTATCAACGCACAGCACTTCTGTACCGCTGTTTCCTACAAACAGTTTTCGGTATTAAATCTACACAAATGTACACGAGAATAGAAATTATAACTCCAGAATAAATAATACCCGAATAAATTGAAAAATCTATCTATATCAAATATTTATATTTTGTTAGTTGAAATAGCTAATTATTATAATGATGGACGATAATAGATTTTAGGGTTTTACGCATGTTTTTGTAATGAGATGCATCGACGTACCATAATTTCTAAAAGTTGGTAGATTTTTTAAAAGATTTTTAATGCTGCAAATAAAATATCATTATTTAGACAGCAATAAATAAATCTTCGGCGGCATGATTTAATATTAAAATTCAGAGCTACAACTTTACATCGATTCCAACGTTTAGGGATTCTTTTTTAAGTATTTGTGGTCGATTACGGGGGCGTCGCGATCCAAATTCCATCAACCCCCAAATAAGAACCACCCTAATATATATATATATATATATATATATATATATATTGTAACACGTTAATTGCTGGTCCGATTCCCCGGAAAAGGTAATCGGAAATTAATCCGGCACAAATGGCACCCGTCTTCTGACAAATCAGCCTGAAGACCGAAAACGGTTTTCTCTACGTCACACGCCGAATGCAACTTTTCTACGCGGCTAGCTTCTATGAAAAAGGGATAGGTTCGAGGAAGAAATTCCCTAAAAACAACGCGGCTGCAAAAACCAATTCAAAAAATTGAAAATACAACAATTTATATATTGCAGTCAATAATTTAATAATGGCGTTTAAACGAGGACTGAAGGTTCCTCTCCGAAAAATGCCACACGTGAGCTTACAATAATTTATAATAGGCCTCTTCTGGCCTGCCTCGATACAGTTCAAATAAATAGATAAAAATACTCATGTTTGTCGTATTCCATTTACACACAAAAATTCCTTAGGTATAGCGAAGACATGGTTGGTTCTCTCAGATGGGAAGCGATACAATCTCCCAAAAATGCCTCTCGAGTGACGAAATAAATTCGTTCGTGCACTCAAGACATTACGGGGAACAGGAAGCGTTCCCGTTCACAGATAATTCAGCCTGTGAAAGGTTTTGGCGAACTCCGATGGGGTCGCCATAGTAGTGAATGGGGCGAAAGCGGCTTGGTCGCTCCTCCCTGTCAAACGAGCGCGGTTGTCAACGGTCACCGAGAATGTGTAATCTTGGTGACTAGAATGTCTCGTTCGAGTTAATTTATTATAAGCATGCTTTGACGAGCTCACATGAATGCAGTTCGATGAGATTTTGATCGAACATATAAAATTGACGAGGCAAATTCATTCAAATAAATCAACAATCTTATCGTATGATGCTGCACGAGCATAGTCGGTCAAGTTCGACTTTCGTCACCAAGAACATGCAATCTCGGCGACGAATGACTCTCTCGAGTTATTTCATTACAAGACAGCTATGTAAAACTCAACGAGCTCGTC
Organism: Dyspetes luteomarginatus; assembly: GCA_963669185.1. Classification (NCBI taxonomy): domain Eukaryota; kingdom Metazoa; phylum Arthropoda; class Insecta; order Hymenoptera; family Ichneumonidae; genus Dyspetes; species Dyspetes luteomarginatus. The sequence goes on along the minus strand of OY769903.1, from coordinate 16,546,500 downwards.
TCTCAAGTCAGTTATTCGCTGTATGTAATTCAGTGAGCTCGTACAAATTCAGCTCCGTGACGTCATTAAAATAAATCAATGACCTCATCGGGTGATGGTGTACGAGCATCGACACCGAGAACATGCTATCTCGGTGACGATTGATTTTTAAAAAAGCTTGTCGCTGTATAAAATCTAGCGAGCTCATGCAATTATAGCTCGACGATATCGTTGAAATAAATCAACGAATTCATCGAGCGATTATGCATGAGCATCGACACCGAGAACATGCAATCTTGGTGACGATTGACTTTCAAATAAGCTTTTCGCTATATAAAATATGAGCTTTTAGGACACCATAACCGTCTTTAAGGACGTTGGAACGCAAGGGTGGGAGAACATCATGGTGGGGGGAATATCCTATCTTTATACATTGGGCGCCGTACCTACTTTTTTAGGAATCCTTTTGGCATTCAGTATTTTAAACTTTATCTATACTTAGATTGTTTGTTGAAGTTTATACAGGAATTATTATTTAGCAAAGTTATATTAATATTTTATGTATCTTTGTCTAAAAACTTAGTAATAATTTAATAAAATGCAATTCTGAGACGGCCGATAACTGCGGCAATGCTGGTGCCATTTAGCGCGTATTCTCAGGACCCAGGACCGTAAGATTTCAACAGCTGAGCGGTGAGCCTCTATAAAGCAGATATCTTTCATGATTTGATGAAATCATAAATAAATATATTATAAATAATTGTTGACAAGAAAATGGTGCTGAAAATATATTCATATTGCAATTATTGGTTATTTTCTGTCAGTATAGTTGTTCAGTGATCAGCTGAGTACCCGCTGTTGTCAAGTCTCTTTCGTCTGAGAGTCACAAGCCTCGATTTCATTCAATCTAGGGAATATATTGATTGTTTTTGCGATAATTATACAGTCAAATTCACTTTTGAAATCGCAGTGATGTAACGAAAAATCTAATCCAACATCTATTTATATTTTATGATTAAATCTTTGACCCATGTATTTTTATAAATTGTCCGCAGTGACTCTCCTGCATCACATCGCGTGTGTAAAGTAGTATCATTAAAACATTAATTTCTGGCAAACCATACGGTGAAAATGAAAAAAACATTTTTTTTGTTAATTCATGACAATGTCAACATTTGCCTGATAATTTAATCTTTTAAGTCGCAAAATAATCCAACGTCCTTTTAAGACAAGTATAAATTCTAGATGTTTTCTCCGCAACTACTACGTAAAATTCGTTTCATTTAAGGGGTCTATTGCACATAATTATAACTATAAGTTCTAAAAATTGCATTCGATTTTATTGAAAATAGCGGCCAGTACAGCAATTCTTGTGAAGCGCCGCTGCATTTACATGGACCGACGGGCGATATTTTCACGACCACACAGATAGTTTGAAAGCAAAAAATCAAAACATTTCCTGTAAATAAAGAAAATAGCTGAAACTTAGCATAGCGGTTTTCCATTTTCTCGAAAATTGTGGAAATGTGCTCGATTCTAAGTAAAACATCGTTTTTCCCTTAATATAACGAATGGAAAAGAAATTATTATTAAAAAATGGAGCAACATATTTAAAAAATTCTATGCTTGACCAAACTTGATATAACGTGACCAAACTTGAAAAATGTAGTTTTGCGAAGAACGCAAAAGAAAAAAGATTAGAGTTTCTTATGTGATAAAATTGCATTTTTTTGTCTTACCCTTAGTCTTTTATTCCAGCACCATAAAGTTGTTCGACCAGAATAGTTCAGTGAGATGGATTGGAAGGAATGTTCGGGTAAAATAATTAACCGTAGATACAAGTATTGCAATTTATTTCACTTAATGAATATCACAGCTTGTGACTGTGCAAGAAGTCAACGGCAGACTAATGGCCGCTGCGTCGGTTGCAGCGTAAGCGCTTAGATTACCCGAAGATGGCCAAATATCGCTCGGCTCGTTTCGTAAAGAAGGATGACTTGTTCAGGCTCGTACGCATGAGATCTTGCTCCCGATCGCTGACTCAGGCCCGTATGCTCGAGAATTCTTGCCCCACAAATGCGATTAACATTTATTCTCAACACTACCGCCGTTTGAGCATTTCTTCCCGACCGATTGCATGTTTATTTTCTCGCACAAATTTCTGAATCTATCCCTCGGTATAGCTTTCGTTAGTATATCTGCGCGCTGTTCCTCGGACGGAATATATTCTACTTCGACTGTTCCTTCATCAGCTTTTTCTCGTATGAAATGATATTGAATGTCAATATGCTTAGTTCTTTTGTGATAAACAGGATTCTTTACCAATTTAATTGCACTCTGATTGTCTATAAACAGAGTTGTTGCTTCGTCACATGGACATTCAATATCTGACAAAAGTCTACGCAACCAGACCAACTCTCGTGTCGCAGTTGATGCAGCTACGTATTCTGCTTCTGTCGTGCTTGTTGTTACCATTTTCTGTCTTTGAGAGGACCACGTGATCGCTCCACCAGCGAGACAGAAAACATAGCCGGTTGTTGATCGTCTCGTCCCGATATCTCCCGCAAAGTCGGCGTCGGAAAAACCTATCAGTTTTGAATTGCTACCGCCGCTTTTATACTCGATACCAAGATCAATAGTACCGCACAGATACGCAAAGATTCTTTTCACTGCTCTCCAATGATCACCCGTGTGATTATTCAAATATTTGCTAACTGTGTTCACTGCGTAAGCGATATCCGGACGCGTTACTGCTGCTAAGAATACCAGTGAGCCTACTGCTTCGCGATAAGGCACATTACTCAATCTGTCTTCCCCTTCCTCGTATGGAATTAACTTCACGTTCGGATCAGCCGGCACGCTAAGAGCTTTCGCGTCGCTCATTTGAAATTTTTCAATTATTTTCCTCGTATACGTGCCCTGATGTATTAGCAAAGATTTCCTTTCTCTATTTCGCACGATTTGCATCCCAACGAAAGTAGTTGAGTCACCGACAGTTATTCGGAACGTGTTGCTCAATCTTCGCGATATTAGCTCGAGAGTCTCTACTTTGTCCGATGCAATTAAGCCATCGTCAACGAATAAGCCTAGATATACCGTTTCACTTCCGAATTTTCCCACGAACACGCACCCGTCGGCTTCACACTCTTTAAACTTAAACTCTCGTAGAAACCGTGTGAATCTTTGGTTCCAACACCTTGGCGCTTGCTTTAGACCGTACAGCGATCTGTCGAGCTTGCACACGAATCTTCCATCCTCTTGTTCATCGTTGAGTCCCTTCGGAATCTCCATGAAAACTTCTTCGTTCAATTTCCCGTATAGGAATGCAGTCTGTACGTCGAACTGTCGTAGTTCAAGATTTTTCTCGGCAACAGTTGCTAGCAATACTCGCAATGAGTCATATCGTAGAACCGGTGCAAACGTTTCAAGGAAATCGATTCCTTCACGCTGACGAAAACCTCGTACGCACAGGCGGGCCTTGAACCGATGCGATTCCTTGGTGTAAGCGTCCATGTTTGATTTTCCTCGTGCGCTCGGAACTCCTCTTCTATTGCACTTGCCCACTGCGCGGCTTCTGTGCTATTTCGCGCTTCCTCATATGTATTTGGAATTGCGTATTCTGCAACGTTCGCTTCGTCGTATCTGCTCGGACGTCTGATTGTTCCTCGATCACGAAGCTCGCGAGGATTTTCTTGCTGATTTGCCACAGCTTTGGCTGCTCCCTCGTTCGGCTCTTCAACATCTTCGAAGACTTCGTCTTCATCCTCTTCTTCACGATTTCCCTCCTTGATCCCATCGGAAACTCCAGGAAGTACTATTCCTCCATCGTCGTCCTCCTCATTTCCTTCAACCGTCTCTTTTCCGATCTTTTCGTTGAACACAACATCTCGAGATTCACTTATTTTTCCCGTTGTCGGATCGTAGAGTCTATAGTTCATTGAGTTGCCTTTGTATCCCACAAAGATCGTCTTTCGTGCACGCGCGTCAAACTTCCTCGTGAATTGCTTTGGAATATTTACGAATGCTTCCGATCCGAAAACTCGCAAATGTCTTAGGCTTGGCACTTTAACAACCCACTTTTCGTAAGGAGTTACTTCACTTCTTGACCACACCGATCTATTAAGTACGTAGACTGCACAGTTTACTGCTTCTGCCCACAACTTTGTCGGCAAGCCTTTCGCAAGAAGCATCGTACGCGCACTCTCAGCTATTGTTCTATTATCCCTCTCGGATTTCCCGTTTTGTTGTGGTGTATACGGTGCCGTTGTCTCGTGTGTGATTCCACGTGACGCTAGGTAATCGTTCATTGTTTTGTTACAAAATTCGCCTCCATTATCCGATCGCAGGATTTTCATGGATCGCCCGAATTTGTTTTCGATCATTTTCTCGAAAATTTTGAATTTTCCGAACACTTCCGATTTGTTCTTTAGAAAATAAACATGACGATAGTTACTCGCGTCGTCTTTGAACGTTAGAAAATACCGAGATCCTCCAATTGAGTTTTCCGACATGGGACCGCACACGTCCGTATGCATCGCTTCACCGGCCTGTGTTGACACTTTTCCGGAATTTTTCTCGAACGTTAATCGATGTGATTTTCCCAATTTACACGGTTCGCAAAATATTTCAGTTTCATTTGACAGTGAGATCCCGGTCACTAACCCTTTTTTCACGAGCGCACGTATCGCACGCACACCCACGTGACCCATCCGTTCGTGCCACACCTTCAGGTTCGTCATCGCAACGTTTGCTTCCTCGACACTACCGGATTTTATCACTTGAAACATCATTCGACATACGTCATTTTTTTGTTTTATCCCAAAAGCTTCGATCCCGTTATTACGTGTAATTTCAACGAATTTGTCGCGAAAACAGACTTCGAAACCCTTCCCGGTACATACACCGACCGAAAATAGATTTTTCCGCAATTTCGGCACTAGCAACACATTTTCGATCTTTGCATCACACCATATGCCATCGATCAATTTTTTTATTAAAACAGTTCCTTCACCCGAAACGTCACAGACTTGATTGTCCCCGAGTAAAATCGATTCACCTTGTTTTCTTGCCCGATAGTCGATCAGCCACTCTCGTCGATAAGTCAGATGACGTGACGCCCCGCTGTCGATAAGCCAGACCTCACTTTGATTGGCCGACATCAATTTCCGAATCTGACTTCCGGTAGACTCCATGCGCGCCACCGTCGCACCCTGTGCTACCGTTTCAACTACGAACGCGCAGTCGTCAGAATTCCCGCTTGATTTACCGCCGCCATCTTTCTCATCACTTTTCGACTTACATTCCCTCGCAAAATGCCCGACTTTATGACACTTGAAACACTTTATTTCTTTTTTTGTTTTTACTCTTTTTTTCATTTCATTTTTTTTTTCGTTGCTGCAAACGCACTCGCTTCATCCTCGCCACGCCTCATCTTCGTGTCCACGCGCACCAGTCTCTCGATAAGATTTTTCACTGTTTGCGATTCCGAGGCTACACTTTCCCACGCTTGCTGAAATACCTCGAACCTCGGCGTTAGACTTTTGCCATGAGCAAATCTTCGTCCACCGGCCATCCAATGTCAGTAAGAAGGGACGCTGCATTCTGTACTCGCGACACATATAGCACGGCCGTATCACTCTCTTCCATTCGTAGCGCGAGAAAACTTTTCAATAAAGCAACTTTATTTCCCACTGATTTTTCTTCGTACAGCAAACAAAGTTTATCCCACTTTAATTTCGAAGCTTTCTCCGACAAGACCGTAGCTTGTTGCGTCTCGTCCAACGAGGATAGAATTATATACGTCGCCGTTGCATCGTCTTTTTCAAATTTCTCACGTGTCTCGTTATGCTCTACACCTGCCGGCGGCGCAACCCTCGTGCCATCGACAACGTCGCGAACGCCGTTCATTAAAAATAATGCTCTCACTTGTTCTTTCCATCCTTGAAAGTTTGTTCCATCAAAGCACTTAACTCCCCGAACTGAGATGCCTGTTGCCATCGCGGATGCAAATCTCTTGCTCGTTCGTACCCGGTACGCACTCTATCCCGATTGCCAATATGGCCGTCCCTCACGACCGCGTGCTCACTCGATATTTTCTTACAACAAAACTCTTCCAATTCTCACACTATTTGCACAGACATGGTGACTGGGCCCATAACCTGTTCGACCAGAATAGTTCAGTGAGATGGATTGGAAGGAATGTTCGGGTAAAATAATTAACCGTAGATACAAGTATTGCAATTTATTTCACTTAATGAATATCACAGCTTGTGACTGTGCAAGAAGTCAACGGCAGACTAATGGCCGCTGCGTGGGTTGCAGCGTAAGCGCTTAGATTACCCGAAGATGGCCGAATATCGCTCGGCTCGTTTCGTAAAGAAGGATGACTTGTTCAGGCTCGTACGCATGAGATCTTGCTCCCGATCGCTGACTCAGGCCCGTATGCTCGAGAATTCTTGCCCCACAAATGCGATTAACATTTATTCTCAACAAAAGTAAGACGTTCTGCAACCGAGTTGATGTTTTCTGCTTCCTTTAGCATTGCTCTCCATTGTTGTCGAGTCTCATACCTAGAAGGACCGACCGTTTATTTACTAACTGCGCGCTACGATTTGTTTCGTCAGGTAGAAGCGCGCCCTTCTTATGAATTGCTATAACTTGGCCAATTTTCGGAATTGTGACATTGCCTTAGCTTGAAATGTTCTTAAGAGTTCAATCTGAAAGAACAAAAATAAAATAAAGAAAAAAATCTCTTCTACGTTTCTTGTCTATTGTTCTGTTATCTCTTCCCAGCATGTCCTTGCCAGCCCGTTCACTTTCACTCTTTTTATTTTATCTTCAAACCTCTCTGCTTTCGTCGACATCTTGTCCTTTTCTATGTCCTCCCCCACCTCATACCCTGGCGATCGCCAATCCACATTCGGCGTCTACCTGGTACATCTTTTTTGCGTGCTTTCTACTTGATCCCTTTACTCTCATCCTCAAATCTGTACCTCATATCGCAACACCGTTCGCAGCAGTATGTAGAAGAGCCACATCCTTTTGTCGCAATTGTTCCTAAATTTCTTCTTTCCTATTCCCCGCGTCTAGTTCATCACTGATCCTGGTTTTTTCACCCTATCTCTTAAACGCAACCTCCACTCCTTTACTCCTCCCTGTCCTGTGCTCCTCCACATCTGCCGTCAGCAGATGGAATACAATAGTATTGGGTTGAGTGGGCCGCCTTGCCCTACCCATTGCTGTCCAGAAAACCTCGTCTACCTCTTCCCCGACTTTTACCTTTCTCATCGTCTTTCTGTATACCTATTCTATTCGCTCTGGTTGCTGTTTTCTCACGCCTCCCCTTATTAATGCTTCCCACGACCCCCTTCTATTTACTGAGTACAATGCTGCCTTGAAATCGATAAACGTCACCACAAGCTTGCCTCTTTCCTTTTCTGTTTGTCTCTTCACTTAATATATAAATGTTGTCTCTCGTTCCCTGCACAGAAAAATTAAGTCTTGGAAGGAGTCTTGTTTTTCTAAGACTCCTTCCAGGACTTTTTCCAAGACTCTGTCTATAACGCCATCGGGCGGGACCTTTTTGTACTAGGGCTCGGTATATGGCCTTGGCCAGTAATGTATCAGGTAACCAAAAAGTTCGTGCGGTTTTGGTTTTTAAAAGTACAAGGCCAATAAATTTTCTTCTTTCAGTTTTTATCGAAGTATGCACCTTAGAACGCGTTCTTTATTACGATGTTACAATGTAGCGCCCATCACATCGTATCGCGTATCAACGTATTCGGATGAATGTGGTTATAACAAAACCGCACGTACGTTTTTCGTTACCTGATAGGTTCCTGGGATCGGTTATCGCATCACCACGTTGGCGGAGACTTACTGTCAGTAATACGAATTCTTTATCCATTGATTATGTATCTCACTTAATCCCACGTGATCGATAATACCCATTTTTGGCAGGAATTCAAATATTAATCTCAACTTGTAGCTTCGCTATCTTATCAATAGATGGAGTCGCCGCTGGCGGGAAAATCCAATTTTGATCTACCAATCACGATATTTGCACTCATCGATCGGGATATTCGAGCCGTTGGCAATGCAGATTTCTAAAGGCTGTCCTCAACGAACCCATCATTAGCTAATCGATATTACCGATTCAATTTTTGGGGGGAAATTCAAATTATGGCCTCAACTTCTACTAACGTTACGAACTTACCGACAGATGGAGTGGCGGAAAAATTCAATTTTTTGACCACCGACCAATCAGGACATCGTACGCGTCAGTACGCGTTGATGAGGATATTCAAACTGTCGGTAATGCAGATTCTTAATACCAGTGATGATCTGCTTCACCGAACCCAATACCAGTTGAACTACATTGCTGACTCAATTTATAGAAGGAACTTCAAAATTTCGCTGCAAATACTGTCAGTCTCACTAACTAACCGGCTGTCAGAGAATTGCAGTCGTAGAAAATTACAATTTCTGACCAATCATGATATCGATTGTGATATCTGGGCTCGTCGATCGGAATATTCGAAGTCATCAATCGGGATACTTGAACTAGTCGATTAGGATATCTGAACTCATAGAACGGGATATCTACACGCATCGATCATAATAACTGGACGGAGGGTCTCCGAAACATGAGAGAGATAGCCCCATAGGCCACCATTAAGCAGCGAAAGAGACAGTTGCCCAACGTTAAGCTACAAAAAAAAATTGAAGCCGATTACATAGCAAGTACAATTTTGAGTCACTGGGCATGCTGAACGCAGGCGGCCAATGTGCAATTTATGAAGCTATTTTATTCTTCATATGGTGCGATTGGTTTTTCAGTATGGGGACCACTTTCTCCACTTAAGGTGCAACATTATGCTCCATCCACTTAATTCATAGTTTCATGCATAAAAGAACAACAGTAGCGAACCTTCACTGTCGTGCCACCGACTGAAGGAGCTACTGAGGACTGAAGGAGTGTTCGAAAATTTACCAACCGTCATATTTGACGGGAAATTCAAATTTTGGATAGACAGTTGGCTACCCCAACGACCTAGCCAACTCAAATTTTGAGGAAATTCGAACCACCCTACCTAACTCAGCGACTAATGGCGTCACTGCAAGGGAATGCCATTCTACCGACTGATATAATTACTACAGTGGTCGGAAATTTTTACTTTCCTACTATTGATTAACCACGTTATCTCGTACCATAGATCGGGATATTTGCACTTGTCGATCTAGCCATCAGTAACGATTGGTGACCTAATGAACACCGTTTAATCCAAGAGCCAGCGATATATTTGGCCAAGCGTTTTCAATAAAGCTACACAATTTTCAAACGCTAGGTATGGGACTCGTATTGCGAAACCCCCCTCTGTGTTTAAGCACCTGCTTCTGTATAACATGTCGCCACACGTGATTATGCTTAGCGAAAAAAACTATCTTTTAAAGTGATAGCAATAGGTCTGGCAAAATAGAGTCTGGCAAAGGTCTGCCAAAACTTCGAAAATAATTAATAAACTTGCACGATTTTGAATGAAAGCGTAGGCTTGCGCGGGTCGTTTTGGGATGGGCGACAAACGAATTGAGGAGAAATGCCGAATAGAAGAGATAGCTTAGTCTCTGCCACGGTTTCTGTCTTAGGCATACGAACGAGGCAACACGGAAATACCCGAACACCGGACCAACTGGAGACCGTTGCTGAGCACTTAAACTGCGTGCTATCCCCTCTGCTCGGCTTCTCTCCTTAATTGGTTTGTCGCCCTCCCCACAACGCTCCGCGCAAGCCAAGGTTTTCATTGAAAATTGTGCAACTTTATCAATTATTTTCTAGGTGTTCGCAATAAAATTTTCGTCTTGCATTTTACAGGTACTGTATAGCAACATAATACTTCATAAAAAAAATCGCCAGATCTATTGCTGTCACTTGAAAATATACTTTTTATGCGTTTGCCGATTTAAACTAATGAATTTCAGAGTACTAGATCAAGCTGATTTAAAACTGACTTCATTGAAATGACGTGAAAATCGCATTGTTGTACCTACTTTTGGTGCTCAAACACAGAGAGGCTCGGCTGCCAGACTCACGGTTTTCGCAATACGAGTCCTATACCTAACGTTTGACAGTTTTATAGCTTTATTGAAAACGCTTGACTAAATATGTCGTGGGCCCTCCGTCTATTACATATGTATATTAAAACGTTTCGTGAATTCGCGAGACAAAGATACCGTGACGCGACTTATAAGCGAGCGAGCTTTCTATTGCAAATCATTAACACTTATATGAGAATAAACACACGCACACGAGGAACTTTCGTCTCCTGTGCTTATGGATAGGATTCGTGTACTGGACCCGATGTAGAGACTGGGATTATGTGGATTTGTATGGATAGCCTCAGAATTGTATCAATTCACTCGTCATTCATGACGAATTGAGTGCAGATCCCGTCATCATCGGCGTTACGAGAGATCGGGTTGTTCTCATGAAAAAATCGTCTCTCTAGAAGAGAGAGACAAATGGTATTAGGATAAGATGTGTGTGAAGAGGTACGAATTCAATGTGATAGAATGTTATATTTAATTGACCTGACGCTAATTTTGATAGTAATAGAGATGTATTCAAATTGAAGGTAAACAATCGGTGCCTATTATTTCCGATCGACGATGGATTTCACCGAGAGCTCTCGGGTTATGAGACCGTGAGCTCTCGGAGAAATCCCCAATCGATTCGTTTCAATTTTTAAGGATTTATAATAAGTTTACAGATAGAGATTCGCTCGCTTATTTTTTTTCTCATATTATGAAAATATTAACGCTTACGATATTGACGATAAATCTTGATAGATGCAACTTATTTAAATTACATCGCGTGCCTGCCTCTTTAGCGATTCTATCTTAATAGCACGCGGCGCAGTGCTATTTTTTTATAGAATTATAGCGCGATGTTATCGTCACTTGTATTATTATCCTGTTGCACGGTCGAGACGCGACCATCAAAATTTTATTAGCCGCGAAAATCTTAGTTCGTAATCACGTGGTTGAGAAGCAAACATAGCGGAAGTTATGATACAAAACTTAATATCTAGTTACGCAGCTGAGAAGCAACTGTTGCAAAATTTTGTATAAAAAAGCTTAATACCTATACATGCGGTTGAGAATCAACCGTTCTAGACTGAGTAGACAATTGTGTACTCTTGAAATCGCCAATTGATTGAGAAGCAATCAAAATCTATATTTTTGTTATGGATAATGTCAATCTTGAGTTTAAAGCCTTAGGATGGGAATCATCCTATGCTGCGTTTTATGAGTTTTGTACGATACAATAAACTCAAGTGGCACTGCAGCTTCGAGTTAACCTCTCGTGAGCGAGAAATGCTGTCACAAAGATGTTAGTGAGGTGGACGATATTTGTCCCGTTTAGAAGCTCGATGATGTGGTGCAATTAGAGAAATAATGGAAATTTGTCTTCGCAAGCAGCTGTCTACCACCAGAGCGACACAATGTGCTGAGACAAATGATGTTATGAATTTGTTCCCAGATGCAGCTGTCTACCATACGAGCGACACTATCTGCATAATATCTTTATTTACAGTTGCGATATTTAAGTCTTACGTTGTTAAATATTCCCTCAATGCATTTAACTATCCTTTGCTAACGATCCAACATCCTAGCGCAATGTTACAGGCTTCACGGTAGAAAAGGACCCTATTGTGAGGACTTAAGACGTTGTTTAAAATGAGAGCTAGAGCTCTAGTGACTGATAACGTAGTTAGTTGGTAACCACGTATTGAATGAGTGTCGAAATTCGCTCTGCAATGAGGTTTATACATCTCCAAGTTGTGACGCTAGCAATATGTCGGATCTCGATCCTTGTGGGAATGCGCGAAATCCTTTGCGCTGATGAGGGGTCGTTGCCCTTTCGGGTGGGGATTCTCCTCATACCGCTGCTCTCGATGAGATGTTGAAGTAGACGAAGCCTTTGTCGCCATCCGTGATTAGACTATCAGGAGGCAAGGTAAGTTGTACACAGCGATCTCGTTCGGCGATCGATAAATTACGTGTGAGAGAGCGCTGTCATTCGTGGTCCTGGCGTTGACGCGTCAGGGAGGCGTTGACCCGCCTTCCCTACTGACCGATGAGATGGCCATTCGGTGTTCACTTTCACTTCTTGCGTTCACTGATTCTTGGTGACGGGCGGTGAGAAAGCGTCCCGTTACAATATATATATATATATATATATATATATATATATATATATATATATATATATATATATATTATAAGGGCCGGTAAATAACGCGGTATGCGAGGAACAATCCGAAAAAAGTGCGGCTCGGACTGGACCGGGATTCGAACCCGGGACCTTTCGATTGCCGGTCGAATGCTCTTCCAACTGAGCTATCCAGAACCGCTTGCCACACTTAATTCGGATCGTCCTCACGTATTATACCGCGTTACACCCCCCTGCCAGAGTCGATTCGCCTCTCTAGCGGATCGTACTCGTATACTCTGTTACTCTATATTTCTCTATATTTCTCGAACTTTACGGGTACTACAGGCTGGGGTCTGCCTGAGGGATGGGGGGAGGAGGGGTACTACAGGCTTGCGACGACCTGAGGGAGTGGGGGAGGAGGGGTACTACAGGCTTGTGACGGCCTGAAGGAGTGGGGGAGCCACGGCTAGCGGCATGGAGGGGAGTCTCAGGGGTATGGGTCTTTTTTCCACGGCAATCATCATGATTTTTTTCATGGTGATTATTCAGAGGCCGTAACCCTCTGTTGGGCGCCATTTATAAGGGCCGGTAAATAACGCGGTATGCGAGGAACAATCCGAAAAAAGTGCGGCTCGGACTGAACCGGGTTTCGAACCCGGGACCTTTCGATTGCCGGTGCACGTATTATACCGCGTTACAATATATATATATATATATATATATATATATTGTGACGCATTTTTCCGCGGACTTTGCTCACAAAACCTTCCCGCGACACTTGTGAGATTGGGCGCCAGCCACGAAAGAGAAAAGCTCTCGTGACGAATTTATTTTCCTCACAAGCGCGCGAGAAACCGGCCCGACTCGGCTACAGCCATCGAAATGGTAGAGGGGCTGGGTTTTCTCGCAAGGTGACCACAATAAGGCAACAACACACCCAGTTGACCGGGAATCACAATTTAATTTATTTAATCAAACATCATAATGGAAAAGAATAAAATAAAAGTTTCCGTGTTCAATCACATCCTTAATAATCTACTTTGCAACAATACAGTGGTCCTCGGCTCGATACAGTTTAACGTGAACCCTCGCACTCCCGGCCACACCAACAATTTAGCAAGAGGACGAGAAATCTGCCGCCTCATGTTGGGAGCCGTAACGGCATGCACGATGGCGACGACAGACCTCCTCGCTCGCGAGAGCGGTCTCTCACCAAACTGATGACTACGATATTAATTCGGCCGAGAGCCGGGCAACAAATACAATTGAATATAATGAACCCTAACCCCGCGTAACAAAAAGTTGGACCCCGTTAGGCAATCCGGAAAATATAAAGAACGCGGAAACACACGCGCCACGATGAAATGCGCGGGAACAAAGACGCTATCGGGCTCACGCGCGTTAACGTACCGTCACGACAATATCGCTCGATTCTACACATTGAATCTCCGACACAAAATACAAAAAAGAGCGAAACGACAGCCCCACCGGTTTGTTTTCTGTAGATGGACCCCGGAACGTCCTCGGTTGTCCACCCGTGAGATTATTCGGTGGCGTCACGTTCTTGGGCAACGGAAACGGCAGCGACACGAGAACCGCGTCTCTCCTCGTTCACGACAAAGGCTAGAGTCCTCGAGAAACTAGGCGTGCTCTCGTTACTCGGTGCGGGTCCTTTGTACCCCCCACCCCACGCCAACAAATGCTCGTTATAATTGAACCGCTGATCGATATGGCAGTGGCACGCGACTCGGAATCGTTTCATTAGGTGATCCGAGAGCGCGAAGCGATAAATCCCAAAAGCTCGGCAGTGAAACCTCAACGGTTACGAACTTCGATACAGCGAATTCCAACGATGCATAATTAGCCCCAAAGGCTCGGGTGGAATATGGCGAGACAACGTCGCCTAACGAGATCTCAATCCCCGCTCTGTTTCGGCAATTCCCGAAATGTTGGCCACGGTAACGAATATGTGAGCCACACACACGGTCGATGCTCAGGCAGGTGGTGGGGGGAGAGAGCGCTCTGTTCTCGTCCGTGTCGATTTTCCCCCATCGATCCGTTGTGCCGTGAATCCCAACCGCTGGTGTGACGTCAGCCAGGCTAACGCATGCCCAGAAGTGACTCGAGGCTCTCGTTGAACCGGCCAAGCCGTCACTCGATCGAACATAAGGAAAATAAATAATCAAGAAAATTAGAAAAGACGACGGTAAGCTAACGGATGGCCCTGTTGGATTGCCTCGGGGGGACTCAGCCGAGAAGAAATGTCGCTCTCGTGTCATGCCAAAAAAAGTATAGGCGCCAAAAATGGGCGCTTTGTAACGGGGCAGAATTACCACGTTACAATATATATATATTGTCACGCCGAATTTGACTGTGGGGGGGGGGGGGGGAATATAAGGGGAACACAAACTCGGGGTTAACACAAAAAAATATAGCCTCTTTAATGAACACACAAAAAAAAGAAGATATTACAAAAAAAAGAAAACTCGCAAAAAAACAAAAAAATAGAATGAAATATAATAATAATAACAACACAGTTGGGCGCCAGTTATTTTAATGGCATAACTGCCTTTTCTCTCGGAATTATCACAGAACAAACAATATATACTACACGGGCTAGCTCACGTATAACCGGGGAATATTCTCAGGGGGGGGAGGGAAAAGTCCGTGGTTCGGCCTCTTAATTATTACCACGGTCGTTTTTCATGGCAAGTTAATTTTGGCTATTTTTAATCGGGGTCAAATTTATTGGGGAAAACGCAAAAATAATACTCAAAATTATCGGGGAACGCAAAAATAATAATTTTCAAAATTATCGGGGTTATTGGGGAAAACGCGAAAGAACGAAACGAATAAATTTGGGGCTGACTCTAATTATTTGTACACCACCACACTGCACGGCTCGATACACTTCGAGGGGATACACGCACGCAAAATTTCTATCCGGGAAAAGATGGCGTCCGCCTCGTGGCCGGGTACGCACTAAAAATTTTATAAAAATTTCGCCACACTCGAAAATATAAACTCGGGTACTCACTCGTGCCTTTTTCTCTCGCTTCTTTTAATTTTCCTCCTCTTTTCTCACTCTCCTCTTCTCTCTTTTTTTTTCACACAAAAAAAAAAGCTTTATAAAAAAAAAATATATAACTCACAAAAAACTATATTCAAACTCACACAAAAAACTCAAAAGAAAGGAAAGAAAACCGGATATAATAACAAACTCTAAATCAAAACTCCAAATCAAAATTAAACTCAAACTCAATACTCTACAAAACTCTCCAACTCTTCTCACTTTCACACTCTCTCCTTCTCTCTCACACTCTACAACACACAATATAATTTCTCTTTTCGCACGCTTTCTCTCTACTCTATTCTGTCTCCACGCTACGCTCGAAGTGAGGGCTCCTTGCTCCTCACTCGACACGAGGACTGATAATGGAAATCAAAGGGCAGGGAAGGGGTTACGGGACTGACGTATTTCCGTGGGGTAGCCATTCATCGATCATCTTATCGATTTGCGCATGCGAGCTGATCCTGGTCCTGCAGAGCGGTGGTTGATTGGCCGGGAAGACTGAAGAGCACGTGGGGACATCTCTCGCACGTGGGGAATTCTCACGGGTCGATAACGGCAATCAATACCGCACGCTGCTGCCCTCATTAGCGTAGAGAGGGTACTCTCTCGCCCCACTCTCTCGCTGCGCGTGCCTGGACTGTCTCTTATCGACACGGCAGACGAGAAGAGTGGGCTATTGCCGCGCTCACGGTCTCTCTCTTTTTGGGTGGCAAATTTGAGACTAATAATTGCCGTAAGCGCGGGATGGGCACTTGTGACCCTCTCTAGCCGGCAGTGCAGCGTGGGTTTTCCTCCTCGGGGATGCTGGTGATGGTGCCTCTCCAGGACTTGCTGATCTTCTTGCGCTGGGCTCGTTGGTGGGGATACGTCAGGGGGTATGGGGAGGGGAAAAAGGTATTTCGTGAGGAAATCATATGGGTTTTTCAGGGGTATACAGGGAAATTTGTAGGGTTTTCTTGGGAATTTTTGGGGAAGGCCTCTTCTGTGTCTCGGTGTCATGGCGGGTTACTCGATATTTACATTTTATTTACGATTACTATTTACATTATTTTACTTAAATACTAACATTTACATTTTTCGGGGTTAAGTGTGGTGGCGGACTTCGAGCGCGGGGATTCGGTACAATTACTATAAAAAAACTCTATTTTTCGGGGCTTCCTTGTGACGCCACGTCACAATATATATATATTGTAACGGAACGGAGACGTCACACCGGGAAAGTACCAGGAGAACAGCTTGCGAAGGACGTTGAGCATGTGAAAGGTTTTGGCGAACTCCGATGGGGTCGGCACAGTAGTGAACGGGGCGCGCGCAACGAGATACCATCTGTGCAGCACGCGCCACCGTTAGATAGCACTATACGCCATGGGCGATTCGCGCCCCGTCAAACAAGCGCGGTTGCCAACGGTCACCGAGAAACTGTAATCTCGGTGACGAAAATGACTCGTTCGAGTTAATTTATTATATGCATGCTTTGACGAGCTCGTATGAATGCAGCTCGATCAGATTTTGATCGAATGTATAAGATTGTCGAGTCAAATTCATTCAAATAAATTAAAAATCTCATCGCATGATGCTGCACGAGCATCGTCAGTCAGTTCGACTTTTTTCACCGAAAACATGCAATCTTGGCGACGAATGACTCTCTCGAGTTATTTCATTACATGACAGCTATATAAAACTCAACGAGCTCGTGTCTCAAGTCAGTTTTTTGCTGCATGTAATTCAGTGAGCTCGTACAAATTCAGCTCCGTGACGTCATTGAAATAAATCAATTACCTCATCGGCTGATGGTGTACGAGCATCGACACCGAGAACATGCTATCTCGGTGATGATTGACTTTCAAAAAAGCTTGTCGCTGTATAAAATTTAGCGAGCTCATGCAATTACAGCTCAACGATATCGTTGAAATAAATCAACGAAAACATCGAGCGATTATGCATGAGCATCGACACCGAGAACATGCAATCTCTCGGAGTGTGTGTGTTTGTAGTTTTGACGACTACCGTAGATTGTGCCTGGCTTGCTATGCGTTCTCCAATTTTCCTTCGTTAACGTATATATATAAATATATAAAATTACATTGTTGCGAATTCAGAGAGCGAATGTCGAAAGAAATCGATCAGTCGAGGTTATGCGACCACGCAAAAGTACCCCAGAATTGATATTGAGACGTTGAAACACCCTTCGATGGGTATCAGTCAAAAGGGCAGCTCGTGGTTATCAAGAAATCCCTAAAAAATCCAGGTTGGCCTACCCGGTTTAGATTATCAAAAAAGGAACAAAACTGTTATCAGATCATATATATAATAAGGGAATAAAGTTGGATTTTTGTTTTGAAAAATCTGCATTCAGAGCATCAAAAAAGGGTTCAAAAAGTTCTCTCGATGTTTTCGTTTGTGAGTGATAGCTTGAATGTTATCGCATACGGAAGATTGACAAAACAAAGATGCAGAATGAAAAAAAAAAAAAACAATTTTTATTTTGACATGTCCCCGTTTAGATCATCGAAAAATGAAACAAAACGGTTATCAGAACATTTGTCTTGAAACGATATTGTCGGAGTTACGGCGAGCTATCACACTCGTTCTCGTTATTTTGGGTATAATGTACTCGCTTGTTCTCGTTATTTTGGGTACGATGCACTGGCTCATTCTCGTTATTTTGGATATAATGCGCTAGCTCGTTGTCGTTATCTTGGGTTGAATGCATTCGCTTATTCACGTTGTTTTAATTGTAGTGCACTCGCTTGTTCACGTTGTTTTGGGTTTGATACACTCACTCGCTTACGTTGTTTTGGGATTGATACCCACACTCGTGGGGAGCGGCAAAAAAAATTCAGACATTACCTCGATAAGGACCACCCTGATCTCTATTCCTCTGTCTGTCTATTACTATATACAGTCATGGGCAATTGAAGTGAGACAAAGTATTTTCAGACAATTTCAGAGAAACTTCAACCCATTATTCCATTTGTTATTTTTGTTGCCCATTTTTCTCACATCACTTTTTACTTATGATATCAACAATCTATTTATGCATTAAAATCTCTTGATATAAATTATAGTTCTAGAGATTTTATTGCATAAATAGATTAAATAGAATATGACTATATAACTTCACGGTGAAA
Organism: Dyspetes luteomarginatus; assembly: GCA_963669185.1. Lineage (NCBI taxonomy): Eukaryota > Metazoa > Arthropoda > Insecta > Hymenoptera > Ichneumonidae > Dyspetes > Dyspetes luteomarginatus. The sequence goes on along the minus strand of OY769903.1, from coordinate 16,528,103 downwards.
CGCGACGTCTTACGACTGCGTCAACCAGCCATATAGACTGCTTTCTTTCTGTAAACCGTCTGTAGAATAAGATTGTTGTTTTCTCTCTATCTCTGTCAATCTGTGGAACTATATATATATATATATGGATTTGTGTGCATGTGTGTGTGTGCGCGTGTGAACGTACACAATGTATGTATAAACACACACACACACACACACACACACACACACACACACACACACACACACACACACACACACACACACACACACACACACACACACACACACACACACACACACACACACACACACACACACACACACACACACACACACACACACACACACACACACACACACGCACGCACGCACGCACGCACGCACGCACGCACGCACATTAGTTCATTTACATATATGTGTATATATATAATTTAGTGCGCGCGTCCAGGCGGTGTGTGTCTGTGTGTGTGTGTGTTCATACATACATTGTGTGGGTTCATATAAATCTGCATACAATGTATACATTTCCGCGTATCGAGCGAGATAAAAAGAAAACACCGATTTCAATTTCAATTCATGAATCAATTTTAGTATAACAAATTCTCCGCAATTGCTGGCACAATTATTATTTGAATTATTTGCAAATATAATTCTCTTAATACATACTTTTATATAAATAACAAAATAACATTAATTAGTTTAATTACAAACTAAAAAATGTTATTCGATAAATTATTTATATTATATTTATCTATTATTCAATCTAAACAAAGTTGACCTTGTCACGCCGACTTTGAATGAGGGGGGGGGGGAAATAAGGAAAACACAACTCGGGGTTAGCAACAAAAATATAAACGATATTTATTCCTCGATTAAAAACAATAAACTATAAAAAGAATATCTAACAAAAAAAATGGAAGATCGCAAATATAATACTACGCCAATGCGTCGGCGGACTGCTTCAGCTTCGACTGAAAGCAACAAATACAAATAATAATAATCACGCGGTTGGGCGCCAGCTATTCTTTTGGTGGTCTTTTGGTAGTCATAAGCCCTGAAATAATATACATTTTTAATTATAGGTTGTGACGTGGCGTCACAAGGAGTCCCGAAAACTAGAAAGTATAGAATAGTTAACCGAATCCCCGCGCTCGAAGTCCGCCACCACACTTATCCAGCGAGATGTAAATATTAGAAATTAAGGAAGAATACCCTGAGAAATGTAAATAGAAATAATAATAAAAACGAGAAAACATGTAAATATTAAAAGTTAACAGAGATTATACACCGAGACACCGAGAAGGCTTTCCCCAACGATTCCCAAGAAAACCCGAAATAATTCCCTGTATACCCCTGAAAAACCCTACGATTTCCCCACGAAATACCTTTTTCCCGTCGCCACTAAAAATAATGATAATTTATTATTTTTAGAGATAAGACAATCTATAATATTGAACTCATACTATTTTTAATCATTATTATCATATAAATAAAATAAATAATTAATCTATCATTTCAAAATTTTTGATCGACGATAGTTATACAATTATCTTGTCATTTTCGCAATTCCTGTACAGCACAAAAAAGTCTGACAATGAGCATCTCACGCGTGCTCGAGGCGCATGCGCACTCATAAAAAGGGAGAAGATGCCGGCAACGCTCATGCTCATTAGTATATGTGTGACAAAGTTAATGGCCGCAGCTCAACGGTTTCGCTCAAGCTCATTACTTTTGGTTCTTCTCACGTTTATCAATTAAGCTCTTGGTACTCTCGTTCCCGCGTTTTAACGTGCTCAAAAAGAATTTCTCATTCTCGTACTGCTCACGGGGCGATTCATCGTGTCGCGATTAGCTGCATAGACTCTCGACAGGTGATTCGTAGTGCTCAACAGGTCGTGGTGGTTACAGACGCCACCGTCCTCTCACCACGTGTAACTCACGTCCGAAGTGTATCGGTTTCGATCTCAACGGCGATCAGAGCGCGAATTCTAGCTATTAATAAACCACGCTCAAGTGTATTTGACCGCTCACCCCAGTGTATTATTTTTATGATCGTTTTGTTTGATGAATAAAGATTTCTATACTTTGTTAAAGAAAAACCAGGCTGTTCATCGAGGTACTTTATTTTACCACCCAACGTTCCACTATCTATTCTCACATGCAATTCTCTAACATTTTGGTCCTTCGAGCCAGATAGTGGAACGTTTTCAATCGTGACAGTGTGGTTTTTCTGCGATAAAAAAGAAATAAAGAGCATTTTCTTCATGCGTGGTGAGTGGCGTCTCTTTGCCTCTCTTTCGCGTCCGTACAAACATTCCAGAAGCTTCAATGCCTCTCGCTCGCGCTCACGCGACGCATCGTCGCATCTCTCTCGCGCTCACACGATCCATAGTGTTTCTCGCTCGCACTTGTACGATGCATCGCGGCGTCTCTCTCGCGCTCACACGATCTATAGTGTTTCTCACTCACGCTCACGCGACGCATCGTCGCGTCGCTCTCTTGCTCACACGATAACCATTTGCCTCTCGCTCGCACTCGTACGACGCATCGCTGCGTCTCTCTCGCGCTCACACGATAAACCTTGCTTCTCGCTCGCGCTCATAAGACGCATCGTCGCGTCTCTCTCGCGCTCACACGATCAACTTCGCTTCGCTCTTGCACTCATCTGATCGGACTTTTTGGGCGCGTTCATATGGTTTGTTCGCGATCGTTTTTTCGACTCTTTCGCGAGTGAATTTTCGACCAAGTATTCGAGTTTTCGTGTGTGCGTCGCACCGTGTTTTTGACTTTCGTTCGCGGTGGGTTTTTCGAAAGCATGTGGCCGGCAGCGCTCATGGATCACGAGTATTTCATGGACCGGATCCACCTCAAGGCTGGTCATGCAAACGCGGCGTCTCTCAGAGCAGCGCTCAAACTCAAAGCCTAGCTCATAATCACTCAGGCCGCTCCGAGGGCTAGCTCCGAGGACGACGAGCAGGCGTCTCACACGCGTCTGCCCAACATCAAACTGCCGCATTTTAAAGGGGATTATGCTGAGTGGCCCGCGTTTGCGGAGATGTTTCCCGCGCTCATCATGGAAAACGGGCAGCTCAAGGACGTCGAGCGTCTCCACAACTTGAGGGGTTGCCTCGAGAGGGAGTCGCTCCAGCTCATTGCAAATCTCACGCTGACTGGCGCCTCGCTCGGTCCATCGTGGCAAATTCTCACCTCACGATATGAGAATAAGCGCATCCAGATCCAAGCGCATTTGGATGCGATGTGCGATGTCGCACTACTCAACAACAAGAGTGCGGCGGGGCTCAACACACTCATTACCACGGTGTCCGAGGCGAACGGGGCGCTGCGCTCACTCGAAGGTGACCGGAACCTCTGGGAGTGTATTCTGGTGCACCATGTCTCACGAAAATTGGACCGCTCATCTCGGGAGGCTTGGGAGACCTCTCTCGGATCCTCTCATGACCTTCGCTGAATTGGTGACCTTCATGACGTCACGCTCACGGTCTTTGGGGAGAATTGAAGGTGCGTCAGGAGGCACGGACTGCTCAGCGAAGGCAGCTCATACGAAGAAGACAGCTTTGGCTTATCAGGTGACAACGACTGCTCAATCTCGGACAGCTCATCGTCGGGACACCGCACCCATAGTGAGATCAGGCCGCTACCCATGCAACCTATGTCACGAGGATCACTATGTGGTGTCGTGCCCGAAATTTCGCGCTCTCGGCGTCAAGGAGCGTCGCCAGCTCGCAGTCGACAAGCGACTGTGTTTCAACTGCCTCGGCAGACGCAGCGCTCCCGCATGCCGCTCCACTCAGGGTTGCAAGCAGTGCCGGGCAACTCATCACACCATGCTGCACGACTCAACTTCGGCGCGCGCGCAGTCACGAGCACGCCGACTGCGACCGCTCAACCGGAACCTACCCCGGGCACCTCATCGTCTGCTCAATAAGTGCAGTCGTCAACTCATCAGGCCAGCTCAACTCTTCTCACTCAATGCTGCTTGCCACAGCCATCGCTCAAGTCGACTCATCATGGACAACTCATCAGGTCCGGCTTCCGGTTGACCCAGAGTCGGAACTAACATTCGCGTCGGAACAGCTCATCGGTCGGGTCAACATACCGCGGAAACGCTCCTCAGAGTCAATCATTGGCATCGGTGGAATGCTGTCAGCTCAAACTCGCGGCGTCGCTCAATTTACTCTACGGTCAACTCACTACGCGCACACTGTTACGGTTCAGGCTCATATCCTGAGAACGGTTACCTCTATCCTACCGTCTTTTGAGGCTCCCAGGTAAGAATGGCCACACTTAGACGAGCTCGAGTTGGCTGATCCGGACTTTCTCACCCAGCGGCCAATCGACATCATTATTGGGGCAGATTATTATGGTCAAATCATCAGACCCAACATCATCAAGAGTTTGACATCGATGGCGATTGCGCAACTCTCAATTTTTGGTTGGCTCGTCCTGGGACCGGTGTATGTCGCCTCATCGTCGACTTTCTTAGCACATCCGATCTCAGCTCAGCGGGAGGACACTCCCCTCCAAGAATTACTCACAAAGTTTTGGGTCCAAGAGGAGCCGCCAACAGACACTGCTCAACAACTCACCTCTGAGGAGGAGGAGGAGTGCGAGGCTCACTTCAAAACAACGCACTCGAGAGACTCAACGGGTCGTTACATTGTACGTCTCCCGCTCAAACAGCCCAGCTCACTTTTAGGTGACTCTCACGGCACAGCTCAACGGTGCTGGAAGCACATGCTCAAAAGGCACGCTCGGGATGACAAGTACCGGGAACTCTACCAACAGTTCATGGCAGAGTATGACGCTCTTGGCCACATAGTCAAGGCCACGGAGATCCCAACCGGCAGCTCAGCTCATTATTATTTGCCGCATTATGGGGTTCTCAGACCCGACCGCATAACAACCAAGCTGCGGGTGGTGTTCAACGGCTCAAGTGCCATCACGGCGGGGCACTCAATTAACGATCTCATGCAAACGGTTGCAAAACTGCAGCTCGATATCCCGGACGTTCTCATTTGGATCCGCACTCATCGACATCCCTTTGCCACGGACATCACGAATATGTTCCGACAGATACAAGTCCACAAGGACGATTGGGACTTACAACGCATATTGTGGACCGACGATCAGCTCAACGCGGAACCGTATCAGCTCACCATGGTGACCTACGGTACCAAAGCAGCTTCATTTCTTGCCGTTCGCACTCTGCTTCAGCTAGCAGAGGACAAAGGTCAACGGTTCCCATTGGCACTACCACCGCTCAAATTCGGAAGATACGTTGACGATATCTTCGGGGGTGCGGATTCCCTCGCTTATCTCATAAACACGACGCATCACCTGAAACACTTGTGCGAGGCTGGAGGTTTCCCGTTCGCCAAGTGGACTCAACCGACCGCGAATTGCTCACGGCAGTCACATCAGCGAGCACGTCACCCGTGCTCATCTCACTTGACGTTTGCGAGACCAAGATTCTCGGAATCAATTGGCTCCCACACACGGACACGTTCGTGTTCTCATCGAAATTCTCTGCTCACACTGATCCTCACAAAGCGTCACATTCTAAGTGAAGTGGCGCAGATATTTGATTCACTTGGTTTCATCTCACCAGTCACGATTCGCGCAAAAATGTTGTTGCAAGAACTCTGGCTGCACAAACTCAACTGGGACGACCCGTTGCCATCCCAGATCTCAACTCGTTGGCTCACGCTCAGAGAGAATCTCTCAAGCCTTGCCAGGCTCTCACTACCTCGATGGCTCAACTCATGGAGCGACTCACTGGTAGAAATGCATGGCTTCTCTGACGCATCACAATTGGCGATGTCAGGCGTGGTTTACATCACTCAGACGTCTCTCGTGTGCTCCAAAACGAAGGTTGCACCTCTCAAACGGCTCACAAACTCGAGGCTTGAACTCATAGCAACGCTGCTACTCGCTCGACTCATCAAATATGTCCAGGTCACATTAAAGATGGACATGCGCGCGACTCACTTGTGGACGGATTCTCAAGTCACGCTCATGTGGATCAGATCTCACTCGTCGCGGTGGAAGGACTATGTCAGGAACAGAGTCGCGCTCATTCAAGAGCCCACACCGGAGGCTAAATGGCGACATATTCCTGGCACAAGTAATCCATCGGACTGCGCCTCGAGAGGCGTAACGACAGCTCAGCTCAAAGACCACTCACTATGGTAGACGGGACCACCATGGTTGACTCAATCAACAGACTCATGGCCAACTCAACCCCCGATCTCGGACAGCCTCAGCGCGCATGAAGCTCATCCGGGCATCTCACTAGTCGCCGCCGCTCCCCGTGTTGATTATCATTGGGATCGCATTTACAGGTTTTCCTCTGTCCAAAAATTATTTCGTCTCACTGCGATATGTTTCAGGGTTGTTCTCAAACTACGAAGGAAACTGAGCTCACCGGTCGTCGTCATTCCATCGGACGACATGCAAAGGGCAACTCAATTTTGGATCAAGACAACTCAAGCGGTGTACTTCTCATCGGAGCTCAACACGCTCAACTCAGGGTCGACGCTACCGCGCGGCAACGCGTTCACTCGACTGACGGCCTTTGTCGACGGGCGAAGCGTCAGTCGAGTTGGAGGACGTCTCAATCAGTCATCGCTCACGCAGGAAGGAAAGCACCCAACTATCCTTCTACGCAACGCACGACTATCTCTCATGCTCATCGATCACGCTCATCAACGCACACTACACGGCGGAACTCAGCTCAACCTGGCTCAAATCCAGCAATCCTACTGGATTTTTGGAGGACGAGCGCCAGTGAAATCTCACATACTACGATGTGTTGTGTGTGCTCGGCAGAGGGGGATCCGTGCCCATCAACTAATGGGCCAACTGCCTCTCTCTTGCGTTACACCCTCACGCCCGTTTCTACATACGGGCTTAGATTACGCAGGACCGCTCACACTCAAAACATGGAAGGGTCGAGGCTCAAAAACATCCAAAGGTTGGATTTGTGTGTTCGTGTGCTTCTCAACTTCGGCTGTACACCTGGAGGTGGTCAGCGACTACCCAACGGAAGGTTCATAGCCACTTATCGTCGGTTTACAGCTCGTCGGGGAATAGCTCACGCTTTGTACTCAGATTGTGGCACCAACTTCGTTGGAGCAGACGCTGCATTCCGTCGACTGTTCGATCAGAGCACTCACGAACATCAGCTAATCGCTTCGGTCCTCTCAAACGACAACAGCCAGTGGAAGTTCAATCCACCGGCAGCGCCGCACATGGGCGGCAAGTGGGAAGCAGTCGTGAAATCGGCGAAGTTTCACCTCAGGTGGACTGTAGGTGAGACATTACTCACATACGAAGAACTCACCACCCTGCTCTCACAGATCGAAGCGATTCTCAACTCACGACCGCTCGAACCATTCGCTGATGACCCCTCAGACGTGTCAGCCCTCACACCAGGCCATTTTCTCATTGGGGGAGCGCTCATTACGTTGCCGGAGCCGTCACTATTAAATCTGGCGAGCTCACGACTCTGGCATTGGCAGCTCATACAGAATCAGGTGCAGACGTTTTAGGTACAATGATCTGCTTACTACTTACAACGTCAACAATCAATTTCGAAGTGGCATCACTCATCAAACGAAATCAAGGTCGGCTCGCTTGTTCTGCTCACCGATGAACGCTGCCCACCGTGTAAGTGGCCTCTTGCACGTGTGTCGAAGCTCCATTTGGGAAAAGACGGACTCGCAAGGGTAGCGACACTCAAGACCGCCACCACCACGCTCACCAGACCACTCACCAAGCTTGCGCCTCTGCCAACTCCTCAGCCAGATCATCAGGACACCACTCATCAGCAAACTTCGCTGATGGGGGGAGCATGTTGAAAAATGATCATATTTGGCGCGGCTGGGCCGGACCACCCGGCTGGCCGCTGCACGGGAGCACCTCTCGGGCCCGCTCCCCGAGCATCTCACGCGCGCTCGAGGCGCATGCGCACTCATGAGAAGGGAGAAGACGCCGGCAACGCTCATGCTCATGAGTATATGTGTGACAAAGTTAACAGCCGCAGCTCAACGGTTTCGCTCAAGCTCATTACTTTTGGTTCTTCTCACGTTTATCAATTAAGCTCTTGGTACTCTCGTTCCCGCGTTTTAACGTGCTCAAAAAGAATTTCTCATTCTCGTACTGCTCACGGGGCGATTCATCGTGTTGCGATTAGCTGCATAGACTCTCGACAGGTGATTCGCAGTGCTCAACAGGTCGTGGTGGTTATAGATGCTACGGCCCTCTCACCACGTGTAACCCTCGTCCGAAGTGTATCGGTTTCGATCTCAACGGCGATCAGTGCGCGAACTCTAGCTATTAATAAACCACGCTCAAGTGTATTTGACCGCTCACCCCAGTGTATTATTTTTATGATCGTTGTGTTTGATGAATAAAGATTTCTATACTTTGTTAAAGAAAAACCAGGCTGTTCATCGACGTACTTTATTTAACCACCCAACGTTCCACTATCTATTCTCACATGCAATTCTCAAACATGTTATTTGCACGAAAATTCACATGCAATTTTCAAACATGTTATTTTCACGAAAATTTAGGACTGCTGCGATGGTAAAGAAGATCTTTCAAATGCTCTTAAGAGGATGTGAAAGCTCTTCTTTACCATCGCAGCAGACCTAAATTTTCGTGCAAATAACATTGCAAAACTATCAAACCAAATAAATGGAAATTTTAGTATATAATCGAGTTAGTAGTATCATATAAAGTGACGCTCATAGAATTTTAAAAATCAAAAAAAAAAATTATAGTTTGCATTACCACCAGTTATCTGTAAAATAAAAATCGATTTACTGACGTTCAAACCATGCTATCGAGAAAATCCTTAGTGTTACCCTATGCAGTAATGAAAAACTTACACACTGAGTACTTGCACACTGAGCCGCGGCCGATCAGTATAGCCAAAATTTGGTTCGCGAGCATTCCGCTAACGAATCATGTATACTTGAGCGCTATACTTGCGGCGTCTTCTTCGTACTGTAATATACAGTAATAGTGCGAAGAGCCAAGAGTTTCAGTCTCCCAGGCGTTTTGCCACAGAGCGAAAGAGAGAGAGAGAGAGAGAGCGAGAGAGACCGCCGCAGTAGGCCATGTTGCTTAGTCATTTTCATTTGATATGTAAAGTCAAGATGTTTTAGGTACCCAAGATAATGCATCCCCTGAATACACTTTATATATACCTTCCCCATACTCATCGGGCACCTGAAGCTCATTGTCAGAATTTTTTTGTACTTTACATGAATTGCGAAAATCGCAAGATAATTGTATAACTATCGTCGATCAAATATTTTGCAATGATAGATTAATTATTTATTTTACAAAGGTTATAATGATTAAAAATAATAGGAATTAAATATAGTAGTTTGTCTTATTTCTAAGAATAATGATAATACTTTTAATTAATTTAGATTTTAGGGCTTATTATGCAATAGTGGCTAAAATAATATAAATTTGAAATTATGGAAACTTTGTTTGGATTGAATAATAGATAAATATTATATAAATAATTTATCAACTAACATTTTTTAGTCTGTAATTGAAATGATTACTGTTATTTTGTTATTTATATAAAATTAAGTAATAAAAAAATTACATTTGCAAATAATTTAAATAATAATTGTGCCAGCGATTGCGGACAATTGTTATAAAAAAATTGATTGCAGTCAGTTTATTCGACTACTTTGTTTCTGCAAAGCGTCCTTAGACAAAAAATCGTGTTTTCTCTTCATCTCTCTCGATCCGCGGAAATGTATACAAACATATGCAGTTTTATATGAACCCACACAATGTATGTATAAACGCACACACACACTGCTTGGACGCGCAAACTATATTATATGTATACACAATTATGTAAATCAACTAATATGTGTGTGTGTGTTTATTTATACATACGTTGTGTATGGCCACACTGCCCCACGCCCAGACGCACACACACATGCACAGAAATCCATATATATATAGTTCCGCAGATTGAGAGGGATAGAGAGAAAACACCAATCTTATACCAATCTCCCGTAAACCGTCTGTAGACAGACGGCTTACAGAAACAAAGCAGTCTATATGACTGGTTGACGCGATCGTAAGACGTCGCGTTTCACGGTGAAGTTATATAGTTATATTATTAGAGCATACGCATTGTTCTAGAACTATTATTGTTATCAAGAGGTTTTATTGCATAAATAGATTGTGAATATCATATCTATCACCTATCATATCTCTATCTCTCTCTCCACATCTCTCTACATGTTTCTGTCTTTCTTTTTCTCTGAAACATCTGAGTCTTTTTTTGTATCATCTTTCTCCCATTGTCTCTGTATTTCTCCTTCTTTCTGACATGCCGCTCTTCCTATCATGTCTGAATTCTACCACTCCCTTCCTCTCTCTTTCTCGCGATACTCCTTTTTCTCTATCTTGTCTCAATTTTTCTCCATCATCTTTCCCCCTCCGGTCTTTCTGTTTCTTTCTAACGTCTCTGTCTTTTTCTGCATGATCTCGCTCCCATTGTTTCTCTATCGATGTTTGTCTGTATCACGCTCTTCTTTCTCACTATCGTGTCTGTTTTTTCTACTTTTTTGAATTTGATATTCCTAAATAAAATACATTCAAAAAAAATCTAAGCCCGATGTACACGAAAGAAATTTGCGATCTCATATCTTTCTTTATAATATATATTTCTGGGAAGTCAGAAACATTGTAAAGAAAGATAAAAGTCGAAGATCGCTAATGGTTTGTCTGTCGAATCGCCGATGGCGTATAGTGCCATCCAACGGTGGCACGCGCCGCACGGATGGTAACACGTTGCGCGCGCCCCGTTCACTATTATGCCGACCCCATCGGAGTTCGCCAAAACCATTCACATGCTCTTAATTCGTTCCTCCGATTTATCTGTGTAATTTGGATTAAATCAATTATGAGCTCGAAATAAAATCTGTATTAAAAGGATATATGACTTTTGTATGATCTTAGGGTTTTAATTAAGTATTTTCATAATTCAAACACACTTCATTATTTTTTAAAAGAAATATAAAACGACTTTTTAATTTAATTAAATCGATTATATAATTTGGAATGTGAAGAAAAGAATACACTTCTGAAGCGAGGAATTTCTGAACACATGTCAAAAGAAAGGAGAAAACAAAAAAAACGCCCAGTGGCGTATCGAGTTCTCTTTCTTACTGCGCGTTTTTTTTTTGTTTTCTCCTTAAGGGTAAGGTCGTAATACCGGGGCTTCTCGCCCGAGACTCGGTAACGCGCACTGAATTTATACGAAGTTGGGCAAGAGTTGTGGAGACGAACATTTTGAATGCATTTACTTGATTATTGATGATAAACCAACGAATTCAATGAAAGAATTGTTTACATGTTGATGATCGTGGTTGTACTGACGGATGTTTGTCGGCGAATCTGATTGTTGATGAATCCCGAGCAAAATTAATGAAAGAACATCGTAGATGATGATAACGGTAATTAAGGTAGACCATAGCCAAGGGCATAGTGGGGATAGGCGAGCGGGTGTTCGGCGCGGCTGTAAGCCATGCGCGAATAATGCTTCCGTGATGCGCAGATTCAAGCGTACACAAACAAGAATAAGACGCAATGCATAAATTTCCCTTCTGTAATGATATTTCAAAAAGTATGCGGTCAATCGTTTCCAAATTTATAGAGGTTCTTCCTAGGAGCTTTCTCCTGTCGTACGCAGGTTTTTCTAAAACACATAAAGGACTAGATTTTTTGAAACCAATTTTAAATCTCAGCGTGGAATAATTCTTCCATAAGGCTAATATTATGACTCTACTTCAAAATTCAATATCATGAGAACGAAACGGTCAATCTTCAAAATTTTGGTCTCGATCAATTCAGGGATGAAAACCCTTTCGATTAAGCTCAGAAAAACATACTTTAAATGGTAAAAGACTTTGCCACCGAACTACTTTAAATTTACGGTGGATTGTTGGTGAGTACCGAGATGGGTTGAACAGGTGCAATAAAGCCCGTTATTATTGATTTAAATCACGAATGTTTTTTCTTTGTGATTACAAGTTTTAAACTGTGGCACTTAACAAAGGTAAAAATAAAAACAAACAGAAATTCAAAACCGCGCACAGTGGTTGAAATTTTGAGCAATACAAAATCGTGAATAAAAGTGTCGTGAAGTAGGTGTCGTACGTCGCGGCAAAAAACTTAACAAACTTGAACTGCAACCGCCAACTAAAAAAAATCGGAGCCTTCTCTGGGCCTCTGACCCCCAATTATAGTCTCCGATTTTTGGTGACATGGTGGGGCGTGATCTCTCGGATACTTTGCAATCCGCACCCGTTTGACCGTACGTAGGGTTACCGCTCCTCGTGCCTCGATACAATCCAATTTAGAGGAAGTATCATTAATGGACATAATTAACTCTAGAACCCTCCTATCATTTTTTGTGCCTTCAAGCCCCACACTGGGGTACAAAAGTTCCCCAATCCTCCCGTTAGCGTAAAATACTTTTAATATCTGGTAATAGGGTTCTATTATACATGAATCTTTTCGTTTTTTAATAACGAAGAAAATCGTGTATTATAAAGTCAGTTTAGAAAAAGAACTAGTAAAAAAATGATTTAAACCAAAAATGTGTCTAAAAATTGCAAAAATTTGAAAATTGCGAAAATTCGACTCGCAAATTCGATATTTTGGGGCATTTTCGCTGATTTATTAAATATTATGAATGCGCCTTGCAGCGTGACTTTCCTCTCTGCCTATCCGTCTCTCTTGCTCTCTACTCTCATCCGTATATCATTATTTCGCTCTCGCTCTTCGTCATCTTCGCATCATTCGTTCTCTCTTGCTTTCCGTTCCCCTCTGTATCATTCGTTCTCTCTTGCCTTGGAGCTTGGAGGCGCGTGCGCTCGTTAGGCGCCCCTCCGTAGAGACTCTCCTCACCCTCTCTCCTACATATTCCTACTCGCTGTATATTCTCCGTGCTAACGCTTTTCTTCTCACTTGCTCATGGGTCTTTTCCTATTTTGCCCTTCTCTTTTCATTCTATTTCTCCTTTTGGTCACGCAAGATTTTACTAATTATTTCGATTTTGTTGATTATTAATCATGTTAGATTTTATGGGAAAAACATAATTATTATTCTGGATTTAATAAAATTCCATTCTCGTTCCTTGATAATTTCCTAAGAGGTCGTAATTTCAATTTAGGTTTGAATATATGTTTATCAAAAATAACTTGAGTTGATTTCAAGCTTTTACATCTACAAATCAATTATCCCACGTGAATTAAGCTGGTAGGTAATTGAATTCCACTTTTGATTGCATTATATAACTGTTGAATATATTGTTAAATGGCATTTTATTTATTTTGCTTTGAAATTAATAATTTGATGAACCAATCAGGTTATAGAAATTGTGGCATTTCCTGTGAAAATTAGTTAGTTCATTCATTACATGCATTTCGAAATTCACACGAGTTAATATTTACTCATTGGTGATTTTACTATGACATTTCGAAATCATTATTAGAAAATTATAGATGGTTCATTGGGGAGTTTCAATTGGACCATCGTATGCTCATGATCTCGGACCCGTTTGCTTAAACGTTGCTCATTGGTATAATTTCCCCTCTCCCTCCATAAAGAGCATAACTACGAGCCTCGCATGAACTATCTCCAAGCAGATCCGATAGAGTTGTAGGGAAGGCTCACATTGGATATGGAGGTGCGAGTGAGATGGCCAGCTTTAAAGGCGATGCCTGGGTTTCGAGTGTAAGCGGAAAAAAGATGTATGGCATCGCCCCCCCACGCATTTCTTTGTCCGTTTGACGAAACGAACCTCTATGGTGGAATTTTCCACGACCGTGAGGTGATGTTACGTGGTCCTCTCGTTGTCTACGCAGTTGAAATTCAAGTCTTGTTACTCGCTTCGAACATTTATTTTAATGCAATCAAAATTTTTCCGAATTGCTTCACGATAATGGCTTTTGATTTCCCATCTAAACCGCCGTTGTGTCATATTTTAGGTGGTCCTTGGCGTTAAAAACTTTTCGCTTTGACTAACCGTCTGCACTTCTAAATTCCAATGATTTATTTCGGTGAAGTCATGCGTATGTGAGCTTGACCATGAACCGTACTTGTCATCTGATTTCTTGAGAATTGTCAGATTTGTCAATTTCTATGAAAAAAGAAAAACCCGAAAGTTGCAAGACAACAATATCAAGAATAATGATTTATTAATTACTATAATAATTTGTTTATAATTTTCACTATAGTCGAGAGACGTTTCTGAACATAAAAATGCAGTTTTATATTAATTCATTAGGTCTTCTGCATAAAGTTATTTGTATATTGTATGCATTTCGTTTGGTAACGTGGCATTTCTGCCACACGTTATCAAATGAAAAAAAGAGCTCCCGGCACGACACGAGAGCGACGTCTCATCTCGTTTGAGTCCCGCCGAGATGATCCATGAGGGCAAATGCGTTAACAGTCGTTCGATATTCTAATATTTTCCGTATCTTTCATTTCTCGTTATCTCCGAGCGAGCTTCGGTTTTGCCGGCCTACGAGATCATCATCGTCACCGAAAGGATGCGCCCTGGTCAACTGCGCAGCTACGGGCTAACGACACGAGATTCACGGCCAAACTCGATATCGACGAGAGAGAGGGGTTCTCTCTCTCCTACACCATCATCTACCCGAGCTTTACAGGTGTGAGTGGGCTCACACACGTGCTTCTCGTCGCACCCAGGCCACCTCACGAGAGTCCAAATTTGAATCGTGGCCTGTGATTGGCTACCGTCACGCCATCCACCCCGAGCAGTGCTGCTCGCCTGGGATTCGCGCTGCGCCACCATAAAACTGCATCAAGGCCATCTGCAGGGCCGCTGCATCGAAGCTCGTGGCCATGGAGGCCACGTTATCGAGCTTGGAGGCGATTTTTCACCGTCGCACGCACTCAAATCGCCCTATCAGTCGATTTCGAGTCGCGTGCAACTACCGTCACCATCGGCGGTTCAAAATTATTCGCAAGCGTTAAAGGAGCAAGGGGTAGGGGCAAAAGGACCGGCGTCGAGAGGGAAAAACGCGCCTAATTACTCGGGGACTCAAGCTTTCGTCGCGTACGAGGAAAGACGTGGCGTTTCGTGTCGTAGCCGTTCCCGTTGCTCAAGATGAGCAACCCCTCCGACTGCCATCAAAGTTGGGCATACCATGGATTATCCGGGGTCCATCCAAAGAAAATAAAGCGGTAGGGTCGTTGTTTCGCTCAGTTCAGTGTTTTGGGATTTTTATCGCCGTAAAATTGTATAGAGCCGTAGCGATATTGTCGTAACGGCCGGTTATCGTACGAGGGCCGGATCGCGTCTTATTGTCCCGGCTTTTATCGTTGTGTGGATTTTCTCGTTCTTGTCATTTTTGTTGGATCGTCTTACCGAGGTCCGTATTTTGTATTTTTGCGCGAGGTGCGAGTCCAATTAGTTTTAACGCTAAGTGTTGATTCAGGTCTCGGCCGGGGGAAGAATCGAAATCGCGAATTTTTGGGTAACAGCTCTCGCGAGCACGTTTTCGATCGACGCTATCTTGTACGCCGCCTCGGCTGCCAAGTTGGCTGAGACAAAATACAGTTTCCAGCTCACGCGTTGAATTGTTCCCGGGGCCGAGATTTCGTTTCCGTCCGCCCGTTTAGTTTTTGGGATTCATTAAATATTGAACCGAGTCCACCAAAGGAATGAAGAAAAAGAGATCATTTGTGAAAATGAAATCAGGTATAAATTACGAGAGCATTGTTTTATTTAAGGACCATCCCCCGAGAAATCCTGCCCCTCTACCATCAAAGAAGGCTGCAGCAAAGTCGGGCAGTTTCCTCGTTCGCTGGTGAGAAAATAAAATTTGCCACGAGCAGCTCTTACTCTCGTGGCTGGCGCCCTTCGAGCAGGTGAGCGAGGATTTTGTGTACGCCGAGTGGGTTACAGGAAAACGTGTCACAGTGTGTTGACGAAAAGTTGGGGTTCCGGAGTAACTATTAAGTATTGAGGCGTCTTCCGACAGTAGCGAAAATTATAAATAAGTTGTTATAATAATTAATCGATATTTATTCTTGATATACGATAACTTTATTCACTCTCTTCAAATGACGCTTTATCATTCATTTTTGTGATTCAACATTAAAAAAAAATATAATATAATTTTCAAAAATGTTTGGTTGACGACACAAACTATACACACCGATGGATGTAGCAATACTTCGCTTTTGCAATTCGCGAAATTCAACGTTATACGAAATTTTAAAATCGATGAGGTAGTAGGAAACGAAAATTCCCATAGCCCCGGCTTCCCGCGAGGTATGTTTTTTTGTAAAAAGGTGCAAGTATTTTGATGGTCAACTTTTTTTTTAAACCCTTTTCCGAACCACCCTAATCTAAATGGAGCATTCCACTCTAAATGGTTGGGCCCGTGACGCACTGAGATTTGGTCCGCAATTCTTTATACGGTTATTGCAACCCTAAGAGGCATACTGTTTTTTTATTGATTTTTTTTTTGGCCAGCCACTGATTGATATAGTTTTTTGTGCGATATAACCTTTTGAAACGCAATCGAAGAGTTAGTAATTTGTCATTTGAATGCGTCGAAATCTGATACGCGTGTGTTTTTTTCTCAAATTATTCTGGAACGTTATATCACGGTTGAACAATATAATTTAATTTGACTCTCGTTATACTGATATCATATTCGGAAGCCACGACTTTGGAACCTCTACGATATCACTTATGACATCCATTTAAAAGAACCAACTATTTTTCCAAATGTCGATTTGCTATGTTAAATTTTGAAATTCTGATGCCATATTTAGATTCAGCAATTTCAAAAACCTTGATATTAAAATCGTCACGTAAATCTAATAAAGTTTTTTTGACACCCTGGCAGCGCGAAAATCTCATTGTCACTACACTACGACGGAATTATTGAATTATTATCCTTATAACTGTATTTGTTTCCTAGCGACAGACATTTAACGTGTTCTTGCCCGTAATTTGTCCACTTTAAATAATAATAACAAAGTCATCATACATTTACATTCATGATTCGTTCAATCCATACAGATAATCAAAACATCACTGCTGAGATTCAGCACAATACGACTTATCCACTACACAATTATAAAAGTCTCGACAATCAACCATGTGATCCATCCACGAAGGATGAACGAGAAATTGTTTTTACCACGATTTGGATTTGTAAATCAGCGAATCTGTTTCTGAGCATATTCAAAAGCGTGACAATCAAAGAAACGCTGATGAGACCGGAATAAAAAGAAAGGACAAAGCTGCGACGCCAGCACCTCTAAGTGACTTGATTTACTTGATTGTCGCACCAAGGTGTCATAAGGTGATTGTGGCGTGTCTCGACCAAGACTGAAAACTCTAAACTGTACGAAAAAGAAACACTCTATCGTTAGTCGCGACAAGCGTACGTGGATTCGGCGTGTCATATATGTGCTATATATATATATATCTAATGAGAATTTTTCAGGATCGAATAGCACTGGACTCAATGACTTGGCTTTCGTACCCTGGTCTTTTCACAAAATATTATTCACGTTCTTCCCATTAAACCCGGAACTATGCACAAAATTTTGGCAATAATATTCAGAATATGATGAATATTGATGTATATGACATAAGAGGCATTCTTGAAAGCCATTAGTTTCATATGACAATGTTACGATAAACTTTGTTTGATGACGAAAAAATTATGACGGTAGTGAATTCAAATATTTGATAAAATATTTATTGCCACGGCGGGTGATCGAGTGAGTGAAAGCAGAAGAAATATTATACATATTTGTCGGGACCGTTACAACATGCAAATGCGGTGGTGAACTTTAGTGTAGTTCGACGAAATGACCTGAAGAAAATTAGCAACCTTCAAGGCCACGAAAACCCCAGAATATATGCCGAAACGCCCTGTGAAAAATAAACGAAGCAAAGGTGTGCTTGTTGACCAAACTCCAGGAGCATCCCTGTCGTGGATACTTCACATGTTCGTGCGATTGCTAGCTAACGATGTAGGCACTTATTACTAACAGTTTTATGCTACACGTTGTCATCTTGAAATTTTATTTGTCCAACTCGTCGAAACGTCGAAACGAAATTATACAATTGCGAGGCATGAAAATATCCCTCTTCTGTTACGGAGACGAAAAAGAAATTGGGGAAGCGGAGAGGCCAAAGAGAAAGGGTGACGAAAAAGAAGAAGAGGAAGAAAAAGAGACCTGGGAAACAACACTTGTCGATGAATATACATGAACACTATAATGCGAAATGCAATAATCCGAGCTGCCATAGAGAATCGTTCAGATACTCGACAATAATTAATCTGTTATCCAAGTATGCGATGTAGTTCTGTACAGCCCTGGAAATGTACAGAATAATTAAAGGTCCAGTGACGGAAAAGATAGAGCGAACACAGTATTCGTATCTAGGAAAGACTAGCCTGATGGAACTAGCGAGTGGGGAGGGCGCAGGTGAGTTTATATGGGTTACAATGAGCATGTATGTGGAAGCACATATAGAAGCCGAATGATAATATTGCTGAATAAGGGCCCAGTTATATCACCGCGGAAATTTTGTGTACGTATATATACAAGTGCATAGAGCTCGAACGATCGTGACTGCTCTGAATGTTTTGTATTGCGTGGCGATAGGGTGTCGAAGTGGGGGGCGCGTGGTCTTGCTGCCTGCCGTGCGCCGGTGGCGGCGGGGGTGGGGGTGGCAGAGGTGTCTCGGGAGCCACCCCTGATACCAAGAGGTCGACCGCTGTACAGAGGCACCATCGTCATCATCATCATCTACAGCAAACTGCGGGCTCGTCTGTCACTAGTGCAGAGGAACGCGCCCCTCTTGGTGGCCTTGACGAGGATCTTGACGATCTCGACGACGAAGACTGTGAGTCAGGTGGCAAGAGGGAGGACGAATCAGGATGGGAAGGCAGTGCCCAGCACAGGCTCAGCCCCCGGCTTCACGATATCGAGGAAGAGGATGACGAGGAGGGACGTCATACGAAAGAGCGGTAAGTGAATCCATGCACAAGAATAATTCCTGTTTGGTATTATAAAGTATGAATTAGGAGTACCATTGATGTTTTTATGCTATTCATGTGCAAGCGGAGTGGTGACATTGGGAAAAAAATCATGAAATCCATTCAGTATGGGGTTCATAAAAGAGTCGATATGGAGGATGCTTCCTAGTATTTGCAGGTCAAGTATACGTGGGACATCCGTCAGGTTATGTACTTCTAATTTTAATTGCCACGTAAAAAGGTCGATCCCTCTGTTTTTGATAGCAATATATATCGGCTATGACCAATGCCGATCACTACTCCGTTGTGCGTTGCATGCTCCATATGAGTACTGATGTTCTCGTGCTGTCTCTGCGAGGCAACAAATAAGGAATTGGAAATTCTACATGGATATATTTTTTAGTCAATTTCCTATCTCACCGGTGGGGAAAGCGAATTTCAGGGTAGCAGGAGAAATTGTTTATTCCAGCTGCAATGTATTTGAATGAAGTCTTCTTGACATGCGGCTTGAGCTATGGGTCGTACGTATTTAGCCTGAAATATACACAAACATGAACGTCATGATAATCCCAAGAAGAAAAATTAGCAAATTAATAAGAAAGGCCTGGGGTCATCTTAACCTACAATGATGAGACGTGACAACACGAGACTCGATCCCATCAATTGACGGTGAATCTATTTCAGGAAGCATGTACAAATATGTTTCTCCTCATTGTCCAACCACGACAACAAGAAATATGACGATCAAAATGACAATGTTACTCAGCCACGCACAATAGCATCCTCCCACAACGATACCGGTGACGATTTTATCAAAGTCCATTGTTGCAAAACTCAATCCACGAAGAAATTAATGTCTTACCCGTTGTTTTCTATACCAGAGGTCCTACCCACTCCATGAAAATGATGAACCGAAGACTCGCTTTTTTTCCGCAACGGACAAGACATCGACACAACGAGATCATCCGTGCTCGACCACGAGAAAATCCAAACAACGGTTAATTTGTCAAATGATAACCCTCACGACGATACTACTACACCAGCTCACTCTATCGCTCTGCCCTTAGAGCAGCTTGTAGATTTCTCTCGAGATTATGATAATTTAGTGTGCCGTGCAAATCACTTCTTCCTAATAATGAGACGCTCGATAGCCCGATGACCACGCACACGTCCAAGACTATGAGTTCTTAGCGCGTGGTGAGGCATTGATGCTGATTTGGATAGGGAGGGGCGGATGTCGTACTGAAACGTTGCTAGTACGTTCCTAGGGGAGGCCGGGAGAGCCAGACTCTCGGTAATATGCGTACTGATTTTCGATGGCCATGGATCTCATACTCAGAGCGTTGTCGCAACGTTGACATTTCCTCTTACCCCAACATTGCTAAGTTGTTCCTTGGTGACGACGATATTAATGATCAGGAAAACCACCACTCCTTCATAGATAAATGAAAAAATATTACAAATTGAATTTGCAATATGACATAAAATTAACAGTTTGCTCTGTTCAGTCGCCTTAGTGCGCCTCAACTCAGGAGAAGCGTAAATTCTCGTGCCACGGCGTGGGTATGCGCCGTTCAATGCTCGCTATGTGACGTGGTGCAAATATACCATGGACCTCCGTCCCATTCCCCATATAAATGGTCACCGCTGCCATGGATGAGCGCCACATCGCTCTGTGTTTTAGGGTGAACAAAAAGTATAATTGGCTGTTAAAATGTCAAATTTCTGCGTTGGAGGATCTAATAGCGTTTCGTTCAATACATACGAAATAATATCTACCCATTTCCAGATGTAATATATAAGGCGCAAACGTTCCCACTACCTTAAAAACGTGGACCTCTACCAAGCAAACTGCAATGATTCCATCAGGAGAGGACCGGGAGCGGAAAAAGACATAACTTATTGTTCCACATCAGCATATACCATCGTTATCTGGTCCCCCCTCAGACAATTTGTCGTCCTCAAAAGTGTCAGCCTATGGCGGTGAGAGTTAAGGTTACAAATTGCCGATCAAGAGTTTTATGATGTGACCTCGCGCGGCATTGTCAACCTCATACTCAAAGGCAGAGAGAAATTTCACGATATGAAAAGGCTCGGGAAATTTGGGAGTGAATTTCGCATCCATGTTTTCCTTGAATGCATTGCAACAGACCGCTGTCTCTTCAATAACACATTTCCGATATAGCACTTACAATCAGAACGATGACTGTTAAATGGAGCCTGCCGTTGGTAAATTCCCTCGGATCATATAATTGATCGGAAGTGTATTTCATTCATTTCTTATCAACAGCAAGCAACTTACTGGTTGCTTGTGAGTTTAGGACAAACAATTCTATATCATAACGGCAATCGTTCGACAAGTGATACGATTTTTTCTGACAATCAGCGCAAGTAGCCAATCAGTGCACGACAAATTTATGATTCTGTCGATATTACGGCGACTGGATGACAAAAATATTTTTACTTTTAACATCAACAGTACATCATAAGTTCACGATAGAACTAAGTATACAGCAGCTATTGATAGGGACTGGATTTTATTTTTTTCTTATTGAAGGCAATTTGACCACCTACAACAAATCAACAAGTGTCACGACGATTCATTGACGACTTGCCCGTTTGTTCCATTAACTGCAAGTGTATCATCATAACTTTACAATGACTTTTCTTATACGTGTATGTATAAGTATGTGTATGTGTATACACGTGTATATACGTGTATACACGTATGTATATACGTGTATTATGCATGCCGTACCATGTACGGCATGCATAATTCGACGGCTCCGCGGAATAACCAGCTATCTCAGATGTTGCTTGAAAAAGCTGCTATCTCAAGGGTAGAGTACTGCACCTATACGCCAACCACTTATACATGGGGCTCGGAAGTACGGGGTAGCCCGGTTCAAGCGTATTATACGCTTATCCTTTATATACAGGGTGTCAGCCCCAGGTATGTCTCGGGGTTCGGAGCTGTTTCTATGGTAGGGGTGAATTTCCGTGCGGTGAAGTTGACTCGTTCGAGGAGTCATTTTCACGGGGGTTCGTTGTGGCCGCCATCCCCGACCACCACCCAGCAACATTTTTGAATATGATAATTAATAGTTGATATTTCGGTTGTGAGAAAGGTTTTTTAGAAGGTAGCCACCTAGCGAGGTGTTTTGAAAGGTTAGGGGAAGGTGTGTGGTGGGTGGTGTGGTTAACGAGATTGGAGTCGTGGCAGGAAAAGAGTGGGGGGGGGGGGGTTAGCGGTGGAGATTTTACACCTCTCTCTGAAGGGCCCATCGCGAGGAGAAGAGTAAGAGAAAGTATCGGGGTTGTAGGATGGCGAGAGTGTTGAAATGGCAGGGGGGTGCAATAAAACGCATGTAGACTCCTCTGGCTGACTGAGCTCTCGAAGTCTGAATATTTGAAAAAATACTTACTATAACAAATGAAAGGAAATTGAAAGAAAACCACCGGTGAGCGTCGAAAAAACAAAATACCAACGATGAGCGGAGCCGAGTGCAAATATCTCTGCGACCCTTATGCTAGCCTGGTATACGCAGAAGTATACCAGGATTATTAAATAAATAATTTTCGAGGAGAGGAGTTTGTTGGGGAGCTTGCGTGAATGATTTTTTCCGAAACGTTTTTTTGTGTATAAAAATATGAGAATTCATTCTTAAAACTAGTAATACACTTGTACGACAAAATGAGAAAAATGAACAAAATTTATTGAAAAACTCCGGGTTACCTCAGCTCATCGTGGGTGCACGGGTGACTCGGATATCCCGTGCACTTACAAAAATCCATGATGTTCTGGCCCAAAGATTCAAACAGATCACCCGTATTCACGTTTTGGTATGACGTTGACGTAAATACGGAGACTTCGAGTACTGACTGATTTACTGACGTATCCTTAATCTGCGTTGATGTGTCGGCTGGCCACTCCACAAAGCTGGCATCCGGATTTTCGCTACGAGCTGCATGATATGTTGATAGAGCTGTCCGGACACTGCTGTCAGGGCTCTCCATACGGGCACTTTCAAGCAAGCTGAAAGACTCGTCAATGAGCCCTGGTTCGATGTCCATTGCCTCAGCCTCCTGAAGGATTGAATCCTCCGGCAATCCTAAGGATACTGTATCTGTAACAAGTATACCCAAACAATAAAAATAAAATACATATATGACGTAGAAAAACACTTCTGACTACACAAAATAAAATAAAATACTTACATGGACGTCTTGATATCTCTGCCAGATAATCCTGATGAACATGTCTCACAACAGGTTGATTTTGGTGACATCGTGTGATAATGATGTACCAGGCCATCTCGAGATAAGTAGGGGCCCTTCGGAAAACGTCATCGGTGTTCATCACAGCGATGTCGCGTGATGATGCATCGTTCAATAAGTTGAAATAGCCTGGTTTATATCAACCACCGGTGAGCGTATCGATGGCCACTTCTTCTTGTAGGACGCAAGTACCGGAGACCCTCCATCCCCGTATATCATGCAGTATTCGCACACGCATGAACACTCCTAATGCCTCTGCACTACTCTTTTTTTCCACCTTGTTGATTTTCCATTGATTTACTTGAGAAGTGTTCTCAGGTGAAATTTCCACGTCGAAGTGATGAGGCGATACAATATTTTCACGCAGCAACCTGTTTTTCTTTTAACTATCCCCGGAAAAGTCTTACATCCCCTCCACTACTATTACGGTGTTTGCTCATTATAGGCAACCTTCCACTTCCTTGAGGATATACTTGCCGATGATATAGTACATAGACCCTTGAGGGCAAAGCATCTTCGGGTAGTACGTACATAAAGAAATAATTAAAATATAAAGTATGTAGTAATGTAGAACACTCACGCCTCAAAACTGTCTGTCCTATATATATATATATATATGTATATCGACTTAGCACATACAATGCTTAGTAACCGCGTACAGTTAAAACCTCGCTCCGGCGACGCTGTTCTAACTGATGAAGTAGGGCCTGTTAACAATTTGTTACACTCTCTATTCAATCAAGTTGATGTGTCATTCAATCAAAAACTTGTATCCCCATCGAATAATGCTTATGCATATAGAGCATATATCGAAACACTGCTGACCTATAAGGCTTCAACAACAAAAAAGTCATCCTGGTGCCAGCATGTGGGTAGATGATACACCCAGCTATTTTAATGAGCTACCTCAAGCAACTGTAAAGGGTCAAACACTCACTACAAATCCAAACTCCGGTCTGAGGACTTGCGAGGCTATGATGCTAAATGGATGTATGGTAGATCTCCGAGGCTATCTTCATTCAGATATATTTAATCAGGAGAAATTTTTGCTCAATGGTGTTGAATTACGTCTTCGACTCGTACGTTCAAGAGATACATTTTGTCTTATGGATGATAGTGCCAAGGATTATACCGAGCATATTACTGATGCGAGTCTTATCGCACGCCGTGTTAAAATTCGTCCTGGAATGTTACTGGCTCCTGCAAAGGCTCTAAGCAAGGGTACTGCTAAATATCCCTTTACACGAGATGAGGTAAAACCATTTACAATACATAGCGGCGTTCATGGGGAGACACTAGATAATGTTATACTAGGTCACCTACCAAAAAGAATCGTTCTTGGTTTCGTTTATAGTAAAGCATTCAATGGTGATAGAAAGCTAAATTCCTTCAATTTTCAATATTTTCATATAAAGTATCTATCGCTTTACGTAGATGGTGTACAGATTTACAGCAAGCCTTTACAACCAGATTTTACTAATAATTTATATATTGACGCATTCACACTCTGGTCTCTGGTACTGGGATACAATGGGATGATGATAGCTGTGGGATTGACAGAGCCGGTTACACTAATGGCCACTGCTTATTCTGTTTCGACTTAACCCCAGACCTTTCAGCAGCTCTACCGGGCCATTAGAATCTTGTACGTTATGGCAGCCTCCGTATAGAAGTTTGTTTCAAAAATGCATTGTCAAAAACTATAAATTGCATTGTATACACAGAATTTGACAACGTAATAGAAATTCACGCATCGCGACAGGTCCTTGTAGATTTTTCAGGTTATTATTACGACGCTACTTTTTAGTATAATTGTGTCTTAAAACTTGTAGAGCGTGTCGTCCCAGAAATTTGGGTAGATTGCTTTTTACTATAGGAAGCCGCCATGTTTCTACACATCCCCACTCCTCTAAAGCTTAGCTATATTTTTAGACGTAAGAGTTAGTGATGTAAGATCTGCAGTATTAGCCGACACCTCGGGAGTAAAAGACGTGCCATCGTTACACTGTTTGAAGTTTGTATACCGTGGTCAGATAGAAATTGTTTTGGATACTCAGACCAATGGATTGCGTAATTGATATCCAAGGTTTTTCGGATAAGGAAGACAGGTTTACGCCAAAGGAGGTTGCGGTTACTTCTCTCGATCATAAATATATCGCACACTGGGTAGTAGCTCCAACATGTATTTTCACGGATTTGCCTAAATCGATTCGTAATAAGAACAATTGGGTGACTGAATATCACCACGGCTTTGAGTGGTTTGAGGGTGATATACCTCTTCGACAATTGTATGCGAATCTCAGGGATAATGCCAGAAATGCTGGAAAAATTTACACGCGAGGTCTCGACAAAGCAGTCTATCTACAGAACATTATGGCACGTGAGATAAAAAAACTCGAGGATACAGATTGTCCAGCTTTCAAAGATTTACCAGAATCCTCCATGACATGTCTACACCGCGGTCTCATAAAACAATCGGGTCTCAAGCGTGCTTTGAATAATGTGGCTCGATTGAGCAAATGGATCCTTCGTGATGTGATACATACGGATACTCGATTTCCTTTAAATATACAGACCACAAATAAGTCTGAGACCGTAATAAAGGGTCGTAATCGAGGCTCACTACACCTTACGCCACCTATAGCAACATCACCAAGGGAATGTTACTCACCGGTTGTAACAAAAAATGAATACGATCCAGATTGGCCAGGCATTACGAGGTTATCCCCGAATCGTGTCGAGAGGTGTTCATCCCGCGGATCAAATACCAACTCTACTGACGAGACCGACTGCCCTAGTTGTGAATACTGATGATCACACACGAACAAGCAGCCATTGGGTTGCCATATACACCGACGAGCAAGGGCATGGATCATACTTCGACTGCTACGGTGTTCCACCGCTTTTACCTATCTTTATCAGCTGCTTGCCAAAAAATTGCACCATCTACCAATGGAATACGCAGCAAGTGCAGAGCTTCTCTTCGAATGTGTGTGGCCAGTTTTGTATTATGTTCCTTTACCATATGTACAGCGGGGGATCTCTACTACAATTCAGGGCTATTTTCACCAGCAATTTACAACGAAACGATCGACTCGTAGCTGGCTTTTACAAATGTCTGACAAAACTTTCACGTGATACTGCTCGGAGCAAAATTGATCACCGTGGCAGTACGTTATTCAGTGGAGGTGTCGGTCATAGAACATGTGTTCAGTATTGTAACGCTAGATTTAATTATTTTTAAGCTTGGTGGAGTTTATTCTTACACATATTTCCTCGTACAAGTGTATTACTAGTTTTGAGAATAAATTCTCACATTTTAATACACAAAAAAAACGTTTCGGACAAAATCATTTACGCATGCTCCCCAACAAACTCCTCTCCTCTCCTCGAAAATTATTTATTTAACAATCCTGGTACACTTCTGCGTATACCAGGCTAGCATAAGGGTCGCAGAGGGGTTTGCACTCGGCTCCGCTCATCGTTGGTGTAATGTCGGTGACCAAGCGCAATAACTAACAACCCTTGGAACTGTTACTTAATGTAGTTTATGCAATAACAAAGTAGGGGTATACAGGTATGTACAGTAATATGTTCGCCTCAGACGTGGCGTACGGTAGCGTAGCTAGTACAAGAGTGCTCTATCCTCAACCCGCACGCTATACCGAATCTCACACCTACACACACTCACGCTTGCTCGCGCGTCGTGTTCGCTTATTCTATGTATATAACAGAGCGTCGGCCATGCTCGCAGTGCGTGCCTCGCTTATATCTAATACGATATACTACAACTTTCCGCCTTTTTTTTCTTTCAAGATTTGTTCAAACGCGGGGAACGACGAACAGGTACATTGGTTTCTCGCGGTTTTACAATTTGATCAATGTGCCTCTTGGCTAACGCATCGTTAGAGTCTTTCCCTACAAACGTAGAAGGAGACACTTTCTTAACAACTTCTCCTGTCACTCTCTTCTCACCTCTGACCCGATGGTTATCAAATAAAACTGTATCACCAGCACTCACATCATTTTGTCTTGCACCTGCTTTCGCCACTATTTGCGCTCGCTGTTTCATTTCTACAATCGCTGCTACATTAGTTTTTAACAAATCAAATCGCGGGCGCAGATCACGCTTATACATTAATTGCGCAGGGCTTTTCCCTGTAGTACATTGCTCTATTTTTCTCTAATCGGATAAAAACAAATGAACAGCCGATTCAGGCGTCTCTCCCCCTTTTACAATTTTTGTGAATTTATTCTTAAACGTTCCGATAAAATTTTCTGCTACGCCGTTTGTCGCAGGATGATACGGCGGAGAAAAACTATGATTTACCCCGTTTTGACGTAAGAACTCTAAAAACTCATCTGCTCTACATTGCGGTCCCCCGTCTGTTACCATGTGCACGGGCAATCCGTATCGCGCAAATAACGCTTTAAAAACTTCGATTACTCTGTACGCTTTCGTGTTATTTTCGAAATTTATTACTTCTGGCCATTTCGAGTGTGCATCAATTACCACTAAATACATATCTCCGTAGAGCGGCCCTAAGAAATCACAGTGCACCGATGCCATACGCGGGCAGGCCAAGGCCATGTGGTCAATAGTGTTTGCTGTGGCTTTTTCTGTTCTACTAGGCAAGCTGTACAATTATTTACAAAATTTTCAATATCTTTATCTATTCCAGGCCACCACACGTATGATCGCGCAAGCATTTTAATTTTTACGATACCAATGTGCGATGCATGCAGCTCTTTTAATACTCGCGACTGCATTGACTCTGGTATTATCGCACGTACGTAATCCCCAAAATAAACATCCTTTATCAATATTTAATTCTAATCTTTTCGAGTAGTACAATTTTTCGTTTTCGGACAATTCTTTTACATCTGGCCAACCGTTTAACGTATATTTAATTATATTACATATCGTTTTATCTATTTTACTTTCATGCGCCAGCATTTTGCCGTCCATTAAATCTATTCCGTTTTCAAAAAAATAAACAGGCGAAAAATCCTCTTCCGGAAGTTCCGTGTTATCTTCGATAGGCAATCGCGATAACGCATCACAATTCGCGTTTGCTTTCGATTTTATGTACTCAACTTTATAACGGAAACCCGACAAATAATAAGCATAACGTTATAACCTAGCGTTTGCGGTTGCTGGTATCCCTTTTCTCGGTCCTAATATTAACTGTAACGGTTGGTTATTAGTTCGTAATATGATTTCTTTACCAAAAATAAATTGAAAGAAACGTTTAAATCCAAATATTATAGCCATTGCTTCCTTATCAAGTATTGTCCGATTCAGCTTTTTTTTTTAAATCTTTTGCGACGCGTACGCGATTGGTTTTTCTGTATTGTCCTTATGTTTATGGGACAAAATTGCTGATAGCCCGTATGCTGATGCGTCGCCCGCCAACACTGTCTGTTCATTCGGATCATAATTAGCCAATACGCGCGGCGATATCAATTCATTTTTCACCCATGCAAAAGCTTTTTCGCAACTCTCATTCCATACAAACTCATTCGCGTTTGCGCAATCGTATAACGGTTTTAAACTATCTGATCTATCTTTCAAAAACCGTGCATAAAAATTTATCAATCCTAAAAATGAGTTTAATTCCTTAACATTACTCGGTTGCGGTGCTTTCACCATCGCTTCAACTTTAGACTTTGGTTTGTGCAAGCCATCTTTATCTATTACGAATCCTAGGACCTCGACTCGTTCCTGCAAAAATTTACATTTCTTATTCAACTTTAAACCGCATTCGATTAATCTTTCACATACTTTTTCGGTTCTCTCAATATTTTCTTCTTTCGTGCGCCCCATTATATAAATGTTATCTATATACGCTATCACGCCATCAATCCCTCTTAAGCATTCATCCATTTTTCTCTGTACATCCGCAGGTGCCGGCGATACACCTTCTGGTATTTTCTTATATCTGTACAGTCCTTTATGCGTTACGATAGTTAGCAAATCTAAACAACTTTCATGCACCGGAAATTGCATGTAACAATGAAACATATCATGTTCGGTAAAGTAACAGCCGCCTTGCATACATGCGAAAATTTCGTCTATCGTGTGTAGTGGATATTTATCAATTATTATACTTGGGTTCAATGTAAGTTTAAAGTCTCCGCATATGCGTAAGTTGCCGTTACTTTTGAACGTCGGTACGATAGGCGTCGCCCATTCGCTAACCTCGACTGGTTCTAAATGTCCGAGTCCAAGTAATCTGTTTATTTCTTTTTCTATTAAAATTCTCAAAGCATGCGCGACGGCTCTACATTTCATCGCAATCGGTGGCGCACCTTCTTTTAAATAAATTTTGGTTTTACTTTTATTATATAATCCCGGTGCATCATTAAACAGATCTTTGTACTTTTTAACAAAATAATCATCCATTTCATCAATTTTTATTTTGTTTAACATGCTTTTAACGTTAGCGTTTTTTATCTCTAACGGCCAACAGCCAAATGCTGCAAGCCACTGTCTACCAATTAAAATCGGTCCATCACCCGACATTACGTAGCAGTATAATATACATTTCTTTCCGTTCAACTCGGTTTTTAAATTTTTTATCTGTCCCAGCGGACGCAAAAGTT
Organism: Dyspetes luteomarginatus; assembly: GCA_963669185.1. Taxonomy (NCBI): domain Eukaryota; kingdom Metazoa; phylum Arthropoda; class Insecta; order Hymenoptera; family Ichneumonidae; genus Dyspetes; species Dyspetes luteomarginatus. The sequence goes on along the minus strand of OY769903.1, from coordinate 16,498,119 downwards.
TATTATCATACGTATGTAATTTAACATTTGTGTTAATCATTACTTCATCGCGAAAATACTTTTCTTCTTCGACTTCAGAAATTACCGTCGCATATGTGCCCGTGTCAATTCCCATACTTACATTCTTACCGTTCACGAGGACATCAACGTACATAGGTTCGGCGCGTGCGCATTCATTATCCACGCACCCGCTTTCACCCGTACGCTCGTTGTCCGTCTTAATATTGAAGAAGTCGCGATAGTGGTGAGGCCCCCTCTCCTGTCCTTCTTCTTCAGCTGCCTCGCTGCTTTCTTCCAGCTTGTTGACACTTTTTCTCGGTGCTCCGTTCTTCTTCAAGCATGCTCGCTCTAGGTGTCCCTTTCCACCGCAGTGATTACATGTCTTATCTTTGTATCGGCAGTCGGAGCGCACGTGATTTCGCCCACCGCAACAATAACACACGAGGTCCGGTTTGTTTCGATTTTGGGGGCGCTGCTGGCTACCGTGCCTCTTACTTGCTCCGAAATGCTGCTTACCCGATGGCTTCCTATTGTTATTCGCGCTCTCGCTCTTATACCCTTGCTTGAGCGTAAAAACATCGTTTTGCGTGTTTCTTTTTTCAAGCGTATTCACTGCCCCTGACGCGTTTTTCACCGCGTCTTCTTTAGCAATTGCCTGTTTTAACGCGGTGTCGAACGTGAGCTGCTCCATTTTAAACAAAGAAATGCGCGTTTCATCATCACGCATTCCCACTGCAAACTGATCTCGTAGGGATATTTGCAAATCCCTAAATCCACAATTGAGCGCAAGTTTTTTTAATCTCGCTGCAAACTCTGCCACTGATTCACTTGGCGTTTGCTTAGCTTGGTTAAACGTACATCTTTCCATAAGTTCCGAAGGCTTCGGTTTTAGGTGGTTTGTCATAACTTCTACTAAGTCCTTATAAGGTGACTCTGTTAATTTCACCGGTGCGCATAAGCTTCTCAACAACTTGTATGCTTCTTCGTCGAGTCGCGAAAGTAACTCTGCTGCCTTATCAGCGTCTTTTGTCTTTTTAAGTTGAAACCGTGTCTCTAGGCGTTCAACAAATATTTCGCAGTCGTCCTTTCCTAAGCCAAACTCTAAGCCTGTGTGATTACCCGACATGTCGCTTTCTTCGTCGGAATCGTATGCCGAATAATAAGAGTCTTCGTTGTTCGAAGTATCGATCGGCTCGGTTTGTTGTTGTTTACTATCTTCGTTCGCACTCGCGTTCTCATCCACGGTGACTGTTACATTCTCAGCCTTTACCGCAGCAACTAACGTTTTGCGAATATTCTCGAACTTTTCTTTATCGTCGAACTGAATACCACGTTTTGTTAACTCTTCGCATATTTGGTCTTTGTTTAATTTGTATATCCAACTGACTTTAACTGTTTCTCCTTTGTCTTTGTTATCAATCATTAGAATTTTAATCACTTAACGTTTTATTTAACTAATCGCACGTTTTTACGATCACGTGATCACTCCACCTAGACGACTTTTCAAACGAATTTTCTCAACTTTTCACGACTCTGTTTCGCATACCGTGCACTCTTCCGCATTAGCGTATCTATACCTTTTTCTCACTGGACACGTGCTTTCACTTAACACTTACACACATGTTTTCAAAATCAAACATCCTCGTCGCCATAATTGTAATGTCGGTGACCAAGCGGAATAACTAACAACCCTTGGAACTGTTATTTAATGTACTTTATGCAATTACAAAGTAGGGGTATACAGGTATGTACAGTAATATATATATGTTCGACTCAGACGTGGCGTACGGTAGCGTAGCTAGTACAAGAGTGCTGTATCCTCAACGTGCACGCTATACCGAATCTCACACCTACACACACTCACGCTTGCTCGCGCGTCGTGTTCGCTTATTTTATGTATATAACAGAGCGTCGGCCATGCTCGCAGTGCGTGCCTCGCTTATACCTAATACGATATACTACAGTTGGTATTTTGTTTTTTCGACGCTCACTGATGGTTTTCTTTCAATTTCCGCTCATTTGTTATAGTAAGTATTTTTTAAAATATTCAGACTTCGAGAGCTCAGTCAACCAGAGGAGTCTACCTGCGTTTTATTGCACCTCCCTGCCATTTCAACACTCTCGCCATCCTACAACCCCGATACTTTCTCTTGCTCTTCTCCTCGCGATGGGCCCTTCAGAGAGAGAGAGGTGTAAAATCTCCACCCCTACCTCCCACCCCCCTCTTTTCCTCCCACGACTCCCATCTCATTCACCCACACCACCCACCTCCCACCTCCCCCTAACCTTTCAAAACGCCTCGCTAGGTGGCAACCTTCCAAAAAACCTTTGTCACAACCGAAATATCAACTATTAACTATTATATTCAAAGATTTTGCTGGGTGGTGATCGGGGATGGCGGCCACAACGAACCCCCGTGAAAATGACTCTTCGAACGAGTCGGCTTCACGGCACGGAAATTCACCCCTACCATAGAAACAGCTCCGAGAAGCGGTTATCTCACGACTGAATTTTTTTCGCCGCAAATTCAGTTGGTAGCACTATTGCACCAATTTTAAAACTTTAAGCGCTTGCGAGTCTTGGAGCCAACTTAGATATATAATTTAAGATATTTCTGATCCAAAGAAAAAGATAAACAGATAACGGAAAATGAAATTAATATTTATTGAACATAGAAATTTGGTAGTTTTAACAGTTTGTTGTATGAATAGTATGCTTTATGCTTTTTAAATTCAGAAAAGGCATTATTCGGGTCATTATTCTGAACAGTTATCACGAGTATTTCTATCCTAACACTGATTCATAAAACTCACGAAAATTTGGAGGAATAAGTCCCTGGTTTAAAAGTAATTCCAAATCTTTTTTTTTTATTGGTATCCAATTGTAATTTAACTTTATAGGCTCTTTTCAAATCTTCATTGAGCCACGTTGCAGTGCCCATTGACGAGGTTTGTAAATCTTTCTCAAACCCATATTTAGATTTAATATCACCGTTCGAATATACATTCACTTCACGTAATTTGGAAATTTTTATTTTCATCCACTTCTTTTTCTCTGAAAAGATTGTAAAATCCAAAACTTCCCCTTGGCTCATCTCGTGCACCACGTACGGTGATCCATTTACCTTGGATTCTATTATTATGTTGCACCATTCGTCTTGAGTGTATATCGAGTGGTTTTTTACACTCTTGCTCTATTCGAGCATGCATTGAGTCTCCCAGATTTTATGTGAGACCCGCTTCCAGATACCTGTAATAACAGGCATTGATGAAATAGTGAAACATTCTAATATTTCATTCTCATTATTTGTCCAAATTATAGATGATATTTTACATATTTATTCTCAACGCAAATCTTTTGGATTCGGAGATCTTGTAGCTACTTTCAACAGATAGAAACATCTCATAGCTCTAAGATTTAATGTACTGTGATACGTTTTTCCCGGAAACCACCTCAGCGCGCACAAAATCCTCACTCGCCCGCTCGAAGGGCGCCAGCCACGAGAGCGAGAGCTGTCCGTGGCAAATTTTAATTTTCTTGCCGGCGAACGAGGAAACTAGCTCGATTTTACTGCAGCCTTCTTTGATGGTAGAGGGGCTGGATTTCTCACGGGGTGGTCCTCAAATAAAATAATACTCGATCAATTTATATCTGATTTTTATTTTACAAGTAATATCTCTTTTTCTTAACGCCTAGATCGACTTGATACACAATTCAAATTGTCAAACTATTAAACGGACGGACGGAAACGAAATGTCGGCCCCTGATACAATTGTACGCGTGAGATGGAAACTTTATTTTGTCTCAGCCAACCTGGTAGCCGAAGTGTGTACAAGGTGGCGTCGACCGAAAACGCGCTCGCGAGAGCCGTTACACAAGAGTTCGTGATTTAGATTCTTCCCCCGGCCGAGACTCGGAGCCTTAAAATTGATTGGACTCGCACCTCGCGCAAAATTACAAAATATGGACCTCGGCTAGGCCATCCAACAAAATTACGAGAACGAGAAAATCCACACAACGATAAAAGGCGGGACAATAAGACGCGTTCGGGCTCCCGTGCGATAACCGGCCGTTACGACAATATCGCTACTGCTCTATACAATTTTATCGCGATAAAAATACCCAAAAAAACTGAACTGAGCAAAGCAACGACCCTACCGGTTTATTTTCTGTAGATGGACCCCGGATAATTCTCGGTTTGCCCACCCGTGACGTTATTCGGAGGAGTTGCTTCTTTTTTTTTTTACGCGTTTTTTTTTCACGCGTGTGAGCCCACTCACACCTGTAAAGCTCGGATAGATGATGATGTAGGAGAGAGAACCCCTCTCTCTCGTTGATATCGATTCCAGCCGTGGATCCCGTGCCGTTAGCCCGTAGCTGCGCAGTCAACCAGGGCGCATCTCTTCGGTGACGATGATGATCTCGTAGGCCGGCAAAACCGAAGCTCGAACGGTCGTAAACGCATTGGCCCTGTTGAATCGTCTTGGAGGGACTCAAACGAGATGAGTCGTCTCTCGTGTCATGCGGGGGGCTCTTTTATCGTTTGATAACGTGCTGCAGAAATGTCACGTTACAGTACCTGTAGGTGATTTTTATATCGAACTCCATAGAAGCTTTGGTTTTGATGTACATACAGTACAGAATGTGATTCCAATTTTGCCCACCACAATTATCACTATAAAACCGAAAATCCTTAGTCCGGGACTCAACTTTTTTAGCTATAAAATGCCAGAGGCAGCTGCCTATTTTATTGGCTCCTCGTTCCACAATGGTCTCGTTCCATACATAACATGCCCTCCTTTCGTGCCATATCGAACATCTTAAAATTATATATGGCAAGTTTTCTTTTATAGCACATCACAGATGTCTCTGAACGAGGCGTAGCAAGAACTTACTGAACCTATTCGTGAAGATAATTTTGAATATAGGTATGTTAAGAAACGATGTCATAATTTTATCTTCCCAGAGCTAATAGCTATCAGCAGCTTCCATGCAGAAATAAATTTGACATGTTATAATTCAATTATAGTGTGAATAAAAAGTTGTAAAATTTATCAGTCTGATTAAATCAATCGCATAAAATCTTTCCATACTAATAATAAACCAAATGTAACTCAGGTGTGAACTAAATATACTTTTTGAAGGTCAAAGCAAGCCGTACATATCGTTTCATCCTTTATTGCCTTTAATACCTTTATCCTCGCCCATCAGTTCGCGAGATTTTATTTTATCATTGATATGTTTATCGTGAGTTCCTTGTTCCAATTCTTTTTGTTCGGCTGTCAGAAACTTGAAATGGTTACAAGTTATGCAGTGGTCCTTCTTCAGCTTGTGAAAACTCAAGTTACAATCATCAAAAGTCTCTCTGTAATGATGTGCAGAAGTGACATTTGAATCTTTGTTATCAGCCATCCACTCAACGTATTTTCTGTACATTTTTTCGATGTTGAGGTCTCCATCCAAATACGGCCGACTACTACTTTCTCGAGTGTAATGTGAGTCAACTCTCTTCAAAGTTTTTATGTGATTATGCACAGATTGTGTAACTGCAGCAGGTATTCTTGTTGGCCTATTTGTGTGAGATCCACGCTTATCGGCTGATATAAACTGTCCATTAGATGTCTTTTTGTTTTCCACAGTGGACAACCACTGGTGAGAAATCCCTGTTTAGAATATGTATTCAATATTTGTGAAAAATGAAGAAACTATTGTCGAATTAAAAAAAAATAATAATCGTATGAACACAGCGTATAAGATGTATTATTGGAACCATAGCAAGTACAGGTTATCGTTTGAATGCTTTATAATTTTTACCATTGTATATAAATAAAAATAAGACTCATTTATATCAATCAAAGTTCGCAATCCGAAATACTTTAACAATCACAAAATACTATCGTCTTGTGTATAACATGCGAGTATCCTTTTTTTTCATTCAATCCCATTTTTAATTGCGGTGACTTTTTCTAGTTGGACTTGGATTTCGTATTTAATTTCATATTCTCATATACTAAATGCTGTATTTACATTTACCTAAAGTATCTAGAAACATTTGCCGGCAAACTTTTACTTCCGCCGTAAAAGTTTTAAGCACAAATTTATGAATACGGCTTCTTCTTTCCGACTTTTCATTTTCTACCTCAGCTCATACTGTTTCGGGCTTCCGCGTTTCCATGTATCCAGCAAAATAATCCCATTGATGGGTACGATCTCCTAGTTTCCAAAAAGAATCGAAAATTTTATTTCTCTCTACAATATTTATTCTTGCATGGCATCTGAATCGATTAGATTTATTACATCCGACGCGCATGTGTTTGGCTGCAAAGGGAACTCCCGACGTACAGACACCAGATATGTCATAATTGCGTGCTCTTTTTGCCACAAAGTCTTTCCATTCACTTGGATTTTTTCGTGGCTTGCTCTAGATTGCATTAATGAACAAGCAGCGTTATCATCGTCTTCATCATCATTGTAATTATTTTCTGTGACAGCAATTCGCGAGGTACAAGCCTGATCACTTGAATCTTCGTCATCGTTAGGGTATACTTCAGAGTCACACTCTTGTTGAAAAAGAGACTCGTCACTTGAATCCTCATTTGGAGTATCGATATGTGTATCGGCACCGCTATGTGGTGAGGTATGCGACGTTGATTGTGGGTTTAGGTCCTCCCCAGTGGAATTATAGGCATCCTCGAAATCTAATGGCGTATCGGCAATCAGTACATGTTAATGTCAAAGTCGTTTTGAAGTTGTCGTGGAAAATGAACTCATTTAGTGGAACTGTGATGATAGTATAGGGCGAAGTAAGCGAATATGGACGGCAAAGTTCAGAAAAGGCCATAAGGGGATAAGCAGGGTAAAAATGCCTTTTGCGAATATCGTAGTGATATTTTATGGATAAGTAGGTACTATTAAAATACTAAGACTCTGAAAGTTTCAGATCCCAATCTCAATTGGTTTTTGATACAAAAAAAATAAACTAAAATATATTAAATAAATTTTTTCTCAGGATAGACTTGACCATTTTTTTTGAAAATATGTTATGAGGTATGTTATTGAGGGAGTCAAGAGCTTTTATAGACACAATGCACATATTTTCAGCTTAATAAATTCATGATAAAAAAAAACATTTTTCTTAAATTTTTGTTTTTCTCTATGATAGTTTTTAGCAAAATATAAATATAAATAGCAAAATTATGAAACTATTATTTTCATATTTCTTATAGATTCCTCAATAAGTCATAATTTTTAGCAATTATTGTGACGGTACGCCGTAGTTAGAAAAATAAAAACCATTATTTTTCCAGAAAAACTGAATTATTACCAAATTTTTAGCCGTATTGTACGTATTTAGCATATTGTACTCTTATTTTTATATATAAATGATATTCGGAAATAATGCACTTACATTAGAAGTTGTAAAATTGTGTCTCCAAATGAATAAAAAATAATGTAGCCACATCCAAAGTCCCTAGCTCAATTCCAAGTGCTGCCTCCAAAGCCTTCAAATTTTTCAATTCGAATAACATACGAGTCTTGGCAGCCCGCTATTAACTTTTTTTCTTTCCCTCTACCACTACGAAAAATCTAAAATTTGGCGTACTTCTTAATAAGTATTTTATAAAAAATTTACAGTTTTTTAATTCTATGATTTTAGAAACTACAGTGCAAAAAAAAATCACGAAATCCAACTTGTTTTTGTTATGATCGCATGTAACATTTTGTTACGTCCTGACTTGCTACTTTTCCATCTCGGTCAAGGAAAGCAAGCTCTCCCTTTACACGTTCTCGGAGAAAGCCCATTGGTCAGAGTGTCAAAATGTTCCAAGCCTAACCTTGCGGAAAAAAACTCGGGTTGGGCGGGAGCGTATTGTGATTTAATTTATGAAAGGGGATAGAATTCGAGTTAATTGTCGAGAAAAATTGTCAATAATGAAATTTAATTAATATTTCTCGTCTTGAAATTACGTGACATTAAAATTGTAAAAACTGTTTTCATTTCATTACAGCGCCAGCGTAAATCCCTTCTGGAATTGATCGCGTTGCTCTTGTAATTATAAAGATATGTGAATGGTTACACGTCAAAGGACGAAAAATAATCAAGAAAATTTGGTAAAAATGAATTTGAACAAAACAAGAAAACTTTAAGGGAAAGAATTTGCGCAAAGAAAACATGGGGAAGATGATCTAAATCTTCATGTAATTATTTATTTCGTGTATTCATTTCTATCGCAATTGTAGAATCCACGGTGATATCGACTAAAGAATTACGCGGGGTCGGGGGAGGAGTCAACGCAGGGGTTCCACAAGGACAGAATAGCATAATTCCCAGGCTGTGAAAGGTTTTGGCGAACTCCGATGGCGTCGGCATAGTAGTGAACGGGGTACGCGCAACGAATTACCATCCGTGCGGCGCGCGCCACCGTTAGATGGCACTATAGGCCATCGGCGATTCGACAGACAAACCATTAGCGATCTTCGACTTTTATCTTTCTTTACAATGTTTCTGACTTCCCAGAAATATATATTGTAAATAAAAATATAAGATATGTATTTATAAATCGGCAATTTGACAGACAAACCATTAGCGATCTTCGACTTTTGTCTTTCTTTACAATGTTTCTCACTTCCCAGAAATAAATATATATACATATAAGGGAGGATATGCCCCCATAAGAGATAGCGGATTTTTTCTTTTTTTTTTAATCCCAAGAGTTCAAGCCTTAAAATGCCGCTGGATGCGTTGAGCTGGCATTTTTAAAAATATCTTTTCAAGATTTTTCGAATTAGGTGAGCGACTTTGGCAAATTTTTCGGCTCTCGTGTAGTATTTTTTCAACCAGCCCTCGTGAGGTAGAAATTTTTTTTCAGCCGGCCCTTGTAAGGTAGATTTTTTCAACCGGCGTCGAGAGGTAGGTTTTTTTTTCCAACGGCCCTCGTAAGGTAGATTTTTTTTCGACCAGCCCTCGTAAGGTAGATTTTTTTTCCAACTGGCCCTCGTAAGGTGGATTTTTTTTCAACCAGCCCTTGTAAGATAGATTTTTTTCCACCAGCCCTCGTAAGGTAGATTTTTTTTTCGACCGTCCCTCGTAAGGTAGATTTCTTTTTCGACCGGCCCTCGTAAGGTAGATTTTTTTCAACAGCCCCCCGTAAGGTAGATTTTTTTTCAACTGGCCCTCGTGAGGTAGATTTTTTTTTCGACCGGCCCTCGTAAGGTAGATTTTTTTTCAACTACCCCTCGTAAGGTAATTTTTTCAACCGGCCCTCGTAAGGTAGATTTTTTTTTCGACCGTCCCTCGTAAGGTAGATTTTTTTTTCGACCGGCCCTCGTAAGGTAGATTTTTTTCAACAGCCCCCCGTAAAGTAGATTTTTTTTCAACTGGCCCTCGTGAGGTAGATTTTTTTTTCGACCGGCCCTCGTAAGGTAGATTTTTTTTCAACTACCCCTCGTAAGGTAATTTTTTCAACCGGCCCTCGTAAGGTAGATTTTCAACCAGCCCTCCTAAGGTAGATTTTTCAACCGGCCCTCGTAAGGTAGATTTTTCAACCGACCCTCGTAAGGTAGATTTTTCAACCAGCCCTCGTAAGGTAGATTTTCCAACCGGCCCTCATAAAGTCAATTTTTCAACCGGTCCTCGTAAAGTAAATTTTTCAACCGGCCCTCGTAAGGTAGATTTTTTTTTCGACTGCCCCTCGTAAGGTAGATTTTTCAACCGGCCCTTGCAAGGTAGATTTTTCAACCAACCTTCGTAAGGTAGATTTTTCAACCGGCCCTCGTAAGGTAGATTTTTCAACCGGCCCTCGTAAGGTAGATTTTTCAACCGGCCCTCGTAAGGTAGATTTTTCAACCGGCCCTTGCAAGGTAGATTTTTCAACCAAACCTCGTAAGATACATTTTTCAACTGGCCCTCGTAAGGTAGATTTTTCAACCGACCCTCGTAAGGTAGATTTTCCAGCCGGCCCTCGTTAGGTAGATTTTTCAACCGACCCTCGTGAGGTAGATTTTTGAACCGGCCCTCGTAAAGTAGACTTTTCAACCGGCCCTCGTAAAGTAGACTTTTCAACCGGCCCTCGTAAAGTAGACTTTTCAACCGGCCCTCGTAAAGTAGACTTTTCAACCGGCTTTCGTAAAGTAGATTTTTTAACCGGCCCTCGTAAAGTACACTTTTCGACCGGCCCTCGTAAAGTAGACTTTTCATCCGGCCCTCGTAAAGTAGACTTTTCAACCGGTCCTCGTAAAGTAGATTTTTCAACGGGTATTTGAATTTTCATGTGGTATTTGTCAACCGGCCCGGTTGAGCTGCCATTTTTTAAAATATTTTTTCAAGATTTTTCAAATTGAACGAGCGATTTTTTCCCTTTGCTTCTGATTTCGCGGGTTTTCAAAGTGCCTCAAGGAATAGAAATAATTGGCATATTTGAATGAAACTAGCGCCATTCTTTAAGTCTACTCGAGACCTTTCCAAGACCCCCCTATCAAATCTCAATAGGGATAACGATTGCAAAGATATCGCAGCTTGAAAATTCGTATTATTCAATTTGAACAAAGTTTCTATAATTTAAAATTTATATTATTTTAGCCACTATTGCATCATAACCCCTGAAATCTAAATTAATTAAAAGTATTGTCATTATTCTTAGAAATAAGACAATCTAATTCAGACAGTTTAATTCATATTATTTTTAATCATTATCATCTTTGTAAAATAAATAATTAACCTATCATTGCAAAATATTTGATCGACGATAGTTATTCAATTATCTTGCGATTTTCGCAATTCATGTAAAGCACAAAGAAAGTCTGACCCTGCATTATCTTGGATACCTAAAACACCTTGACTTTTCATATCAAATGAAAATGACTAAAGACATGGTCTACTGCAGCGGTCTCGCTTTCTCTCTCTCCCTCTCTCTGTTTCTCTCGCTCTCTCTCTCTCTTTCGCTCTGTGGTTATACGCCCGAGAGACAGAAACACTTGGCTCTTCCCACTATTGCTATATATTACAGTACGAAGAAGACGCCGCTAGCGTTCAAGTATATACGATTCGTTAGCGGAATATTCGCGAACCAAATTTGGGCTAAACTGATCGGCCACGGCTTGTAATCTTACCACAAAAATTTTCGTGCACATAGTATTGCCGAAGTTTTGCACTTACAAAAATGTACAAGTACTCAGTGTGTAAGTTTTTTATTACTGCATAGGTTGACATAAAGGATTTTTTGCATAACTAGCCATGAAGGTCAGTAAATCCATTTTTATTTTACAGATAACTGGTGATAATGCACACTGTAATTTTTTTTTTGGAATTTCAAAATTCTAAGAATGTCACCTTATAGGATACTACTAACTGGATTATACAGTGAAGGGCAATTGAAGTGGGACGATGTGTTTTTTGTCGATTACAGCGAAACTTGAACCGATTTCGAAAAACTAAAAAAGTACTTTCGAGGTAATTCAATTATTGTCCGAATGAAACTAGTTTCATTAAGATCGGATGCGAATTGACCTGGTGCGAAGGTATGGTACGATCACGTGTAAATCGAGGCTATGCGACCACGCGAAACTACCCCCAGAATCGATATTGAAGTCGTTGAAAGTCCCTTAACGATGGGTATCAGTTAAAAAGGCAGCTAGTGGCAATCAAAAAAGTCCTCTAAAAAATTTCGGATGGCCTACTCCGGAAGGAGCTACAGTCCAGGAAGCGATTCTCGGTTTTTTGGGACGTTATCGGTGATTAAGCGAAAACGAGTCGATGGAATCGATTGAAACTTGTTTTGCAATCGTATTTTGCAGTACCCTTACACCTTAAGTGATTTTTTATTATGAAATCTGCTCCTGTCGATGAAATCCAGGTATTACGAGGTTACATTTTCTCATGAATCAACATTTTTCATATTGAAGCACTTTAGTGCCAATATTATAACCTGGTGCATAATAAAGAGGAAGCTTTAACGATTAAAATGGGTATTGATTCAATACCGGAAACTCCATCTTGTACGCCAAGGAAATCGTTAAAAAGTTAGTAGAAAATCGCGATATCTCGAAAATTCGTTCCCGGGATGCGCGGCTGTGTTTACATGCTTCGCTCCAGAGCCGGGCCTAGGAGGGGGTCCCTACAAGCAGCAGTAGCTGTCGCAGTTAAATTAACTTGGCGATATAAAAATATTTCGTAAGAATGTTTGATAATGAAAAATTAATGATCAATGGTTAATAATTAACAAGTAATAATTCAATATTTATTGTTGATAAATTCGATAATTAATAATAAAAAAATTACAATAATTATCATTACATGATTAACGATAGAACATGACAATTAATAATTATTATTAGATAAATAATATTGAAAAATTAAAATTTGTTAATCGTATTTCAAATCAAGAAATCAAAATTGAAAATGCGGAACCCCAAAAAATTTAAAAACATTCCGTATGCGATAACCTTCAAACTATCGCTCAGAAACAAAAACATCTGGGGAACTTTTTGAACCCTCTTTTGATTATCTGAGTGCAGATATTTTCAAAATAAATATTCAACGTTATTTACAGGTACTTTTTTTTTAATAATAATGAAAAATTAATCATGAATTTATTATTAATTATCGAATTTATCAACGATAAATATTGAATTATTAATTGTTAATTATTAACCATTGATGATTATGTTTTTATTATTTTTCATGAGTTGTTTCTTACATGAATAATTATTGAATTTGAATTAGAATTAACATTATCTTATTTCTACTCATTCACTCATTTATTCTTACACAAAAATAAATTCACAAATCCCATTATTTTGGGTATTTGCGCTGATTTCGTAAAAGGTTACGCATGCGCATTGTAGCCTGACTTTTCTCTCTGCGTATTCATCTCCCTCGCTCTTCATTCATCTCCGTATCCTTCGTACTCTCTCACTCTTCTCTCGTTCTTCGCATCATTTGTTCTCTCGGTTCGGAGGCACGTGCGCCAGCTAGGCCCCTCCGTAGGGACTCTCTCCACATTCTCTCCTACATACTCCTATCCGCTCTATCCTCTCCTTGCTCATGCCTTTCTTCCTACTTCCTCATGTGTCTTTTCCTATCCTGTCCTTTCTTTTCGCTCTATTTGTTTCTTTTGGATGACGCAAGATTTTTCTGTATCATTCTATCTATGTACAGTCCATGCTTCCGCAACTATTATTAGTGATTTAGATTTTACAGAAAAGTGTAATTACTATTATGTATCTCTGATAAATGATATTCCATTTTATTGATTAATACATTTCGCAGATCTGAATCCTCATCTAGATTTGAAAGTTTGCTCATTGTAAACTGTTTCAAATGGATTTAAAGGTTTACATAAATTAATTTAATGAGTGATGAACTTTACGTTTGGTTGAATTACTTTTGATTGAATTGATTATTGAATTTATGATTGATTTGGTTTTTATTTATTTTGTTTCGAATTAGATAATTTGATAAACCATTTAAGTTAAACAATTGGGTTATTTCCTGTAAAAATTGATTCATTCACTCCATGCATTTCGAAATTCACACGAGTTCGTATTTATTCATTAATGATTTTACTATAAAAGATCCGAAATCGCAACATCATAAATGCTTTGTCGGGGTGTCTTAATTGGACCATCGTATACTCGTCATCTCGACTCGTTCGGTTAATTTCCCCTCCTCCGTAGAGAGCGTACCCACGAGCCTCGCATGGAGCGTTTCCAAGCGGACCCGATAGAATTGTAGGGGAGGCTCGCATTGGTTGTGGGGGTGCGCGTGAGATGACCAGCCTTGGAGTTGAAAAATGGGCTTTGAGTATAGGAGGAAACAGGACGCATGGCTTTGCCTGCCATCGCCTTCCTTTGTCAAAACGGATTTTGGTGCTGGAATTTTCTATGTTCACAGGATGATGTCACGTGGTCATTTTCTTTGTCCACACTGTTGAATTCGGTCTCTCGTTACTCGCTTTGAATATTTATTTAAATGTAAATATGATTTCTCCGAACTCTTTCTCGATAATGGTTCTCGAGTTCCCGTCTAAATATCCTCAATCGTCAACGAGAGTGGCGATATACTGCATATGTACGTGGAAAAGAATCATCACGATCCTAGGTGATGATTGTTGTTATAAATTTGCATTTAAAGTTTTAAAAGAAGGAAATATTATTCGAACTTGTGTGAAGTTTCCATGCCCACTTTCATACCCTTAAATTATATAAAAATAACTATTATTGATGGCCTAACCCAGGTACTCATGATCATACTTGAATCTACCCTTAATTATTATTCGTCTTTACGCAACTTTCGGGAATTCACTCTGTCATATTGTTTCATGGGATACTGATGCGTCATATGCGCTCACTCATGCACACATACATTTGTGGGGCCATTGATATTGGGGCGCCAGTTCATTCGAGCACGTGGCCCCACGCACAATAGTATTAGTGCGGCCACAGTTTTACTCACTCGTATATGTGCGCGCACGCTGGTGGTAGTGTCACGCGCTGTTTCGAAAATTTCGATGCTTGATCTCATGCTGGGCTGAGAGACTCTCCATGCGCCGAGAAACCCGAAACTATCGCCAAGGATTTCCAGCTAGCCTCTATGTTTCCTTTCCGACGATTGACAATTGTTAGTGTTAGCAGCGATAGCCGTCGCCGTTTAGGTGGGTCGTGGCGACGAAAACTCTTCGCTCTCACCAACCGTTCGTACTGGTAAATTCCATCGATTTGTTTCAGTGACGGAAAATTATGCGCACGTGAACTCGACCATGTTTCGTACTTCCTTTCTTATTCCTTGAGAATTGTCGGATTTGACAATCTCTATGAGAAAAAGAAATCCCGAAAGTTGCAGGACGTAACCATTTTCTGCTGGTCACGCTTTTTCGAAATTAGTGAACTTTGATTTTACATTTTTTTCGGTTCACTCTGGTTTCCAAAATGGGATTGTTGAATATCCGTAAAATTTTCAGCAAATAGTTACTATTTTAGGTAAAACTGTTGTAAGTTTCAGATTTTTTGGATTGTTGCTGGGAACGAACGGTAAAAATGTTACAGCGGGGCGCCAGAAATCGTTATGTTATGTTATTATATGTTATTCATATTTAAAAAATTGAAGGCTTTGGAGACAGTACTTAGAATTAAACTAGGAACTTGGGATGAGGCAACATTATTTTTTATTCATTTGGAGACATTTCAGCCCCTGGGAGCATTAAAATTCGAATACGACTTAAATAAGGACTATCCTAATATGCATGCATACAACATGGATCCGTATGCACACAGGAAATATCAGAGAATATTTCGCGATGAATCTCCCTCAATAAGGTATATTTTCCAGATAAAATATTTAAAGCTACTGTGAAAATGCTGCTTGATGAAGAAAGTTTTGAAACGCCAGAAATAAAAGAAATCAAAGTATCAGTAGATCATTACCTGTTAAGGATTTGCGTAGGTCAGATACATTGACAGTCAACTGTGTAAATCCATCTTCTCCAGAATTATCTTTGAGAGGTGCCAATATAGTACCATCGACATTACCATAATTAACTGGTTGAGGACATTTTTTCTGTTCATAGTATTCGTCAAAATCTGTACAAGCAAAAGCAATATGAATAAGAACGTACACATGAAATTATAGTAGAAGAATCAAATTAATGTACCTACAATCCATTTCTGAATGAGAGAAATTACATAGTTTTTTCATTTATAACACTGATTCAATTGATCAGCACTGCACGTAACTAACTTATCTGATGTATAATTTGATGGCTGCGTGGAAAAACCGGCTATCTCAAGTTATGTTTGAATAACCCGCTATCTCGAAATAGCCGGTTATTTAAGCATAACTCGAGATAGCCGGCTTTTCAAACTCAACTCGAGATAGCCGATTTTGAAGCGAAGCTCGACATAGCCGGTTATTTAAGGTGTTATCCTACTGTAACCAACGTCCAACCAGGCTAATTTTTGGGAATTTATTTAGGAAAAACTACAAATGCAATATTATTAATATTTTTATATGTTTTTATGTACAACTTAAGGAGTGTGTGTAAAAACTTTCATCAAAAAGTATCAAAATTTTCACACGTCATTCTTTTTCACGTTGGCTGATGTTTCCCGTGCGCGATCGGTCGGTGTATATGATTCCGCCAATATGGTTGGTCTGGAACAAAAAAAAAAATCCTCATTAACTACATGGTATTAGCTATGGCGTGACAGAGCTTCTTTTCGTCATAGGTTACGAGAGAAAAATTCCTGAACTTTTGAAAGTTTGGACAGTAGTTTTTTCTGTGAAATCAATCAATTTACATGTCTTACCATTAATCTGCCATTCTTGCCTCGTACAGTGGACCTTCCCCCTTATACAAAGCTTTTTCAAGGGCTGATCGCATCGTTATTCGCTGGATCCGGCCTTCTTTTGAGGCCTCGAACGTTCGAGCCTCACCGATTGAAATTCGCCTGTTGTCCACGCCTTTGCACATTGCAACGGCATTTGGTCCAATTACCAAATTCATGATGTGCATGATTTGATGGACACTGGCGTAGCCTTTATTGGAAATGCCTGATGCAATGTAGGATGCGATTTCGACTGTCTTTGCGCCACTAAATACCCGATTTGGAGCAAACCACCATATGAGAGAGTTGAGGCTATCGTTGTTGTTTTGGGTGAATCCCACTACGCAACGCGCTATCAAGTTGTCGCTACTTAGATTTTCGTATATTGGAGTAATTGCTTTCAGCACGACATTGGGGACAGCTGGTTTATGAGTATACTCGTGCAGTTTGTTTAGCGTTTTTGCTTTCTGCCAGGTGCGCCAGCTGTCTTCGCCAGGTGGACAGTTATCGTGCTGTGGATTCTCATCGGTCGACGATTTATGTAGCAGTGTTGTCCAGATTGCTCTCTTCATGTCCTCGATCGAATTTTTGTTTCTTCAAATTGCTAATCCGTAAAAAACACTTACCTCATCAATCAACTTCGCTGTGAGCTTGCCTCTTCCACCCGTCCTTTCGTGTCCATCTTCAATTTACGGAGTCGTGCTCCCATCCTCTTTTGTACGTGTCCGACGCATTCTTTTTTTGTTATTGTATAATTTTCACCATAAGGTTGTGATTCGACAATGCCATTGAAAGTTTAACTGTCACCACCGCCTATATATGAGGAATATTTCACGCCGTGCAATTGTTCTGATCTCGCGAACATCTGTACAGCTGCGTCCACCTCCATTTTTCCCGAGCTTCCATCGTGATTTGCACTACACTCCTCTGCATGTGATACCTTCCATTCCTCATATTCCTCGGTGTCCATTTTCTGTTTCTAATACTCGCACTGTCTACAGAAGGAACTTTTTACAATGACATCAACCAGATTTCCGGTGTAATGGGCGATCAAACTTGGTACCCCTTGTAACGAGGAGAACCCTCGTTTCCTCCACGTTCCATCTCCTGAAACTATGAGCCCTGTTAGTTCGGCTACATTTTTTGAAATCGCGGTCAACTGTTTCTCTTCAGCAGCGGCCTCGGAAAAAAGAGAATTAGCGACGGCTTTCGACGCATAAAGAATATTCTCAATTATACTGTCATAGACTTTTTTGTTGAAAACTTTAGGGAGGTCCATTACACTGCAAAATTTTGTTAGACCGTCATATCCAACACCAAGGAGTTCCATAGCGAAAACGATACGTCTGTTGATTTCGTAGGCGTTTTTTATTAACGGTCAAGAGTCGATATAACGTGGTTCGCAGTTATTACAATTGACGAATAACTTGAAACCAAGTCCACGGATACTTGATTCACTAAACGTTAGACTTTCATCGCACTCTTTGCATTTATCGTTTCCACTTATCGTTGATAAAAGTGACACAAAGTTTATCAAGCGATATGCGTGACCTGCACTTATTGGCACTTCCACCGAACGTGTTTTTAATTTTTTCGCGGAGGCACTTGTTGAATCTGTTTCTCGCTCGAATAAATGTCGGTTGGGTGTCGCTGGTCCTTTTTTGCTTCGACCAGGCCGTCCAGAACTTGAACACCCACCTTTCTTATCACGGAACGTTCGGTTCATTGCAATCAATTTGGGAGACTACAAAACGATGTGTACTGCGGCATAGTGAACAGCAAACTGACTGTAGCTGTTCAAAATTGTTTAGTGTCGAGACGCTATACCACACTTATACATACCTGCAAATAACGGTTAGAATTTTGAATATACCCTGTAGAAATGAGTCACCCAAATCGAACCACTATTCAGACGACAACGCTAGAAGAATGGGATCTAATGTTTACCCGCAGCCCGACGTTCTGCGTAACCAGGCGAGCCAGTTCGGTCGTCTACCTGCGCGTCAAATTCTTCCTTCGCTACAAACGCTATAACTCAAAAAATACTTCGAATATCTACATGGAAACTTTTGCATATTATTCTAAACACTTCAAAGTATTTTTTAAAGTCAAAAAAAAATCGATGTTTTGAAAAATTTACAGTAGGATAACGCCTTAAGCATAACTTGAGACAGCCGGTTTTTTCACGCGGGCGTCAAATTACCACGTGTTTCCAAAGCGCTTTATTTGGGATGACGCAGTTTACCGATTTGTATGAAAAATGACAGAGATTAGGTACGCAGAGTTATCACTGCCGCGAGACTGCTGCCAATATACTATCACGCTATTCGTTTGTATGTTTTTGTGTACGTATACGCTCGCGAGTGCTGCCTAGGTCAGCTGCCAGGTGACCGCGAGGTAAAAACAACGTATACGTATACATCTACACGGGCTCGTTTAGAAGCATGTATCGTACGCAGGAAGCCTAGAGTTTTCGCGTGCATGGAACGTATATATTATTTTCATATACCTATACGTTTCTTATACGTTTTTGTGATCGAATCTAATGTAATGTAATTAATAATAATATATATTTGAAATAATGAATGTATTATTTACATTATATTGAAAATTTATATATGTATGTAAAATATAAATATATATATTTATATATATAAATGTATTATTATGATGTAATCAATAAATTTATTATTTCATACATACCTAGGTATATCATTATTATTACTATTCATTATTCATTATTGTTTTTGCATATAATTCAATGATATAATCAATATTATTATTAATTACATTACAATAGATTCTATCACAAAAACGAATAAGAATATACGTAGGTATGAGAAGTGCGCCATTAATTTTCAGGAGGAAATTCTTACGGACGCGATCATGTTTTTCAGTCCCTCATTATCGAAGAATATTGGGTGTAAACTGTTCAACAAAGTCATGAAATGCAAGATTTTCATGTTCAATAAATATTAATTTCATTTTCCGTTATCTGTTTATCTCTTTATTTGGATCAGAAACATCTTAAATTATATGTCTAAGTTGGCTCGAAGACTCGCAAGTGCTTACGGTGTCAAGTTTTAAAATTCATGTGATAGTGCTACCAACTTAATTTGCGGCGAAAAAATTTCCATCGTGAGATAGCCGCTTCTCCAAGTAAAGCTTGAGATAGCCGGTTTTTCAAGCGATTTTTGAGATAGCCGGTTATTCAAGCAAGACTGTAGATAGCCGGTTATTCAAGCCAAACTTGAGATAGCTGCTTTTTCAAGCAAAACTTGAGATAGCCCCTTTTTCAAGTAAAACTTGAGATTACCGCTTTTTCAAGCAACTTCTGAGATAGCCGGTTATTCCGCGGAGCCGTCGAATTTTCCTATTTGTGTCCGAAAGGTCAGGAAAAGGGAGGAGTCCGATATTGATAAAACGTAGTTTGTTACGGTTCCTGAGTCTTCGAAAGGCAACTCAAAGACGTAAGGTATTGGCATGAGACATAAGGTAAAAACAGATTATATCCGGGACTTCTCCAAGACTGCTGCGGACTTTTTCTAAGACTCTTTCCAAAACCCAAGATTCTTGTCAGGACTTCATTTTTCTGCACGGGAATGGTAATACAAAGGCTTCAAGTATTGGAAAACAGATTATATCCGGGACTTTTGCAGGACTCCCACAGACTCTAAGACTCTTTCCAGGACTTCAAGACTCTTGCCACGACTCTTTCCAAGACTTCATTTTCCTGTTCGGGTACGACTACATACTAGTAGTATATGTAGCACTGTATGTATTACAAAATATTTTTTCGTTGTACGTGACTGTCGGTGCTCGGGAATTTTCGAGGCAACTTATTACGAAATTGAACTCAATATTCAGAAATTCGGAATGGCTTTCTGGTGCACAATGTTAGATCCACATTTTTTAATTCTAAATATTGAGTTCCTATTTATAACCAGTGATCTCAAAAACCTTGAGTACCGAGTTTTAATCAAGTCAAGTAACTTGATTCGATTTGGTCCCCACATTGGGTCGACCTTTTGAATTGTGCAATTTTGATTCAAATTCATGCTCAGCGACCTCAAAAATTTACGAAGATTGAGATTTATCCAAATTAATAGATTTTTTCACATTGGTCTGAAATACTCAATCCGTAATTTTTAATTTCTAAACAGAGAAATTTTGTTTTCCACTCAAGGGATTAATATAAAAAAATTATTGGAAAGTTATAATGATACACCTATATGCCACCTGCATTCAATGGAACAAGGACAAATTGTGGATTAAGGATGTAGTCTAGTGTCCAGGCCTGTTTCGGAAGCTGATTTCAGCATTTTAAAAAAATGTGAAACATCTAATGCCGCGCTACGGCGGCCTGTTGGCGTGGCGACGCAAGCGATGGCAAGACGCGAAACTCGTGACGCGTCGGCTCTCTTCGCCGAGACTCGGCGGTCCCCTTTCTCCGAGCGCTAGTCTCCACCACTCACCACTAAACGCTCACCGCTTTTTATTATTGTCTGAAACATGGATTTCTAACGAAGAAACCGTTCAGTTACCTAATTTTAATTGTACAGCTAAATTAAAATGACAAAACGTTAGAGCTGCCAGCGTTGCTATATATCAAAACAATATTTCACAAATTACTACATTACATTTAGATCTCACAGTACGAAATGCTGCGCTAACTCATGTTAATCAAGCACCTGTTGGCGATCTCTGTGCTTCTCAAATTATAATGGATGATGGAAGCGAATTAGTCATGGTTGTTGTCTATATTTCACCTAATCAAAAAAACCAAGATGTCATCAAATTTTTACACCGGGGATTGCTTCCATACAGTCGCCGTGGTTCAATGATTTTAACAGAAAATTTACACGAACTACTGTTCATTTTAGCAGGAGATTTCAATGTGAATTTCACAAGAGATGAATCACTTCCATTAACTTCATTCCTTCAAGAAGAATTTCAGTTGCTCATTAATAACAATCCTTGAGAATCTACAACTAGACATGGAACGACAATAGATGCAGAATTCACAAGATACCTTGATAACGTTATATCTAACACTTTCGTCGCATATTTCAGTTATCATCGGCCCATTATTAGTTTAATGCCATCAGAAACAACCTCGACTGCTACCATTACTGAGATACCTGATGGTGACAATCCAACATAATTGTAGAAGTCTATATATTTATCATATATTTCTTTTGTATTTATTTTAAATGGAAATTAAAGAATCGTTTCATTTATTAAAATCTCAATCTTCGTTTACTTTGATTTCCACTTCCTTCAATACACCATCCTTTCTATAGCATACTTTTCATAAAAAAGAATTTCGCCGAATTTCGCGGGATGCCTGTTGGATGTTTCACATCTAACAATCGTCCCGCGACGGCTCCCTTTTTTTGTAACAAAATAAAATACAATCATTTCAATTTTTTTACATGTTTTCATGTACACCGCAAAGTATACAAAACAATTTTTTTTTACTTAATTTTACACTAATTTATAATGGTTTTTTTAAGCGAAAGTAGGCACCGTGAAATTGAGGTGGGTGGGTGGCGCGGATGATTACGGCACTTAGAGTCATCCGAAACAAAAAAATAAAATTGATTATTCTTCTGTATGCTTGTCGCTACGTCCCGTACCAGACATAAACATTTTTGTTAATAAATAACAAAATGGCGGACTTGTAAAAAAAACAATTAAAAAATCGTAATTTTTTTCGTTGAAAATCGGTGGAAAAAAATAGAAATTATTATTATTATTGAGTAATTTTTGTAGCCGATGGCGCCATTGTTCTGTAGACTAACATGTGCAAGATGAAAGCAATCGGTTAGATAGAATTTTTTTAATCACCCGCGCCGCTTACAAAAATGTTGTTTCGAGAAAAACGCGTTAGCTGCCGCACGGTTCACAGTGTGCGGTCCCGGCCTGCTCTCGACTATGTACTATAGCTCCGTAAATATTTCATATTTCAGTCTAAAATTTTTATAGTATACTCTCAATATATTATACTTTCGAAATATGTGAAAAAAAAAGATTTTTTGAAGCCCGAACACCAGACTACATCCTTAAGGTATTTCTTGAACGAGCTGGTAGTCTTTAGAAATGATTGTCTTTTTTATAATTAGACAGGAAAATACCATCCTCGACTCGTTCGCTCAAGTAAAGTTTCCAAAAGTATTCAAATGTCGCGCGTTATGACAAGCCAACGTGAGTGCGCCACATCCCGGGCAAAGGTCTCTCGCCCAAAATGACACGAGAAGTCACCCCACTCGGGTCCTTGCCTCACTTTTGTAATTTTCGAGATGGCAAGTGTGACTAGAGGCTCGAGAGGAGTCTACGCCCGACGCTTGACGATTATCGAAATGTCTCGATCTGCTCAAGTTTAATTTATCATAATTAGCGTTAGTCATCCCAGTAAGATCGTATATCGTGTAATATTTGGTGCGCGTGAGAGTCTGTCAAGTGCAATATTGTAAAGCGGATCCGGCTGCTCCAAGGTCTGTTTATCGAAGTGGGGGAATAAAAGGGATAATTTATCAACAGTCAACCTAAACGTGAGTTCATTATATTACACTTTCATTTCCCTTGACTCTACAAAATTCTGGTCCCGCCAACTGGACCCACTTCTCCTGCTCTCGCTAGCCGACAAGGTTGTTAGTATTTATACTAGCTGGCGTCCAATAATGTAAATGATTAAATCAGAGCCCGGACAGCCGAAAGACCACGGACGCGTCAGGTGGGACTTTATTTGAGTGCATATTTTTGTCGAATTTATTTATTCTCGTAAACGAAATAGAGTTCGGTCTCAATATGTTGCACTTTGAGTATCCACTTTCATATTGGTAAAATTATAAAGTTTTTTACCGAGCATCGGAAAAAAAATTGAATGATGAAAGTTGAGTTGTATGCATAGCTCTTATGGGATGTTACGTCCTGACTTGCTACTTTTCCATCTCGGTCAAGGAGAGCAAGCTCGCCTTTTACACGTTCTCGGAGAAAGCGCGTTGGTCAGAGTGTTGTCCTGATTTGAGCCTAACCTTGCGGAAAAAAGCTCAGGATGGGCGGGAGCGTATTGTGGTTAAATTTATGAAAGGGGATACGATTGAATTTTAATCGTTGAGAAAAATTGTCAATAATGAAATTTAATTAATATTTCTCACCTTGCAATCGCGTGACATTAAAAATTGAAATAACTGTTTTATTTCATTACAGCGCCAACGTAAATCCCTTCTGGAAATGATCGTGTCGCTTCTGTAATTATAAAGATATTTATAGGTGAATAGTTACACGTCAGAGGATGAGAAATAATAGAGAAAATTTGTTAAAGATGAATTTGAGCAAAAACAAGAAAACTTTAGGGGAAAGAATTTACGCAAAGAAAACATGGGGAATATAATGTAAATCTTCATGTGATTATTTATTTCGGGTATCCGCTTCTATCGCGATCGTAGAATACACAGTGATATCGACAAACGAATTACGCGAGGTCAGGGGACAAGCCAACACAGGGGTTCCACAAGGACAGAATAGCATAATTCCCAGTATTAAAACTCGAAGAAACATGACTACCATTACCCCGACGGCAAACCGAATTTGAACATCCTCCATAATAGAAGGAGAAAATTATCACTCGTAAAGGAAAGAACAAAAACGAAAAAACGATTTAAAATCAATGTATAACCATATACGCCGGGTGAACCACGACTGTGAATTTACGGGTCGGTCGGTGAGATGAGGGAAGGTCAGTTTGGAGGTCGAGTAAAGCCTCTATTAAGATGACCCGCGACGGACCGTCTATGGATACGAGAGTGGAGTCATTGGGGGTCATTAGACTTCAAACAGTTTTACGGATTGTAAATCAAAACAGATGTCATATTGAAGTGTGTCACAGTACACCAAACTACCCTCCGAAAAGGAAAATATATCACTAACACTGTGTAACAGGGTCTAGTCAGTTTCCCGTGCACGCAAGAGGCAGAAAATAAGAAAGAGAATGAACACGAGTCCCACAACCACACTCAGAATTAATATTATTACATAAACGTCTTACATTTTTTAAATTATTCTTCACGATAAATTGAATAATGATCGAAATTGAGACCCGTTTATTTTTAGAATAACTTTCCAAAAGTTTACAAGTTTCAAATAAATTAACCGGGCGTTTAGAATTTTAATCGGATTTGAATGAAGGGTAAAAGAAAATAATTTAAATGAGATTAACACTTTTCCCTGACTAATCAGAAAAATTCGGATTAATTAAATTTTCGCACTTGGAAAATTTTATTTCATACTCGCCAAACGGTTTTTAAATTTCAGCGAAATATTCTTTTCGGAATGGAAATTATTTATTTGGTCGCACTTTATAATTTTAAGAATAAATCACGTACGAGGTTTTGATTTAATTAGACAGATTAAAATTTTTAGAATAGCAAAAAAAATTTATTCCGACGCGAAGAATTATGGTACGCATGTTGAAATGAAATAAAAGAAAACAACGACAAAAAAAACTTCGAACAAAAAGGAAACTCTTGATACGTGGGTGGGATTTCCTAACACACTACGTTCGCCCTCAGGACCGTTGCGCCGGGGCCTCGTGTCCGAGACTCGGTAGCGCGCACCGAATTTATATGTAGACACACCATGGTTGCAAAAATAAACATTTTGATTGTACTTACTCGGTTGTAATAGAGAAAATGAACGAATTGAAGATGATGATGATGATGATGATGGCAAAAGTGGTGGTGATGAAAATAAGCTGCTGATGGTGACCGGATAAATCAGATGAGTGTGCGATGAAGAAAATAATTTGAAGATAGCTGATGGAGTCACTTATTTTGTTTATTTAACTCACGAATGTCTTTCCTTGTGATTTAAATTATACCAAAAAATATGGCTCTTTTACAAAAATACAATAACTATTTATAATAGAAGTACACACGAGATTTAAATGATAGCAGTAAAAGAAACACTGAAACTTAAAATTCTTAATTACTGAATAATGGATAAAAGATGGTACACGAAAGTGACGTGGATTAGATTTGTAAAACTCCGGCGCGAACTCTCAACTAACTCTTAACTGTCTTGACTCTTTGACTAAAACTTTTCCGGGCCTCTGACCCCTAATTATATACGCTTTGATTATAATAAAAAGTGGGGCATGACCCCTCGGACGTTGTACACCCCGCACGCCTTTGCCTATGCGTGGGCTTACCGCCCCTCAAGTCTCGATACAATGAATTTTGGAAGAGTTGCTTCTTACATGAATAATTATTGAATTTTAATTGGAATTAACATTATCTTATTTCTACTCATTCATTCATTCATTCTTGCATAAATATATATTCGCAAATCCCATGATTTTGGGTATATTCTGCGGATTTCTTAAATGTTACGCATGCGCATTGTAGCGTGACTTTTCTCTCTACATATTCATCTCCCTCGCTCTCCATTCATCTCCGTATCCTGCGTGCTCTCTCACTCTTCGCTCATCTTCGCATCATTCGTTCTTTCTCGCTCTCTGCTCATTTCCGCATCGTTCGGACTCTCTCGTTTCGGAGGCGTAGGGACTCTTCACCCTCTCCACCCTCTCTCCAACATACCCGTGATCGCTCTATCCGCTCCTTGCTTCTATTTTTATTCCTACTTCCTCATGTGTCTTTCCTATCCTGTCCTTTCTTTTCATTCCAATCCTTCTTTGGGGGACGCAAGATTTTATTATATTCATCCAATCGATGTATAGTTCATGCTTCCGCAACTATTAAGTTAATGCATTATCAAAGATTTTAGATTTTATAGAAAAGGGTAATTACTATTATCGATCTCTGACAAATAATATTCTGGATTTAATGATATTCCATTTTATTGATTAATCAATTTCGAAAGTTAATAGATTTCAAGGTTTTCTCATTGAAAAATAATTTGAATGGATTTAAAGTTTTTACATAAATTAATTCAATGAGTGATTAACATTTACTTTTGATTGAATTATATAATTCAATCAAATTTATGGTTAATTTATGGTTAATTTGTATTTTATTTATTTTGTTTTCAAATGGATAATTTGATAAACCGATTGGGTTGAAACAATCGTGTTATTTCCTGTAAAAATTAATTCATTCATGCCATGCATTTCAAAATTGACACGAGTTCGTATTTTTTCATTAAAGATTTTACTATAAAGATCTGAAATCGCAACATCATAAATGCTTTATCGGGGTGTTTTAATTGGACCATCGTATACTCGTGATCTCGGGCTCGTTCGGTTACTCATTCGTATAATTTCCCCTCTTCCTCCGTAAAGCGCGTACCCCCGAGATTCGCATGGAGCGTTTCCAAGCAGACCCGATAGAATTGTAGGGGAGGCTTGCATTGGTTGTGGGAGGTGCGAGTGAGATGACCAGGAGCTGAAGCATGGTCTTTGAGTATAGGTGGAAAAAGGACGCATGGCATTGCCTGCCATCGCCTTTCTTTGTCAAAACGAATCTTGGTGCTGGAATTTCCTGAAAAAATATTCTACTCAACCGTTTTTCGGGAGGTAACGGAACGGTTTTAAAATCCCCGTCCTCAGACTGACGATCGAAATAATGAGGTTTGGATTTACGACCGAAATTTATATGTGCTGGCGTGCTATGTATTGCCGAAAAATACGCTGTGTTAACCCTGAACCGAAACTCTACGAAATGTACACCCCAAGCTCTATGATCACCCTGGAAAAAAGAAACTATTATAGCCTTTAATCCGCGATGAAGGGGAAGGTACGGTGCACTTTTCAGCTATGGGAAGTAATGGTTCTGGAGGGTTCATATTTTTTTGTTGGGCTTCATTTGGCATTGTGAAAAACCCCCTACAACGCCAAAAAATAAATATTTTTTACGACCGTTTTCAAAATTCGATCTTGCGAGCAAATGAAGATATATATCAAATCCATGCGTAATTTCTTAGATAATACGTTTTTATGTATGTAAACAAATTGTGAGCGTCGGTAAGCGATTACCGACCAAGCCATTCACTTTTTTCACTAAAAAATTTCGGTTTTATGCGCGAAAAATTCATTTTTCTGGTCCCACCGATATATACTTTTTTTATACATGATTTCGCTTCAGAAACAACACCTTGCAATAAAGAAAAAATACTAATTTTTTTGTGGATTTTCGATTTTGTTTTTCATTTTTCTTGAGAAGAATTCAATTAGTAGTTTCTTGAACATTGTTGGAGATCAATAAATGCAGTTGCTTTGTTTCCAGACATTTCTTCATTTATCAACTTTTCTATTACTCCAGAAGAGTAAGTGGTCAAATCTAGTCAAGAAATTAGAAACTAGTCAAGAAACTACTAATGACAGAAACGAACTACATAGGCCAGTCAAATGGAGACCAAAAAAGGCCTGAAATTCCAATAATTTTGCACTGGATGAAAAAATATGGAAAATGTTCGGGACGGTGCACATAATAAAGACCTCAGTTGTTGGGATTGTAGCACCGCTCGTTTTTGCAAAAAAAAATAAAAACCGTTAAATAATCACATTTTTTCCCGTTTTTGACACTTCCACGGCTTACGCTGCCAAAATGGTGCCAGTTAGGACGAAAATGTATAAAACCAATCTTGTAGAGCATAAAATTTCCTATAAAAAAGTCAGTGACGGCATCTATCTATTATAGTTTAGCGGTGAGAGCGACCGGAAAAAAAAGCTCGAAAATGCTCCATTTCCACGAAAACCCCAAAAACGCACTTTAGCTGCAAAATTCGGTTTACCCATGATAATTTGTATGAAGAAATCCGCCGATTTTTTTCATGCAATAGAACAATCGAAACAAAAGATTTCATGCCACAAAAAAAAAATTTCTCGCTTTTTCAATTTTTTGAGGTCATTTGTTGCTCATTTTTTTCAGAATTTACATTTTTTCGTAAAACGGACGTAACTTTTGACCTAATTATCGGACAACGTACAAGTTTTTAGCATCTCTTCGTCTGTAGATGATTCAAAAATGACAATTCAAAAAGACACAATGCTTTTTCTTCAAGCTCATTTCACCTTTGTCATTTTGTGACAGACACTTGCCAAATTGCGATTTCACAGCGTCGTCGATAGGCATCGATTTGCCTGCAAACGGGCATTTCATTTCTACCAATGTATTTGGCTTTCCCCTTTCGAAAATTACACCATCAGGGGAGCATGCTAGCCAAAAAACTTGTTGTGAAACAACGAGCCCAGTTTCCACAACTTTTTGATTCGTCACTTTTTCAAATTGACAACGTGCTTTGGCTTCTGTGACTTTACCATACTCGGTGTACTCGGTTTTGAAAGCTTTCGGTTCGAAGAATGTAGAGCACTTTTTATCCCAATTAGGTTGTTTGTTGCTGGAGTAAGTAAACAAACTGTAGCAAGTAGTGCCGGTGATGCGATATTTTCGCTCATCTAGCCATTTGCCGTACGACAATTTCGTCTCTCTACAGACTTTACGACAATCTGTTTCTAACAACTGCAATGTTTGTTGACAGCAATCCTTTGACAGCTATACAGTTGTTTCTTTTAATTATTTCCATGAATTCACTTGACTGATTGTCAAAGATTGACTCGATGCTTTTGAGCTCAGTTTCTGTTAAAACTTTGGCATCGTTTGGCACCGGAAAAATGGGCTTATGGCGGCCTTTCCTGAAAACAATATTTCTTTGGTTATATTTATTGGACCGTACACTCAGTAGAAATTAGTCAAAATTCATAAAGTACTTTTGGTCTTACTTATGTTGCACATAAGCCGAGTTGGGGAGAGTTTCCATAATTATTTTTTTGCGGGCGTCATCCAAGCTCTCATTACTCCGGTTTTTCTTTTCTGGAGGCTGAAGGCACTGATGTTTGTTTAAAGGAACTGGTTCGTACGATTTCAGTGCAGCATCTTGCAAGTTAGGTTTGGGTTTCAATTATTTACTCCGGTTTACACGTACGTTGTTAATTCGAGTATAATACGCTATTTACATCGCGCATTACGCTCGATTTTAGTACATCGATGTTAGTAAAATTGGAATAAAGCTCGTCGTGTGGATGTAGTCAGTGTTCGTAAAAATAAGTCCGCCGCCGCGCGTCGTCGAGCAGTGCAGAATGAGAGACGGTAGGGGAAGCCACAGAGAGGGAAGTCAGGGGAAGCTACGTGACCCCACCGTAGTCAGATGGTTGCGAGCATCGAAGCTAGAAGGCGGAGCATATCGATGGGTCGACACTAGAGCCTCCTAGCGTATGTTTGACTCACGAAAAAATTGGAACCAAGCGGGCTATAGGCTTTGGGCTTCTATAGACCTCAATCTTCGTTGCTAGTAGCTCGTAGTAGCTATGTTAGGCCAGTCAAATTCCGATTTTAAATTCCAATAATTTTGCACTGGATGAAAAAATATGGAAAATGTTCGGGACGGTGCACATAATAAGGACCTCAGTTGTTGGGATTGTAGCACTGCTCGTTTTTGCAAAAAAAAATAAAAACCGTTAAATAATCACATTTTTTCCCGTTTTTAACACTTCCACGGCTTACGCTGCCAAAATGGTGCCAGTTAGGATGAAAATGTATAAAACCAATCTTGTAGAGCATAAAATTTCCTATAAAAAAGTCAGTGACGGCACCTATCTATCTATTATAGTTTAGCGGCGAGAGCGACCGGAAAAAAAAGCTCGAAAATGCTCCATTTCCACGAAAACCCCAAAAACGCACTTTAGCTGCAAAATTCGGTTTACCCATGATAATTTGTATGAAGAAATCCGCCGATTTTTTTCATGCAATAGAACAATCGAAACAAAAGATTTCATGCCACAAAAAATTTTTTTCTCGCTTTTTCAATTTTTTGAGGTCATTTGTTGCTCATTTTTTTCAGAATTTACATTTTTTCGTAAAACAAGCGTAACTTTTGACCTAATCATCGGACAACGTACAAGTTTTTAGAATCTCTTCGTCTGTAGATGATTCAAAAATGCGATCTCCTGACATGTCGCCGTATATGCAGCAGCAGCGCCGTTATTTGCAAGTAAACAAAGGACATTTTGTTTCGGACCGTTTTTAACAATAAACAATTCATTTATTGCAAATTTTTTTGTTTGCTAATTTAACAATATCATTTGAAGAGTGTCTCAGATTTTTTTTTTTTTTCTCAAGGCAGCCATTGTTGTAAAATTGTTATTAACAATTAGAATAAATTAACATTTTAAAACTTTGATGTAGCGTAATTTTTTCTTTTATTTTTCCCTTTACAAATTTTACCATTTAAAAAATTACAAAAAATTTTTTAATGTCGAAATCGGTTTTTGCAATAACAATATGTGTTTATAACAATTTTTTTACAAGCTCGAAATGGATTTTTAAACGATTTTTTCCGCGCTGCACGATGATATTTTTTATTTTCATTCATTTCTGTTATTTATACTATTTGTTAATAACAATTTTATTATAAAAAATGTCTCAACAACGATTTTTTTTTTTTTGGTTCTTGTAATTATACCAAATTTATATCACCGAATAATAATTCCCGAAAAAAATCCTGATATCCCAGCATAAATATTTTTCTTCGTTTTTCCATGGCTTTTACCGATTATAAGTGAATAATTTCAAACTATCTAGAAAAATCGAAATATACTTTAAGGAAATAATATTCCAAAATATTTCGTTCATAAAAAAAATTTCCCAATTGTGTTCGAATCGTTTCGGAGAGCAGGTATAAACCGATCGATCGTTTCTATTATTCCAAGAATTCTTTCGAAATGGCAGTATCCGTTAAAACCCACACAGACGCTATTACATGATGGTGTGCATATTTATGCTCGGATATCAGGATTTTTTCCGGGAATTATTATTCGGTGATATAAATTTGGTATAATTACAAGAACCAAAAAAAAAAAAATCGTTGTTGAGACATTTTTTATAACAAAATTGTTATTAACAAATAGTATAAATAACAGAAATGAATGAAAATAAAAAATATCATCGTGCAGCGCGGAAAAAATCGTTTAAAAATCCATTTCGAGCTTGTAAAAAAATTGTTATAAACACATATTGTTATTGCAAAAACCGATTTCGACATTAACAAATTTTTTGTAATTTTTTAAATGGTGAAATTTGTAAAGGGAAAAATAAAAGAAAAAATTACACTACATCAAAGTTGGAAAATGTTAATTTATTCTAATTGTTAATAACAATTTTACAACAATGGCTGCCTTGAGAAAAAAAAAAAAAAATCTGAGACACTCTTCAAATGATATTGTTAAATTAGCAAACAAAAAAATTTGCAATAAATGAATTGTTTATTGTTAAAAACGGTCCGAAACAAAATGTCCTTTGTTTACTTGCAAATAACGGCGCTGCTGCTGCATATACGGCGACATGTCAGGAGATCGCATTTTTGAATCATCTACAGACGAAGAGATTCTAAAAACTTGTACGTTGTCCGATGATTAGGTCAAAAGTTACGCCTGTTTTACGAAAAAATGTAAATTCTGAAAAAAATGAGCAACAAATGACCTCAAAAAATTGAAAAAGCGAGAAAAAAATTTTTTGTGGCATGAAATCTTTTGTTTCGATTGTTCTATTGCATGAAAAAAATCGGCGGATTTCTTCATACAAATTATCATGGGTAAACCGAATTTTGCAGCTAAAGTGCGTTTTTGGGGTTTTCGTGGAAATGGAGCATTTTCGAGCTTTTTTTTCCGGTCGCTCTCGCCGCTAAACTATAATAGATAGATAGGTGCCGTCACTGACTTTTTTATAGGAAATTTTATGCTCTACAAGATTGGTTTTATACATTTTCATCCTAACTGGCACCATTTTGGCAGCGTAAGCCGTGGAAG
Source organism: Dyspetes luteomarginatus (assembly GCA_963669185.1). NCBI lineage: Eukaryota > Metazoa > Arthropoda > Insecta > Hymenoptera > Ichneumonidae > Dyspetes > Dyspetes luteomarginatus. The sequence continues at coordinate 16,465,979 of OY769903.1, read as the reverse complement.
TGTTAAAAACGGGAAAAAATGTGATTATTTAACGGTTTTTATTTTTTTTTGCAAAAACGAGCAGTGCTACAATCCCAACAACTGAGGTCCTTATTATGTGCACCGTCCCGAACATTTTCCATATTTTTTCATCCAGTGCAAAATTATTGGAATTTAAAATCGGAATTTGACTGGCCTAACATAGCTACTACGAGCTACTAGCAACGAAGATTGAGGTCTATAGAAGCCCAAAGCCTATAGCCCGCTTGGTTCCAATTTTTTCGTGAGTCAAACATACGCTAGGAGGCTCTAGTGTCGACCCATCGATATGCTCCGCCTTCTAGCTTCGATGCTCGCAACCATCTGACTACGGTGGGGTCACGTAGCTTCCCCTGACTTCCCTCTCTGTGGCTTCCCCTACCGTCTCTCATTCTGCACTGCTCGACGACGCGCGGCGGCGGACTTATTTTTACGAACACTGACTACATCCACACGACGAGCTTTATTCCAATTTTACTAACATCGATGTACTAAAATCGAGCGTAATGCGCGATGTAAATAGCGTATTATACTCGAATTAACAACGTACGTGTAAACCGGAGTAAATAATTGAAACCCAAACCTAACTTGCAAGATGCTGCACTGAAATCGTACGAACCAGTTCCTTTAAACAAACATCAGTGCCTTCAGCCTCCAGAAAAGAAAAACCGGAGTAATGAGAGCTTGGATGACGCCCGCAAAAAAATAATTATGGAAACTCTCCCCAACTCGGCTTATGTGCAACATAAGTAAGACCAAAAGTACTTTATGAATTTTGACTAATTTCTACTGAGTGTACGGTCCAATAAATATAACCAAAGAAATATTGTTTTCAGGAAAGGCCGCCATAAGCCCATTTTTCCGGTGCCAAACGATGCCAAAGTTTTAACAGAAACTGAGCTCAAAAGCATCGAGTCAATCTTTGACAATCAGTCAAGTGAATTCATGGAAATAATTAAAAGAAACAACTGTATAGCTGTCAAAGGATTGCTGTCAACAAACATTGCAGTTGTTAGAAACAGATTGTCGTAAAGTCTGTAGAGAGACGAAATTGTCGTACGGCAAATGGCTAGATGAGCGAAAATATCGCATCACCGGCACTACTTGCTACAGTTTGTTTACTTACTCCAGCAACAAACAACCTAATTGGGATAAAAAGTGCTCTACATTCTTCGAACCGAAAGCTTTCAAAACCGAGTACACCGAGTATGGTAAAGTCACAGAAGCCAAAGCACGTTGTCAATTTGAAAAAGTGACGAATCAAAAAGTTGTGGAAACTGGGCTCGTTGTTTCACAACAAGTTTTTTGGCTAGCATGCTCCCCTGATGGTGTAATTTTCGAAAGGGGAAAGCCAAATACATTGGTAGAAATGAAATGCCCGTTTGCAGGCAAATCGATGCCTATCGACGACGCTGTGAAATCGCAATTTGGCAAGTGTCTGTCACAAAATGACAAAGGTGAAATGAGCTTGAAGAAAAAGCATTGTGGCCAAGTACAATTGGGAATGGCTGTGCTGAATATTGAAAAATGTCTGTTTATTATTTATGCAGATTACGATAAGAGTTTTATCACTTTGACCGTCAATTTTGATAAAATATTTACGTTGAAAATGTTGACAACGCTAAAAAAAGTCTATTTTAATATTATGGTGCACAAAATTTGTGAGGTCAGCTGATATCGATATCAATAATGAGAATATTGATACGAACAACAACTTCAGTGGTAGTCAACTTCTATTATGCGATTAGTCTAATGATAATGCAATGACTGAAAGTTAGCTTCCTGTGATACAAGAATTTAATTGTATGTGATACGACTGCCAAATTATTTGCAAGCCAAAGAAAGAAAATAAATTGTTCTACGTTTTCAAATACTTTTATTGTTCACACATGATTTTTTCCCTGTTTACAAAATATTTATTTTATTTACAATTTCATTTTTTACGTTGACAATATCAATATGTTGACAAGTAATTGAATGAGTGTCTCATTGATCCTTCATGAATTTATCATTTGCCAAGATTGGAGAACCGAGATTGATTGTGGTACATATGATTGTAAATATTTCTCCAGCGAATGGGAGGAGACTGACAGGCATTGTATCTCCTAAAATACTAAAAGTTTTTATTCTCTGATTCGATCTTTCAACATGAACTCTAGCTTTCGCAATATTGCATGTCAGTAAAGATTCAGATTTAGAAAATTGTTTTTTTTTCTTTAAAAACGGTGGTCTTATCAGCTTCCAACCACGTTCGGCACACATTTTATCAATTAAAAAACCACGATCAACCATAACGCCATCCCCTGGCTCCAACAAGTCTTTTAAATCACATTGCTCAAAAATATCGGTGTCAGAGACTCTGCCGCCATAAGGGTTTGAGATGTACGAAATATTTCCTGCAGGTGTAACTGCAGTCATAACTTTAAATGTCTCAGACTTTTTGTAATGAGAATAACAAATCACTTGACAGCAGAGCTTTGACGGTCTTTGAATAAAAATTTCAGTACAGTCGATAACTGCTCGAGTATTTTCAAATACCTCAAAACATTGTGGCAAATTTCGCGATATTTCGTCTTTTGAAGGCCACTCTATTGCTACTTTTAAGCTCTCACTCAACAATTGGATCATTTCTAGGAAGACTCTTTGACAGTGCTGTACTGTGTAATATTGAAACAAGCCGGCCAAAAAGCTGTATGTTATATTTTGTTTCAACTTTACATACGTCATGACCACTTTGTTTCTTAAACTCATTCTTGAATTATATTGATCTGGATGTTTTTGTAACGTTATGCCGACAAGATTAACAATAGAGTCTAATATCGCATATGATTCTATTCCTGTGGCAGTGCTCAAAGCACTGTCATTGGGAAACAAATCCAAAAAATTAGGCAAGATATCGCTCGTTTTTACTTGAACTCCAATATCTTTAGTCAACTCAGGAGTAATTGACTTGTTACAATGCGTTAAGACATCATTAGTTGAAATATTATTGTCAATTGAGTATCCAAGCGACTGATGTAACGAATCATCAAAGGATAGCGCCGGTAACCGCTGCGCTGAGACATCTCCGGGCTGATTCAAATCACTCTTTGTCACCTCCAATTTTTCTCCCATCTCTTCGTGGAAACTGGATTCGCACTTCTTGAGTCGAATAGTCTCTTCTTGAGGTGCAATTGTATCGAGCCTCTCGACGTTATTTCGTCTTAAACGTCTCTCAAATCGTTGACGATCAATTTCTTTTTTTTTTCGCAGATTGCATGAGACCGCTGCTAGATGGCAAATTAATAGAAGGGATAGCGTTCTTCTTTAAAAAACGCTTTTTTGCTGCAACATCTGTAAGAATTAATTCTGTCATGAAAAAGTCGGTCACTGGAGTTTCATAATTTCTAGGTTATGTTATGCTAAGATTTCTTACTTACCAGGCAATAAATAATCCTCCTTTGTAAAGCGGAATGCACACACTCTCATTTGACCCGTCACTGTCTTAATGTTTAAAGCCTTTGTTCATGCTTTAAAACTGTCAATCGTTTCAACACTGTCGAAATGATTTTTAACATAGACAGAGCGCTCACCAATTTTTGGAAAGGCGTGAAAACTCAACTCTATGTTTTTCTTTGATGAACTTTCACACCCTTGTACAACACAGTAAATTTTTTTTTTTCCTGTCGGTGTACGTGACGAATATTTTGCGGGGTGCATTATTGCAATTATTTTGCGATCGATAAAAATCCACAGAAAAACACGTGAACTGACTATAACTCTTATTCCTCCTTTTTCTGTTTCCGCTCTCGACCACCAGATGTCATGTCTCTCTATGTTGGATCCCAATAGAAACAAATGTAACTAGGAAGAAAATACAATGCGTGGAATGTTTTGTTGTTTCATTAAACAACGACCGCCAGATATTGCTCAGGTAGAAAAATAATATTATGGTGAGCTTGCAGGGATTACAATTTAGGCTGTTATTTTCAGTTCTTTTGAGTACTTCGAAATAAGATAAAAATCTTGAGGAAAGTAACCGTTTTGAAGATGACTTCAATTTTAAATAATGATACCAAAATTTTCCGTCAAATTAGTTTTAAAAAATTATTACAATATATTTGCCGGAAACAAATATTTTTTTACTCACCACATGGATTCCCTGATTTTTCTGAATACATTAGATGTTTTTCTCAATTTTGAAATTTTCATATTCAAAAATCGAAAAATTGATGCAACGTTGCAAGTTTCGGATATGATTCCATAGAGAAATTTCATATTACACATTTTAATTTTCAAGATCACTGAACAAGCAGTTATTTAAATGCAGTCTGTTATAATACGCAAAAACTGATATTTCGAAATTGAGAGAAAATTCTCAAAAAATCAATGTATTCGGAAAAATCAGGGAATGTCTTTCGTAAGTGAAAAAATAATGTTTCGGTCAATTTGTTGAATAAATTCTTTTTAACCAAATTTTAAATAACTTTTTGGTTTTATTACTATTACCAATTAATATTATCATTATTTGCAATGAGGCTAGTCTAAGACACAGCGCGTGCAATTAAGAAAAGAATGAAAGACTTAAGACAGTATCAAGTGCGTTTGTAACTTATTAATATCGCGAATCATGCAATGATGTCTTTATTGACAAAATTCTACCGATGTATCGGACATAACGTCAATTCCAGACTGGCAAAACAAGAGTCTGAGGACTTTAAACACATGCTCGCGCGCGCATGCGATAGGAATATACGCGGGAAAAGCTGATGAATGCCCCATTTTAGAGTGGGGAGTTCATCAGCCCCTACTCTCAGAGCGAGAGAGGTCGCATCATCAAGTTAATCGTGAATGCGCGAGAGATAGCGCCGTCAAGCTAATCACGATTGCGAGAGATAGCGATAGTCCAATATCATCGTTACATCTTAGTACGAGCAGGGGCAAACGCGTGACCTGCTCGTATTAACATGTTGCTCTCTCTCTCTTATAAAAACTTTTTTCACTGATTTTTTATATTTTATTCATTGTGTATATCGCAAATTGCATAATTGCAAAAAAAAAATAATAATAATGTAGCCGGGGATTAAACTACCGACGTGCACATACAGGAGCAGCGCCGTACCAATTACCCCAACTTGGATACGTATACTTTTATTATCTTTTTAAGTATAAAAATCGTGTCCCCGCTCGGATGTCGATTTCATTAGATTTGCTTGGTTGGGTTAATTAACTCCTAGTTTACGTAAATATAAAGAAATAATTAAAAAAATAAGTTTGACTCGACGTAGTGGTCAGTAAAATGCAAAAGTATTTGCAATAAATAGCTCTATCTTCGTCGGTATCAGCAATGTAAACCCAAACCCCCACTCTACGTTTATATCGCTCCTGTGCGAGAGAGCGCACCCATCACCCCAGCTGCGAGTGCGAGTGAAATAGCATCATCACCCTGACTCCGTAGGTAGAGCCAACGCCGTTATACAGCCGCTCACGTGTGTTAGTTCTGTACGTGAGCGCACACATGTAAACTCGACGCTAGCGACATCTTACCGTTGGGGTGAAAGCTTGTCCTAGCACCTTAATTTTTTTGGAATCAAGCAGGCTTTGTGCTTCTATAGACCTCAATCTTCGTTGCTACTAGCTTCTCGTGTGAACGAGAACGCTAGTTCACTCGCGAGCATTAGACGCGGAGTGCTATGAAGATAACGGAAGGCACATGGTAATCAGCGATCTCAAAAACGCCCGAGTACCGAGTTTCGCCGAAATGAAGTCACTGTTTTAATTCTGATCATTTTCAATTTCTGAATTTTGAGTTTAGATTTGTAATCAAGGACTTCAAAACCTTGGGAGAAAAATTTAGAGATAATCATAATGATGAAAAATGTATGGTGAATGTATGGTGCTTAGGGGTGAGGGGTAATTTATTAATCAACAGTTCCAGTGCATCTTCAATAAATATCAACAAATCGTTGTCTACTATAATTCTTACACTGTCAAAATATTAAACTTTACGGAGTCTCTTGATATGTAAGTATGATTCTGGAGAATTTGTGAACTGTTACGTCCTGCTTTATTTGTCAGGATGGGAAGGTGACTCGCAATGTGTGATCGCTCTTGTGAGTCAGGACAATTAAGCCCTCTACTCCGAGGACAGAGATCTCGTCAAGTCTACGCTGTAATCTATTTTACTTCTCGTGAGAGAGGAGAGGGAGAGCCGATAGTAACTAACCGTTGGATCATCAGCGTAGAGGATTCACTCGATCATAGATAATTATCAACTCTTTTTATGAGTCGTACAAACAGTACTCACCGTCGAGCTTGAACTGTAACGGTTACAAGTTGTCAAGGTTGGATTGTACGGCTGCAATTTCTGTAGATGACTCAGCTTTGGGTCATTGATCAGGTTTCGAGCAGGTTGTTGAAATGAGTGGGGACCGATTTTATCATTCACCCTTTACTTGGTTAATTTTTATTAAACACTTGTAAATTTTATAAAGACAATAATATAAAAATCGAATAATTCAGCCGTTAGTGTTCAAATATCGTACACGATAATTTCGCGAAGTATAATCTGTACGTAGTATCGTCGAGCAAGTTAGTTAATTAAAAAACTGGAGCCGGCGAACCACCTTTTCGGTTGGAACAAAACTAAAAATGTTGTGTGTCGACGAGCAATCTTACCGGGTGGAGTTCGGGGTGTTAAAGACTATAGAGGCTTTGTGGAGGCAGTTTTTACAGTAGATTCTCTTCTGACTAGATTATTGATTAGAACCTTACTCATCGTCAAAGTGAGCTTGAGAAGGGATATGCGAGGGCCTCGGTCCTACGTAAATTCGTATACCGCGGGGCTCACGCTTCTAAGTGAGCTTGGAAGTGGATATGCGAGGGCATCGGTCCTATGTAAATTCGTATACGGCGGGGCTCACGCTTCTAAGTGAGCTTGGAAGTCGATATGCGAGGGCCTCGGTACTACGTAAATTCGTATCCCGTGAGGCTCACGCTTCTAAGCGAGATTGTGAGGGGATATGCGAGGGCCTCGGTAGTACGTACATTCGTATACCGTGAGGCTCACGCTTCTAAGCGAGATTGGGAGGGGATATGCAAGGGCCATGGTGTCATGTACGACGAAATTTTTTATAGTTAATTCTAAGATCTTTTATCCATATTCTGCGTTCTCGAAAAACCACAGTAACATAGCCATCACAACCAACTATACAAAATATTAATACATTTCACGACTCATTCTCACTAGGAGAGCTACTTATCACCCTTCTTTCTCACACCCATGGCTATGCCATGTTAGCTGTACACATAGTAATGTAATACACGTGTTCATCGACCAAGAGATCATAGGTCTATTCGACTGCTCTCTAAGAGAGCGACAATAACAGTTATTTTGGAAAGAACACCAATAGTAACCCTAGAAGTCACTCGCGCATCTGTGTCACTTGAGCGACAAACTATAATATCTAATTTTTATTGCCGCTCCAGGAAGCACCACATTTTCTTAGGAAGACGAAATAAGCCTACTACATCTATGCCCAAATTTGTAATAGTTGTCCCCCACTTAGCCACTTTTCCCATTATAAAAACACCACCCGCTTTTCCTTCAGCAAGTTAGTCCATCTCAGAACTTCACCGCGGCGTAACGCTGCCTGTCTCCAGGTCTTCTGTAGAAGAGAGTGAGTCGGGTAGTAGTTAGTCGCCTTTATATTTAGCAGGAGTGTCAAGATCACACTTCTATATTTCTCAAATCATTATATACTTATACTCTGTCCGCGATTTCGGGTCTTCTGTAGAAGAGAGTGAATCGTTGTCAATATAAAAGTATCAAGCCTATACATAAAGGTGAATTGTAAAGTTATAAAAGTACCAAGCCAAAGAATACCAAAAGTAAAACATAAAGTCACATAAAGACTTCTAAAAATCGAGAAACATAGATTACGACGTAATAATTATAATAAATAAAAAGGGTTGTAAAACCCAACTCAACGCTCAAACAAACGAAAGACACCTCTCCGATAAGGTAACTAAACGATTTATATTAACGATTATAATGTTAACGGAATTGATCACGAATGTAACGAATGTACTCAACTAATCACGTTGCATTTATATTCAATAAATATATCTCAATTGTGTGCATAAAGTTGGACCTTATACTTCTTTATTCAGTAGAAATTAACCTATTCAAATCACCTAGTCGAAACTAACAAAATCTCTCGAGGTCTTACAGCGAACATTCCCACTCCCCTATTGATCCATCGTTTTAAAATATCGATTAGGATTAATAAATGGAGTCAACGTTTACCGCTCGACGTTTGATTCGAATTTTCGCGCGCCTTCGGACGTAACAATGGTACTACGTAAATTCGCATACCGCGGGGCTCACGCTTCTAGGGAGCGTATAACTTGGGGACACATGCCTCTTGATTTTATAGTGTAGGTGACCGTGCATTTATGGATCGTAAAATGTGACATCTCCTGTGTAGGTTAGTTTAGGCTACTAAATTACCTATGTTTCTTGTGTAGAGAATGAAATTCAAGCGTTATGTATATACTCTTTTGATGCTATTGGATGCCATGGATTATTGACCATATTTTCTAGCGCTTTTTACTAGCTCAATGTTCACAGTCCCTTTTCTGTCGTTCAATACATCGCGTAAAAGTCGTGTTTTCATTTGATAATCAAGTGAACGAAGGCGTCCTTATAAGTAGAAATTGAAAGTTCTATGAGGTGGTCAATTCTAGTATAGGCGTAGACAGTTGTACCACGCGTAATTATTAATTTGTAAAAATGTATACCGCAGAACGTAACAGAACGCAGTTCTGGGATTTCGCTCATTATATGACCAGATATCTGGGAACCTGCTTATCAGATAACCGACGGAATAGCTAAAATAGTTCCGTGAAAACGTGGCTTGTGTGTCTCGGATAACTGAATAGTAGTTTGTTGAAACCTCGACATGCGTAATGCAGGCCCTGGCGGGCATAACGATGGAGACAGCGATCAATAAGTGAAGAAAGTAATCACGTAAAAACTTTTAGAACGACATAGCTGAAATATTTTTCTATTAATTCGGTCGATTCTGATCTCTGTCGACAGATTATAACCAAATCATGACGAAAGCATCATTTCAAATGCATTTGTATCGATATTTTCTGGAAGAAAAGAGTGGCAGAATAAAAGCGGTGTAGAAAGGTACATCGTTCAGGAAAAGATAATTGGAGAACCTTCGGCCATAAAATGTACTCTTTCCGAGACTGTACGGAATCTCTCGATTTCAATATAAACACAAGCAAAGGGAAGAGCGATATAAAGTTATGTAATTGAACGCACCTTCGATTAACATACTCATCTTTCAATATCACTGTCCGACATTTTTCGACTTTTCTGATGCTATGTGAACAAATATGGGTGATTTTGATAGATTTTTTCCCGTACATTACGAATTTGAAAATGAAAACATTTCAGCACGGCAAGTTTTTCGAAAAAACGGGGTCAAAGTGCCTAAAAACACGTTTTGTGGCACTTTTTGAAGTCCCGCCAAAAACTAATGTGACGTGCTAGAATTGTCCAAGAGAGCTTAAATGAAAGCTTGAACCTTAAACTCGAAAGCTATTAAGCAATCAACTGTGTGCCAATACTTCAGTATGGTGAAGCACAAGTTTTGCACCCGGGCGCGCACCAATTTTGCTCCCCCGTTTCAAAACGGGGTAATACATAGTTCCTATAAACAGATCTGTCTACAGCTTCTTCAGTTTAAATACGATTTCATATGTTCTTTTTTAATCGAAAGTATAAGAAATTTACTACAAAATGGTTACAGTCTATTTTTAAATATTGTTTAAAATATTTTTTTATTTGATAACTAAATGAAAATTGCACACATTTTCCTCTACTCAACCATGTTATTTTCTTAAAATTTTGCGATTTATACTTAAATCGTTGAAATACAACATAGGGTGCTTTTTGGTGTGAGTTTCCTTGCATCTCAGAATTCAGGATGGTCTTTTCCGGGTGATTATTTCGTGTTCCCAAACAAGTCCTATACTGTTTTTCAATGTTTTAAGTATAAATCGAAGTATTTAAATAAAATTGGTTGCGCAGAAGAAATTGTTTGAAATTTTCATTTATTTATTAATAAAAAATTATTTTAAACAATATTTTTAAATCGGCTGTGATCATTTCATTGTAAATTTTTTGAACTTTCGATTTAAAAAAGATTGAATGAAATCGTATTTAAACTGGATAAGCTTCAGACAGATTTATCCTGTCACGTACAACGAAATTTTTACAGTTAATTTTAAGATCTTTTACCCATATTCTGCGTTCTCGAAAAACCACAGCAACATAGCCATCACAACCAACTATACAAAATATTAATACATTCACGACTCATTCTCACTAGAAGAGCTACTGTTATCACTTTTCCTTCTCACACCCACGGCTATGCCATATTAACTGCACACATAGTAATGTGTAAAACACATGTTCACCAGCCAAGAGGTCATAGATCTATTTGACTGCCCTCCAAGAGAGCGACAATAAAAGTTATTTTGGAAAGAACACCAATAGTAACCCTAAAAGCCACTCGCGCATCTGTGACACTTGAGCGACGAACTATAATATCTAATTTTTATTGCCGCTCCAGGAAGCACCACAATTTCTGAGAAAGAGGAAATGAGCCTACCATATCTATGCCCAAATTTGTAATAGTTGTCTTCCACTTAGCCACTTCCACTTAGCTTAAGAGAGTGAGTCGGGTAGTAGTTAGTCGCCTTTATATTTAGCAGAGTTTTTCAAAAATTGTATCAACGCGGTCACGCTCTCCGACTCCAGGTCTTCAGTAGAAGAGAGCGAGCCGGACTGTGTAGATCACACTTATATATTTCTCAAATCATTATATACTTATACTCTGTCCACGATTTCGGGTCTTCTGTAGAAGAGAGTGAATCGTTGTCAAAATAAAGTATCAAGCCTATATTAAAGGTGAATTATAAAGTTATAAAAGTATCAAGTCAAACAATATCAAAAGTGAAATATAAAGTCATATAAAGACTTCTAAAAATCGAGAACATAGATTACGACGTAATAATTATAATAAATAAGGATTGTAAAAACCAATTCGACGCTCGAACAAACGAATGACACCTCTCTGATAAGGTAACTAAACGATTTATATTAATGATTACAATGTTAACGGAATTGATCACGAATGTAACGAATGTACTTGACTAATCACCTTGCATTTATATTCAATAAATATACCTCAATTGTGTGCATAAAGTTGGACCTTATACTTCTTTATTCAGTAGAAATTAACCTCTTCAAATTACCTAGTCGAAACTAACAAGATCTCTCGAGGTCTTACAGCGAACATTCCCACTCCCCTATTGATCCATCATTTTAAAATATCGATCAGGATTAATAAAAAGAGTCAACGTTTACCGCTCGACGTTTGATTCGAATTTTCGCGCGCCTTCGGACGTAACAATCCACAGGAACTATGTATGTATGTATGAGATTTTACACCGATCCCCTTCGGGGTTACGGGCTCCCTTTCTCCATCTCGGCATCTCCCTACATTTTGTCGTTTTGTCTCGGGTTCGATTCTCTGCATTGGAGCTCGTCGCACCAAAGGTTGTCCTGGGTGGATTTTAACCACGGAAATCCCAAATTCTCGCTCTCTCTCGATAACCGTCGATAGTGTTGAAGCCGACAAGAAGCATGTGTCAGCCACACGCATAGGTAACGCTCGAGCAGATGGTGGGGCGACAGCGCTCTGCTCTCGCTCGCATTGATATTCCACAATCGATTTGCCTTGCCGTGAATCGCGAGTATTGCTGTGACGTCAACCATTCTTGCGCATGGTCAGGTATGATGATGATGGACTAGAAGGTCTCGCTGAACTAGACAAGCTGTCGCTCGCTTGAATATACGGGAAATAAAATATTACAACAACATTAGAGATGTGACGGTAAATTAATGTATGACCCTCGTGGATTGTCTCGGGGGGACTCAGCCGAGAAGAGGTGTCGCTCTCGTTCCGTGCCAAAAAAGAGCGCCACAAATGTACGCTTTGAGGACGTGGTACAGAAATACACGTCACAAAACTTTGACCCTTTTTTTTCGAAAATTTGACGTGCTGGAGCATTTTTGTTTTCAGCTTTGTGATTTGCGGAAATAATCTATCGAAATGACCTGCGTTTGGTGGCACAGCAAAATCAGTGTCGGACAGTGTATTCAGAGCAGCCACGGATCCACGTGACCGATAAGATGTTCTAAATGAATTCAAAAGCTTTACGTTGTTACGTCCTGACTTGCTACTTTTCCATCTCGGTCAAGGAAAGCAAGCTCTCCCTTTACACGTTCTCGGAAAAAGCGCATTGGTCAGAGTGTTGCCCTGTTTCGAGCCTAACCTTGCGGAAAAAAACTCAGGATGGGCGGGAGCGTATTGTGGTTGTTTTTATGAAAGGTGATAGAGTTCAATTTTAATTGTTGGAAAAAATTGTGAATAATGAAATCTAATTAAGATTCTTCATCTTGAAATCGCGTCACATTAAAATTGCAGAAGCTAGTCTATTTTATTACAGCACCAGCCGATCTTTAAGTTTGCCGTGAAATGTTCTCTTCTGAATGGAAATTATTTATTTGGACGCGCTTTATCATTTTGAGAATAAATAACGAACGAGGTTTTGGATTTAACTAAACTGTTTGGGAATTTTAGAATAACAAAAGAATTTACTTCCGACGCGAAGAACTATGGTACACATGTCGAAGGAAAGAATAAAAAGGGAATGAACGACAACAAAAAAAACTGCGGAGAAAAGGGGAAACTCTTGACACGTTGGTGAGATTCTCTAACACACTGTATTAGCCCTCAGGGCCGTATCGGCGGGACCTCTCGTCCAAGACTCTGTAACGCGCACTGATTTTATATGTGGAGACAGCATGCTTGCAAAGATAAACATTTTAATTGTACTTACTCGGTTGTAGTAGAGAAAGTAAATGAATTGAGGATGATGCTGATGATGTTGATGATGATGGTAAGAGTGGCGGTAACGAATATAAGGTGCTGATGGTGGCCGGAAAAATCAGGTGAGGGTGTGATGAATAATTTGGAGATAACTGACGTTCATTTAGGAAAGTTTATTGATTTAATTTACGAATGTTCTTTTGTGAGGTAAATTATAAGAATAATGTATATATAACTTTTGACAAAATAGAATAATAAAACCACACACGAAATTTAAATGTTAGATGAGAAGAAATATTGAAATTTAAAATGGTTAATAAATGGAAATAGTAAATGGTACAAAGACTGTCGCGGATTTACTTTCAATTCTCACGCGGCGAACTCTCAACTCTAAACTGAACTTAAAACGGAACTGCCTTGAACTGCCTCCCTGAACTGCTCCTCCCGGCCTCTGACCCCTAATTATATAAGCTGTGATTCAGTAAAAGTGGGCCATGACCCCTCGGACGCTTTACACTCCGCACACCTTCGAGTATGCGTGTGCTTATCGCCCCTCATGTCTCGATACAATGAATTTTGGAAGAGTTGTCTTTTACATGAATAATTATTGAATTTTATTTGGAATTAATATGATCTTATTTCTACTCATTCATTCATCCAGTCTTACGCAAAAATTGGGTTCGCAAATCCCATTATTTTGGGTATTTTCTGCGGATTTCTTAAATGTTACGCAGGCGCATTGCAGCCTGACTTTTCTCTCTGCCTATTCATCTCCCTCGCTCCTCATTCATCTCTGCATCATACGGACTCTCTTCCTCAGAGGCGCGTGCGCTCGCCAGGCCCCCTACGTAGGGACTCTTTCCACCCTCTCCTCTACATACTCTCATTCACTCTCCTCTACATACTCTCATTCGCTCTTCTCCTCCTGCTTCTTACTTCCTCATGTGTCGTTTCTTATCCTGTCCTTGTCTTTCATTTAATTTCTTCCTTAGGTGACGGAACACCTTACTATATCATACAATCGATGTATAGTTCATGCTTCCGCAACTACCAAGTCAATGGATCATTAATGATTTTAGATTATATGGAAAACCGTGATTATTATTATGGATCTCTGATAAATGATATACTGGATTTAATAAAGTTCCATTTTATTGATTGATAAATCCCGAAGATCTCTGAATTTTTGTTTATATTTGAAGGTTTGTTCCTCAAAAATAATTTAGATGGGTTTGAAGCTTTTACATCTATAAATTAATGATCCCGCAAAAATTAAGTCAATGGGTTTAATTAAGTCAATGGGTTTAATTGGGATTAATTTTTACTCTCGATCGAATTATATAATTATTGAATTTGCGGCTAATTTATAATTTGATAACCTGATTGGGTTACAACAATAGTTTTATTTTATGTAAGAAATCAATTCATTCTTTCCATGCATTTCGAAATTCACACGAGTTCGTATTTGTTCATTAGTGATTCTACAATAAGAGATCTGAAATCGAAACATCATAAATGCTTTATCGGGGTGTCTTGATTGGACCATTGCATACGCGTGATCTCGGGCTCCTTTGGTTACTCATTCGTTCCCCTCTTCCTCCGCAGAGAATGTACCCACGAGCCTCGCATGGAGCGTTTCCAAGCAGATCCGATAAAATTGTAGGGAGGGCTCGCATTCGTTACAGGATTGCGAGTGAGATGACCAGCCTTGGAGTCGAAGCATGGGCTTCGAGTATAGGTGGAACAAGCACGCATGGCATCGCCTGCCAACGCATCTCTTCGTCATTTCTGCATTCACAGGGTAACGTCACGTGGTCCTCTCATAGCCCAAGCTGTTGGATTCTGACTCTTGTTACTCGCTTCAAATATTTATTTTAATGTAGATAAGATTTCTTCGAAATCCTTCTTGATAATGGCACTTGACTTCCCGTCTAAACATCCGCCGTCTTCGGATAATTCTTGCCAACGAGAGTGACGATATACTGTTTATAATTTGCATGTAGTCACAATCCAACGCCAATTTCTCCCGGATGATTATTGCATTCAAAGTTTTTAAGAAAAAGGAAATACTATTTGAAGTCGTGTAAAATTTTCATGCCCACTTTGGTACCCTAAAATTATATAAAAAATAAACTTTTGTTGATGGCCTGACCCAGGTACTCATGCTCATACTTGAATCTACCTTTAATTACTATTCGTCTCTACGCAACTTTCGGGAATTCCCTCGGTCATATTATTTCATGGGATGGTGATTCGTTGTACAAGTCGTATGCGCTCACTCATATACACATACATTTGTGGGGGACCATTGGTATGGTGTGCCGGTTCAAACAAGTGGACGCACGGACGGTAGTAGTGCCCCACGCTTTTTCACGCTGGGTCAAAGGACTCCCTATGCGCCGAGAAACCCGAAGCTATCGCCAAGGATTTCCAGCTAGCCTTGATATGTTTCTTTTCCGATGGTTGACGATTGTTAGTGTTAGCAGCGATAGTCCTCGCCTTTTCGTCGCTCCCTAGGTGGTTCTTGGTATTGAAAACTCTTCGCTCACACCAACTATCCGTACTTGTAACTTCCATCGATTTATTTAGGTGACGAAAAATTATGCGCACGTGAACTCGACCATGTTTCGTACTTCCCTTCTTATGTCTTGAGAATTGCCCGATTTGACAATCTCTATGAGAAGAGGAAATCCCAAAAGTCACAGGACGTAACAACGTACAGACTTGATAGAGTGTCTCAGGACAAGTACATTTTACCCTAACCAATTGGCGGTAAGGGCTTGTACCTCGAGACCTGGAGACTAAAGGGAAGCAGATCGCCCAAGCCCAACCCGAACGCACATATATACACATCGGCCTAGACCAATAGACTCAATACCTAACTAGCTCTCATTCGCACACACCCCGCCACTCACTCTCTCAGTTTCATTCGTCATTCTCAGACATATCACGCCACATATCCCCCCTCTGTTCTAACTGAGACACTCACTCCCTCGCTCACAAACTATATCCCTCTCTCTCTTCTTCTATTCCGCTTTACTCTCCTTCGGTTTAACAGGACACGTACGCTCTGGGGTTTCCGGCGTCGCATAAGAAGTATTCACTTCAATAATAATGACTGCTGTTGGGAATTAAATTGATAAAACGTTAAGCCACGTATACATCTGAGCATGAACGGGAACGAGACGAGGCGAGGCCGAACGAGTATATGTATGTAGACGTGTAGCCGAGGCTTGGCAAACTGTTTCGTGTGTAGATCAAGGTAGCACGAATGCCATCCGTCGCGAGTCGGTATTTCGAAGAGGATTCGGTACGAACCGTGCAAATCCACACACAAGGCATCCGTTCGGTCTCGCCTCGCCTCGTTACCGTTCATGCTCAGATGTGTACGCGACTTTAGGTATCTTGGATGACTATATAGCATTTCGGTATACAGCGTCTTAAACCATATAAAAAAAAACAAGACAAACAATCGAATAAATAGCAATATACCAACCTACAGCGATAGGTGTGCAGTCAGCGTGTTGGTCTGACGGTCACCAAAGTACAGAAGCGTTGGGCGCGGGCAGTACTAGGTGTGGTGAACGCTTAACCGTGTATAACCTGGCGCATTAAATCGCTGAGCGGGAGATCATTTTCCTCGAGTCTGGTGTTTCCTTGTAGGAACAACAAAACTCTGTCGAAAACCTCTGTCCCTGTGCCAATGGCGAATGCGGTACAATGTAGCTAACAATAAGTCGACAGCGGATGCACCGGAAGTCAGGTTAGCTTAGCGAAGTGCGGGTAGAGTGTATCAGGATGGGTATGAGAAAGATCGTACGTAAAAACCCGCACGTTATATGATACGTTGAAACACAATAATTAAAATTTAAAAAGATAGCAGTGTACCAGCAAACAATATACAATTTTTCTTAACACAGCACAGTTTTCTCATTTAAGAGGTTGCAAGAGGAACAAGAGGTTATTTTCACTGAATATTTTTTTATAATTTGATAGGTGAAAACACTATTGGTTTATTCACAATATCCTCGATGTCTCACACATATTACTCTAAAATCAGCGTATAGAATTTATGTTTCGAGGGCGAGGAATAACACTATTAAATATACTAAAATCAGTTATAAATCTCAGTGGCAGGAAAGCATGCCCCTGTTATCGTCCACGAAGACTTCGGTAAAGTGTGATTTATATGGACGAAATTTGTATATCATGTATGTGTGAGACTACTTATCTCTGGCGTAGAAAATGAATCACTTGGGGAATTTGCTTAAAAAAATAACTAGCTATATCTATAGCTAAGAATTTTTCAATGCAAATACATGCATATATAGGACGGGAGTCTGTATAGCTGTATGTTTGATATTTGCTTCGGTTTGAGTTTGATGGAAAATTAGTTGACTGTAAAATGCTGGTGGAAATGAGGATCGCGAACAACGGATGGGAACAGACAAAGGTTTACACCATGTGTGTCGATTTTCAGCGTTTCTCTTTATTGCACTATACTAAATGAGAGTTCACTGTTGAGTCGCACAATGATGAGTGATCCGATAAAATTATATTAATTCTATCGCGGTTAATTCGCTGAGTAGTCCGTTGAGAATTGTCCGTTACACGAGGCTTGGCTCGACCGCGTGGTGAGAATGAGATAAGCAATGATGATGTACCGAAACTTATGCAAATTGTTGCCCCCGCGACAATCGCTAACTGAGTGAGACCGTGAGTTAAATGTTAGTTTATTTCATGAGTTAATAGTGACTAACGAGCAATACCATGAGTTTGGCAAATGAATAACACGAGAGAGCTCTTGAGCGTGGCACCACTTGTTGCACAAAAATGGCTTCGCTCGGGCTGCATGCCTCACGAGGCCCGCGTGGAACGTTCTAGAACGTTCCACGGTGAGTCCCGGGAGGTGCTGCCCTTGCGATGAGTCGTTTGGGAACCAACACGCTGTGGACAATACAGATTCTCGACTACTGTACCATCCTTTGCGGTGCAGCAGAGTAAACCTATATGTCGTATATATACTACAGTATCTTACTAATATTATAAATGCGAAAGTTTGTATGTTTGGATATTTGTTACTCAATCACGCCAAAACGGCTGAACGGATTTGGATGAAATTCTACTAATAATATAAACGCGAAAATTTGTATGTTTGGATGTTTGGATGTTTGTTACTTAATCACGCAGAAACGGCTGAACGGATAAAATTTCGCATAAAGATAGAGTATATCCTGGATTAACATATAGGATACATTTTACTATGCTATTAACTTACCTTAGGGGTCAAAATCAGTTATAAATATTACCTACTACTTTAGTTGACAAATACATCAATAGATGACGTAATTTTTTCCTCGGTTCGCGCAACCGAGGTTGCCTTAGCGCTGCGCTGACGTTTTTGTTCACAAATCCACCAATAGATGGCGCGTAATTTCATATTGTTATTATTTAAAAACGCGCGGTCATTTTGCACTATTTCATACACGCGAGTTACCGTAGCGCCTACTATATAATTTATCACTGGATGACCCATGTATGTCGTTTATTTGTCTTAAAAATTTGAATTAGGGTATACAATTTGTTCTTAATACTAAATATAACGTTGTATTATGAACAGAGTACTTTCTACGGACCTCAATTTAATGGGTATTGGCTTCGGTATTCTCGTTTGGATCAAATAACGTTTTATCGTTATTGTTTGGGTTTGTTAACTTATTATAGTAAAGAATATCCGGTAACGAGTGAGTCCAATGGCTCGCGCAATGAGGGTTCCGTACCATAATTGGCAAATTTCAACACAATCAAATAATATAAATGCGGTTAATCTATATATTGATATAATATAAATGCGGTTAATCTATCTATCTATTATGTATGATATATATGATGTACATAAATTGTATATGTATGTATATCTACATTTATATCTATGTATAATATATACAGTGGCGTGCAAAAGTTTTGGGCCACCCGATTTTTTTCAGTAAATTGATAAAATATTGGATTTCTCCCCTCGTTAATCGCTTTAAATATTTGAGAGAGCTAGAATATGGATAATAGCGTGAAATATTATTTTTTTTGCAAGGCGTATTTTTTGTGTACTGCGTGGAACGAGTTTCGTCGGTGTGCAAAAGTATTGGGCCGCTATGTATCTCACTGCGGCTCCGCGCATATGCACGGTTTGTTTTCGTTTTCTTCTATATTAGTTTCAAGACATGCTTACAATGGAAAGTCAGTCTTATTTCTGCCAAAATTTCAAACCACACGAATATTCAGGTCCGTTAAATCGTGTTAAAACTTTTTTCAGAAGAAAAGAGTTCTCGTGATTTTCTTCAAAGGCGAAAAGTGCGCCTTCTTGACTGCTTGAGTGGGTTCGCTGCGATGACTTACCGGACTCAAATCCGATTGAACACTTGTGGCAAGATCTGAAAAATTCGTTAGGACGAAAAATATGCATGGAAAATAGAGTGGCCCGAAAGTTTTGCACGTCTCTGTGTATACACGCCAGGGCAAGCCTATATATTAAGTCCAGGGCTCCTGATCCACATAACGAAAAGGTCGAGCCCCGCGTAAGTTAAGTCTCAACTTCAAAACAGCCCGATGTCCCATGCTGAAAATTTGCACAAAATTTATATTTTAGCCACAGAATATTAAAAAAATTGAATGACCCGGATATATTATGGCCTTTTATCAGGAAAAAATCTAATTGTTTTTTACAAAAACGGGCTTATGCCGCTGCAATAAACTTATACATATTTTTTCAACGTAGGTTATGAAAATTAAAAAATCTTGTAGTCTTTGTAATTTGCCAATACCATGCACCATTGTTAGGATATATCTATTCAAAGACAAAATGTCATAATCCGTGTACTCCAACGAATAAAGCATTGTCGATTTTAATACTCGGTAAAAGTATTGTACTTAGATACCTCAATATGTAAAAAAAAATACGCTATGGTCATTTTTTGGGTAGCTGACTTGGCGTGAAATGTCTCATATATATTGTTACGTCCCAGGTTTTATTATAGTGTAAACTTACCATTGACGTAACGTTGTAAGGTTGTTGTTTTGCTCCTTTGTTAGGAAGGGAATGTGCCGATCTGGGATAAGGAGCGTCGAGTGGTGATTAGGTGATTTGTTTAGGTTTATTTGATTGGCATTAGGCATGTAGCGGGTTATGAAATGATTATCGTCGAAAACCCTTTTAAATTCAACAACAATAAAATAATATTATTTATTTAAAAACTCGAACTTATTAGTTTACGAGGCCGACCATCGTGGTCGGCTTTCGAGGTAAGACAGATTTACATTGTGAATAAAAGTAGCATCGTGCACTACGAGCAATGTTAATGCGCAGAAGAAGTGCGCGATTACATGAAGCGCTGCACATCATCGAGGTGTGCAGCGTCTTTCCGACTACCGTGAGATCTCCAGCGTCAGCAAAATTTGCAGACGCCCTTACCGTGAGATCTCTACGGTTCTGAAGCTCGCACGGTGATAACCGGCGAGACAAAAATATAAAATGAGCTAGCAGATAAAAAATAAAATATACGTGATGATCAATTCTATGATAATTTCACGTTAGAATATTTAAAATAAATTGTTCGTGAATAAATCGATGCCAGGACGTAACAATATCAATATATGTATATTGAAACGATTCAAAATTCTGCACGTGCCTTTCTTCGCGCGGTAGAGATTCTGAATCTCGGGAAATCGTCCTACCTAGCAATTTCCGTAATTCCTCGTTTATTTAGTATATGAGTTCTGTGAGGGGTGATAGGTGGGGGGAGTCGTGCTCAGGGCTCGATGTGTGGAGAGAGACAAAAAAAAAGGAATATCTACCAGACTGGTTTAATTTGATTGGGTTTAGCTAATTTTATATTTTCCTGGGGGAGCTTTATGGATCAGAGACTGGGGTTTGTTTTAAAGTTGCCTCAGAGTGGATGTTCTCACTCACATGTATACTAGCGCACAAGTGCTTGACCCTTCATCATAGGCATTCATCATAGGCTTCATAATAGGGCCAAGAATTAGGCGAGTTCCGTGAAGCGGATACTCCAAAGGATACTCTAAAGGCCTGTTGGTAAGAGGGTGTAAGAGAAAGAAGGACACGGATGCGGTGAATGATTGATGAAACGATACAAATTAATAGCGATGATAATACGCATCGATGCGCGACGACGCTCGCTATCCTCGAATAGCGCGTGAGATCAAAATAATAATGGTACTGATACGCATAGAGGCGCGATAAGGAAATATTAATAATAATTCGCTTGGATGCGCGAGATCTAAATAATAATGATAATAATAAGCATTCGCGCGACGACACTCGCTCTTCTCGCTGAGTGCGCTGCAGAAGAAATAATAATAATAATAATGGGACGAGAATACTCTGCGTATTCCCGAAAATAAAATAACAATTATAATAATGAGAATAAGTCTCTACTTGCGTACACGCACGTGCTTACGATCTAAGAATATAATCATCATAATACGCGTTTGCGCGACGACGCTCGTTCTGCTCGCTGCATGCGCGAGATGACAAATAATAATGATAATACGGTGAGAATATTTCGCTGTGCGTACACCCACCCGGCGTATTCCCGAAAATGAAATAATAATAATAATAGTTCGCATAGGTGTGTGATGCCTCTCACTGTGGTCGTTGACCGTGCGGGATGAGAAAAATAAGGAGAATAATATGTCCTTTCCTTACATAGACCACGGGGTGATAAACATAATGCCTAAGATAGCTTAAACTATCTTGAGAGCGAAGAACTCCGGATCGATCAAAACTCGTAAAAATAATCTCCAATATCAATGAAACAACAATGACACGAAGGCTCTGAATATTGATTCAGTAATGATATAGAGATAGCAGTAAGTATTTGAACGCTTGAATCTAGGAAATAATATCTATAATGTACGAGTTAAATGATACAGAGAAAACCAGGTGCATTGGATCACTTGAAATATGGATAATAATAACTACAGCGTTGATCCGATGGCGTTTCGGCACATGGCCATAGGATCGGTACAATAATGAAGAGAATTGAATTAATATCAATAATGACTCTCAAATGGTGATGAAAAGAATAGCGATCATATTGATCTCAAGTGATTTGAATCTTTGACCAACAACAAAAACAAAAATGATTTTAGCCTCCGTGCTTAGACAACCTGGCACAATGCCAGGGGCTTTACACGTTGAGAGGGTCTCTTAGACTAAGAGAGCTCACGTTTTTTAGCTTTGCCTGCCGAAGCATACGAGGGTCTCTATGGCGTAGAGAGCTTACGAGATTGTTGCGTGGTGCGTGGTCGTCAGACGGATGATCAAAGATGATTTGCTTGCGCTCCCATCGCTTTTATTTGCTAGCCATCGTCGTTAATTGTTTGTGGGAGAAGCTTGCTCCTCTCACGCAGCTTTCTCCTACCATTGGCTAGTCAATTTGGTTAGCCCTGGTAGGATTGAGAGACTTTGGTGGTGGCCTAGGCGTGCCTTGCTGCTTGTCCCCATGATGGCGGGTGAGTACGGGGGGTGGCAGTGGGTGAGAGCGAAGACAGAGTACAAATGTATCATATATTCCCTGAGGGAGATTTACGGACCAGGACCTGGGGTTTTTTTAAAGTTGCTGCAGAGTGGACGTTCTCACTCACGGTGGTGCTAGCGCACGAGTGCTTGACCCTTCATCATTGGCTGTTAGAATTGTGGCAATTATCAGGTGAGTTTCATGAGGCGGATACTCCAAAGAGAAAAGGCAGGTGGCGTGAGGGTGTGAAGGGAAGAAGGACACAGATCTTGTGTGAATGCCCGAGATCAAGTCATAACTACAATGATGATTCGCGTTGACTCGCGATGACGCTCGCTATACTCGATGAGCGCGCGAGATGAAAATAATAATAATAATGGAGATACGTCTCACCGTGCGTATACGCCCGCTGTGAAAGCCCAAGAACAAATAATAATAATCTCGCTTGTACGCGTGACGACGCTCGCTATACTCGCCGAGCGCGAGAGATAAAAATAATAATAATAACGGAGATAGGTCTCGGTGTGCGTATACACACGCCGTATATGCCTGAAATCAAATAATAACAATAATAATTCGCGTAGGCTCGCGACAACGCTCGCTATACTCGCTGAACGCGCGAGATCAAAATAATAATAATGATTCGCGTAGACTCGCGACCACGCTTGCTATGTTCGCTGAACGCGCGAGATAAAAATAATAATAATAACAATAATATCTCACTCGTACGCGCGACGATGCTCACAATACTCCTCGAGCGCGTGAGATAAAAATAATCATAATATTCAAAATAAGTCTCGTGGTGCGTACTCTCACTCAATTAAATAATACAGAATATAATGGCAACGATATCGATTACGCACTGACGAAAGTCCTGTCAGTTGTATCGATCAAATAATAACGAAAATAATGTGCGTCATATCGATTAGATAATGATAAAGAGAAAATAATACGAATAAGATCGCTTAAATCACGGAAAATAATATCTATGATGTCGATCAGAAGACGATAAAATAATGTCCATAGGAACGATCCAATAATAATGGCGAAGAATTAATATCGATAATATCTCTCAAATGCGGACGAAAAGAATATCGATAATATTGATCAAAAAGTGATGACAATAATGGCAATGATATTGATCCATTAATGATGAGAAAGATAATGCCAATAGTATCGCTCAAATGAGACCGGAATTAATATCCACAATATCGCTTGGACAAGAGAAGAGAAAATTCTTCCCAAGAGCTCAAGATGGTTTCTTAAGAGAAGAGGAAATTAGTTTAGACTCGCAGTTACCAGAGCTTAATAAATAATGGCAAACAAAATAAATTAAAAAGTGAATTTAGCCTCCACGATCCAGCTTCCTGGCACAATGCAAGGGGCTTCACGTGTTGAGAGGGTCTCTTATTGCTAGGAGATCTTACGTTATTTGTCCTCGCCCACTTAAGCATACGAGTGTCTCTGTCGTACAGAGAGCTTACGAATTGGATGTGATCTGATCCTCAGACAGTTGATCAAAGATGCTTTTTCTTGCTCTGACGTCGCCTTTATTTGCGAGCCATCTTTGCTTATTATCGGTGGGAGAAATGCGCTCATCTCGCGCACTTTCCTCCTTCCATTGGCCAGTTCATTTGGCTAGCCCTGGCCGGAGCAAGAGAAGTAGTATGTGGACCACTCTGGCCACCCCCACTCCTATCCCCTCCACTTTCCCCCACGCCGGAGCCTCTTTTCCGAGCGTGGTGGGGCCGTGATGGGGGAGGTGGTGGGGGGAGCGTTCTGTGGGTTAGCCAGAGCGGCCCGATTATTATTATTATTATTCAAATAATAATAATCCATACTTTTTTTCTTTTTATTTAATATTTTTTATATACATTTTTTTTTTTCACTTAAATATACGTAATGCTTTATACAATGAGAAAAAGATTTATTCCTTACAGGCTATAACAGTTTTAACGATGTGATCCGAATGGTGTATCAATAGATTGTCAATTATCGTTGCTTTTCTACAAGCAGGTAATTTACTATATGAGTTTTTTGACGTTGTTACTTTTTGGATAGCTCTCACTCGTATTTTCGCACGCTTTGTGCGAATATTACGTCGTATACAACTCGTTGTAAAAACGGATATTTCTGATGCTATTGTGTGTACAAGAGAGTTTCTGCAAGCTGTCACCTCGTTGCAAACACGATGAACCCATGAAATATTTCTGTTTATACTGGTTTGTAAAAATGTCAGTAAAATGAATTGTTCTTTTGCGAGATAGAAAATCGGTAACGAACGATGTGTAGGGTCCGCGCCCTGTTTATTTACACGCTGATTAATTGCAGAAATGTGTTTCGTGCGCTTATAACGTTGTAAAATGTAATTATGACCGAATGGTATATTCGCCATACACGGTTCTTCTTCTTCTTCTTCCTCCTCTATGTCGCCAAAGAACTCCGCGATGGTGTCGAAATGATTTTGAAAATCGTGCCAAGAAGCGTCGTCCAGAGTTAAGCAGCCGTGGATATCACATATGAATCTAATCACAGGCCGTAACGTACCACTCCGACAAATATCCATGCCCACCCACACATATTTTGTCCACAAATTATTTAGTTTATACGCGAACGACTCCAATAGCGAACGTATATTCTCGGCACGTTCCACAGACATCGCAGGGCTTAATGTTATATAGACGGCTTGAATTCCAAATTATTGAATTTTGTACCGTGATATTGCACCGCCAGATTATTTTCACGGGCTGCGACTATCAGCTATTGAAATAGATGATCGTCTTCTTCGAACAGCTTGACGAATCTGGCTGACAGGAAACACGCAAATACGTTTTTCACGTCGATGACGATACGCGAACCCTATTTAGTTTGAACAGTTCTTATATTGCTGATATTGTAGTCTTTTTCGAGCTCTAGTTCTGATAACTTTTTCACGGGTAGAAAGGCCGCCGTCTGGCCCACTTTGTTGATTTGTGCGAAATCCATCATAAATATTGAGTTCGTCAAATTTTCGTGTTAAAGAGAGAAATTGCGATCTCGCTTATATTTCTGTTTTTATAGACGCGATGTCTTGTAAAAGCGCTTCTATCCGCCGTTTTAATTCGCGTCGTTTTCTCTGCATATACCTCAAGCGAGAGCAAATGAGAGAGTCTTCGGAGTTTTACTTCGATATCTGACCACTGGTTCGATCGCGAATGATGGCCGTTCTCCAAGTTCTAGATTATACTCTGCAGTCGCCCCTCCACTAGACCTCCACTACAAGGATTACTCATTTTTATTAGACATAGCAAAGACAAAAAGAAATCTGATCGTCTACATATGGTACCCTATAAAGATTACTCATTTTTGTTAGACATAACAAAGACAAAAAGAAATCTGATCGTCTATATATGATACCCTATGGAATCAGCATTTTTTTTGCGCATGCGATGTGTCACTACATGCAGCGTGTGTCACTTCGTGGCAGGTAGCGGAATGAAGGAGCCTCATCATCTTCTTCTAGATTTATAATATAACACCCCGTGAGCTGAGTTAGGTATGACGATTTCTCAGAGCCTCTTGTAAAGATGCGTACAGCCTGGGTCGCAATTCTCTTCAGATTTGCGTCCAGCGAGTGTAATGATATATCACATATATTCAGGCCATTCTATACCATGAATATCAGCGCATAGGCGCATGTTTTGTCTCTTTACAGAGGGTGACAATTTGTCATACGCGTAGGGCGGTTTTACAAGCCAATGATCAAAGTCCTCAGTCTGTACCGAGATGACAGCTACTTCTTTAGGTATAAACTGATTATCTCCATCCCTCATACCCTGTATATCAATAACGATATTCATGATGAAATCTTTTTTCGGCCGTCGCTCTCCAAACAATGAACGCAAACTGAAGGCGCTTCTCTCTCATCAGCCGCTGAAATCCACGACCACTTGCCGGGATGAGTCGATCTCCAGCACATTATCGTATTCAGCATATACAATGCAATTAATTGTTGAAGCTAGAGCTCCCGCAAAACGTACTTCTATCCTCACACTACCGTATCTCACCAGGTTCCAATGAGTGCTACTATTGGCCGAGAGATCGGGTGTAAGATCAAATGCGAAGAGACAATTACCCCACGGATAGCCTGAGCGTGAAATACAATTACTCTCATTCAGAAAGTGAATACCTGTACCGGAAAAAAATGTGTGATAGGCGTCCACACACATATTAGCATCTATAAAGTCTGGCTGTAGAAGCTTTGACGGTATTTTCAAGCCGTCCGCCTACAAAGAAAGATAATTAATTTGGTAATTTTGAAAATTGAATGGGTTCATGGCGCGATCGCCGTTGAAAGCCTTATTATCGACAAAACCGACAATTATACGTTTAGGTAACTGGAACAATATGACATTATCAAGAGTATCCCCGTGTACCCCTGCATGCATCGATATCGCTTTAACCTCGACGCGCGTCAAAGGATATTTTGCTGTAGATTTAGACAGAGCTCTTGCATGAGCCAGAAGTATGCCTGGAGCTATCTTAACGCGACGTACAAGTAGCGATGCCTCTGTAATACGTACCGTGCAATCTTTCGAAGAACTCATGAGACAAAAAGCATTATTGGTCCGTACGAGCCGCAGACGCATTTCAACGCCGTTTAGCAAAAACCTCTCTTGATTAAAGATATCGCAGTGCAAATGGCCGAGGAGGTCGACTGTTCTATTTTTACCTAATACAGCGCGCCGGGACACAAGATCGTTATTATCATCACCCGTATCATCTATTTGACCAGCTGTATCATTATACCATAGAACACTCGTAAGATGCGAGGTCTTCGCAGCATGCCCGTAATTCAAGAGTGTTCCAATGTATGCTCTATAGGCATAGGTATTGTTAGGAGGTGAAACGAGCTTCTGATTCAAAAATACATCGACCTGGTTGAGCGCAGAAGATTATTGACTGGTCCTACTTTGACGAGCTCGCCCTCCTTTGTGGCCGAAGTTTCTATCTTAACACGCATGCTCAGCATGGTATGTGCAAGATCAATGTACTCATCCCCCTGCCCCGGTATGACAAACTTTATCGGCGAATCGTCCGTCAACGATGAGATTGGCTTATAATACACTGAATGTGTTCCCTCAATTGTTGTCTGGGTCGGTGGTAGTGTAAATAGTTCAAGTTCCGACTTAAGACACTCACACGAGTGTGCGTGCAGGAACGCCATTTTCTCAGTTTAGTCTAAGCAAAAATATCCCTCAGTGTTCTTGATTTCTTGTTACGTCTCTTGACGGTTGGCTTTTTCGGTCTTCTTTTCACTGGCTTCTTTTTACTCCGCTTCTTTTTCACACTGCCTGAACGTTTTCGCGACTTCACGGTCTTCTTTCTTTTTTTCACACCGGTGCGCCGTGATGCGCTCTCAGTAAGAGAATGCATCAGTTTATTAATTTTACTAGCTTTATAGCCGGAGCCCTTCATGAGCGTACTAATTTTTTCTTTAGCCTTGCGCTTCAGATTTTCCCCGGACTCGCGCAGGCGCGTTTTGAATGCTTCTCTTGGGTGCATGCCGGAATCCATGATATCCGTGGCCATGTTGATACCCGAGCGAAGGGCCTCTTTACCGACAGTCTGAGCACCTTGTTTCAAGAGCGGTATTATACGGCGAAAGAGGCCTCCTTGGAAACTTCCAATGCCGTGACCTCGTTGATTCGGTGAGCCAATATACAGATGGCTGATGCCCCCATAATCTGTTCGAGCACCACCACCACGACCTCCCGTTTGCATATCAAAATATTCGTCATAGTAATCCATTTTAGAGCAGTTCAAGTTAATCTGTACGTTTGAACTGTAACGTCACCGTCAGCGTCCCGTACTCGAATCGTATCGGCTTGCCAAATTCATCCCTTATATCAATGGTTATTGTTTGAAAAATAGTGCGTAATAGAGAAACATAGCGTGGTGGTGAGAAACATCTTATTTTCACAGACTCGAAATTACGGTTATCAGCGGCAGCGGCTGGTACAACGCGTACCAAAGGCGTGTGCACATCGCCAGTGATATAGGGTTCACAGATGTCAGTATAAACGTACATCATATCGGGTGTCCCATTGGCTAGATTGGCGGGTCTCTGAGCAGCGTATTCTCTCTGAAATACTACCCCTTCCTTAGCTTGAGTGAATCCTAAAACCTTGCTCAGCACGTCGGAGAAGTAGAAGGAGTGCTCCAGGTTCTTACATGATTCACAGATACGCGTCACCGTCACATAGCCGTTGTGAGCGTACTTAAATTTCAGGTGACCCGCAACACATGGTATTTTGTTAATAGTCTCGAGTAATGTTTCTATGCTATGATACACGCCGGGCGGTACGCAGATACGATCTTCCTTATAGTCGATGTCTGCATCAACGCCCGGTGTTGTAATGTTCGTTCCGATATTAATGAAGTTCCGCTTACCCTCGGACGGTACATGCAAAATTGTCATGGGTATGTGTATTTCCGCTAAAGAAACGGCCCAGCTGCCATGGAGAGACACACATTGCGGTAAACGAGTGGTATACCGTGTCGTCACATTATCGAGATAATAACTCATACTACTGTTGCTGCGTAAAACAATGTAAAACTCGTCCTTCATTTTACCGGCCGTTTCTCTTAGTCTTCTTCGTTTGCACTCTCGATAACTCAGCTTCATAAAATATACCATCAATGTCCTCACCGTGGAGATCACGCAGGATGTATATCACGGAGCAAATACTGCGTGATACATGGTGAATGTTGAATATCTCACTGCTCCATCCACCCTCGTAACCTTTTGCAAAGGCTGCCTTCGCGTTACTGATACGTACGATGTCGCCCACATTGTATTTAGGAGAGCAATGCTCTGTTCTCTTGTGGCGCTGCATCAGGTTATACCAAGCCCTAGCGGCTGTAGTGAGCGTCACAGAGGCAGGAGCCATTTTTATACCACTATGCGTAGAATGGTTGTAGGCCGAAACGATGTTCTGCAGAACGTCAAGGTAACGTTTTTGTCCAGAATACGTGAAATAACGCCACATTCTTTCTTTCAGCGTTCTATTGAATCTCTCGACAATAGCCGCTTTTATATCGGCGTTTCTCGCAACACGAAACTGAATGTTCTTTTTCCTTAAGAGGGTCCGAAATACAGCGCCGATAAATTCTTTACCCCTGTCGGTCTGTAGGCAAACGGGCGATCGAGCGTTACTATTTTTTTTACATAAAATGAGGTCAAACGCTTTAGCCACAGATGCAGCGGTCTTGTCGCGTAAAGGCTGAACCCATGCAAATTTACTAAGAACATCTAGAACGGCGAGGAGGTAAACATAGCCATCATTATAATCCTTAATCGAGCGAAGATCTACAAGATCAGCCTCCCAAAAATCATCAATGTTCCGTACGTTATAAAAACGCCGCTGAAAGCGATGACGCACGGGCCTATGTTTTGTGTAAGCATCGTGTGCTTTAAGCCAATGCAGCGCCTTTATCTTGGAAATTTTCTTCTGACGCGCCTGATGTAAAAATTTGGTGGCGCCTGAAAACGATGCTTCATGGTCTGGATTAAAGTACACTTTTTCTAAGGTTTTCATGATTATAATTTCAGGTTAGCCCAGGTTACACGTCTTTTCTTATTATAATAACCACTGCCACTCTGTCGGGGGCTATCTGCCTGTGGCGCCGGTGATCTGTTGTCACGACCACTGAAAAACGATGACTGGCTCATTTCGCCTGTTCCCTCGCTGCCTGTACTGCTATAGTTGATCTGCGATTGTCGCAGTGTTGAGCTAGCTCTTGAGTCCATCCACAACTCCTCATTGCCAATGAATTCTCGCGGTGTCTGCATGGCTCTCAGAAATTTGGCAAAGGCACCGCGCCCCGCTGGTTTAGGTATTTTCCGCGCCCTCATGGCGTCATTAACGAGATCAACAATATTTGAATCCTTGATGGGTTTTCCGCCGACCGACACGACCCCGGCAGAATTCCAAGAAAAATTAGCCCGTAGTACGTCACGTAACCGGTGAATTAGCAGTTTCGCTTTAATGCAAAATTTTGCCGGTATACTCTCAATGATGACGGAATCGTTTATGTCATTACAGGTTTCTTCTTTATTAAAACCAGGCTCTACAGTATATTTATTCTTCATAAGCGCACGGTACTGCTGAGCTCTCTCGTCATCGATGAAATGGAGATAACGTTGTAGTACAGTCAAGTATGCAGCCCACTTTTCCCTCTCATCCTTGTATGCATTAGATTTCAAAAATTCATTCATCTCTGTATCCAATCTAGTTAGCGTAGCATCAATTCCTTGCGCTGGGCGTGTTTGAGACGTAGCCGTGCTAAACGCTGGCTTATTATGACTTTGCGAGCCCAGCTGCGATAGATGTTCCTCTGGTACGAGTACCATTTTTCTTGCGTGCTCCATTATCCACGGCCACCAATCAAATTCGATAGAACAGTGCCTAGTATTGGTGCTAGTAAGAGCGGTATAAACCCACCGCTCTGAACAATGAATCGTTTCTTACTCTTCCAGCAGCCTTTTTTTGAGGCTAAGCGGCGCAGAACGGGGACGTACCGACGTAATTTTTTTCTTTGATCGACCTTCAGAGCCACGTTGCCGCAAAGAACGTTCAAGGCGCACTCACAAATACAGCGGATGATATCCGTGTCTGCTTCACGTAAAATAGCCTCGCGCTGCTCCTTTTTGAGATGCTGAAGAGCTTGCAATATTGCAACGTGCTTTTTGCAGAGCGGTGAACCACCTCGCGCCATTACGCGTGTGGAATTGTCGATCGTCTAGGTGTATCACTTCTTTTAACTTCTTTTGTACAGTGGAGTCGTCGGAATAGCGCTACCCCTAAGAATGCGCCACGTACACTGACAAATACTATGAGTAGTGCTTGAATTTGATTTGCGCGAGTCAGACTCTCTTCGTATCGTGCTGGTTTGTTGAAACGCGCTTAATATGACGATGCATTTATCGTAACGTGACGGTCCTTTAGACGGCATTACATGCGCTGAACTGGCAATTCACCAGCACTACAGCTGCTTTTTAACTTCTTTCGTGGTACGTACACAAAATGATGAGGATCGTCGGGAAAAATACAGGTGCGAAACCTACAGTTATCAGGTGTTGATTGTTTCAAATCGAGCAACAAATAACCATGAGGCTTGGATGTTGCATCGTGATAGGCCTCCTGTAAAAAGCGCGGGTTTTCCGGGTATACCTGACGCGCCAGGTGTTGTATTTGAGCGCGATCTCGCGGATTTTTGAAAACTACTATATAATTAGCATTCAGCGACATATCCCGTTGCCCGTGACCTTGATGAAACAAATTTTGCGTTATAAAAAACACACTCAAATTCTTATGATGACTGCCCTTGGTGAAGAGATCGACAACACTATTGTTCGATGCCTCACGCATCAAATCGTCAATAATTATAAGTTTTGTGCGCGGATCGCTTGCATAATCCGAAGATTGCGGCAAACCTTTGCGAAATTCTATTCGAAATGCCATTCGGAATAATAAAAAATGATTCTCGCAAAGGGCTCGCTATTCATACTCAAAATGAATTTCTAAAACTTTTTCACAAAGTATGTTTTATCACAGCCCGTAGGCCCACAAATCATCGCTGTCCAAGGATGTTTCCACCGCGTATCCATCTTAGCGAGTGAGTTCAATCCTCGTATTACCTGAAACATATATAGGGTACGAAAAGGTCTGTCTAATTGCTCTGAGTCCTTTTAATGGAATATGAGGAGGCGAATATACACAGTAACATAAAGTCTTTATTTATATACAATATTTATACAATTGTATACGAGAACTCTTATTCTCTATAGCCATAAGGAAGGGTACCATATTCGCCATCTCGTCTTCGTTTGACGCTCCATGGCTTGCATGATTTTGTTTCAGGACGTGTGACGATCTGATGAAACGCCGTGCGGCGTATAGCGTCATACCGTAGCACAACAGGTTCATCTCTCTCGCCGGTTATGAAAGAGCGTACCGAGTTGTAATTAATTAACCCCTTGTTCGCAAAATTAAGCGTTATCTCTTTTACTTTACATACTTCTTTTTCCTCGTCATTGGGGGTGCACACGATAAAAGAATAAAATTTAGGACCACCTGAAATGAAACTTCTAATATAACTACCGTCCCTGTATGTGCTCAGCTCATCTGTGAGATCCCCTGAAAGTTGGCCTGTTGAAAGCTCGTACTCGTCTTTTTCTCCATTCGATACGTAAATTACTGAGTCGGTATCACAGTACAAAGCACGACGATCCAACCGCTCTAAGTAGCTATAAAGTTTCAGGCGAGCCTGAGCTGTGGTGTATGCTGCTACCACGGCGTTCGCTATGCTAGATGGTATAATAGCGTCACTGATTTTTGTGTAGCTTACATACAATACTTCGTTATTTACGGGTAAAATGCCCGTGATCTCGTACTCTGGGTTAGTCAACAGCTCCATGAGCTTTTTACGTGTCGAAACTATTTCTGTCTGTGGTACATTTTATCGCTGTCCAAATTTTCCCCAAAATGAATTGAGGCACAACTTTGCTACAGATCGTAGCCCCGGATTTTTAGCTATGGATTCGCGGCTTAGCTTAATTCCTTCTGATCGTTCGAAATCGTCTATATAACGGTCTTGTGCGACGTTATCTTCGGAGCAATTGTCGGGCCACCCGCTGGCTTCTTGTTTGATTTTTAAAAACGTATTTATGTATTCAACGAAATGACCCCCTTTCTGTGTATCGCGATTGAACTGAGTCGTTTCATACTGCCAAATTTCAGCCACGTCCATTACTCTATACCCGCACGACACGGCTTTTCGCAACTTGTCGATAACCCATGTACCATCAAACACGCGCTCTACAGGCTCTTCGTGTGTACATACACCCTGATTCATAATTTCAAAACAGCTGCGGCATAGAGCAAATAATAATCGATTATGCATTCGTACTGGTAATACGGGATGATAAAGATTACGAGGCGGCAATACGGTACATTTTACGAGACCCGCAACGAGAGTGAGATCGGCGTTATGAAGACCTGTCAATTCCATGCACTCTTTACCCACGTATACTTTCGGATGACCCACGGGGTATTTACCGAACTTACAGATATACGGGTACAGAGAAAAAACGTCTACATAGCGTATTTTTTCCGTAGCGTCAACGTCGTAGAGCGTAACCATATTTTCTGTCCGTCCACCGAAAAAAGCATCGCGAGGATTGAGAGGCTCTGCTGTAACTAAAGGATTATCCTGCAGGAAAGTCCTCATCTCGGCTGTCGAATTTAACAAGTGGTCGTATTCGCACTCCCAAATTTCCGTGAGCAAATACCCTCCCGTTTGAATTCTATCAGCTACAGCAGTAGTTCTCTCGAAACGTTCGTGCATGGATATTCCATCGCTTTGTCGACAGTCCC
Organism: Dyspetes luteomarginatus; assembly: GCA_963669185.1. Classification (NCBI taxonomy): domain Eukaryota; kingdom Metazoa; phylum Arthropoda; class Insecta; order Hymenoptera; family Ichneumonidae; genus Dyspetes; species Dyspetes luteomarginatus. The sequence continues at coordinate 16,432,049 of OY769903.1, read as the reverse complement.
TGTTTGCGGGATAGCAGCGTGGGTGGCCGTGCCAATAGCAGCCATGAAACTGTAATACGTGCGCGCCGTTAGGAGTCTCGTAGTACCAGTCTACCAAGAGATTTTGAGGTAATCTGAATTCGCGTGATCAGCCTGCGTGAATAATACGAACACCTAGCATGTGCTCCCTCCATGATAGCCATGAAATTGCTTTTTTCGATTGATTATGCGCCAATCTGTATCCCCCCGTAGGTATAATACCGATTGTATTGTCTTTCAAAATTTTTTTTCGAAAAACTCTGAAGCAGGCTGATGCTATTGTTGTGCTTTCATCAAATGGACAGACGCGACCACTGTTAATGAACATATTGCTAAAAGCCATACATGCGCGACACAATATCGTGACATCTGTTTTACAATAATTGACAAGCTCTTCCGCTAAAATGAACACGTAATCGTTGTCTTTCGTTTCGCGATACCAATCGAGAAATTTCCGGCGCGTATCGTGTCGGGAGAATCATACTCGACAGGCGGCAATTTGCCTACGTAATTTTGATTTTCCGGCCTATTAAACAAATGTGGAAAAGCGCCTTTAACAATAGCACCGGTAAGCCCGAAGGCTTTCGATAAACCGCTCAGAGGCATATGGAAGTAATTCAGGCTGTCCAGAAATACGACCTTTCCGATGCGCATCGTGATAATTTTTGTCCCGTTCATAATTAAGGTGGGGAGTTCTGTTTTTTGCTTTTCGATGAAATGACGTAGGATGAATTGAGCGTCGAAACCCCCTGCGTTATGCGCAATACAGATTGTACGCGAAAAACCTTTGAGCGGCTGCATGGCTAATTCGACAAGCTGTGCTACGGGGCTGTGGCTAAATACAAATTCGTGTTCTCCACAATGCTCGCACGGTTCGGTTATCGAGTCGTGAACACAGCAAAACGTGCAAACTCGATGAGCCACGCAAAGATTTGGCTCGTGTACAAGTGTAGTTGCATCACCCTTCACAGGTGTGCACTGCTGTGTTTCGAAATCGTAAAAAATAAACGGTATTTTTTTCAATCCTGAATCGCCGCGAATCGGTTTCATGAAACACAGATGATTACTTGGCTGATGGGATTTGCACGTTTTGCAGAAACCTACTCCATATATATGCTTCTCTTTTTTTTTCCAAAGGCCTTATTGTTCGAAAGCAGTTACGGCAGCGTTTGAGCGACTCACAAATGCTAACCTTTCTGCGTCTCATAGTCACCAGCGGCGCCTTATGTCTCTGTAAACAGGCCTCTCCGAAAAAATCGTGGTTGCATACTTCACATCTGATTATATCGCGCGAGCATGTATCACAGGTCTGTAGCCCCCAGCACCGAGAACATTTTTTTTTTGAACATCTATGACCGAATCGCCGATATGCTGTATTACACGAGGAACAGAAATCTCTACTGCCGACGGCTGCTCTGAGGTTTAGAATAGGCTCGAAATGATGTGAGCGTTCGTAATACAAAATGTACAGGGTGTGCTGAACTGAGCCTACGCTGTCCAGAACACGCTGTCTCCGATCAAATAGAGGATCCTCCCCGCGACCCAAAGTTAAAAATTCGTAAACGACAATTGCAAAACCGTCTCGCAACAAATAATCCTGATAGCGCGCAATCTCATGTATCCCGCAGCCTTCTACAGGTACGCGAACATCTGCCTCTCTCGTAAGTTCGAGTGTCGCTTGTTTTTGTGCAACCCCATTAATTCGCCTAATACGTTGCCATTTATCATGTAGGCTACCCGACCGTACTTCTCCTCGTTCTGCGTATGCTAGGGCTGCTACCAGTGAACGCGGTACACATAGATTGTCGGTATTCCGGATCGAGAGAATAGATTACTTTGCAGCACCCTCGTGTGTGAAACCTTTCCGACCGCGCCCTTCGATCCCCTTGACAGCGCACATTTTTATCGTGCACGAGTCATCGATGTTTAAAGATGATGCACTCTGCGCGACGCTGCTTATCAATTGCCAGATATCTTCAAATATATAATCGCTGGCCGGCCGGAAAGATAACCATACGAGACCGTGCGGCAGGCTATTCGCTGTAGACGAAATACCGACATAATCGCCTCCATCGCAAGAGTTCGTGATGTGCGTTAAGAGATCGCGAAATGCCCCGTTGAGCCAGTCTACCACACTAACTCCGGAGACAGGTTTGCGAATTCGTAATGATGTTTCACGCCCCCGTATTTTAAACCGCTTAAAATATCGTGTATAATCGCCGATGATTTCAAAATGTTTTCCCGGCGGGTGTATTTCTTCGAGCGGTCCACTCCTTGGTACACTTTGTTGTCTGCCGGTACCCCTCTGCACCTCTGGAAAAAGAGTCTCGTATTAGATTCTAGAACAGTTTAATACGAAAATTATTGAATTTTGATCGATATTTGTACCTCTCACGAGCCATAGTACTGCTTAAACAGACCGATATCATCACTCAAACAAAGATGCCGACGAATACCCTGTTACAGAAGGACCCTCTTACTCACTTGCTCACTAACTTTTTCATACGTAAGAAAAATTGTTTACCTAAGTCGTCATCAGTTACGAGCATTTGAAACCAGCGATCCGCTCTTTGGAATGGCTCGTTTATGTAGTCTTCCTGCTCATCCTCTACAGCGAGAGGCCAATCATCAGCTCTTTGAAAAGCTATTTCCTCGTCTCTCTCGTTTTCGATAGGATATTCCCACAACTGATTTTCACGATGATCAAAAACATCAGCGTCGCAATCCTGTAACGTTGATGAGATATCTTCATCAGCAACGGATGCTGAGATTGCTTGCCGTCCGGAATTGCACAGACCCAATGGGCCCGGTACAGCGTCATCTTGAGCAACCTCCCGACCTCGGAGCTCTGAATAAATTTATCATTTAAAATCGGCACCACACCAAAATTGTTCGGTACCTTAATTTTAACTTACGTTCGAAACTTGACGTGCTAGTCCATATTTCCGAAGGATGTTCGATACTTGAAATGGTGCTCATTGGCTGCCCGTTATTCTCATCATCGCATGATGGTCGTTGCCTCGTTACGCTCCTCTGCTGACATGGCGCTTCTGCTAATTCTGCAGCACAAGCCCCCTCTATAAGAGCCGCTTCTTCATCCGACGATGCATCCAAGAACTGTCCATATACTATGAGCATGCAAACATTAAAATAAAAGTAGTGCTTTCAGCTCATTTTCCGACAATTTTCAGCTCATTCAGATTATTTTTCCGATAATAATGTAAAGAGAGAAAAAAGAGAGAGATCTCTATATTGATTTAACGAGAGATACAGAGAAAGAGGCGGCTGATGAATAATACTTTTTCAATATTCCCTATTGAAATTTTGTAAAATATGTTTTCTAATGAAAAAAGAGAGAGAGCGCGCCGAACCATACGAAGCACGGCACAAAGAGTAGAGCTCGATAAATAAGACTTGCCCGTGTTAACATAATATAGAGCCGCGAAAATATTTTGCACCTCTATAACGAAAGAGAGAGAGAGAGAGCGCATTAACTGCATCTTCATGAAAAAGGGAGAGAGACAGAGAGCGTGGGACCACGCGAAGCATGGCACAAAGAGTAGAGCTCGATAAATAAGGCAAGCCCGTGCTAACATAATATAGAGAAAGGGACCACGCAAAGCATGGCACAAAGAGTAGAGCTCGATAAATAAGGCTTGCCCATGCTAACATAATATAGAGACAGGGGCCACGCGAAGCATGGCACAAAGAGTAGAGCTCGATAAATAAGGTTTACCCATGCTAGCGTGCTGATAGGGCCGTGAAAATATTTTTCAATACAATTTAAGTTTTAAGCTCTATACCGATTTAATGAGAGAGATAGTAGAGCTTGAGCTTAGATGAATAAGAACGCTTTTTAAATATACCATATTGAAACTCGTAAAATATTTGTTCTTACGATAACAGGCTCTGTACCGCTTTCATGAAAGAGAGAAGCTGTTAACAGCGTCTTAATGAAAAAAAGAGAGAGAGTGAGATAGATAGAGAGCGCGGGACCACGCGAAGCATAGCACAAAGAGTAGAACTCGATAAATAAGACTTGTCGGTGCTAATATAATAATAGAGCCGCGAAAATATTTTTTTTCAATACAGTTTAAATATTAAAATTCATACAAGCTTATTTTTTATGATATAACAGAACTTACTTCTGATTTCATCGACAATGCCACGGACACACGGCACCTTTTCCAGTCCTCGACGCTGCAACTCTTCGAACACACACACCAACACTTGTTGACCGTTTAGCAAACCTCTGTTATAGGCTGTCACTATGGTTCGCAAGGGCGCCCACCATACAATATATTTTAGGCGGCTTATGAGTCTATTTCCCGATAGTCGATTTAACTCGCTGCACCATCAATTATTACACCGGCGACGAAGCTGGGAGCTATGTAATATAGCTAAACACAAAAGATTTAACATACATTCACGAAGGGCTCGATCTGTCATGATTGATTGCGATGCGTGATAACTCCCCTCTGAATTGAGACTGAATAATATTGTACCTTGTTCTATCCATATAAATATCTAATACGATGCTTCTGAGCGAGTTTACTCATTTCACTCAAACTGCAACGATATCAAAAAGTGAGACCTCATCGCGGAGCAAAAACATGCATGATGATGTATTAAGATATCAATATCTCCGCGCATATGCACATAATCATTCTGATCAAATTTTCTAAACAGCGCCTTCTTCAAAAGCGCAACGAATTGGAGAGCACATAGCCTTGATGTGCGTTTTAAATATTTAATATTCATTTTTTAAAAATATACTTTGAATAACGAAAAAATATTTATTTAAAATTAAATACATAAAAAAGTGATTACTTGAAATCAAAATATTGGTCATAAAGATATAGATACAGAAAGAGAGAGAGAGTTAGCGAATACGCGCTCAAAGAAGAGAGCTCGATAACCATGCTCGTAGTCTCTACCGTATTTCTCTGTTCAGCCTCGAACTCTCCTCTCGGCTCTTTTTTTTTTCGAAAAATATTTTTCGTTCAATAAAGAAAATATTTTTAAGTCAAGAGAAAATTTTCGATATATAAAAATATGGTTTCAAAAAAAAACGAAAAATATTTATCCAAAATTGAATACATAAACGTGATGTGTAATCAGCGATAAATATTGGCGCGACAATTTTCATAAGTCTTAAGGGGCCTTGAGGATAAAATATATATTAAATTATAGTACTAAAGAACATTAAATGAAAGGAGAAGAGATTCGCAGCATTGAGCGAAGACGAATACTCGGTATACATAGAAAAATATAAAAATATAGAGATACAGAAAGAGAGAGAGTGAGAGCTAGCGAATACCCGCACAAAGAAGAGAGCTCGATAGCTATGCTCGTGCTCTCTGCCGTAGCTCTCTGCCAGGCATCGACCCACCTCTCGACACTTTTTTTTTCAAAAAAAAAATAATTTTCGTAGTATTGATACGTACACGAACCGTATATATATTTTCCTTCAATTTTTCTTACATAGTTCTAATAGGCCTTATATCGCTTTCATGAAGCACCATGATTTTGCTACTCTGTTTTCGTCAAAACAAAGTAAACCTTGGCGCTCGCAAATTAGCTGACACTCTCTACTTCAAAGAATATGTCTTATGAAGCTGGCCTCCAAATTTTATAAAATATTACTTTGATGTATGTGTTGCTCTTTGGAAGAAAGACCCATATGTGTGTGTTGAAACACAGGGGACTTGCACCTTATAAAACTGCGGGATAAAACATGCTATAGACTAAACAGATAGCGATGGTCTGCGAGCTGTTTACGCCTATATTAATTGCAAAGAGGTCGTTTACTCGGAGCACGTGCAGCTGACCATGCATTTTTTTGAAGAGCACGCATTTAATATAGTCGTAGCATCCTCGTTGCTGTGTGTATTATAGTACGTAGTCTTCAGTCATTATTCAGTACGCGAACACGACAGATTAAAAAAAAAAAAAATGTATCCGCGATATAGCGAGGACAAACCAGCGGGTTATTTTTGGTGCCGGGTAATAGACGTTATCTGTACCCAATTTATTATTATACGTACGGAGGCCACTGAGTGCGCGTACGAGCAATTGTCAGTTTTGCTAAATGATTTTTACGTAAGCCAGAGTAAGGGACTGCTCATGGCGTACGAGGATGTGCTGGAGGGCGCGTCATTTGTAGTGAGGTGCGGTTTGGGGGCGTATCGTGGGGAAATTGTCTACGTCGACGATAGTGGCTACACGGAGGTGTTCCTCGTCGCTGAGGGGCACAGCGAATATTTTGAGGCGTCGTCGCTATACGAGGCGGAAACCTTGTTTAGTGTACTTCCTGGGCTGTGTTTCGAGTGTAGTATGATAGGCTTGGAAGGTGTAAATGATGATAGTTGTGCCACCGCTCTTTTAAAGGACATATGCCTCCGCGAGCCCCTCTTCGCGTGCCACGTGGTGTTCCGCAGTCACGGCGTTCCTTGCGTACTACAAATAAGTATGACCGAACTAAACGGACTGACGGACACGAAATCTCAACCCCGGGAAGCATACACCGCACGGGAGGTAAAGCTTAAATCGTCGCGCAACCAACTTGGCAGCCGAGACGGCGTACAAGAGGGTGCCGATAGGAGCCGTTACACAAAAATGCGCGATGAATTCCTCCCCCGGCCGAGACTCGGATCGACACTTAGCCTTAAAATTAATTGGACTCGCACCTCGCGCCACAAAATATAAAAGAACGGACCTCGGTGAGACGATCCAACAAACAAAATTACAAAAACGAGAAATCCCACACACGATAAAAGGCGGGAAACTAAGACGCGATCGGGCTCTCGTACGTTAACCGGCTGTCACGACAATATCGCTACGGTTCTATATAATTTTACCGCGATACAAATTCCCAAAACACGAAACCGAGCGAAGCAACGACCCTACCGGTTTATTTCCTTTGGCTGGACCCCGGATAATCCACGGTATGCCCAACCGTGACGAAATTCGGAAGGGTTGCTTATCTTGAGCAACGGGAGCGGCCACGACACGAAACGTCACGTCTTTCCTCGTACGCGACGGAAGCTCGAATCCCCGAGAAATTAGGCGCGCTTTTCCCTCTCGCCGCGGGTGCTTTCACCCCCACCCCTTGACCCTTCAACGCTCGCGAATAACTGTTGATCGGGACGGTAGCTGCCCGCGACTCGAAATCGACTGAAAGGGCGATTCGAGAGCTGTCAACGATAGAAAATCGTCTCTAAGCTCGATAATGTGGCTTCAACGGCCACTAACTTCGATGCAGCGGCTCTGGAGATGGCCTTGATGCAGTTTTTAGGGTTGTGCAGCGGGAACCCCATACGAGCAGCACGGCTCGGGGTGGGTAGCGTGGCGATAGCCTATCATAAGCCACGATTCAAATCGCGACTCTCGTGAGATGGTCTGAGAGCAGCGGCAGCGACAAGAAGCACGTGTGTGAGCCCACTCACACCCGTAAAGCTCAGGCCGATGATGGCGTGAGAGAGAGAGAACCCCTCTCTCTCGTTGGTATCGATTCGAGCCGTGGATCCCGTGTCGTTAGCCCGTCGCTGCGCGTTCGACCAGCGCGCATCCCTTCGGTGACGATGGTGTCCTCGTAGGCCGGTAAGACCGTAGCTCGCCCAGAGATAAAGAAGAAATAAAGATACGAGAAATATTAGCATAATCGAACAGCTGTTAACGTATTTGCCCTATTGGATCGTCTCGGCGGGACTCAACGAGACAAGACGTCGCTCTCGTGTCGCGCCAGGAGCTCTTTTCTATGTTTGGTAACGTGTAGCAGAAATTCCACGTTACAATATATATATACTGAGTACGCTAATTTATTATGGGATATGGTGACAAGTTGAAAAGGGATCCAGTTTAGGATTAGTAAATACGAGCCGGGGATAAGAGCTGAATTGCCAGATAATTAATATATTAAACTTACCTGTTGTTGAATATTGGATAATCCGTTGGACCACCCATCCAGGGTGACGATCTCTATCGTTGATGAGTCAAAAGCGACGTCATCCACTGACTCGGTTGCCTCGTCAGTATGTTGTTGCACGGCGGGTTCCTGATCTTGCACCAATGTTGCCCTACTGCCGCGAATAACGTTAGATACGACCCTTCGTACCACTCGAGCCAATGGTATCGGTGCAAGTAGCGAAAAATGATCGAATTCCTTCGTAGCGATGTCAACGATATCATCAAGTATCAAGGACGCCTTTCATCGTTTATTATTCCCCGGTTTGTAGGCCTGGCGTGTGTGTGCGCGTGTGTGCCTGTGTACGAATGTATACGTGCGTGTGTGTGCGTGTGCGCGTGTGTGTGCCCGTGCGCGTGCGTTTGTGCTTATGTGCCTGTATACGCGCGCGTTTGTGCGTGTGCGCATATGTGTGCCCTTGCGTGTGTGCCTGTGTGCGTCTGCGCGCGAGTGCTTGTGTGTGTGTGTGTGTGTGTGTGCATATGTGTGCCCTTGCGCGTGCGTGTGTACTTGCGTGCGTCTGAGCGCGAGTGCGTGTGTGCGCGTGTGTATGCGTATGCGAGAGAGAGAAATAGAGGCCACAGATATCGCCTGCAGGCTATTTGTATATATATATTATCACGCCGATGGTCACAGATGGAGGGAGAATGGGAGGGGGAATAACTTTTGCAACATAAATGCACACCAGAAAAATAACAATAATACGAAGGTGTTTATTATAATAAAAAAATGTGTAGTTGCAATGACTATGAGTTTCTCATCAATAAACTCAATAATACTGGGGAAAAATGACACTTGAATTGAAATGGGAAGAGGGTCGCGAGATAAGGAATTAAGCGGAGGGACAGGGGAACGCGAACGGTCACCGCGGCACACTCGGCCTCGATACACTGCCAAAGGGGCGTGGGGGGAATCTCAAACGCAATACTCGCAGACTGAAAACTAAATGCACTATACACTGGGAATGCAACACTTACTTTTTTTTCTCGTCTCTCTTTCCTCTTTCTTTTTACACTACTTTCTCAGTTCGCTATCACGCTCTCCTTTATCTACTCTAATACAATTTAAATACTATCGCTCTACTCTATCCTACGCTCTCGCTCGAAGTTTCGCCGGTATCGCGACACCTCGGAGGTCCCGTCGTGGGGAGGAGGGGGGGGGGGGGGGGGGGAGGGATATCGATGGCAGTGATGTCTCGATCGATGGCTGTGGCTCTTTCTGCTGGATTGATGGCTGGGTCTTCAGATGATTGGTGGCTCGTGGCAGGTCTCGGTCGCGTAGTGGTGATTTCTCCTCGTGAGGCTCGGGGATTGGCGGGCAGCGAGAGGGCCGTTTCGCAATGCTATGCAGGTGCGCGCTAAATCTCGCGACGGCTACCCTCTCCAATTGTCTTCTTGATCGATAATGAATTATCGGCCGGCCGGTGCTGCTCTCACGTGGCTTTGGGCGAAATTGTTGTGCCCTTCTCCCGACGACAAGCAGCCGAAAGATGGCCGCCGATCTCGAACTGTCACTGGTTGTTGCTGTAGTTTCCGTTCTCCGAATGTGGTGGCAAAGACGAGGATTGGTGTCGGGAGTGTGTCTCTAGTGTGGAGTGCCGAAGGATGGCCCTCTACTACCTCGCCGCAGCTCCGTCCTCGTAAAATCATCAAATAGTGGATCGTCTCGCTGGTCTCGATGGTCTCGGTGACAGTTGGAGTTATATATGGGGAAAAAGATAAATCATTCGGAAGGGAATTTGTTTATTAAAGGTCAGGCGTGTTGGGAGGAGAAAACGGGATAGATTTTGACCTCGTGATACGGTCCTTACATGACTATTTATTCTTAATTTAATGATTACACGATTTTGCGTACACGATTTTTGTACCCAATTCTTGTACACGGCGGCAGCGGCGGCGGTGGTGGGGAAGCTATATTTTTATGAAATAGATATATATATATATTTTTTTTTTGTGTTCCATACCCCGCGAGTTTTTACGTGCCCCTCTCATTCTCCTCCTGCCACTCTCTAAGCGCACTTCGCTAAGTTACCCTAATTTCCGGTGCGTACGCAGTCTACTTAGCTAGACTGTACCGTATTCGCCATGGATACAGGGAAACTGCGGAAAACCTGTGTCGGAACAGTTGGCTCTTCGGCAGAGTTGTGGTGTTCCTACAAGGAATCACCAAACTCTGGGTAAATTAACTCCCGCTCAGCGATTTGATGCTCCATCCAGCGCACGGCTAAGCGATCATCGAACTGCATTCAATTTATAATTCTCACTATATATAGTGTATGTGCACGTGTTGGTCAATGCAACTCTGCCGCATTTGTAACTATACCCGTCAGTCAAGAGAGAAGAAATCGAAATCTTTAATTTTCTCTTGCATATTATAGAAAATCGGTTACGTTGAATGGCTTTAAGCTTTGCGAAAGTAATCTTGAGGGCTCATTGATATACTCATGATAGTTTTATCAAACGTTGCTTTTTCAACGTCGAGTTTCAACGTTTTTTTAACCTTTCCTATGAGATCCAATGTGCAAAACAAATTCAATTTCCTTAAAATTAGAATGTTTGAACCTGATAAAATTTGTATAGCATATATTTCACTCATTTTCGAATGTATCTAAGTAGTATACGGTGCGCTATGGCGAACCCCACTCCTATCCCTCCTCTTCAGGCCGGGTCGGTCCGTGGCGAGTACTTTTTTATTTTAATTTGATAAATACATTTTTATATTGAATACAGGTTAGAGTGTACAATATTTATATGCTAATTGACCCACAGGATTTATATTGCAAAAGGCAAAAAATGGCTTAGATACCGTCGCTTGGTGGCCTCTGCCAAGAATTCAACAGCTTGGTTTCTTCTCAAGTATAGGAGAGTGTATCCGACCCCATTGGCTGTTTTGAATAATTCTTTACGCAGATCATCGATGCTGGTGTTGCCCTCGGTCCAATGAATACCATGATCGTTCTCCGTTTTCCACTCGTTTCCCAAGCATACGCCAGGTAGTAACTCGCTGATATGGTAAGGCGGGGCGACCAGCATGGCGGAAACTTGCCATTTTTATCTTTGAAGTGTTGTGTATCGAAAACGAGATCACACCCGCTCATATTGTAGCACCCACGAACACGGGTCACACTCAATTGCTGTCATATTACACTGGGGCGGGTTTGAATTCCAGATTATTGAATCGACCATCCAGGTATTGCATGAATAGGCTGTCAGCGTGTGCGGTAGCTACCATTTGCTGGAACAGGGCGTCATCTTCTTCGAAGGCTTTGAGGAATCTCACCGGTAGGAAACACGTGAACTTGTTGTCCACATCAATGGTAATTCTGTGCCCCATGTTGTTCGTGCTGTTCTCATGTTGGTAATTTTGTAGTCCTTGCCGACCTCCAATTCGGTCAGTTTTTTTACGGGTAGGCATTTCGTCAATTTGCTCACTCTATTGACGCGTGAAAAATCCATCGCGGAGTTCGGGCGTTCTTAGCTGATGTGTTGAAAAATTCAAGTTAGATCGTGCGCGTATTAACACTTTAATGTCGTCGATGTCTTGCAAGAGTGTTTCTATTCGCTTTTTTTGTATAGGAAAAGACCGAATTTTAGATTTGGATGAGTTCGGTTGACTACGAATGACGACTGACTGAGTAGCTAGCTACCTTAACGATGTGCGGCTTATTTTCTGACAGCCTCCCCTCTTGATATCGCCTTTTTCACAGTTGCAGCTGACTCAGCATCACATGATGGCATCTCGAGACTGAGTCAAAATGGATATACCGTCAGCAGTATTGCACGTCTGCGAAACCTAAGACTTACAGTCAGCAGTATTGCACTTCTGTGAAACCTGAGATCTAAAACGTATCACCACTCGTGTGATATCTGTTGAAAGCAATGAGATAGTAGTCCGACAAAACGTGTACATTTTTTAAAGCGTTTATTGCCCTATAATTAGCGAGAGCGAGAACAGCAGTGCTGTATACAATGAAGATGCTTATTTCTATAACCCCCACCAGCACAACCATTCATATTGGAAACTACACCCTGAGATTTAGATTTGCTGCACTTATCGATATACGCATTATACTCATCCACTATTTTATCGTTTCGCTGCAAATCATTCGAAAATTGTTGGAGAAATTGTCTTTACCGACCTCTCCTATCCAAAGGCAGGCTGCCAACCTCCCAATCTATATATTCTAGGTTAGCCCTCTTACATTTATAACGCGAGTCACTTATACTCAAAATATTCTACCAATAAATCCGTTTTTATATCGCACATCCCGAGTGGAACATTATCTTAAACAACGATTCCCAACAGGTTATGGGCCCAGGGATAATGTGTGATAAATATTTCTGGAGAGAAGTGTATCGTGGACAGTGACGCTGAATTTTGAGGTTATTCCCCGCCTTGTGCAATAGTGGAAAGAAATAATCGGCAAAATGGAGAGCGAGCTCACAAGAGTCGCTAAGCTGACAAATAGAGAAACCTGGGCGGTTTGGAAGTTTCTGGACTGGTACAATACCACAAAGCAGAAATCGGATGACATCTCGACTCACATAGCCAAGCTGAAGGTAATAGCGCATCGCCTGAAATTAATGGGTGAGGAAATTTCCGATTCGATGATGATCAGGAAAATCCTCCAACCGACAGACTCTGCCCGAGAATTTTCGATACTTCGTTAGTGCGTGGGAATCAGCGCCAGCGGGAGAGCGCACGCTCGACAATCTGAAGGCAAGATTGGCAACAGACGAATCGAGAATTACCATCCGAGGAGATATAAGCGGAAACGCTCTAGCCAAGCGCGGTAAGGGCGGTAGATCGAGAGGCGCGTCGAACGGTTCGTCGAAGCCAGGCAAATGCTACGTCTGCGGAAAGGCGGGGCATTGGGCCAGAGAGTGCTCGGAGAGGAAGGGAGACGACGATACAGAAGGATCGAAAATCAACAGAGCGTCGGGGAAGACACCTTGCGGCGAAGGCCTCGTAAGCGTGGCGCTCCAATCAGCACCGGCGCAGTCCGTCAGAGACACAGGCTGCATGATGGACTCGGGACCCAGCGACCATATGTGTTGTCGAAGAGACTGGTTCATCACGTATGAAGCCTTCGATCACCCTGCGCCCGTGTGCATAGGCGACGGGGGTTGCATCGAAGCTTTGGGGACAGTCTGCATCAACGTTGATATGTTCAACAGAAAAACCTGGAACAAGAATCACCTCGTTGATGTGCTTTATGTTCCCAGATTGAAATACAATCTGTTCTCGGCTGGCGCGGCGCTCAACAAGGGACTCGAGATGCAATCGACGAGCTTGACTTGCGAGTTGACGAGAAAAGGACGCACCATCGCGACGTGGATACGTCGGGGATGCACTCGGAATTCGACATCAACGCACGGTTGTGTATACTCCTGAGCAAAATTGTTCTGCAGAAGGGGACAATCGCACTCTGAAGGAAACGGGAAGGACGGTCATGCTCGCGAGAGGTTTCGGCGCGGTTTTTTGAGCAGAAGCCATTAACACGGCTGTAGTCACGTTGACTCTGACCGGAACAAGCAGCATTAAAGGCGCGACACCATCAGAACTGTGGTTCGGAAAAGAACCAGACGTGAAAAATCTCCACATCTTCGGCGAAGAAGTTTTCACGCACGTACCGAAAGACAAGCGTCGAGCGCTCGACGCGAAAGCGAAGAAAGTATATTTTATCGGCTACGGTGAAGAAACCAAAAAATATCGAGTATGGTATCCTGACAACAACAAAATCGCAACTGTGGGAGACGTCGTCTTCTCCGGAAAAATCGATCGAGCAATTACGAAAGGAGTACGGGAAGACGATGCTGCATGGTTGAATGAGGGGTACGAACGAGAAGACTCCGAGGACGACGCCGATGCTATCGAGGACGACGATGGACAAGAGGCCGAACAGCAAGAGAATGCCGACGAGATAGAACGAGATAGACGCACCTGAGATCGAACAGGTCGAGCCCCATGTTGAACCTGAAGGAGCAGCGGAAGAAATAATACTCAACGATGGAAGAGACAACAACCAAAACGATGGCTACAGACTTCGAAACAGAGGAACGTTGAGGCTTCCCGAGAGATATCGCGACCTCATTGACAATTTATTTCTAGCTGAAAACCAGGAGCCTCTCTCGTATCGGGAAGCTACCGAAAGCAAAGGAGCGACGCTGTGGAAGAAAGCCATGGACGAAGAACTTGAGTCTCTCATTCGAAATAACGTATGGGAACTCGTGGAAGCAGTCGACAATCTGAGAACAATAGACTGCAAGTGGACGTTCAAGCTGAAGAGAGACGCTGACGGGAACGTTCAGCGTTACAAAGCGAGACTCGTCGCGCGCGGATTCAGGCAGCAGGAGGGAATCGACTACCAAAAGACTCACAGTCCTGTAGTCAGATTCGACTTGATTCGGAATATCCTCGCTATAGCTGCGAGCGACCGCATGAAGATTAAGCAGTTCGACGTAAAGACAGCGTTTTTGTACGGTGATATCGAGGAAAAGATTCACATGCGCAACCGGAGGGACACGATGATGGGACAGGAAGAATTTGCAGATTGAAACGAAGTTTGTACGGTCTCAAACAATCTTCTCGTTGCTGGAATCGATGCTTCACGGAATTCCTGAAGAAATTCAACCTGAAGGTGACAATCGCGGATCCGTGCGTATTTACCAGCCAAGACAACAACGAGAAACTAATCTTGGCGATCTACATAGACGACGGACTCATCCTTTCGCAGAATCAAGCGATGATCGATAAACTTCTCGACGGTCTCAAAACAGAATTTGAGATAACGCATAACGATGCAAATCTGTTTTTGGGCATGCAAATAGAGCGATCGTCGAATGGTTCGATTTTTCTGCATCAAGAAACCTACGCAAAGAGGATTTTGGAGCGTTTCAGGATGGAAGAAGCGAATCCAGTGACTATTCCCGCAGATCCGCACCAAGAGTTGAGTCCTCTTGTTCAATCGGGAGACCAAAGTGACCCGACAACGGCGCCGTATCGTGAAGCCGGTGGAAGTCTCATGTATTTGTCGGTGGCGACGAGGCCCGATATCACATTTGCGGTGCATCAAGCAAGTCGATATCTGGAAAATTCCTCGACGATGCATTGGAAAGCCGTAAAGCGAATCATCAAGTACCTCAAGGGTACTATCGGATACGGGCTGCATTTCGAACGTGGCAAGAAAAAGGAGCTACTCGCGTACAGCGATGCAGACTACGCGGGAGAACTGGAGACGCGACGATCGACTACGGGATTCGTCCTAAAATTTGCCTCGGGGACAATCTCGTGGAATTCACAGACGCAACAATCCGTTGCCCTGTCGACGACGGATTCCGAGTATATGGCTGCTTGCCAGACTGCAAAAGAGATCGCATGTATGAAGTCTCTCATCAAGGAACTTCTAAATATCAAGGACGTTCCCACGACGCTGTATATGGATAGCCAGAGTGGTATATGCCTCGTGACGAATCCTGTATTTCACAAACGTGTGAAACACATCGACGTTCGATTTCACTACGTGCGAGAACGATACGCGGCAAAAGAGTTCTCGCTGGAGTACCTTGCATCAAACGAGCAACAGGCGGACATCCTGACGAAGCCGCTGCCTCGGCAGCAATTCCAGCGAAATCGCGAAGATCTGGGAGTCCGCAGAGACGAGCATCAAGCCAAAGAAAATAGAAGAAATCGACAATAGTCGATAAAGCCAAAGCGGGAGTGTTGGAGAAATTGTCTTTACCGACCGAGTGGAACATTATCTTAAACAACGATTCCCAACAAAGATACGCATCGAAAGTGATGAATACCGAAACCAGTAGCCATATAATGAAGAAACATAACACAAAACTGTCCGCAGCATTGTGAATTCGGGCCTTGAAGCTGCGTTGCGTTGCAGCAGAAGAGTCTGCAGTTTCTTCGGAGATGCGCGAGATGCTGCGGGATGATTGGTGGCAGCCCGTAACTATCGAAGAGTCATCCGTGTCCATCTCGATCGATGTATATGGTGACCCAGTGGGCCCCTGGCAGTTTGTATCCACCGGTGTTAACCACGAGTGCCGTCGGTTTCGTCCACACCCTCGGGATACGATCTGCTGGATACACTCCTACCGTATGATCCTTTATATTCTGGAGAGATTGCAGAATCTCAAAACTGTTCATAGTCCAAGGGCTTTTCCTCTTCTGACTCGTACTCTGACAAACCGACGCGCCACGATGTAGTAGTTCTATATTCCCATAAGGAGGCGATTCGCTCGCTATGGCAGACAAATGCTTTCATCCTGGTAGCGTTGTTCAGAGCGCATTTGTATGTGTGTTTATTATTTAGCACACCGTGATACATACAGTGTGTGTCACGTCGTGGCAGGTGACGGAATGAAGGAGCCTCATCATCATCATCTTCCAGATTTATAATGTAACACCCTGTGAGCTGAGTTAGGTATGATGATTTCTCAGAGCCTCTTGTAAAGCTCCGGGGCAAAGCTTGGGTCGCAATTCTCTTCAGATTTGTGTCCAGCGAACGTAATGATATATCACCTTCAGACCATTCTATGGCATGGATATCACCGCATAGCCACATGTTTTGCCTCTTTACAGCGGGTGACAAGTTGTCACATGCGTAGGGCGGTCTTACAAGCCAATGATCAAAGTCATAAGTCTGTACCGAGACGACAGCTACTTCTTTAGGTGTAAACTGATTATTTCTATCCCTCGTACCCTGTATATCAATAACGATATTCATGATGAAATCTTTTTTCGGCCGTCGCGCTCGTAACGATTAACGCAAACTGAAGGCACTTCTCTCTCATCAGCCGCTGAAATCTACGACCACTTGCCGGAATGAGTCGATCTCCAGCACATTATCGTATTCAGCATATACAATGCAATTTATTGTTGAAGATAGGGCTCCCGCAAAGCGTACTTCTATCGTCACACTACTGTGTCTCACCAAGTTAATACCACCAACTAATGTGTGATATGCATCCACGCACATATTAGCATCTACAAAGTCTGGATGTAAGGCTTTCATCGTATCTGCAAGCCATCCGCATACAAAGAAAGATAATTAATTTGGTAATTTTGAATACTGGTGGAGCCGCAGATCATCGAGGTCCGAGGTGCCATCGCGTGTCCATCTGTACGAATGAGTAAATTTTTTATACATCAGGGTAAGATTAAGGGTTCGAACAGCCGGAATATGTATAAACCTTTTATTGTACAATAACCGCATAAATATTTTACACTATTTACATTTAGATGAAATAGTTTATTCCCCCCTGTAGCCATACGGGAGCGAGCCGTATTCACTGCAACATCTTCGTTTGACGCTCGACGGTTTACATTTCTTTTTTTCTGCACGCGTGACAACGTGATGAAACGGCGTACGACGTATAGCGTCTTATTTCAACTCGATAGGTTCCACCTTGTCGTCAACTATATAAGAGCGTATTGTGCTGTAATTAATCAATTGACTGTTTGCGAAATTCAGCGTTATATCTTTTACTTTGCAAACTTCGCTTTCCGTACTGCCGGGAGCGCTGATATGAATGAATGAAATTTTGGACCTCTGGAAACGAAAGATTTGATATAACACCCCGGATCCAACTAGTCTGTAAGATCTCCTGACAGCTTACCTGTTGGCGGCTCGTATTCAGCAGGGTTATTCTTCGTCGCGTAAATAACCGAATCGGTGTCGCAGTACAACGCATGCCTATCTATACGCTCTAGATAACTACAAAGTTTTAATCGAGCCTGAGTTGTTGTATATGCTGTGATTACAGAATTCGCTATACCTGACGGGGTTACGATGTCGTCATTTGTTATGTAACTGACATACAATATCCCACGATTTACAGGTAAGATACCGGTGATTTCGTACTCGGCATTAGTCAATATTTCCAGGAGCTCTGCGCGCGTCGAAACTATAACCGTTTGCGGCAGATTTTCGCGTTGCCCAAACTTTCCCTAAAAAGAGTTGAGATATAATTTAGCTACTTAACGCAATCTGGGGTTTTTCGATATTGCGTCACGAAGCAATCTGACACCTTCAGAACGCTCGAAATCAGCGATGTATTGTTCTTGCGCATCTCCGTTGTTCATACACCCAATAGGCCAGCCGCTAGCTTCTTGTTTAATTTTCAGGAATCTGTTTATATATTCGGTAAAATGACGGCCAGACCGTGTATCACGATTGTATTGCGTTACGTCATATTGCCAAATTTCTTCTACACGAATCACTTTGTAGCCGCACGATACAGCTTTTCGCAACTCATCGACTACCCACGTACCATTGAACACACGCTCCGCAGGATTTTCATGTTCACATTCATCTTGACTCATGCAGTCGCAGCAGTTACGACATAGAGCGAATAACAAACGCTGATGCATACGCACCGGTAGCACCGGATGATAGAGATTTCGCGGTGGTAACACCGTACACTTAACAAGACCTTCGACTTTTGTGAGATCGCTGTTACTGGGTCCTGTTAACTCCATACACTCATCACCTACGTATACTCGTGGATGGCCCACGGGATATTTACCATACTTACAAATATACGGATATAAAGAACATACATCGACGTATAGGATCTGCTCAGTATCCTTTACATCGTAGAGCGTAACTTTGTTTTCTGTGCGGCCCCCGAAGAAAGCATCACGCGGATTGAGAGGTTCTGCTGTAACTAAAGCGTGATCCTGTACGAGAGCACGCATCTGCGCATTTGTTTCAAGCATACGATCATACTCGCACTGCCAAATCTCCGTCAGTGTGTACCCGCTGTTCCGTGTCGTATAAGCTACCGCGACCGTTCTCTCGTGACGCTCGTTCATAGATACACCGTCGCTTTGTATCTGGTCTCTGTTTAATAGAAAGCGACGTGGACAGCCATGCGAGTAGCATCCATGGAACTGTAATACATGTGACGCGTCAGGGATTTCGTAGTAACCATCTATCGTTAAATTCTGAGGTAGCTTGAACTCATGCGATCGACCTGCGTGAATAACGCGTTGCCCAGGGAATATTCCATCCATACGAGCCACGAAACTGCTTTTCTCGATTTATTATCGGCCCATCTGTAGCCACCTCTCGGTATGATCTCGATCGCTTCATCTTCGAGGAAATTTTTCCGGAAAATCCGAAAGCAGGCGACGCTATCGTCGTGCTCTCGTCGAACGGCCAAACACTACACCCTATGGCTATGAAAATTTTGCGAAAAACCATACACGACTGTCTCAATATTGTAACATCATTTTTGCAGTAGGCTACAATTTCTTTTTGAAAATCGAACACATAATTTGCGTTTTTCAATTCACGATACCACGGTTCGAATATATCGTTGCGTACGGTCACTGGCATACTATCGGAAGAATAATACTCAAATGGTGGCAATTCTCCTACATAATACTAATTTTCAGGTTTATTGAATAAGTGAGGGAAAGTACTTTTCGCTAGAATATCAGTTAACCCAAAGGATTTCGGTAATTTGCTCAGAGGCATATGAAAGTAGTGTAGACTGTTGAGAAAGACTAGCGTTCAAATACGCATGGTGATAATCTTTGTTCCGTTCATTATTAGCGATGGCAGCTGGGTCTTTTTTTCATCGATAAGATAGAATGAACTATGCATCGAAACCTACAGCATTGTGAGCAATTAAGAGTGTACGCGAAAACTCTTTGATATCCTGCATAGCAAGCTCCACCAGCTGAGCTACTGGGTTATGTTTAAATACAAACTAATGTACACCGCAGAACTCGCAAGGCTCTGCTATAGAGTCGTTATTGCAACAGCTTCTACAGACCCTTTGAGCTACACAGAGATTCGGTTCGTTTACGTGTGTGCCCGTGGTATCCTCCAAAGGGTGGCACTGCTAAGTTTCAGAATCATAGAAGATGAATAGCTTTTTATTCAAATCTCTACCCTTTACAAGAGTCCTCATAAAACATGAATGATTGGCCTATAGGATTTACAAGTTTTGCAGTACCCCTCACCGCACACGTGCTTCTTCTTTTTGTCTAACGGCCTTATTGTGCCAAAACAGTCACGGCAGCGTTTAACGGTCGCGCAAACAGTGGGTTTGTGTGTCGCTTCGGCGATACTATGGTTCTTGAAGCATGTCTCCCCGAAAAAAACGCGGTTGCACACCACACATCTGATCGTATCTGACGAGTTCGGAGCGCATGGCGGTATCGTGAAACAACGAGCGCATCTTTCTCCTCTGCATCGATGATCTAATTTACGATATAGTGTATCGCATGATGTGCAAAAACCTGTACTACCTGTCGCTCCTCTCAGGTTGAGAATCGGCTCGAAATGATTCGAGCGCTCATGATACAAGATATACAGTGTGTCTTGGACCTTTCCTTCTGCGTTCAAGACGATTTGCATGCCATTGAAGATGGGCTTTTTTTACGTCGCCCTAAGTCCAAAAACACGAAAACGACTCGTCGTCGATATTAAAAGATTAGGCGCTTTGGGCAACACTGCTTATGAGTTACCATATGTCTTGAAACACGTAATCGAGGGCAAGTCGGAAAAAAAGCCATACGGGGCCGTGTGTCAAAGTACTCGCGGTGAACGATATTCCTACATAATCGCCACCCTCGCACGAGTTAGTTATGAGTAGATCGTTGAACTTCCCTTCGAGCCAGCTCATTACACTCGTTCCCGGAGGCGGTTCGCGAATACGCATAGTCGTTTTGCGACCACGAAGTTTAAAACGCTTAAAATAACGTGCAATGTCCTGAATAATTTCGATTCGAACCCCTGGTGGCTGTATGCCGCTATATGTATGCTCGTTCCGCGTGCTTCCAGCGCCCTTCTGTATCCCTGAAAAAAAGGGTATGCGGGGTTAAATTTTTATTGTATTTATTGATACCCAATGATAATGTTTACAGAAATGAAAGTATCTCCGCGCTATCGGCCCGCTGAGCGTTTTCAGGAACCCTTGCTGCTTCTGGTTCAGCACCGGCGATAAGCGGATTGCTGCTTACATCGCGTGAGTCTGATGACCCTGCCACGGCGCCATCTTCTTCTCCGCGCTCGACTCGAGATGTTGCTATTTGAATGAAATTTTTTATTATCCATAATAATATTTTGAAGATCATTCAAGATTTTGAGTAGTTACGATTTGCTGTAAGCTGTATCTGCGCCGCCTCATCCACAGCATGAGCTGCTTCTATGACGGCAATTATCACAGGGTTATCATCATCATCATCGTCATCATCATTGAGGTTGAATTCCGATGAAGTCTTTGATTCTGTTGAAATTATCCTCATTATTATTATTGTTCGTATACAATATATTACCCCCCCCTCCAGCAGTTTTCAATACTTACGGCTTTCGGGGTGAATTCGACGCCACAAATCCTGTTCTTCCGCAGTCCACGTCACTTCTATGAGATCTGCTTCTTCATCGCTTGAGGCTTCTGGCAGTTGGTTATATACTAAACGATGGATTTATTTTAGTAAATAATTCCAGCTATTATTTGTTATAGTGCTAAAAAAAATGACCAAACCCACCCAACCCAAACTCGACCCTGTTATTATTTGCTATGGTACTAAATATTACTCACATCGAATTTCGCTACGAACCCCTCTGGCAGCTGGAGAATCTTCAAGCCCTCGTCGTTGTAACTCCTCAAATACACACGTTAACACTTGGGGACCACTGAGAATCCCTCTATTGAAAGCACACGCAAAGGTGTCCACTATAAAATATATTGTAAGCGATTAACGAGTCTATCAGCCGATAAATCTCTTAAACTCCTACGCCATGCGGGATTACAGCGACGCCTAATATGCGCGCTGTGAATTATCGCTAATTTCAAAAAAGCGAGGATACACGAGCGAAGGGCGTGGTTCGGCATTATGTCCAGGAGACTGGATACACTTAGATCGTCACATGACTGTCACACGACTGGTGATCTTCTGTATTTCCAGTGCATATAAAATCCTGACATGTAAACGATATCCCGCGATTTCTAGAGCCTAGCTATGTTTTACTAAATTGCAGATTTGAGAAAGCCCGTGCCGTTAGCAACAGCGTTACCATCGGCATCACATATTAATCGTACAGCCGTACACAAAATGATGCCGATAGTATTTACTATGGTTCACAACAACATCTTCGCGACAATTTAAAAAATAATATCGTGTATATAGACTATATGTATGTGCTGTGTATATGTATGTGCTGTATATATGTATATGCGTGTATGTGTACAGATATACAGATTGCATTTGACGTTTGCGCAAAACCGCACATACAAAAATGCTGATCATAGTATTTACTACCGTTCAGAACGGCATCTTTGTGGTGATTCGTACATAGAACTCAATAAATATGTATACATATATTGTTGTTCGCTCATCGTAGGAAAAAATAGCCAAAATATAATCCTAAATTCAGAAGCTGTAATTGTAATGATAACGCGTATATACGCCGATGTATAGATATACTATATATATCTGCAAGCCGCCTATGCAGGCAACGCTTGTGCGTGATTGAGCATATACATATACTTAACGGAGATCAGCGCTCACGCAAAAGCATCAAGCGTTCGAGCTGCAGCCGCGCAAAAATGCTTATGCCGTAATATGGGGTGGTAATTTCACATTAATAATTTCACTACAGCACAACACGTCAATATAAAATACGTCAAATTTTATTCAAAAATTTCCGTTGAGGTATAGTAAAAACGAAACTAGCAGTTTATGATAACTGTAGTACATATGTATATATTGTAACGCCGACTTTCAAAGGGGGGGGGGGGGAAATAAGGGAAACGCAAACTCGGGATTCAAGAAAATAGGAATAAACTCTATTTATTCTCAATGGCAACAAACAATCCTCAATACTACTAACAAAAAGTCATACAAAAAAAATATATTCCCAAAAAAGCGAAATCGCAAAAATAATTAGGGGTTACGTCAATGCATCGGCGGACCGCAAACTCTTACTTCAAACTCGAAGCAAAGCAAGTGAAGACAAAAAAAATAAAATAATAACTATATTGGGCGCCAGCTATTTATCCGGTATAGCTACCGTAAATTCTCTTAAAATATCCCCTTCCGAGTTAATCTCACTCAAAAATATCACAGCACAAAAAAAAATATTATAATAATGATGCTGCTCGGACTAGCTCGCACAGCGAATTCAAACTGGGCGATTCTCAGGGGCGGGGGGGCGGGCGATCCGTGGTTCGGCTTCTTAATAATTACCACTGTCGTTTTTCAATAGTAGGTTAATCTTTCGGTTATTTTACACAACTTAACTTTTACTGAATTTATTGGGGTAACGCAATACAATGTTTAACAATATTCTTGGGGGGAATGCAAATAAATGTTTATCGAAATTATCGGGAACGCAATTAACTTTGGGAATGACTCTAATTGGGATACACCACCACACCGCATGAGTCGATACACATTCTGAGGGGGCAAACGCACGAAGTTGTACCGGAAAATATGGCGTCTGCCTCGTGACCGGTACGCTCTCGCAATTATAAAAACGTCACAAAATGCTCGAGACAGAAAACTAAGACTACTTACGCTTTGTCTTTTTCTGTGCGTTCTCTTCTCTCGCTCTTTCTCGCCTCTCTTTTCTCTTTGTGTCCTCTCACTCTGTATCGCCTCTTTCTCTTTTCTTTATCGCCTCTTTCTCTCTTTCTGTCACACACTCTCTACACTCCGGCTCTCCTGCCTCTTTTCTCTCGCAAAACTCATATTACTTCATATTAAAAAAAAAACACCATTAAACTCTAGACTCAAAATCTCTACATAAGAAAACTCCAAGAAACTCAATAACTCAAAATTCTTTTCACTCCTTCCTTCTCTCTCACACTGTCTTTATCTCCAAAATTTATACAAAAAAATACGATTATTTGCACTCAAAAAAAAGGAAAAAGAAAGAAGGCTCGATATAACAAAAACTCAAACTTTTCACTCTCTGATCTCTCACGCGAAGAGAGTACTCTTCGCTCTATAATTTTCTCTCCGCTCTACACAATTCTCTAAACTCTATATGATTTTCTCTATAAACTCTGTACTCTACTCTCTACCCACGCTATGCTCGAAGTGAGGGCTCTTTGCTCCTCACTCGACACGAGGACTCAAAAAGGAAATCAAAGGGCAAGGAAGGAGACACGGGATTGACGCATTTCCGATAATTAGCCACTCATGGATGATCCTTATCAATTTGCGCATTTATTTCGAATATCTTGTCTCTATGCGTATGTCAACCATTCAGTAAAGCAAAATTCCTCTCGGGATGGGTGATCTTGCAATCGAGGGAGATGTATTGGGAAGTGAAAATGATTTTTGTAATCTGACCAATTAATTCGCGCAAACACCCTCTACGTACGAGATTATAACCCAGAGGATGCGTCAGCGCAGGTCTGGTTTTGAATATATGTGTGATTGGATCGTGATGTCGTCTTCGAGTTCTTGAAGTCGATTAGGAGCCGTTTTACCCCACAGCTTCAAGACTTGTGTCCAGGGTTCCGTGCAATCGGCAAGCCATGTCTTCCCTTCGAGAAATTCATGATCCGAAATCACTAGATGGGAACCCTTTATTGTAATCACTATAACTGAGCAAATTATTATCTATAGCATGATTATATAATACATATAAAGTGTGTGCCTACGCGTTTCACTATTAATGATTATTTTTACGGTGGTATGAAATATGTGTCCTAAAGAAATATACTTGCAATTATATGAAGCTTTCTACATGGATTCAGCATCTTTTTTCGGCGAATATTGTCAACATTTAGCTCTAGTTGAAAAGCCTTTCTATGAATTATTTCATATTTTTTAATCCGTAGATTTTATTACGAAGTTTATAGAAAGCTACAGTTTTCCACTTTCGATATTTTTTCACAAGTGTGTTCCAAACGGTTGAAATGAAAAATATAAAATAATTTACGGAAAGTACTTTCAACTAGTGCCACATGATGGCAAAGATTTAAAAAAGTGTCCCGGGTTGCCGAAAAAAGTGGCTGGGTCGGTGGGAAATGTTTCGTATGTCGATTAAATATCGAAATAAACATACATACCATCAATTCAGATGTAAAAATCCGGCATATCCAGTTAGCAGCTGCTTGGGAAGAATCGTTGATCAAATGAATGCGGTGATCAACCAAAAGTTTATCTACCACAATGGCGGTCAATTTTGAGCGTACAAACTCGTTAAGCTTACCCTTAGATTCGAAAACTGTGAGGACAGTTCTACCATCCATGCATGACGCCAAAAACTCCTTCAAATCCTATTTAGAATCAAGTATCGGATCTATTATCTCCAATTTTGTTGGTTTTTGAGGATTTCGAATACAACTACAGGTTATTTTTGGTTTTTAGCTTTTTCCGTTTTTATTTTTCGTCGACCTTTTAGCAATGGGAAGATAAATTCTGAAATTTTCAATCAGCAACACAGGGAGTACATAAAGCAGAACCAACGGTTTATTTTTTTAAGGGTCGTACCCAATGCTGAAAAGTAAAAAAAAACAATCAAAAACGCTAAGAAAATACATTAACGTGTAAATATGTTAAAATCCTCTTATTGTGTGTTGCAGACTCAAAATTTACGAGTTTATATCTCCATCGCTAAAAAGTCATCTAAAAAATAATCTCAAAAAAACTAAAAAAAGGAAAACATTGATCCGTATTTTCAATGCGTCCTATGATGTGTACGCATAATTGCATATTTAAAAAGTCAGAGGAAAAAAATGAAAAAAAGCTAAAAAACGACTATCATCGTAAAATAGAATTTTATCGGCAAACATCGATATAAAAATCTTATTTCCGCGGTTTTTAGTATTTTATTTGTTGTGGATTTGCTTTCCAATGAATCTTTCGAAGATTTAATTGAAGAGTCGGGCAAAGATCGCTTTTATGGATTGCTAAGGCACGATTCTCGCCTCGACGGATCTTACCAAGTCGCACTTGGCCGTTTATTTTCGCTTGATATTCCCTCATTTCGTTCATCTGTCGCAAATTATAAAAAGTATTAAATATACAATCGATGAAGAAGCTGCCAAAACCTGGGTTGAAGATTGTTTTCATGATTTACATATTATCAACGAAGATTGAGGTCTACATCTTCGTTGATATTATTGCGGAATATTTTTCTATTACTTCTTGAGTGTCAATCAGCAATTTCTCTACTTTCAATGTATTTCCAGGGACAATAATAAAGTTGCACAAATCAATTCGCAATTTCTTCGTCACTTGTGATGGTGGTAAATCTTCAAATATTTCTGAATTCGCCTCAGACTTTTGATCAGCTGATGTTTACTGAAGACGGCGGATAGCTTTAAAAAATTGCAACTGATCATCGACAGGTTTGATCAATAAACCAATGAAATCGGGGGCTATCTCCAATATTTCGCTGATACCGATCCGATTGTCTAAGAGAGAACGTTTATAGAAAAGTCCATGAAAATGATGTCTCTAAAGACTTTATGAAACATAGAGCTGTTATATCCCTACTTTTCAATACTACTTTTTAATTACACTACTATTACTGGCTCTATGTAAGCATCATACTATATTCATTATTATTATTATTTATTCCACATTATTATATCCCATACAACGTACCTTCTTCTCCGATGCTCGGTTGCCATGCACATCCGAGAAGAATTCAAAGTCCGAGTGCTGACTCGTGATAACTCGCGGCGCTCCAGTTTCTCGTGGCGACGGCGGTCCGCGATGAGCGGAGACGGGGCCGGGGGTAGAGCAGACGCGATCTAAGGGGTTTTGTCACGTAGGAAGGTAACAAAACCCTCGGGAGAAAAATCATCCGATGTTCCCCCACTGCTGGAGAAACGAGACTTTCATCTCTTCTTGAAACCGGGGGAATATCAGTCTTGTACTAACAATAGTCAAATTGAGGGCAATAGTCAAATCTGTTCCGCGTGTACTCGGGAATAGTGTTCATGCCGTGTGTATCAGTTCGGGAGATCTGTATATAAATATATAATTATTCGAACAATTGCGTCCGCTCTACGACCGTTGAGTCGAGTGGAAGTGTCACGAGAACTCAGTGGTGTCCCCTGGTGCCGTTCACGCCCCCCCCCCCCCGAGTCTGATTGTCATTGCCGACGGCAGCCGGGAGCATCCGTCGGATAAATCCAGCGTGGACTTGCGATAAGGTTAAGAGAGTGAGTACGAGTGTTGTATGAGAGTTGTAGCTTTAAGCGTTAATTATTCTCGCCGCGGTAAATCCGTGTACTATTATAAAAACCAGTAATTTGGATTATTGTAAGCAGTCATTTTCCACCCATTTTAATTCTCGTACTCCTTGGAGACAATTAAAATTATTATAGAAAATAACGATTGTTGAGTAATTTTATTAAGAACCTCACCCGTCTAGGAGGAAGAAAACGGGCCCGTACGGGACAAAGGTAAGGCGCCCAAATTTACAGTGGGAATTTACCAAACAAACATTCTCGCGTTACGTTCGCACGTAACAGAGCTGTCACGCCCTTTTATCGAATAATTCAAAATTGCATAAAACCAAAATCCGACTCAACTCATTAGAGATTCGGGTGAAAATTGTAGCTTACCAAAGTGTTTTGGAGCCCGAGTTGTCTGCAAAGTTTCAGCAGAATTTGAATCGAGATTTAGCTATTGGAATTTTCCCAGTACGTCACACGCGCGCGCGCGCACACACACACACACGCGGCCATTTTTTCTAATTATGTTTTCTTGACGGTTTAGGACATTTTAAACACTCTGGTTCGAAAAACTCGAAACTTTGGTTCCTCATAGAGAAAACTGCATTTTTACAAAAAAAAATCGAGTTAAAAGTCGAATTTAGTTTTTAAGACAAAGTATTTTAAAATATCGCATAATGTAGAGAAAATGTATTTAGGAAAAGTATCTGTATGTATAATGGCTAGATCTCGAGCAGAGCTTGACCGATACTATTAAAACTTTACATGGAATTAGGGCTGCAAACATCCTCGATGAACTGCAATTTTTGTCTCGATCACTAAAGGATGTATAGGGTTTTGATTTTTGGGGATTTGAAATTTTTCTGAAAAAGGATGTGAGTGCTCTAACTTTCGTACATTTTTAATTATCGAGCTAATACTGCCTTCATAAATGGCCTATGGGACTAGTTTGCTTCGTATTAAATTTGGGGACAATCGGACAACGCATTCAAATGAGCGTTTGAATACGATCGGATAACGAATTTAGGCGCGTCTGAATTCGTTAGATCGAACATGCAAAAACACGCGTTGTGCCCAGTGATCGCGAGGGAACGCAACGAATTTTGAGGCTATGTGATCTCTCATCTATGAATTTGCATCATATAAACTATCATAAACTATTTTTTGTTCTACCAATGCATCAATTGCTGTGAAAACGCAGGACGATATGCAAAAAATATTGTACGATGATAAACCGAATGGATTTAGATCAAATTATACGTACTTACGTTTGAACACGCTGATGTATTCGGAGAGATGGTTTTCAGCGAGTAGCTCCTCGGTTTCACGATCCATGATGATTTGCAAAATCATAAAAAAATCCCGTGTGGGTATAAACGACAGTTGAGTGCACAAGTTTAACGCTCAACAAAGTTTAATTTAAAACGTGGTGGGGCACAATGAGCCACACACGCCCACACAAGACACGATACCCGGCACAAAAAACGGAAACGAACGCTTCGAGAATGTTCTAGAAGCTTTTTCAGGCGTCGCATACGTCGTACACACAGTTCACCAATAGCGCCCGTCTACACCTCGTAACATGGGTGATCTTATTCGACCCAAATAGATCTTGTAATGATCTCTCATCAAGCGGTAATAGCCATAAATAGAATTTCTCATCAATAGCTGTTAGCCAACGGAGATTGGATCAAATAAATAAATATATTCGATGTGAATATACTATAATAATTAAATTAAATGCATATACGCTTAGTGGAAATATAATTCTCGTTAATTCAAATAAAAAAAGGTTGAACTGAAGTTTTTTGTCGATTTTACTAGATCTTTTTTTCTGGGTGCAAACGGGTTGAAAAAAAGCAAAGTCTAGTAACGCAAAAAATTCTCTATTAACACGTTTTCTTCTACGAAAAATCATCTTTTTTCTTAATAGCTGCGGTTAAATGGCGGATTTTCCATTACGTTTGCTCATTGATGCTTAGCAGTTGAGCGACAACTGACTCGATTCGATGAATCTACCTATTGAAGAGGTAACAAACTTATTTACGTCGAGGTTTCATCCTCTTCGATTTTCAAAATGCTTTCATGCACAAGTTGCGCTGGGTTCCCGGGAACCTCAGTGCGTAGCTAGAGTTAAGGGAATGATTTGAATTTTGTATAGAGTCCGATCGCACGATTTCACAATGATTGGCCGACCTGTTCCGACAATATACCTTCTCCAGAAAGTCGCTAGAACGTTCCTTTCATTCAATTTAATTTTCGTGATACTTGTTACATATAATGATCTGGAATTTCATTGCCAACATTCCTTTAAAATGACCCGATCTCAATCGGACGATAATAATGGTATATTCTTTCATATTTCGCAAGGAATTTCTAACTTATTAACGACAAAAATTCAACACATTAAGAGTTTTTCATTAAAAAAATTATGAAAAAATAAGTCTCTTAAAAAATCGAGAATACTTCTGTTACTATTTTTATTACTATTTTTATTACTATTTTTATTACTATTTTTATTACTATTTTTATTACTATTTTTATCACTATTTTTATTACTATTTTTATTACTATTTTTACTACTGTTATTATTATTATTATAACCCATCAGTCTTAATTTCATCTATATGAAAGTAATATTGATGAGTCTAACTATTTAGACCGGTCGCTAGTCATTACAGCAGCCCCAGCCGATGCTTGAGCATCACGACGATGACTTATCGGGCTTGTGTCAATAACGTCTCGTCATTTTCCGGTACGTTGATCTATATGGTGGAGACATTAAGAAAGAACCATGACGGTACCGTGTTATTGCAAAGGGTAGCGGAGCGGTTGCTAGGTTGATATCCGTTCAACTAGAACTTATGGTATTTTGCCAAGGGAGTGCTTTCCGCCACATTATTGGCCTCCTCACACGCTGACAATCTTATGAATCCCATATAAAATATCTACTATATCAGGCATAGAATTGATGGAGTAATAATTCACCAGTGTCCCAGTTCTCTGAGTGGTTACATTTCGTTTAGTATAACGCAGATATTGTTTTCACCATTCAAATATATACTACTATAATCTGGAATTCGTTTTGGGTCAGATGTCACGATGGAATTCATGATTTCTCAGTGCCGAAAAAAATTTCGAGATCATTAGTTCACATGGATATGGGAAAGCAACAATATTTTTAAAAATTATATGTTCAGGACTTATCAGAAGAAATCACCGACGCCGAGCGGCGGTGGAGGCAACAGGTCGGGTTGGCGCTCAAGAAGAAGCATCACGACAGCAAGTACCTTGGGGCATCAACATCACGTGATCGCAAGCGCCGTTGCCACGGCACAGGCAAGAATGCAGGCCGAGCAGGGGAGCATCGGGGAACTACGGGGATATCACAATCTTCGTTCTCGTCGTCATACTCTGGCGAATGTTCGGTAAGTTTTCTTAAGATACAGCGATAATAGTGACATTGAATTGATGTCACAATGACTACACGTATGATCATCAGAGGTGTGCATGGCCGTTATGGTGACCGTCGAAGATATGATATGAATTCCCTAATCTTTTGTGAATTTCCGAGATTGACTAACAATTATAATTTCGACATTGTTAAATGAGAAATTGTGACCACCAAAACGGCCCGATGCCAATTCCCTGTCGAATAAAGAAATTATTCTATGTGTACCATTTGGACTGCACCATTTTTGAACTATCGACTGCTCACTGGGCAAAAATACGTCAAAACATCTCTTGGCAAATGCTAATACAACTTTTCAATAGTTAGGAGTCTGGATCCGCGGTTTAGCTCAATGAGTTGTCGACATTTTTTGTGTCCTCGTACAGATGAATAAATTTTTCCGGTCTACACTTGGCATTTTCATATTAAAAAAAAACAACACTAGCATCACATAAAGTATGTACGTGAATGCGGTGGCGTATATCGGAAGTATATCCCACGCAAAAAAAATAAAGTCTTGGAAGAATCTTGGCGTGCGTCTTGGGTCTTGGAATGAGTCTTAGAAAAAGTCTGCAGTACTCTTGCAGAAGTTCTGGAAATAATCCTTTTACCCAATATTTAAGTCTTTCCGAGACTCTCCCTTTGCAAGAGTCTTGAAAGACTCTTCCTAAGACCCAATAAAGACTCTTCCAAAATTCTTCCAAGACACTTACAAGACACCCCCAAGACTCTTCTGAGACTCTTCCAGCACTCTATTCAAGAGTACTCCAACTCATTTTCCAAGGCTCTTACAAGGATTTTTCCAAGACTCTTCTTTTCATGAGTGAGAAGATAAATGCCCAGAAAAATATTTATATATACAGTTCTGTTGCCCCGCAATGATATAGACACTGAGATGATATTTCACTTATGAGCGCGATGTCATTGTACGCCGGTAGAGTACTGTACCTATACGCCAACCCCTTATACATGGGGCTCGGAAGTGCAGGGTAGCCCGGGTCAAGCGTGTTATACGCCTATCCCTTATACACGGGGTGTCACCCTCAGGTATATTTCGGGGTCCGGAGCTGTTTTTAGGGTGGGGATAAATTTCCGTGCGATGAAGCTGAGTCGGTGGAGGAGTCATTTTCACGAGGGCTTGTTGTGGCCGTCGTCCCCGACCACCACTCAGCAAATTTTTCGAGTATGATAGCTGAGGTTTGATATTCTGGCTGTGAGAAAGGTTTTCTGGGGGGTAGCCACCTAGCGATGTGTTTTGAAAGGTTAGGGGGCGGTGGGTGGTGTAGGTGATTGAGATAGCGATCGTGGGAGGCGAGGAGGGGTAGCGGTGGAGATTTTACACCTGTCTCTCTTTGAAGGGGCCCCGTCGTGAGGAGCCGTGTAGGGGGGGGGGGGGGGTATCAGGGTTGTAGGATGGCGAGAGTGTTGAGATGTCCTGGAGGTTAATAAAGAAACGCAGGTAGCTTTGGCGGAGCTGTCGTAGTCCAAATATTTGAAAAATACTTACTATGGGAAATGAAGAGACATTGAAAAACCATCGGTGAGCGTTGAAAGAGTAAAATACCAGCGATGAGACCTCTGCGACCCTTATGCTACCCTGGTATACGCAGAAGTATACCAGGGTTATTGAATAACTAATTTTCGAGGAGAGGAGAGGGGTTTGTTGGGGGGGGGGGCATGCATAAATAATTTGTCGAAACGTTTTCTCCGTGTATATAAAAATATAAAAATTTATTCTTAAAACTAGTAATACACTTGTACGAGGAAATATGTGTAAGAATAAACCCCACTAAGCTTAAAAATAATTAAATCTAGCGTTACAATATTGAACACATGTTCTAGGACCGACACCTCCGCCGAATAACGTACTGCCACGGTGATCGACTGTGCTCCAAGGAGTATCACGTAAAAGTTTTGTCAGACATTTGTAAAAGCCAGCTACGAGGCGATCGTTTCGTTGTAAATTGCTGGTGAAAATAGCCATGAATTGTAGTAGAGATCCCCCGCTGTGCATATGGTAAAGGAACATAATACAAAACTGGCCACACACATTTGAAGAAAAGCTCTGCACTTGTTGCGTATTCCATTGGTAGATGGTGCAATTTTTTTGCAAGCAGCTGATAAAGCTAGGTAAAAGCGGTGGAACACCGTAGCAGTCGAAGTATGATCCATGCCCTTGCTCGTCGGTGTATATGGCAACCCAATGGCTGCCTGTTCGTGTGTGATCATCAGTATTCACAACTAGGGCAGTCGGTCTCGTCAGTAGAGTTGGTATTTGATCCGCGGGATGAACACCTCTCGACACGATTCGGGATAACCTCGTAATGCCTGGCCAATCTGGATCGTATTCATTTTTTGATACAACCGGTAAGTAACATTCCCTTGGTGGTGTTGCTATAGGTGTCGTAAGGTGTGCTGACTCTCGAGTACGATCCTGTATTGCGGTCTCGCGCTTATTTGTGATCTGTACATTTAAAGGAATCCGCGTATCCATTGGTATCACATCACGGAGAATCCATTTCCTCAATCGAGTCACATTATTCAAAGCACATTTGAGACCCGCCCGTTTTATGAGACCGTGGAGTAGACATGTCATGGAGGATTCTGGTAAATCTTTGAAAGCTGGACAAGCTGAATCCTCAAGATTTTTTATCTCACGTGCCATAACATTCTGTAGATAGACTACTTTGTCGAGACCTCGTGTGTAAATTTTTCCAGCATTCCTGACAATATCCCGGAGATTCGCATGCAATTGACGAAGAGGTATATCACCCTCGAACCACTCAAAGCCGTGATGATATTGAGTTACCCAATTGTTCTTATTACGAATCGCTTTAGGCAAATCCGTGAAAATACATGTTGGAGCTACTACTCAGTGTGCAATATCTTTATGATCAAGAGAAATAACTGCAACCTCTTTTGGCGTAAACCAGTCTTCCTTATCCGCAAAACCTTGGATATCAATTACGCAATCCATTGGCATTTAAAATAATTTCTATCTGACCACGGTATATAAACTTCAAGCAGTGTTACGATGACACGTCTTTTACTCTCAAGGTGTCGGCTAACACTGCAGATCTTACATCACTAACTCTTATGTCTAAAAATAAGGCTAAGCTTTAGAGGAGTGGGGATGTGTAGAAAAATGGCTATAGTAAAAAAGCTATCTACTCAGATTTCTGGAGCGACACGCTCTACGAGTTTTAAGACACAATTATACTAAAAAGTAGCGTCGTTATGTTAACCTGAAAAATCTACAATGACCTGTCGCGAGGCATCAATTTTTATTACATTGTCAAATTCTGTGTATATAATGCAATTTATCGTTTTTGACAATGCATTTTTGAAACGAACCTCTATACAGAGGCTACCATGGCGTACAAGATTCCAATGGCCCGGCCGAGCTGCTGAAAGGTCTGCGGTTAAGTCGAAACAGAATAAGCAGTGGCCATTAGGGTAACCAGCTCTATCAATCCCACAGCTATCGTCATCCCATTGTATACCAGTTCCCGAGACCAGAGTGTGAAATGCGTCAATATATAAATTATTAGTAAAATCTGGTTGTAAAGGCTTGCCAGGAATCTGCACACCATCTACGTAAAGCGATAGATAATTTATATCAAAATGTTGAAAATTAAAGGGGTTCAGCTTTCTATCACCATTGAATGTTTAATCATCAACGAAACCAAAAACGATTCTGTTCGGTAGTTGCCCTAGTACAACATTATCTAGTGTCTCCCCATGAACGCCGCTATGTATTGTAAATGGTTTTACCTCAACTCTCGTAAAGGGATATTTAGCAGTCCCCTTACTTAGAGCCTTTGCATGAGCCAGTAAAATTCCCGGACTAATTTTAACATGCCGTACGATAAGACTCGCATCAATAATATGCACGGTATAATCCTTGGGACTGTCATCCATAAGGCAAAATGTATCGCTTGAACGTACTAGGCGAAGACGTAATCCAACACCATTAAGCAAAAATTTCTCCTGATTAAATATATCTGAATGAAGATAGCCTCGAAGATCTACCATGCAACCATTTAGCATCATAGCCTGACGAGTCCTCAGACCTGAGTTTGGATTTTTAGTGAGTGTTTGACCCTCTGCAGTTGCTTGAGGTAGCTCATCAAAATAGCCGGGTGTATCATCTACCCACATGCTAGCGCCAAGGTGACTTTTTATTGTTGAATCCTTATAGGTCAGCAGTGGTTCGATATATGCTCTACATGCTCTATTATTCGATGGGGATACAAGTTTTTGATTGAATGACACATCTACTTGATTGAATAAAGAGTGTAACAGATTGTTAACAGGCCCTACTTTATCGGTTACAACAGCGTCGCCGGAGCGAGGTTTTAACTGTACGCGGATACTAAGCATTGTATGTGCTAAATCGATATATTCGTCGCCATGACCCGGTACAACAAATTCAATGGGAGCCTCGTCAGTGAGTGAGGATATAGGATCATAATGTATGCCTTGAGAGCCTTCGATGCTCGTCTGAGTTGGTGGTAAGGTAAATAAGTCCAGCTCTGATTTCAAGCACTCACAAGAATCAGAATGTAAAAAAGACATTTTTCCACACTTTTACAATTTAACTCTTAATTAAAAAATATAAAACTAAAAAATTATTGAATAATTATTCAAATATATCAGCAGCGGTACGCTTTTTACGCTTGACAACTTTCATACCTCGAATCCTACTTGCTACTTTTTTCTTAGACGTGTTTGCAGATTTTCTTTTTTTTTATTGTTTTTGTTTTTCCCTTTAAGTGATTTTACAACTTTTTTATTGCTCCTCCTCTTTTTCTTTCTCGTTGATCGTTCAGAACTCTGGGCCTTAATAGCTTTAAGCACCGTGAATGCAGGTAGGCCGATGTGTGAAGCTGTATGGCCGAACAATGAATGATACTGCGGCTGATGACTGCTCATTTTATATCCTGATCCTTTCATCAAGCTATCGAGCGTCTCTTCCGCTTTCCGTTTAAGATTTCTCCCGTCCTCGGTGACACGCGTCCTAAACGCTTCTTTAAATGGTGTATTATGAGCAGCATCACCTATTATATTCATTCCTGTGTGTAGCGCTTCTTTTCCGACTACGCGAGCACCACGAGTTAGTAATGGTAAAGCTCGTTGAAATAATTCGCTCAGAAAACTACCAAGACCATGACCACGTTGACCACGATCCCCCACCCCACCTGGGTATCGTAGTGTTGAATATAATGCTCCATTGTCATTTTAACGAATCCTCTTAAAGTGTAATGTAACGGTCAGAGTTCCACTCTGGAATGGTACAGGATTACCCGTACCCGTCCTTATATCTATATCAATTGTATTGAACTCCGAGTGTAAAAGCGGTATATAATTTGGCGGTGAGAACGATTTTGTCTGCGTGGATCCATACACATAATTCGTGGTGTCTACGAGTATAATACGTTAAAGGGGTGTTTGAACGTCCCCCGTTACATAACTTTCACATATATCCGTATATAACAACAATTTATCAGGGAGTCCGTGGGTAAGACTTGCCGGAAAGTCAGCGTTATATGTCGATTGTTCATGTATGTCAATTACAGTGTCAGGTTTGAAACCAAAAATTTTATAAAACGTGTTACCGAATGAAATTCTGTGAGAGCGTTGACATATTTTTTTATTACATCCCCTACCTGCGGCTTTAACGCTCACCATAGATCGCTCTTCATTATACTCCATGTAAATATGTTTTTTCAAAACTGTGGTATTATTTATATTTTTAATTAAGGCGTGAATGGATGTATACAGCCGAGGTAGAATATTAATTTGTCGGAATATTTTTGCGGGACTATAGAGTAACCGGTGTTTTTTTTTCGCCTCATTTTTAACAGGTTGTTGAACAAAAATGTTTTGTGCTGTTATGTGGCCACTTCCGTGTTCTACGTTCATAAAAGTACGTAGAATTTAAATCTCTGTTAAGGCTACAGCCCACTCGCCCGGTAACTTCAATGTATTAGGCAGTTGTATTATAAAGTGTGTTACTGTATTATCAGGTTAATATTTCATACTGCTATTACTGGGTAAAATTAAGTGAAATTGGTCTCTCATTTCATCACTTTTTTAGAACGTTTGCAGCTGAGACCCAAGAATTGAATTTTTCGGGGTATCCTCGCCAACTAACAAAATATCTTTTATTACGCCCTCTCCCTTTGGTCTTGAGAATTTGATCAGTTATAAATTCTGCTTCCTCGATATTCTTCTCCACAACGCTCAACGCTCTAGATCGGTTAGTTCATACACGGGTGGTTGTCTATTTGTAAGAATCCTATGTATCTTGAATATTTCTTCACTCCAGCGCACTTCATAACCTTTCTCAAAGGCGGTCTTTGCTTTACTGATACGTGCAAGGGTTCCGAGCTTGTATTTAGCTGATCTTATACATGGTTTGAAACGTTTCTCCATATTTTCTCGAGCTATTGCAGCGTTGTACAATGTGACGGCTGCAGGCTGCATCTTTGTCATAGAGTGTTTTGTCATATTATATGCCCTAACTATCGATTGTAGTAAATCGATATAACGTCGTGTATTCTGATGTGTAAAATAGCGCCACATGCGTTCCTTTAAAGTTCTGTTGAAACGCTCTACAACAGCAGCCTTAACATCAAGACTACGAGCTACTCGAAAACGTATTCCGCTACTAACAAAAATTTTTTGTAAAATGGTTCCAACAAATTCTTTTCCTTTATCAGTCTGGAGCCATACAGGGCACCGGCCATTACTCCTTTCGAGCAGACGTGTGAAGCCTTCTGTTACTGTGGCGCATGTTTTATCTCGTAATATCTCAACCCAAGCGAATTTACTAAGAACATCGACAACAACTAATAGATAAAGAAATCCGTCATTATGATCTTTGAGAGAGCGCAGATCTACGAGATCAGCCTCCCAAACATCGTCAATATTATTCACTACGTAGTGTCTTCGTGGAAATTTTCGTCGTATCGGTCGATGCAGTGTATAGGTATCCTGAGCTGTCAACCATTTAGTAACTTCTCCAGGTGGTATAGACTCTTTTTTACCAGCTTCAATTAAATATGTTGCACCAGCATAACCGGCTGTGTGCGATGGGTCATAATAAATCTTTTCTAATGAATTCATGACAGATTGTGCTTTAACCGAGATTTCAAGGCTTCATTAGTAGGTGTGTTTCGACTCTTATTCCTCGATATAGTAGATGTGGCTCCTAGTGTGTGGTAATTTTGTGTCGATTCGTTTGAAGAGTCAAAATTCATGCTATTATTGATGGTGCTATCATTAATTACACCAGGCCGCGGTGTTGATGATACAGAAGGATCCACCTATAAGTGAGGATTCCCAACAAATTCACGAGGAACACCTATCCGTTGGAGTTCGCGACCAAAGTGAGCTCGACCTGTAGCCTTCACTATTTTTCTAGCTCTCACAGCGTCATTGATCAAATCTATTATATTTCATTTTTTTATTTTCTCTCCATTAATAGTAACTACACCGTATTTATCCCACATCAGTGTACTGTCGGATTTTGTATGAATATAATTCAGTAATTGTTCCGCTTGTTTTTTATAACATTTTGGTACTGTTGCTATTATCGTAGAATCACCTGTTCGATCAGGGTACTCATTATTTTTGTCACTAGATAGGCCACCACTTCCTTCAGCAGCTTTTTGATTGTCTTCCGTGAAAAAACGATAGCGCTGCAAAACTTGCTGATATAACTTCCACTTCTCACGCTCATTTCCGGGTGTTACCGACTGGAGTATATCACTGATTTCAGTATCTAATCTACTTAATGTAGTACCAGGTGTTTGAACGGTGTCAAGATCATGTGGTCCCCGTACGATACCGTGGTGTACTTTCCCGACATCATCTTCAGGTATTAAAACCATTTTCTTGGATGCATTTTTCTTATTTTTTAGTTGTGGGATATAATGTTCGATAATACACTCCCAATGATAGGTAATAATAGAGGTAGCAAAAATCCACCACCTTTCTGTAGAATTACACGTTTCTTTGCTTTCCAGTTGCCGGTTTTATCTGCTAACTTTCGCAAGATGTTTTTATATTTTGACAGGCGTACTCTTTCACTTTTTTAAAGGAACCACGCTGCGTAGAGTGTTTGCACATTCACATATACAGCGAACGGTACACTTATCAATGGATTGTGAAACTAATTTTCGTTGTTGTTTGTTTTAATAGCACAAGGCGTGTAGTGAAATCGTATTTTTCCGCCCAATAGAAGCTATAGCCGTTGTTGATGGAGCCATAGCAGGAACCCGAATGATGTAATGAGTTATATATTCCTCATTTTATACTTTTTTCTAATGCAGCGTATTACCCCGCTTAGGTACGTAAACAAAATTATGGGGATCGTCTGGGAAAATACAAGTACAAAAATGACAGTTATCTGGTGTATCTTGTTTCAGATCTAGTAATAAATAACCGTCGGGTTTGGATGTTGCTTCATGATAAGCCTCTTGTAAAAATTTCGGATCCTCAGGGTATATCTGCTTCGATAGGTGTGAAATTTGAGCTCGATCTCGCAGATTTTTAAATACCACTATATAATTGGTATTAAGAGAGATATCGGGGCCCGAACTTGATGAACAATATTTTGGGAGATGAACATCACGGTGATATTTTTATGATGACTACCTTTCGTAAACAAGTCTACGACTGCATTATTAGAGGATTCACGCATCAAATCATCAATGACTATGAGTTTTGGTCTACTGTCGCCGATAAAGTCAGAGTTCTGAGGTAACCCTTCTAAAAACTCTACATTTCTACCGTACTCAGTGTAGCCACTTTGCCATTCTGAATAATAAAAGATTATTCGAGCAAACTGAACGCTGGCCATACACGATATATTTTTTAAAAACTTTTTCACAAAGTACGTCTTTTCGCAGCCAGTGGGCCCACAGATCATTGACGTCCAAGGATGTTTCCATCGCGGGTCCATATTGACTAATGATCTTGTAGGGTAGTGTTACGAATTAATATACAACTTTTTTATTGGTTCAAAATAATGATTCATGGTAGAAAAATATTTATTCATTTTTATTGTACAACAGTTTTAAATGGAAAAATCATTATATTTATTTACAATCAGACATATAATTTATTTAAAAAACGAAGGAATACATTTTTTATTTACACGGTGACTGCTTCACTCACCAAAACAAACTTTTCATTTACAATTAAAAAATATGTTTTTTTATTTACAATCAGAAATATATTTTTATTTTTATTCTCAATAATATTTACAAACTATGCTTATACGTAAGTTACTCTACGTAGCCATAGCGTAGTGAATCGTACGCGCCCCACCGTCGCCTTTTAACGAACACCGGCTTACATGTTTTTTTGTCGGTGCGCGTTACGACCTGGTACAATGAATGGCTCTAAACTCTAAGTTGATTGCGGCCGATCGAATCAAAGCTCACAGATCGAATCAAAATTAATCTTTTTACTCGTTGAGTAATTTAGGTTTATACCTTTGACCTTACAGACTTCAATGCTTTTATTATCGCTAGTATGCGTCACGTAGCTGTAAAATCTCGGACCGCCAGAAACTAAACGTTTTATATAGGTACCCTTGCCATAGCATTCGAGCTCGTCAGTCAGGTCGCCCAAGAGATCTCCTAAAGGTGGGTGATACTCGTTTTCAACTCCGGTACTTATATATATACACGAGACTGTATCGTAATAGAGAACCCGTCTATCCAATCGCTCTAAGAAAGTATACAATTTTAACCGCGCTTGAGTTGTTGTGTACGCTGCAATAACGTGAATAATCTTGTGTACCCGACAAGAACGATCGGAGAGAAGATCGAGAATTCTCTGACGCGAACAGCCTTTTTGCATGGCGAACTGAGGGAAATACATCGCTCTGGCTACGCCATCAGCTGATTTATTATGCCTGAAAAACCTTCTAGCTGCCTTTAAAATAACCAGCGCGAAATCGCCCAATATCTTTGAGAACCATCAGTCATGCGTTAATCTTCTCTCGGGGTGGGAATACAAGCGGCTAAAGCAGATTGATGTAAAGTACAACTTCATACGGGATCTATACAAGACACGATTGCTAGCAATCAAGTATGTGTGCTCAAATAAACAAATAGCTGCTATCTTTACGAAGCTATTACCCAACGTCCGATTCTCCGATCAAGACTTGGACTCCGAAGATCAACACTGAGGGCACTGAAAGACGTTAAATTGAAGAAGAGTGTTAGGAATAACTATTTAACCCAAATCACATTATGTCAAATTCAAATTCTGTTTTTTGAAGTGCAACTTGTTTTTTTGCGCTGTGATATCGAGGGCCGTAAAACGTTTTCTGTGACGGAAGTAGTGGTAAGGATATACGTCCGATGTATATAGTATATACATATTGAGACAGTATCGTATCTACGTCATATTAAGGGGATTCTTGTGCCGGTAGGGGCGAATCGTCTGTGCGTGTATGGAGGGGAAATCATACGCTGATGGGAGGGATGTGGCCACGCAAGCGCAGTAGCACAATGACATGGCATGCGCAAGGCATTCTGGGTTGATAGATGCTCCTGCCAAAAAGTGTATAAATTCGAGTGCTGGAGCACAGAGAAGCAGTCTTTCCTCGAGCGAGTAACAACTCTGACTATTCTTACCTTTCTACCTATTATCTATTCCAGAATTTCTATATATTCCTTGTGGTAGCGGAGTACTAGTGAAGACGCCAGCGATCTCCTCGATCCACAAGTCCTATCAATCCCTGGTAGAGACACCAGCGATCTCCTCGATCCACAAGTCCTATTTAATATCACTCATTCTTACCTACAGCTTCTACGACAACGTAATAGGCTATGTACGTCTTATCCCCTACTAATAAAAGAGCTAAAAGTTATAAATCTTTTCATTCACTCTGAAAGATAAAAAAAGAGACTATTATTTGCTAAAACAGAAAAGTGTGATTCGGTTATAAAGCACAAAGACTATTATTCATTCCGTTATAAAACAAAAGGACTATTATTAGCTATAAAAAGGATGTGCGGCACATTATTAATTGTATAGAGGAAGATATCACTAATTGTTGTATACAATTATTGTTGGCCATCAAAGATCAAAGGTTTCGTTCCGCAACGCACCTGTACCCGTTTCGATAAATCGAAGTACGGAAACACGCGTTTCGCAGCTTTTTCTCTTAGTATCATCCAAGGGAAGGAGGGTACCGTTACAGAATATAAGCTCGCGCCGTAGCGTATATACAGAGCGTCCCATTTTAAATGAAGGGTTTGATTATCGCTATTATTCGTCACATCAAAAAATAGTTCAGACCAAAATTGTAGGGTTTCGAGGATGACACCAAATTGTGAAGTCAGTTCAAGACTAGGTGGCGCCACTTTCGAGAAATTCGAATGACGGCCTTAATTTAATTCGATTTTTTGTTTGAGATAAAAGTTATAGCTCGTTTCTAAACGGATAAATAAAAAAAAAGAAAAATATCGTAGCATCAAAATCTCAGGAGTTATGAGGGTTCAAAGATCGAAGCAGCTGCACAAGTGCCTGGCAGCGCGGGCGCCTACTCGCAGGCAACATAGCACACTATTTACTAGGCCACGCCTGGTTTCACGTGGTAGGCACTAGGCGGCGGCGAGATGCAGCCGCGGACTATGAATTTTTCTCGCGACAAAGGTAATATCCAACTTTACGTCGACATTCTGAGATAGCGATCGTGGGAGGCGAGGAGGGGTAGCCGTGGAGATTTTACACCTGTCTCTCTTTGAAGGGGCCCCGTCGTGAGGAGCCGAGTAGGGGGGGGGAGGTATCAGGGTTGTAGGATGGCGAGAGTGTTGAGATGTCCTCTAGGTTAATAAAGAAACGCAGGTAGCTTTGGCGGAGCTGTCGAAGTCCAAATATTTGAAAAATACTTACTATGGGAAATGAAGAAACATTGAAAAACCATCGGTCAGCGTTGAAAGAGTAAAATACCAGCGATGAGACCTCTACGACCGTTATGCTATCCTGGTATACGCAGAAGTATACCAGGGTTGTTGAATAAATAATTATCGAAGAGAGGAGAGGGGTTTAAAAACTCCGGGGCTACTTCAGCTCATCGTGGGTGCACGGGTAGCTGGGATAGCCCGTACATTTACAAAAATCAACGATGTTTTGAGCCGAAGTTTCGAAAAGATCACCCGTATTTACGTCTTGGAATGACGGAGTTGACGTAAATACGGATACTTCGAGCAGCGATTAATTTGCAGCCACATCCTCGAGCTGCGTCGATGTGCCGACGGCTGACCATTCCTCAAAGCTGGCGTTCGGGTGTTCGCCAGAACCCTCAAGCGTTGCTGATGGCCCCGATTTGACACTGCTGTCAGGGCTCTCCATACGCGGACTTTCAAGTAAGCTGAAAGACTCGTCGAAGAGCCCTGGCTCGATGTCCATCGCATCAGCCTCCTGGAGGATCGAATCGTCCGGAAATCCCAAGGATACTGTATCTGTAACAAATGAAGCCAAACAATAAAAATACAATACATGTATGACGTGGAAAAAATACTTCTGACTACACAAAATAAAATACTTACATAGGGGTCTTGATGTCACAGCTAAATAATCGTGATGAAGATGCCTCACGACAGTTTGTTTCTGGTGGCCACGTGTGACGATGATCCCCCAGGCCATCTTGAGATAAGTCTGATCCCGGCGGAAAACGTCATCGGTGTTCATCACGCCGATATTGCGTGGTGATACATCGTTCAATAAATTGAATATGGAACGAATTGATATCAGGCACCAGGGAGCGTATCGTTGGCCGCTTCTTCTTCTTGTAGAGCGCAAGCACTGCTGACTAGGGTGGGCCGAAAATCCGTTTTTTTAGAATTTCGTTTAGTAATAGCAAAAATATTGTTTATTAAGTTATAAAAAAAATTTGTGTGAGAGGAAAAAATTTTTGGTCAACATCTCAGGCTCGCTCATTGCAGTCAAAGGTAAAATTTTTTTTATCAACTTATTTTGA
This sequence comes from Dyspetes luteomarginatus, assembly GCA_963669185.1. NCBI lineage: Eukaryota > Metazoa > Arthropoda > Insecta > Hymenoptera > Ichneumonidae > Dyspetes > Dyspetes luteomarginatus. The sequence goes on along the minus strand of OY769903.1, from coordinate 16,388,430 downwards.
TCGGAAATTTTATGCTCTACAAAAAAGTTCTTCACACAAAATTACGTAGGACCCATAGATTCAGAGATAATCCCAATTTTAGTATCGAAATAGTAGATTTTCGCCATTAAAATAATCTTGTTAGTTTGAAATCTATTTATAAGTTCTCCATTCGACAGGAAATTAAATTTTCTATCAAAATTTTTCTTTGCAAAATTTTTTACGAGTGATAATTATTAAAATTATTCCACTTTTCGTTCAAAAAGTGGCATTTTCGACAGTAAATGAATTATATCTTGGTATAAAATGATTAATAAATCAATTATTGTCTACAAAATTTAATTTTCTACAAAAAAAGTTCTTATATTGAATCACGTGCCTTTAATATTTTTTATAATAATTACAAATTTCCGATAAAAATCAGTTTTCTAATTATAGTCAAATGCATAATATTTTTCTATCGAAATTCGTAAGAGAACTCAACAATTCAGGATAGGAAGTAGTAAGATAGTGAATTAAAAAGAAAAAATGAGTGAAAGATTATGATTAATACATTGGTTTTCACTTTTAATTCATATTTTTACAGAATTTAAACATTAAATTGATTTTTACTGTCGTTGGATTTTTTCGACGAGATTCTAAAGTCGATCGAATAGCTCCATCTCTACTTTCATAACCACAAACTCTATTTGAAACTTCTGTCACAAGCTTAACCGTACGTTCTACGGCTTGTGTATGACGAGGAAAATTTTGAAATTCCCATATACTTCTCGGACTAACATTATTATTTGCTAAAATTTCGCTCAATTCTTCGGTAGATACATTAGTTAGAAGGGGAGGAGATGTCACCGTACAGTGATTCCAATTAATCATTTTGGTATAATCTTTGGCATTGATCTGAAGAGCAGGTAACTTGAAATAATGAATAACATGTCTTTTTGCTGATTCTGAATTTTCTCTTGCTTTAATAATAGTTTTTAAAGCAAATTCACGAATATTTGTATTATCATCAACTAACATCGCAAGAAGTAAATATTCCGGAAATGCAAAAAAGGTATTCCGTGAGAGACAATCAGTAATAATTTTTTTTTTCAGCTTTAGGCATATAACGAGATCTCTTGAGCAATTCAAAAAAATGTTTTGGACCTTGATCAATTGTACTATTTGATTTGATCAAAAACCAAACAGGTATATAAACTTTAAGAATATAGACAACTAATTTTTTCAATTTTGGGTCAGGTTTTTCAGTAGAAATATACAATCTCAAAATTCTATTTGCAGTTGTTAACCACCTGGCATGACATAGAGGACCAGGGTTTTTATTTTGTAAGTCATCTGAACATTTACCTGTTTTAATAGCTGTAGCAATTGCTAATAAATATTTTTGATCGTTACTCAAATCAGAAATTGAAACAGACGGTAGATCACAATCCACAACGTTATATTTAACAATGGGACGTTTCTCACACGCTAAAAGATTCTTTCCAATAGGTCCTTTATAAGAGTTAGGCCCAGATGTTGTGCCATCGAGAAATTGAAAAAAATGTTTCAACGGTAACTCATTCAAGTGTAATAAACAAACTACCCACTGGAGAGGCCGATCGAATTTTTCCTCAACACGTCGAATTATTCCACCCTTCCACCCAGTGTTCACAGGACATCCATCGCAACGGATTACATTAATATCTTCCTTAGACTGCGGATAGTTTTTAACAGAAAGTCAAAAATACACTCAGCAATATCTTCGGATTGTCCAGAAGTGGGAGTAACGTGTCCGATATAATTCGAGTTTGGTTCGCTGATAAGAGATATATGCTCTTCTTTGATTAATTGGCGGAAATATTTAGTACCTTTTTTCACTTGAACAGCAGTATCATCTTTCCTACCATCGAAATAAACACTTTCAAACCCAGTATAATTTTCTGCAAGTTTTAAAGCTTTCTCAATTTTAGATTTTTCTCTCATGATTTTATTTTTATCCGTAATCAAATTCTTATCAGTTTTAGTAATCAGTCCTATGTCTAATAGAGTCGATGTTACAACGGCTGCAGTGGCGCGAGCACTTAAGTTATACCTTTAGCTGGTAACAGCAGTTTCTTTGAATTCAATTCTATTTTGACTTTGAACGAGATTAAAATCCATTTTTCTTCTTTGTCTGTAGCTTGGTTCATACAATGAAATTGTTTTCGACGAAGTACTGTTAATGGTAGAAGTCGATTTTTGAGAAAAATTTATTTCACTGAATGATGAATTAGAAGATAAGTCTGAAGATACAAAATTTTGGTTTAAATCTGAGATACTACGAGGTAAACGTTCTGTATATTCATCATTCGGCTCTGGGATGTTCAAAAATTGTTGAGAGATTTTTCGTAAGCGTGTAGTTCTCTGATCTGCGAGAAATTCATGTTGAGTGACAGGTATTTTTTTTTCTTCTGGACAATTGCAGATACTGAATTCAATACATTTACAAGAGCTTACATCGAATAGTTTTTTTGAATCAGTCCTGTAATCATTAATTTTTTGCTGTCCAGATGACGAAGAATGGCGATTATTACTCACTATTTTTTTAGCTTTCAAATATTTTTCATGTTGAGCAATTATTAATTGGATAATTCGTTTCGTTGAAACTGTTGGGACAGAAATCATAGAGAATAACTTCTCTACGTCTGTAGCTACAATACTTACAAGTTCAGAAAGTGATGGCTCAAATTGATTCTCGTTTTTTCTTCCTTGTCTTAGGTAATTACAATACCTCACAATGTCTTCCTTGCTTGGAAGATGATCCTTGGGTAATTTCTCTGGCTCTCCAAATATAGAACACGCTGACATTTTGAGAAAGTGCTTTGTACTACTGTTAATAAAATCAGTATGGAGAAACAATATTAGAAATTTGCAGCCGATGTTCAAATTGATAATTAAGAAATTCCATAAAGTATACTTACAAAATAACAAGAAAATAATAATAATTTGATGACAGTTATTTTCTTAACGTATGTCCCAATTTAAGTAAACTATTGAACTGAACACAAAATGTCGGGAAACTTTTTTTTAAGGTTATGTATTGTAATGAAAAGTATTTGAAGATAAAAAGGAAATTTATAGGACAATATAGAACGCCATCTGTTGGCAATCGCTAAGACAAACGGATTGCTCTCTTTGCAGAAGTCTACTCTAGCGCTAGTAGTGGATGTACCGTGAACGAAACTTTGAAAAATGTTATACTAATTTTTATCGGAAATTTGTAATTATTATAAAAAATATTAAAGACACGTGATTCAATATAAGAACTTTTTTTGTAGAAAATTAAATTTTGTAGACAATAATTGATTTATTAATCATTTTATACCAAGATATAATTCATTTACTGTCGAATATGCCACTTTTAGAACGAAAATTGGAATAATTTTAATAATTATCACTAGTAAAAAAATTTACAAAGAAACATTTTGATAGAAAATTTAATTTCCTGTCGAATGAAGAACTTATAAATAGGTTTCAAACTAACAAGATTATTTTAATGGCGAAAATCTACTATTTTGATACTAAAATTGGGATTATCTCTGAATCTATGGGTCCTACGTAATTTTGTGTAAGGAACTTTTTTGTAGAGCATTTCCGATCAAAATAAGTTGATAAAAAAATTTTTTGAGCATTCTTATCTTTGACTGCAATGAGCGAGCCTGAGATGTTGGCCAAATTTTTTTTCCTTTCACACAAATTTTTTTTATAACTTAATAAACAATATTTTTGCTATTACTAAACGAAATTCGAAAAAAACGGATTTTCGGCCCACCCTACTGCTGACCCTCCATCCCTGTATATCATACAATATTCGAGTACTCTCATGAATACTCCTAATGCCTGGGCGCTTCTATTTTTCTCCATCTTGCTGATTTTTCGCTGAGTTACTCGGGAGGTGTTGTTAGGTGAAATTTTCACGGTGAACTGTTGAGGCGTGACAATATCCTCACGCAGCAAAGCTGTTTTTCTTTTAACTACCCCCGGAAAAAGTTTTGCACCGACTCCACTACTATTGCTGTGTTTTCAGCTCATTATAGGCAATTTTCACTTCCTTGAGAATATACTGCCCGGTGATATAGTATATAGACCCTTGAAGGCAAAGCATCTTCGGGTAGTACATACATAAAGAAATAATTGGAATATAAAGCCTATAGTAATGTAGAACACTCACGCCCGCAACCCAAACAAAATATGTAGTGTCACATATCGTGTAAACACATCTCCTGTTCTCGTATTGAAATGGCATTAAATATAAGCTCGAGATCAATTGATAGCAGCTCATAACAGATCATCCGCCGTTTACCATACTCGCGCATTTCATCCTCATCAGTCGGGCAACACATTTCTTTCAAAAATCTTTTATCCAAACGAAATTGTTCATCATTTACTTTTTGAAAACCTGCTTTTCGTATGGCTTTCCGTGTTATCTGGCCCCAGTCTTTACGGATTGCCTGCATACTAATTCCATCTATGAGTAAAGCTCTACACTTATTTGTGAGCATTTCATGATCCCGAGCGATTATTACTCTTTCATCCACGCATGATGCGACCGATCGTAATCCATAGTAACTTGTTTTCTGCATAATCACAGAAGGCGCAGACAGCTTTTGTTTTTTAGAGTTGAATACATAATTTCCTCTGAGCTCACTAGGGTTAGCTGGCTTTATGAATTCTAAAGCAACAGCTTTCTCGTTATACACTGTTGTAAAAGATATCTTCTGTGTACCGACAGGATTCAGGCCCTGCAGGATTTTTTTTTCTGTTCGCGTAGGGTCCTCAAACCATGGTGTAATAACAGTCATACGCTCACGTAGTTCATACCTCACATTACGTGATAGAGTAATGCCATCGCCATACTGGTTTGTGAATTTTATCACAGTTACAAAGGGCTCGCCATTCACAGACTCTAAGCCAACAGTAATCTTTTTGCTCGCTGATTTATTTAAATTGTAGGTCGTTGCTAGTAGTAAAGCATTGTTAGGGGCGTAGTAATTAGTAGCGTGTTCACTAGAAGCCCCGTTGCTCGAAACTTTCTGCGTATTTACGTCACGATTCCAATCCATTGTTGAATAACTTTTTATAACGTCACGGTAGGATGAAGAGCACGCGCCACTATCGGAAAACGGTGTAATAAACTCTGGGTCTTTTCGGGCCCTTTTATAACCAGGGGGCCGTATACGATCACCCCCCTCGGAATAGAGGGAGAAGGGAGGCGAAAGTGGGCCTCCACTGCGTAGGCGTGTTTAGAGGCTGGGGAGGGGGGTGAGAAAGTGACAGTGTAAGGACCTACATACCAGTATCAGCCCCATCATAAATTTACTGAGTTTTCCAAGCTCGTTAGCGAGTGGGGGGTGAAAAGTACCAGTTGGAGCTAAGTTATGCGGGTAGACCGCCACATAGGGTCCAGATTTTTACAGACTGTATAACGTCTGAACTTGGGGGATAAATACAATTTTTATGACTGGCTAGACACTTTCTATAAATATATACGCCTCTATACCCGATGCTGTAAATTTTTAAATTTATTATCCTTTGCCATTAGCTGGTGGCGCCGTTAGTGTCTATCGTAGGGGCGCATTGTTTTTCTTTTTCACGGATTCTCCAAGTCAGAAAATACTATTCTAGGCTGCTTTAAATTTTGTCACAACCGTCATTGGGATAGGTCTAGACGGTGTATACTCCTGGTCGCATTGTTCTCTTCTTCTCCAAGGATTCGTCATGGCAGAAAAATGCCTCTTGAAAGACGTTTAATTTTTATGACCCTTTATCATCAGCTGGTGGCGCCGCTAGTGTCTATCGTAGGATGCATTGTTTTTATTTTTCACGGATTCTCCAAGTCGGAAAATACTATTCTAGGCGGCTTTAAATTTTGTCTCAACCGTTATCGGGATAGATCTAGACGGTGTATACTCTTGGTCGCATTGTTCTCTTCATCTCCAAGGATTTCTTCATGACGGAAAGAAATGCCTCCTGGAAGACCTTTAAATGTTATGGCCCTTTGTCATTAGAGTCGGTCCAGCCTGTGTATACTCTTCGATGGATTGTTTTGCTTTTTCACGGATTCTCCAAGTCGGAAGATACATCTCGAACAGCTTTTTTAAAATTTATGTTATACCGCTTCGCGGCGGGGGATGATCACCGTCCGCCGATACTTTCAGCTTTAACCAGAATTTTTGAGATAGGAATTAGCCCTCGCCAGTGTATCGCTGATGTATGCCTACAGGTGTCTAATGCTTGTGGTTAGATGGCGCCGTGGGGGTGTAGAGTAAGGGATTTGAAGGTTTCAAAATCCTTTAAATTCAATGTTTTCTCCAGGAGTGTAGTCTTTATACTCTGAGTCTTCAGTTAGTCACAAGAATAAAGTGACAGAGGTGTGATGTGTCATAAGGATGTGTTTCGGGGGTGTCCCGATTTATTCGTGATCGCGTGGCAAATGATACAGTCGCGCAACCATACCCGTATGGCACCTGTCACCGGACTACGAAGCGAATACAAGAGGATACTAGGTAATTATCGCTGTAGTTACATTTCACACCGGCATGCACATTTATATATATATATATATATATATATATATATATATATATATATATATAGAAAGAGTAATTCTTAATTACTTACCTCGTTCACAGTTGAAATAAGTCTATCACCGCCTCAACCACCAGCCACCCATGAGGGGCGTGCTGATACACACAGCAGAGGTGAGTTATTTTTTATATAAATTTAATTATTTTATGAATAATATTTTTAATTTTCCATTTATTTCCATTTTGTATAGACGCCAGTAGTGGCGACATGTGGGCGGATTTTGACGAGACGGCCATTCTCAAGGTTGCTGATAATTTGGAGAATTTCCAGGATGACAATTTTACCGGTAAGACATTTTTGTCTTGTATTATTTTTATTATTCTTCTTATTATTATTATTATTACCCATACTAATATTAATTATTTTCTCCATTTCAGAATCAATGGATCTGAATGTGCTGATTATGAGCACACCCGGCTTAAGCTTAAACGGCGAGGAAAAGTTGCAGCACGGTAGTGGTGCAACGCGCCGTCTGTCATCAGTTGAACCGATCGCTGGTCCATCCAGCGAAGTTACAGACGCAGAAATTCACAGATGGGCTCAGCAAAATTTAGCGGAGACTTCACAGACTCCAACTTATCAGGGTGGGTCGAAAATTTCGCGAGTGTCCGAAACGAAACGTTTTTCCCCAAATTCCATGCGTCAGGTTCGGTATTAGAATTTAAGGTGCGCGAGTCTACATCCGGGAGTAACCCCATTGAGTGGTTGGAAGCCGCATTCCGTGAAATTCATACGCTTTTCGTGACTGGTAGTGAAGGAACCGACGTCATAGGGTTGACCTTGAGTTCTAATAGTTTTACACGTGGTCCTGCAGGTATGTCGTTTCGTTTGTTCAGACACTTTTCTTTCGAGGATTTATTCGGTTTAATAGCTAGTATAGCTCAAAGCTCAGCATCATTCTCGATAGATGAGTCTCTATCAATAGCAAGTAAAGTGATAACGATACCTGTAGGAAGCGCGCGACCAAAACCGCTAACGGTGGGTGATTGCTCGAAGCGTTCATTCACCGCTGATAAGGCGTAAGAGAGCTGCGAATGAGACGCCACGACAGTATGGTTACTTCATGAGCACGATCGCTAATCAGGGCTCTGTGGAAGAGTCGGCATTTATCAAAGCCGACTCCTCCACATACATTTATACAGTATATAATTGATGGAGTATCGGGGGATGACCGCAGCAAATCTATCCTCTACAGTTAGAGTACACATACTGAGTTCAGGAAAAATCTAGAGCGCTACGACCGTATGAATGGAAAATTCGATAAAATGCCGCGAAAAGACCAGACGAAAAATAAGCCGAAGGGAGCAGAAGTAGGTGAAAAAAAGACGAAGCAGAACAACAATAAAGAGCTATAATGTTTCGGGTGTGGTTGGATCGAACACGTCGCACGGGACGGCCCCGATAAAGATAAAGGCCCGAAGTGTTTCAAATGCAACAAATTTGGACACATTTCGGCAAAATGCGATGAATCCGAGAAGCCAACGGCGAAGAAGGTCAACAAAGCAAACACAGTGAATGTGATCAAGCAATTACAAATGGGCGACGAGGTAATTGTCGAGGTGAATAATATACCGGTACACTCGATGATAGATACTGGGATGAATCGAACGATGCTACGACGCAGCGAGTATGAGAAGATAGGTAGTCTGACACTACGGCCGACGACGACTACGTTTCAGGGCTTCGGCAACGCTTTGGTGAAGGCCGATGGAGTTTTTCGACCGGATATGACGATCCATGGGGAAACGTACGGTACCGAGGTATACGTAGTACCCGACTATGCGATGAGCCACGCTATGTCGCTTGTCAAGGAATTAACGAAACGAATGTACGTAAATATTCGAGGCAGTCGAATTACGATCAAGAAATTGGTGACGATGGAGCGCGAGAGAGAAGATATCAAGAAAGAAGACGGCAGAGAAGAAGAAAGCAGTAGTGACCCGTCGTTTGAATTACCGTTCGCAAATTGCATCGAAGGAAACTCAGTGGACGCTGTTAATCGTTATCGTGAAGAAAACGAAAGATTTATCGAGGATCATACGCCATGAAAAGAGTTCGGACGGATGTAGAGACGAAAATCATGCTGCAGGACGAAGTGCCCATCTGTCTGAGGACGCGACGATTGGCGGTCAAGGAAAAGGAGATTTTGAATAAACAGTTCGAGTGGCTCCACGGTGGAATTATTCAGCCAAGTAAGAGCAAATACTCGAGTCCAGTCGTAATTGTACCGAAGAAGAGTGGTGAGCATCGTGTATTTGGCGATTATAGACAGTTAAAAATTAAAAAAAAAATCGGGATCGTTTCCCAATGCCGCTGATCGAAGACCGTATCGACGCACTCACGTACGCTCGCGTATGTTCGGTGCTGGACTTAAAGAACGAATTCTTTCACGTGCCGGTTCCGCAGATAGTCGAAAGTACACGTCGTGTGTAACGCCAGATGGACAGTTTGAATTTTTGAAAACACCCTTTGGGATATGCAACAGCCCGACATCTTTCTAACGCTTTATCGACGAAGTTTTTAACGACGCGTTGCCATCAAAGATCGAGTATTGTCGGTTTTTCGCTTAAACGTAGTAGCAACAACATCGCAAAATCGTGCGCGAGCCGGCCGAGGCGGACACCAAAGCGTCAGGCTCGAACCAGCCTGAAAACTCACCTGTGATTGGCTTGCGTTATGTATTGGTGACTGCACGGCTCGTGTGTGTTTCGTCACTGGATCTCGGGCAGCGGTGTTTTATGTGCGAGCACCATAAAACACAGGAATTCAAAACCAAAATCCTCAGGAAGAAGCACCGCTCAAAGAGGAGATGCCGAGAATAGAGATACCGTAGAGAGCGAAAGAAGCTCCGAACAAAGAGGAGACGCGAAGAACGGTGCTCAGCTCCTCTTCTTTGTGCGGTGCATCTTTCGATCCCCACGCTGGCGCAAACCAGCAGTATATAAATCCGACTGTACGTGTATATAGTACTGTATACCCCGTATTGATATATGTATATATTAGGGTGGTCCTTATTTAGGGCTCGGACGAATTTTTTATCAGACGCCCCCCAAATCGATTCCAAATAATTCAAAAAGAATACCCTAATTTTTTCTGATTTTTATCTAGACTCTAACATCTCCCTACAAGAGGGTGGATTTCCGCATTTGGAAAACACATATTTCGGCCATATTCTCAGGATACATTTTATTCTAAGAGTAATAATTAAAAAAAAAATGGTAACTGCGAGATTTTAGTGGTCATTGGTGCTACTATTTGAGAAAAAAATCACATCATCATACGGGTCAGTCCAGACGAATTGCACACCCTCTAAATCGGACTTTTTTTTTAATTCAACAAAATATGGTATTTATATATGAAAATGATCAATGCTTCGTATGTCCCCCCCCCTTAAGGTCACATAGGAATGTAAAGTAGGACATTGCATACAAATTTTCGGTCATGGGACCATGCCATTTTTTTAATGCTCTTTTTTTTCTACGATATCATAATACAAACCTAAAATATTCACTTTTTATCAAGATAACAGGTATTTGGGATCACCTAAAGTTAATATAAATCGAGTTTCTTATCCTATAGGGCGTATCATGAGCCTTTTCCGAGCGGTTTTTAGTATTTTTGCGGATAAAATGGTAAGAGATGGAGGAAGAAAACGTAACACAGTTGAAAAGTTTAGTGAATTTTGGTAGAAGCAGATTTATTAAAAATATAAAAAACAGGTCATATAAAAAAATGGATATAACTGAATTAAAGTGGTTTCATCACCGCTTCTTTTTTTGCATCTGCGAACATTCTTTGATGTTCACTTACAAGGTGCATAATAAATTGTTTTTGTTCTTCGTCTCTAGTGAGAATTTCGTTATACTCGGTAAACAACCGAACGCCTCTTTCTGCCACATCGTTCACAATTTTTAAACCATTCTGATATTTGCATTTTGGTACCAAAGAGCTGGATCAGTCTCCAAAACCTTCTCTTCAATTTCAAACTTCAAAAAAAAGTTTCTTGTTTGAGGCGTAACAAAATAATCAATTTCTTTGTCGCAATAAGCTCCAATATCAGCATGATTTATCGGGAATCGTTTCGGAAAAACTTCGTCGATCTCATCGTATGGGTTCAATGCAGCAATCATCTTGCATTTGATATCCAACGATACGTTCACATCGAAAAACCATATCGCAACTGTTTCAGGATTCAAATACCATAAATGGGTTCTGAATTTCTGAAGCGTGACATTTGACACTTGCTCATCAATAGATTTATATTCGTAAAGATGTTCTAAAAATTGCAAGTCGTGATTCGGTGCTGTAACCCGAACCCAAACAGAGGCGCTTACCCAGGGATGGAAAAATCATGATTGGAGGATGAATTCTCGGAAGAAAATGGTGTTTGGTTGGAGGAGACGACGAGCACGCTCGATGACGGAGCGGTACGTGATAACACATATCTCTTATTTTTACAAGAAAAAGTCGATTTTAATGTTTTATTACGATATTGTAGGAAAAAAGGAGCATAAAAAAAATTGGCATGGTCCCATGACCGAAAATTTGTATGCAATATCCTACTTTACATTCCTATGTGACCTTAAGGGGGGAGGGGGAAAATACGAAGCATTGATCATTTTCATATATAGATACCATATTTTGTTGAATTTAATAAAAGTCAGATTTAGAGGGTGTGCAATTCGTCTAGATTGACCCGTATGATGTGATTTTTTTCTCAAATAGTAGCACCAATGCCCACTAAAATCTCGCAGTTACAGATTTTTTTTAAAATTATTACTCTTAGAATACAATATATCCCGAGAATATGGCCGAAACACGTGTATTAAAAATGGGGAAATCTACCCTCCTGTAGAGAAGGATAAAAATCTAAAAAAATTAGGATATTGTTTTTGAATTATTTGGAATCGATTTGGGGGGCGACTGATAAAAAATTCGGTCGAGCCCTAAATAAAGACCACCCTAATATATATATATATATATTTACACGCCGACTTTCAACAGGGGGGGGGGGGGGAAATAAGGGAAACGCCAACTCGGGATTAACAAAAAAAAAAAAAACAATATTTATTCTCAATGGTATAACAAAAATAATCTCTAATACTGTTAACAAAAAGCAACAAAAAAGAAATATATTCACCAAAAAAAAAAAAATCGCCAAATATAATTAGGGGCTACGCCAATGCGTCGGCGGACCGCAATTCTTAGTTCTAAATCGAAGCAGCACAAGCGAAACAAAAAAAAAAAAAAAACGATATTGGGCGCCAGCTATTTATGGTATAGCTACCGCATTAATCAACTCGAAAACAAAATATTCTCTAAATCCTCTATACCAAAATATTCTCCACTAATCTCAATCGAAAATATCGCATATTACGTCCGAAGGCGCACGAAAATTCGAATCAAACGTCGAGCGGTAAACGTTATTTATTAATCCTAATCGGTATTTTTAAACGATGGATCAATAGGGGAGTGGGAATGCTCGCTGTAAGACCTCGAGAGATCTTGTTAGTTTCGACTAGGTGATTCGAAGAGATTAATTTCTACTGAATAAAGAGATACAAGGCCCCCTTTATGCACATAATTGAGGTAGATTTATTGAATATAAATGCAATGTGCTTAGTTAAATACATTCGTTACATTCGTGATCAATTCCGTTAACCATTAATATAAATCGTTTAGTTACCTTATCGGAGAGGTGTCTTTCGCTTGGTTACGCGTCGAGTTGATTCTAACAATTTCTTCTTATTTATTATAATTATTACGTCGTAATCTATATTCTCGATTTTTAATCTCTTATATAACCTTCTATTTCACTTTTAATATTCTTTGACTTGATACTTTTTATAACTTTATATTTCACTTTTAATTTAGACTTGATACTTTCTATTTGTTCAACAACGCTTCATACTATTCTACAGAAGACCCGAAATCGCGGACAGAGTATAACTATGTAATGATTTGAAAAATACAGAAGTGCAATCTTGACATTCCAGCTCGCTCTCTTCTACTGAAGACCTGGAGCCGGAGAGCGTGACCGCGTCGATAAAATTTTGGAAAAACTGCTAAATATAAAGGCGACTAACTACTACCCGACTCACTCTCTTCTACAGGAGACCTGGAGACGGGCAGCGAGATGGACTAACTTTTTCAAGGAAAAGCGGGTGGTGTTTTTATAATAGAAGAAATGGCTAAGTGGGAGACAACTTTTACAGATTTGGGCATAGATACTGTAGGCTTATTTCGTCTTCCTCAGAAATTGTGGTGTTTCCTGGAGCGGCAATAAAAATTGGATATTATAGTTTGTCACCCAAGTGTCGCAGATGCGCAAGTGGCTTCTAGGGTTTCGTTTGGTGTTCGTTCCAAAATAACTTTTATTGTCGCTCTCTTGGAGGGCAGTCGAATAAATCTATGATCTCATGGCCGGTGTACACGTGTACTTCGTTACTATGTGTGGAGCTGATATGGCATAGCCATGAGTGTGAGAAGGAAAGATGATAACAGTAGCTCTCCTAGTGAGTATGGGTCGTTAAATGTGTTAATATTTTGTATAGTTGGTTGTGATGTCTATTTTACTGTGGTTTTTCGAGAACGCAGAATACGAGTAAAAGATCTTAGAACTATAGCTGTAAAAATTTCGTCGTACGTGATATGCACAAAAAAAATATTATAATAATACTCGCACTAGCTAGTACAAAGGGCAATTAAAACGGGCGATACTCTCAGGGGGGTGGGGGGTAAAATCCGTGTTTCGGCTTCTTAATAATTACCGCGGTCGTTTTTCAATGGCAGGTTAATCTCTCGGTTATTTTTCACTCCTTTTAAACTTTTACTGAATTTATCGGGGAAACGCAATATAATGTTTTATCACCCTTTTTTGGGGGAAAACGCAACAACAAAAGAAAAGAAAAATGCTTTAAGATTATCGGGGACGCATTTCTATCAAAATTATCGGGAACGCAAATTAAATTCGCGAATGACTCTAATGATTACACCACCACACCGCACGATTCGATACACTTGCTGAGGGGGTACACACACGCAACGTTACCGGAAAATGGCGTCCGCCTCGTGGCCTTCACAAGTATGAAAGTTTCGCCACACTCGATAATGAAAAGTCGTCAACTTACTCGTCTGTTTGGACTGTCTCCTTATTTATCTCTCTTTTTCCTCGTCCCTTTGCTCTTTTCTTTTCTTTCCCTCTCTCTTTCTCTCACACACACTGTATCTCCTGTCTCTTTTCTCCTCACGACTTTATAAAAAAAACGATTATTTAACGCAACAAAAAAAAAGAAAAAGAAAGGCTCGATATACAAAAAAAAGAATACAAAAAAAACGCAATGTTAACTTTTCACTCTCACGCTCTACACTCTCTACAATTTTCGTCCACGCTTTCAAAACTCTTTATACAATTTCTCTATACTTTTCTCTATATGCTTTCGCTCTCCACGCTACGCTCGAAGTGAAGAGCTTTCTTCTTCACTCGACACGAGGGCTCGAAAAGGAAGTAAAAGGGCAAGGAAGGGGATACTAGAATGACGCATTTCCGATAATTAGCCATTCATCGATCATCTTCATTGATCCACGCATGCGAAGTTTGTCTCGGTCCTGGAGAGCGACTGGTGATTGGCCGGGAAGACTTGGCCACACGTAGTGACATCTCTCTCTCTCTCGTAGCAATTCTGGTGGGTCGATAGAAACGATCCATACCGCACGCCCTCATTAGCATAGAGAGGGTACTCTCTCGCTGCACGTGTGTCGTGGTTTGGCCCTTATCGACGTGGCTATTGCCGCGCACACTACAAATGGCAAATTTGAGCCTAATAGTTTTTGTGAGCCCGTGATGTTCTCTTTTTACCCTCACCAGCTCAGCGTGGGTAATTTTCCTCGGGGATGCTGTTGGTATATCGGTTCTCCAGGATGTACTATTCCTCTTGCTGGGCTCTGTTTCCGGGGATACGTCAGGGGGTGTGTGGAGGGGGACAAGGTATCTCGTGGGGAAATCGTAGTGTGGTTCAGGGTTGTAATGGGAATTATTTCGGGTTTTCTTGGGGAATTATTGGGGAAGGCCTCTTTGGTGTCTCGTTGTATTATGACGTTTTACTCTATTTTATTAGAATTAATATTTACATTTCTCGTGTTATTTTTATACTCCTATTACTATCCTTCCTATTACTATCGTTTCCTATTACTATTCGCAAAATGTGGCGTGGTGTCGCGACTCAAGATCGCGGACGGAAATGAAGTATCTGGCCGCTAAAAGTATTCAGCGACAGAGTTGAATTTACTTTTTCGGCTGGGGTAAATGGACGCCACGCCACAATATATATATATGGGTCATTGCATGTCAAATCGACCAATGGTTGGAATCGACACCCTTTGATTTGGATAAATTTTGGTCGAAAGTTTTATTTTATCATAAAACAAAGTCCTGCCGAAGGAAAAAAATTAAAAAAATTTCTTTCGAAAGTTATTTGAAAATCAAAATTTCACTATTTTTCTCATTTTTGAAGTTTATTTTTCAAATATCTCGAAAACTATTACAGTTACAGAAATGAGCTTGTGCTTGTTTCAAAGAGGATACTCGGGGCTATGAAAAACAAAAATTTTGAAAAATGCCAAATTTGTAGAATTTTGAATTTATTGGTATTATTGGTTTCTTATTGCAATATTGGTATTGCTTACTAGTAAATCACGATTTAACTAATCTCTAAGCATGTAAATATCATGAAAAATAGAGACGTCTGGTGAGGTCTCCCATGGTGATTATCTCGATAAAAAACTTTAGCAGTAGATACATAGATGGCGGAGTATGACACTTCTTAACTGATTTGATTTCCAAGCTGATACCAAAAAATCTCAAAAATGTTTTTTTTTTTACCAAAATTCAAAAATTCATATTTTGAAAAAAAAAAAAACACACTTCTGAAAATTTCAGAATCTTTTAAGATCAGTACAAGGTATTATATTAAAAAAATTGAGCCAAAAATTTAATGTTAATCGTCAATTTTGACGATTTTTAAAAATTCAAAATTCTACAAATGTGGCATTTTCCAAAATTTTTTTTCGAAATATTTTCTTTTTCATAGTCCCAAGTATCCTCTTTGAAACAAGCACAAGCGAATTTCTGTAACTATAATAGTTTTCGAGATATTTTAAAAATAAACTTCAAAAATGAGAAAAATAGTGAAATTTTGATTTTTGAATAACTTTCGAAAGAATTTTTTTTAATTTTTTTTCTTTGGCAGGGCTTCATTTTATGATAAAAGAAAACTTCTGACCAAAATTTATCCAAATCAAAAGGGGTCGATTCCAACCATTGGTCGATTTGACATGGAATGACCCATATATATATATATGTATATGTATATGTACGTGTCCCTCGCGCATATAGCGTTCTCTGCTTGCTCAACTTCGAGTCGGAAAGTGATATATATACATGAAATTTTCAAAATTTATCATTTCAGAGCGATATTTTTAAATAATTAATACGTATTTTATACAGCATGTTTTCAAACATAATTGAAAATTCAGTAGAATATAGATTGTATTTTCAAAATAACTGTTATTGTCTGAACCTACGTTTGAATACGACTTTGTCAACGACCGGTACCCGGTTGTGTATTAGAATTGTGTATTAGAAACGTGTATGTGTGACGCCGCTCAGTCTAACGTTTAGC
This sequence comes from Dyspetes luteomarginatus, assembly GCA_963669185.1. NCBI lineage: Eukaryota > Metazoa > Arthropoda > Insecta > Hymenoptera > Ichneumonidae > Dyspetes > Dyspetes luteomarginatus. The sequence continues at coordinate 16,372,162 of OY769903.1, read as the reverse complement.
CTCTTGAACGATGTGCACGTTAGTTTAAAATGGAAGAAAACAGTGTAAGAGTGACAAGCGTTTAAAACAACAGTTTTTCAAGTATGGCACTACTTTTGCACTTGACTAGAAGTATGGTTAATATATTACGGTCACATTGTATCATGAACTTTTAAAAAATCCAAATGCCATACTGTAAAAAATCGTTTTGCGTCTTTCAAAAAATCTGCTCCTTTACGGCAGTATGGCGACTATTTAGACTCGTCGAAACGGTATGGCGTGGCGGTTTTCGTGAATGACTACTTGAAAATGATTAGTTGAAACAAAAATGAGCCTGTAAAAAATAGTTTAGAAAAAAAAAACTTACCTGTTTCGATTAGTATGGCGGGATTATATCCCGCCATACTAATCGAAACAGGTAAGTTTTTTTTTTCTAAACTATTTTTTAACAAAAAACGTTAATTTTTCTTAGACTTTCCATACAAAAGTAATCGGATGAATCGGGTGATTGGTATGGGAAGCCGACAGTAGTAACGTGGTGCCATGTTTGTTTTTATGAAGTTTAGTCGACCTTATAAGGAAAAAATCATAGCGCCACGTTACTTCTTATTTGAAAAGGAAAGTGATTTGTTTAGCTATGTTAAGGATGTTTAGAAGTAGGGTGGGGATGGATCAGAGTGGTGGAGATTTTCCTATGCTTATACATTGGGCGCTGTAGTTATTTTTTTTTTGGTGCCCTATTCGCTGGGTGCGCGATGACAGCACCAACTACCGGTTGCAATTACGGCGGACTGTGAAATGGCGGTCTTTACGAGAAGTAAGAACACAAACAAATAATTTCAATAAAACATCGTAATTTACATGTATTCTATACGATTATATAAGTCTATAGTGTCGATAATAATGTTGACCTTTTTTATTTTCTGTCTAAAATGACACAATCAATAATCAAAACAGCTCTATCTTCTTTGGCAACCATATACTTGTGATTTTCCGAAGTTCGTTTTAATAAAAAATGAAAGTTGTCAAGGGTAACACCATCAAGATCAATGAGTTCCTCGTCATCCCTAATTGATCGGAATCCAGTAAAATATTTATTCTCTGTTGTGGTTGCTTGATCAGCGTAAATCTTTTCAACAGTATTACATCCTTGGTGTTTCGTCTTCTTGTCACACTTGATAATCTTCGAATTGCTTGATATTTCAGTTTGAACTTCAGCGTCACATGTTTCTTTGCCGCAAAATATATATCTATTACAAATGAGTGTTTTTCCTTCATTTTCAACATGCGAAAATATTTCAATTTGGCATTCTTTATCAATTTTTGAACTTTGAGTATTTTCCATTATTTCAAATTCACTTGATTTGTAATCAATATTAAGTACAATTACTGCATTTTTTCTTTCCTGTATCTGCTCATAGACGGTGAATGGCGAAAGTCAAAGATCGAGAACGTTTTATATGTACCGAAATTAAAGAAAAATTTATTTTCGGTGGGAGCGTGCGCGGAGAAGGGGTACAAAGTCGTGTTCGAAAAGGGTCGTATAAATCTAGAACGAAACGGTACGGTGGTCGCGTCAGGGGTAAAACAAGATAATCGAATTTACCGAATGTTGTTCAAAGTGTTTTCACGGGGAAAAGCGGACGAGGCAAATACAGCTTCGAGTTTTCGTGTGTGGCACGAACGCCTAGATCATGTCGGGAAGCGTGCAGTGCGCGATCTAGTCAAGAAGGGACTGATTAAGGGTGCGACAATGTCAGACGAGAGGGATTTTTTTTTTGAAGCGTGTCAACTCGGCAAAAGTCATCGTTTGCCATTTAGAAAGTGCATTGACAAGATAGAGACGAAGCCGGGCGAAAAGGTACACACAGATGTGTGTGGGCCTATGTCGGTAAACGCGCTAGGTGGTGCGCGTTATTTTTTAACGTTTAAAGACGATTCGACCGGGTATCGACATGTGTATCTCATCGAGCACAAGTCTGAGGTGATTGATAAGTTCAAAGAGTACGCTCAGCTTGTCAAGAACAAGTTTGGCAGACAAATAAAAGTGCTTCGATCGGACAACGGCGGTGAATTCATAAATAAAAAAATGAGCGAGTTTTTGAGTGTAAACGGTATCGAAAAGGAGAATACCGCTCCATACACTCCGGAGCAGAACGGTCGTGCGGAACGAGACAATCGTACGATTGTGGAGAGTGCTCGATCGATGCTCCATTCGGCTTGCCAGCTTATCTGTGGGCTGAAGCAATCAACACGGCGGTATACATGTTAAATCGATCGGCATCTCCGGGTAAAACTAAAACGCCGTACGAATGCTGGATCGGAAGAGAACCTAATATTGGGCATTTGAGAATATTCGGGTCTCAGGTCTTTGTGCATGTACCGAAACAGCTAACGAAGAAACTCGACGCGCGCGCGAAGTCGAAGATTTTCGTCGGATACGAGAAAGACTCGTCGAATTATCGAGTTTTCGATCCAGGGACGAAGAAAGTGAGTGTGTCACGAGACGTGACGTTCAACGAAAAGGTTGGCAAAACAGAACTGGTCGAGGAGGACGAAGAGGAGGACACAATCGTGTTAAAACGACGAATAATACCTCAAGTAGAGGACGAGGACGCTGGTGAGTCTGAGAACGAGTCGTTGGATGAAGTTGAGGAAGTTCCGCACGAGGAAGAGCCACAACAAGTGGAACTGCGCGAACAACGAGTTTTCAGGAATCGAGCGGGTCTACGGGCACCGGCGCGATACGCTAAGTTGCCGAATACGTGGCACCAGAGTCGTACAGCGAAGCTATGAGCAGTAATGATGCCGCGCAGTGGGCACGTGCTGTTCGGGAGGAGCTTCAGGCGCATGAAGACAATAATACGTGGATGCTCGTTCCGAGATCGTCGAATCAACGGCGCATTGTCTCAAAATGGGTGTTCCGAGTCAAAGAGGATCCAGAGAGGGGAACTCGAAGGTTCAAGGCAAGACTCTGTGCGAGAGGTTTCATGCAGAAAGAAGGCATCGATTTCAAGGAAACGTTCGCGCCAGTGGTCCGTTATGACTCACTACGAACGTTGCTCGCAACAGTCGCAGAGGAGGACTTGGAGCTTCTGCAATTCGATATGCAGACCGCATTTCTCTACGGAGAACTAGTCGAGGATATCTTCATGGAGCTTCCGGAGGGGCTCAACGTCGAGGAGAAGAAAGGGTTGAAGAGCAGTGTCGTCTGCAAGCTGGTGAAATCGCTCTACGGGCTAAAGCAAGACCCAAGGTGCTGGAGTTTGTGAGATTTCTGAGCCAGTACGAGTTCAAAGCGAGCGAAGCCGATCAGTGCATCTTCGTCGGAAAATTCGGAAAAGTGAAAGTGTTTCTCGCGCTTTTTGTAGACGACGGTCTACTCGCGGCAAAATCAATGGACGTATTAGAGACGGTATCGAGTGAAATGCGTAAGGCGTTTAATATCACGATAGGTGATGGGAGAATATTCGTCGGGCTGCAAATAAAGCGGGATCGGGAAAGAAAGACGCCCTTGGTCCACCAAGAAGCGTACGCGAGAAAAGTAGTAGAAAGGTTCGGGATGTCAAATTCAAAACCAGTTGGCGTACCAGCAGATCCACATGCGGTGCTTCTGCCGGTACAAGAAAATATCGAAAAAGTCAATGTACCGTACAGAGAAGCAATCGGTTCGTTAATGTTTCTGGCGGTAGTATTAAGACCGGATATTGCGTTCGCGGTGAACGCCGCGAGTAAATTCACGAATAATCACAACGAGTCCCATTGGCCCGCGGTTAAAAAAATAATCGGGTACGTTAACGGTACAGTCGAGATGGGAATTGAGTATCGAGGCGGCGGTAGAGACTCGGGTCTAGTAGGGTACTCGGACGCAGATTTTGCAAGTGATATAGAGTCAAGAAGATCGACAACGGGCTATGTGTTCTATTTGTCAAATGGACCGATTACGTGGTCTTCGCGGAGACAAAAACTAGTCACATTAAGAACTACAGAGTCCGAGTACGTCGCGGCAGCAGCGGCTACAAGAGAGGCTATATGGTTGAGAAAATTATTGAAAGATCTCGGTCGCACGTGCATAGATGCGACAAAGCTTTTCGTTGACAGCCAGAGTGCGATCCGTCTTGTAAAGAATCCAGAATTCCACAAGTGGACCAAGCATATAGACATTAAATATCATTATATACGGGAAAAGTACGAAAGTAAGGATATTTGTGTACACTATGTGCCTTCGGAAGTTCAACGTGCCGATGTTTTCACAAAGCCGCTACCAAAGAGACGCTTCGAAGAGTTACGGGCTAGTCTTAGCATAAGCAACGGATGTACTCAAACGGCGGTAGTGTTAAAGTAGAGTTTATCGCACATCCTCGGCTGATGTGAACGGGCCACCGCTGATGTGAATACGCGCGGCGTGAGCAAGCAGCGCTCGGGCAGCCTCGTGGCTGTTCGGCGAGTTATCGAATCGTTGAGGCTCAAGCACACTCTCAGCGCGGTCGTGTCGCTCAGTACGCCGAGACGAGCAGTTCATTGTAATACGAGAGAGAATAAAGCGTTGGCGAGTCAGCAATTTTTGAATACGTTTATTAAATATACTCTACGTGTATTTCTTGATCTTCCCGTTCCTCCAATCCATCTCTCACACACCTGAATTGATTAAGTAAATTGCCTCAACATCTAGCCCAGCTTGAATATTTCAGCTTATAAGAAATGACAATGCCTTGGCAAATAAACTGGTGCATAGAAACCCTCCGCTTGGTGTCACTATTTTCAATGAAGCCTAATAAAAAATGTATCAATGCGTTGGCGTGCCCCAAAATATGTCGACCGTAGGTACTCTTTCTTAACGGTCAATCTACTTATCCAAACAGAAGTTGTAATACAGAAAAATGCTAGTGAGTAGGAGGATAATTGTCACGGTATAACAGATGTTACTGCGGATAGACGGTAATTAATATCATGCATCTAATAAAATGATAAGGTTTTGGAGAGGAGACACTACCATATCCCTTGATCGCAGAATAATATAATACATTTATATTATTTCAACAGTGATGGTTAACAAACAGTTATCTCAGGAAGATTGAGAAAAAGTGAACAACAGCAATCAGCGTACCGCTCCATCTTTGCTTGCCATGCACCATTCCCAATGGCTAGAATTTCACAACGTTGTCGTGACTTCCATTGATTGATGTAATTTGTATAGTATGACTCGCAGTTGTTAAATACCATTGGTACACACGGTTCCTGACTAGTTTATTCGATCGTATGTACATGATGCACAACGATAATAGCCGAAATCTTGGACCTTTAAACTTTTAACAGCAAACTTTTCAATGTTGGACAAATTCCTTAAAACGTAATGAATATTACATAAATAGCAGGCTAGTGCATCCATTCTTCCTCATTAATTTAGATGATATTTCAATTGTTATCCTCTAAGGGTGACCGAGACCATTCATATCGAAGGAGGTTGTGCGTGCCGCAACGCTCAATCAACTGGCCTTTGAATCAATTTTTCTGTAAAACTATAAGCGTAAGTATAAATTTTGAATTCCCCTTTACAAAAAGGGGCTATACAATTTCTTCCTTATCGATGATAGGTTGCTGGATATATAGATTTAAAAAAAAAATCGACTTAAAATTTGACTACGTGTCACATTGTCAATAAAAATCTGGTCGGGTGATGAAGTAGCTCATAAAATTGTCATAATGAACTGTACAAAGTTCTCAAATTTGAAGGGGTTGCACACTCATATACGTGTGCCGCCCGGGATTTGGACCCGGGACCGCACCGTAAATTGCTAAGCAAGCGTGCTCATCACTGCATTGTGACTATCTATCTTCTGTTATTGGAATCTTTCACTTATTGTTAGATGGTATGCTGAACTGTCGCAGACGGAAGATGGAATAAACAAAAAATTAACATTTCCAAAAACTCCCGACTGCGAAACTCTTAAACATTTAATCATACAATAAGATTTAAAAAGATGTGAAATTATTAATAGCACCATGAGAATAGTTAGAAATGTTAATTAATTATTATAAAAATGCATTCATCATTTTTACTCTATCTGAAAGATGTTTACCTTCCCATCACACATCTACTTCGCAGCTACTGGTTCATGCAATGTCCATTTCATATGTATAATATTATAAAAACTTGACGCAAAGATCTGATGCATCAACGTGAAGGAATGTTTGTGTGATCGGATGACATCTCCCGAATATAATAAAAATGATGAGTTAATATTCATAATGATTAATTAATATTTGTAGTTGCTCTTATGATGCGATAAATTATTTCAAACTTTTTGAATCTTATTGTCTGAATAAAAATTTTGCCAGTTGAAATTTTGTAATCAGGAAATGATTTTATTTTATTTTTCCTCATGCAATTGTATATTGTTTGTTTTACATCTCTGAGTGAACGACCAAAGTTGGAGCCTGCAACATTTCATAAAAACCGATTCATGCGGTCAATCGTAATCCTGTAGGCAGCAAATAAAACAATCGGAAAATGATATTATAGATTGGACAAGGTAATTTTATTACGTCAGATCCGCACAGTTGCAACTACTTTCATCTTTACTGACAGACTCGATCGAGAAATAATTGCAGATAGCATTGAGATCTTTCGGCGATTTCCCAATTCCACAATTACAAGCTGCTTCATCGTTGGTTATGTTTGCCTCGAATATTGAACCGTATTTCGTGTTCGGGACGTGTACACTGTTCTTTTCACCGCAGCTACATATCGCCACATATTTAGGGCTCGATATGTTCGTCACTAATTTTTGTTCAGCTGAGTCTGCTTTCGATCCTGATTGACTTGTCAACGATATTCGATCCAAACAATCGATCACAAAGCTGCCAGAACGCCTCGCCCAGGACGATGAAACAATCTTGGATCCTGATCTCGACGAAGCATAGCACTTCTTCAATGTTCCTTCGGGCTTGCCCATGGGAGAGACCGTCGACTCTGAATCATCGATTGTTTTGTTTTCCTTCATTTTTGTTAACTTACTAGTGGGTATATGAGCCATCACACTCTGATCCTTCTTTTCCGGCTTTTCTGTCTTCCTCCTTGATTTTGACGTTATCACCGTCATTTTTGCAACTTCCTCAGATGGAGAAGAACAAACTTCTTCGTCGCAAGCACGTTGACTGAAACTCTTCTCAAGTCCTTTTTTCTGGCGCGATACATCCTTGGTTCTCGCCTTGTCAGATGTCTTGCATTCACAGCACGTAAAGTCTTTCTTTTCTCGCCCCATGCGCGATGTCGAGGAAGTTTTAATTTTCTTTGGCGATTCTATGAATCTCTTTTGCGACTTTGGACTCATACGGAGACTAGATTGCAACAATAACGGAGTCCCTTCAGGTGTTATCGCCCTTCCGCATTCGACGCAATAGAGTTTGCTTTCTTTAGTAGACCCAGATTGTTTTGTATTTTTTACAAAAGAGATTTCCTTCTCCATCAACGAAGCAATACTAGATTGAAGCCTTGAGGAGTCAAATAGTTCAGCGACAGCAAGGCTGACAGGTGCGGGTGACCTTTCATCCGTGCGTCGGAATGAAACATGCTCGTCATTACTGACGTCATTCTTTTTTGTACTGACGGTAGAACATGTGCAGTCATCGATTCGGTCAATTCCCCGGTGTGTTATTCTCGCACGTACGATCGTACTATCCGTTTGTGTGTCGACACATACCATCGTTAGCCTGGATGTATCTTCAGGGCATTTAGACCATATCAACGCTCGACGCCACAATACCAGTTCTGTCGATGGCCAGCTACTTCGAGTGATCGTTTTCAACATCAGTTTATCCAGAGTCCTTGGAAACTGCGGCAATGTCTGCGTCTCCTCTGTATCAAGCTTCGGAACTTTCAACATTACTCCAGGACACACAGCGTTGCTGAGCTTTAATTCGATTTAGACGAGTTTATATATAATTATCTATAAACTCACGGAGATTGCAGGTCAAAGCTTTTGTGCATGTACTCACCAGATAACAAGGTGGAAGCTTACAAATACAAGAATCCAGAGCCTCGGGAAATTGTAGGTTTTCTCCGGTCAGAGGTTTCGTTAGTTCGGACACCTCCTTTTTTGCTCCTTCCCGAGGAATCTTTTCCGGATATATGTTTGTAATCGATTCAGATATCACTCTATCGGCAGCGAACGTTAATGATTCTTCAGTCTTTTTTTTGGATTCCATAGCTTGTTTGACTTCAAAAGCTGATGGGCCTGAAGGCTCGAGTTTTTCACCTTCCGACAAAATTGCTGACGCTTGTTTGTACTCCTCCTTTTTTCTCACTGGAACCTCGTTCGTCGAAAGTTCTTGCAAGCTTGGGAGTGGTAGGGTTTCAATAAAAGTTTCAAGGAGCCCTTCATCTCTATTCTGCGGATCGCCTTTTATTGAGAGGGCATCGTCTACCTCTACATGTATTTGTGGTTCAGGCAAGCGTATTAACACCGGAATGAGATCTAAAGATGACGGAAGTTGCAATTCATCCCCCAAATCAAGCAATGACGGTGACGGTTCTGTGAATTCGGGTTTTATTTCAGACTTGAGGAAAGATGATGTTCTTGTGGTGAATAGTGAGCTTTTCATTTCCTCGAGCTGCCCGCCATGCTCCAAGGCTATTTCATCTTCTGTAATCAGTTGTTTCATTTCAGCCTGCTGACGAGGGACGTCCATTGATATTTCGAATCGGCTCGCAGACACTTTAGAATCCACTTCAACTTCTTGCTGGACAAAAATAGTTTGTTCCGATTCTTTGGAAGTTGCTGAAACCTGGTATAAAGCTTCATCCTTTGATATACTGGGAAGCTTCTTTTCAACGTCCACAGCGGCTATGACTTCTACAGAGGATTCAGAGGAGTGTGACTCAAGCTCAGGTCGTCGGTCGGGAGAATGTGATATGTTTACATATTCGTTTATTGGTTCTTGGGCTCGATTCTTCTCGACTAATGACCCATGGAATTTTTCTTCAACCAAGTCAGAAGAAACAAGCGACCTTTTTCCATAATCCTTAATTTCCAAGGCAATAGGTTGAACATCTTCTGTCATTCCAGCTTGGGGTGTTACTTGTAACAAAGCTGCATGCAATGTTCCGGTCATTACGTCAGATTGTTGTATCGTGGTATCTTCAAGTGATTTAGTTGCCTCAAGAAATTGATCCGAAATCTCTGTCGGTTTTGTGGTATCGAGTATGGAATTTGATATTATTGTATTAGCATCAGAAGGAGAGGACTCGATTGATATATTTTCGGTCGCTATCAGTCCTCTCGGAAGTTCCAAGTCATCTTTGAGATCAGGGACGATTCTATCTGAGAAATAATCAATATATTTGTACATTTTTACTACGTCACCAAGAACAAGAGAATCAGTTTCATCGCCAAGATTATCACCACCAGGTAAAGCCACAGACTCAATATCCAAGTGCATCCCTGCCGTGGATAGTAATTGTGAACTGGATGTATACTCGCTCGGCTCATGTTCCATTTCTCGAAAAAAATTCAATGGCGTTGTTGCTAAATCCGTCAAAGATTGCGACATTTCTCCACCGATCGTCGACTCTATTTCATCTGTAAGAGCCTTCATCTACAATGGAAACTCTCAGATTACAACGTGTATGATCCAGACGTGGCCATAATCGATGTTCAATAATGTCTTACCGACAGATGACCTCTCATTTTTTCCGCCAACTTTGCCGTTAAATTGGTTTTCGACAAACAATTTACACATTTCTGGATATTCGTAAATAAGTCATTGCGTAAACGGCGTGGCAGGAGGAAATTGCAGAAAATCATTCAATCGAGTCAGCAAATACTTACAGTTATCGTGTGGTGCACACTGTCGACGATATTGTACCAATTTCGTAATTCCTCACGTAGCAGAATAATCTGCTTGCTTCTAGGCGTAGACTCGGCCGTCGTCTGCATATGTTCGGTAGCTTTGATTATCGACGACGGATCTGTATTTGTTACGATTTGAATTTCACGAGCAATCTTAGCCATACTTGCAGGCTTATGCACCCCGACTGCTTGCTCCACCTTTTCCAAAGACGCTGATTCAAAACGCACGTTCGACGCGTTCGTACGTGGCTGTATGACATTAGTACCGACTAGATCGTTGCAGATGACACTCGATGGGCAGCCTTCATTCCAGTTCCAATCTGTCACTTCGCCCAGTCTTTCTTTGGTATCATTGTAATCTTCCTCCGGTGTCTTTGCACCATGAGGTGTGTACTTTTGCGTAGTAGCTGGCATGCTTTTCGAATTATCAAGTTCATTAACTTTAGAGTCTCCAATGCCTGCATCCACTCCGAATCCAGTAGGTGTGTCAACTTCACGTTCCATACAGTCAACGATCGCCTCGCTGTCTTTGTCGATCATCTTCGTGTACACGCTCACACCTGCATTATTGGATTCAGGTGCAATATTCGATTCCCGATCTACCATTTCCACATGTACCGTACTTTCCTCATCAACAGTGTCTGGAGCTGCGCTGACACATGTCGTAACGGTTTTGACCGATGCAACGATTCCACGATGCGCAACACCTGCTTCCCCGTCCTCAAACCCAATGTCAGCATCAACGGCCTCTTTGTTGGTAAATTTTTCCAGTGCACCTTTGCAGCCTATCAGTCTCCTCTTTAACTTCTCCAATTCGTCCTCCAGCTGACAAATCCGGTCGGCCAATTGTTGATTAGACGCTGCCTTCAGTCTCAGTTGTTCTTGTAACTCTCTCACGGTACCGACAGAATCGTCTTCCATCTTAGACCATAGTTCATCAGCCTGCTGAAGAGTCCTCATGTAAGCTTCTTCGCGACGTTCCAGCTCGCTGATCTGTCGTTTCATGCAAACTTCAGACTCAGCCAGTTCCTGTAGCTTAGCAAAACACTCAAGATCCGTAGACCCTATTGAGCTTAGGCTGCTAACGTTATCAACCAAATCTTGCTTGCAACGAATTTCACCATACTCGCCAATTACCAAGAATCTGTCTTCACGTCTAGTGTTGTTGAGGGTCACCTTCATGTCAGCAGCTTTACGATTAAGGTTCTCCATGCGCTCCATTTTGTCTTGGTTAGACTGTTTTGCTTCCGCCAGACGTTTTTGTCGCTCCTCGACAGCCGCCTGTTTATCTGAAAGCAAAGTGCGAGCTTCCTCGGCTCGGCGAAGTGCCTCCTTTCGCTCAGCTTCAATCTCGCGAACCCGACAGTCATAGTGCTGACTCGGTGTGCTTGGTATGGCTATATTACCAGTAGGATGAATCCCCCTAAACTGTTTCTCCATCAAACATTGAATAGCAGTCGGTGAAGCTCCCTGCGTCGTTCTCAGGATGTTCCAGACCATCACTGCCGGCATCGAGCACTCGAGCATATCAAGGCGCTCGCGTAAATCTCCTTCACGTTGTTCCAATTCTTCGTTTCGTGTTTCATGCTTACCGATCATTTGACGAAAATGCATCTGACAATTTCGTGAATCCCGCGAACGTATTGAGCATGGGCTTCTTGACTTTCTCTGAAGACTCGTCATTACCGGTTTTGCGCTATTATCAGTCAAGTCATTCTTTTTTGAACTGTCAGACAATGAGGATACAATTTGGTCGTCTTTTGAAGGGATTTTCGATATTACTTGGACGATTCTTGCGTTCGATTTGACTACTGAATGTGACTTCGAAATTTTTGGTGATGACAATTCGTCGCTAGATACATTATTCAAACCTTGCCTGTTGCCATTCGTATCAGCCATTATAGTTTCAGACAGATCATCGTAGTTCTCTTTCATGATCTCTTCAGCCATTATGAGATAAATATTTTCAAAGGTACTTCCGGCAATTTAAAAGTTGAAATCTACCGAATCGTATAAGACGTGACAGCCGCGGGGTAAAAATGACACGCGTTGACGACTTCACGTTAAATGAACCAAGACACTACAGGCTGCGATGCGAAGCTGGTTGCAAATTTTGAGAGCCTGCAATAAAAAAAAAAATCCTCGAGTACAAAAGCGTGTAAATTTGAAAATTTCACGCTGCTTCTTTGTAATTTTGGCCCATCAACAGATTCTCTTCTATGGTTGACGGCGCTCTCAACTCTGGCTTCCTCATAAAGGAAGCTTTCTCGTGCGACTATTCCAAAATAACTGGAAGCCTTACAATTCAAACGTATGACAGTTTCAAACTAATTAAAAATTTAATTTAAAAAAATTAAAAATAAAAAAAAAATCCCGTCTGCAACAGTCACTAAAAATTCAAACGCACAATAAGATTTAAAAAGGGTGAAATAATTTTCAGCATTATAAGAATAACTATAAATATGAATTTATTATTGTAAAAATTCATCCATAATACACTCGGGAGACGACTTCCGATCACACAAACGAAATGGGAACATCTCCTGACTGTATTAAAAATAATTGATGAATTTTTACAATAATTAATTCACATTTATAGTTATTCTTATAATGCTGAAAATTATTTCAGCCTTTTTGAATCGTATTGTCCTACATCAAAAAAAGTATGGCCTAAAATCCATAAAGTATCGTTTTCGGCTGCTGCACAAGGATGAAGATGTATCGCTGTTGTGAATAACTACAGTTGTTATTGAGAAATGCAATATTAACTTTGTATACCGATAGTAGGTAAAGTAGGAAAGAAGGATCTAGAATAAGTAAGTAGAAAGATGTAGAAAGATAGAGAAGGTGCTAGAAAAGAAGAAGGTATATAAAGAGAGCCAAAGAGCGTGCAACAGAGTCAGTTAAAATTGTGATACCACGTAGTGAACATGGATGTATAAGAAGATATCAATAAATAAACATAAAGGATATACAAGTGATAATTAATTAAATCCTGCCTATCCCAAAAACTCTTTAACGGGGTTATGGGCCCAGGTCAGTGCTTAAGGAAAAGTGAGGTTAAAATAAAAAATAAACAAATAAAAAAAAGGAAAAATGCTGTTGAAAGAGAAATATAACCTAGTGCCTTTCGCGGGCGAAAACTTTACATCATGGTCTTTTCGAATTAAAAGTATACTACGTGAGGGTGGAGTAATTAAAGCCATTGAAGAAGAAAATTTCAGTCAAAGTGCAGATAATGCAACGAAAGAGGCAAAAGCACAAGCCTTAATCATTGGAGGAGTGGCGGATAGCCATTTTGAATATTTACGGGAAAAAACAAGCGCATATCAAATGTATAAAAACATGGAAGATAATTTCAAGAAAAAGGGGGTTCGAAGTCGTTTGTTCCTGAGAAGAAAGTTAAGTGATATAAAATATAACGAAACTGATAAAATGCAAAATCACTTCGTTAAACTAGAAGAAATCTTTTCTCAACTGAAGGATGCTGAAAATGAACTCACGGAAGAAGAAAAAATAAATTATATCTTGATGTCGATGCCAAAAACCTATGAAAATATAGCCACAGTTCTAGAACAATCGAGAACATAAGACTGGATTTTGTGAAGGACAGACTTCTAGGCGAAGAAGAAAAAAGAAAGAAGTCCTCAAACACAGAAAATAAAAATATAGCAAGTGCATTTAATTGTTATACCTGCGGTAAACCTGCCCACAAACAATATCAGTGTAGAACAAATTATGGAGCCAGACAAAATTATGGAAACCAGCAAAATACAAGTGGAAGTCAAAACAACCAAAGTCAAGAAGGGAACCAGAACAACTACAGAGGACGAGGTCGAGGTCATGGACAAGGATTTAGTCGAGGAAGAGGATTTGATCGAGGAAAAGGATTTGATCGAGGAAGAGGATCAGGTCAAGGAAGAGGTCACAACTCGTTTGCAGCAGATGGAGAAGAAGCAGAACCAAAAGTAGTATTCATGTGCGAACCATCGATAAGATCAAACCAGGGAAAGGAAAGTCAATTAAATAATATCGAATGGTATGTAGACTCAGGTTGCTCTGATCATTTGATAAACAACAGAGAGGCATTCAGTAAATATTTTGAGTTGAAAAATCCAAAATTAATATCAGTAGCTAAGAATGGTAGTGTGTTGGAAGCTGTAGGAATAGGGAACATAGATGCTAGATGTCAAGTAAACGATAAAGTAATATCATGCGAAATAAAAAATGTATACTATGTGCCGGATTTAAGGAAAAATCTACTGTCAGTATCAAAAATGGAGAGTAATGGCTTGAAGTTAATCTTTGCTAACAATCAAGCAAAAATATATAAATATGATAAGCTAATAATGATAGGCAGAAGCACCGGTTCCTTATATACAATAAATATGGAAGTAGAAAGCTCTAAATGTAATAATATAGAATCAAAGAACACAACCGAAACAGAACAATTATGGCATAGGCGCTATGCTCATTTAAGTTTGCGTAACGTTAACTTATTAAAACAAAAACAATTAGTTACAGGTTTAGAAAATATATCAATAAATGATACAAATGAAAATCTATGCGAACCATGTGTATTAGGAAAGATGACAAGAAAACCATTCAATCATAAAGGCTATAGAGCAAAGAAACCTTTAGAAATAGTTCATAGCGATGTTTGCGGTCCAATCAGTCCGACAACTTGGGACAATAAAAACTACTTCGTAACGTTTATAGATGACTATACGCATTTTGTTATGATATATCTGATAAAGAACAAATCAGAAGTATTTGAACAGTTTAAAAATTACTACAATTACGTAACGAAACATTTTAATAGCAATCTACTAAATTTAAGAACAGACAATCGCAGGGAATACGTATCAAAAGAATTTCAAGAATTTTGTAAAGAAAAAGGAATAACTATGCAATATACGGTTGCTTATAATCCAGAGATGAATGGCGTAGCAGAAAGAATGAATAGAACCTTGGTGGATAAAGCCAGAACATTATTAATTGATTCGAAATTGCAGAAAAATTTTTTGGGGGAAGCAATTTATTATTCAGCCTATACGACTAATAGAAGTCCCACATCATCAATAGACAAAACACCTAGCGAATTTTGGGAAGGTAGAAAACCAAATGTGTCAAATATGAGAGTATTTGGGAGCATCGCATACAACCACGTTCCTAAGGAATTCAGGAGGAAACTGGATCCAAAAGCAAAGAGGCAAATAATGATGGGCTATTGTTCAAGTGGTTATAAACTTTGGGACGAAGAAAAGCAAAAAATGATAGCCGCAAGAAACGTAATATTTAACGAAAACCCAGACGAAAAGGATGACGGAATTGAAATACGTAGTCTAAATGATGAAGACAATGAAAGTGATCAAGAAAGTGAAAATAATCAAGAAAACATAGAAGAAGAAGATCATGGAAGAGGACAATCAAGATAATATAACAAACGTTAGAGAGAAAAGAAAAACAACAAGACCTGCATGCCATAAGGATTACGAAACAAATTTAAGAGATGATGATGAAGTACTATTCGCACTACAGGCAAATCAAATGGATGAAGATATTCCGCTAAATTATGAAGACATAGAAACAAAAGAAGGAAAACAAAAATGGATAAAAGCTGTCGAAGAGGAAATCAAAGTATTAACAGAGAATCAAACATGGGAAATAATACCAAAACCAAAAGAAGCAAAATTATTAGATACCAAGTGGGTTTTTATAAAGAAAAAAATAGGAAATGAAACAATCCATAAGGCACATAGGCACATAGGCATATAGCCATAGGTTGTCATCTTGATGAAGGAAATTTGACAGATCGTGACATTTTTTAACATCCTTTTTGATGTTAAAAAAAACTTTATTGCGTTCAAGATGGACGTCACACTAATAACAAAATCAATTGCTTTTTACCGATACAAATTATGCGCCGATGAGTTATTTTAACCATTTTTTTCCTTATTATATTTCTTGATTCCTCATAGAGTTTCTAAAAAAAGGTTTGTTTCCATAATAAAATATGGTTTCCGAGTTTCTCATGCGAGATGCTCAAAATGTTCTAAAAAGTTACCAAAACGTATTTAGAAATTGCTATCATCTTTTTTGTTCGTAAATTTCCTTACCGACGACGCCAGCAGCACTTTCATTCATCCTATTTTTTCACCCTGTGACCTAAATGACGCTTTACAAACCCAAATTTGACAATTAAAAAAAAAAGTATTTATCTCCGCGATGATACGTCAGAAGGATGCGACGACTCATAAGTGTGAACGTAGCATCACGTTATAATTTATAATTTTTTCCACATATACACGCGGGCATTGAAATATTTTTTGCCTAAAAGTATTATAACATAACATAACAGTAACAGCATCAGTACACACCCAATTTCAGTAAGACACTACCACAAACACTGCCCGTCACCGACAGACTCATTATACAAAATTCGGTTAAGACATATTCAGCTGTTTTGGCAATTATCGGACAATTTGAAAACATATGACGTTACGAGGCCACAGTGAAACGCATACTCCCGTATGTTTGCCCTGCGGGCAATCGGGAGCAATGAAATACCTTTGATCGATTCTTGCCAAAGTCTATATCAAATATTCTTGTCCGCTAGCTAGTTAATGAAGGAAGTTTCGGGAAATATTCAAAAGTTGGAGCAAACTTCCCTTTTTTTGAAAAATTAAATATATCGTAAAATTCATAATTTCATACAATCCGAACTCCTCGGTTGATTCTCGCCAAAATCAATGACAGATATCCTTGTCACCTAGTCAGTTTGTACATAATTTTTTAGATTGACTAATGGAAATTTGTGCAAGCTGGAACAAACACCTAATTTTTCGAGAAATTAAAAATTTAGTAACATTCAAAATTTCATAGAATCTACACCCCGTCATCGATTCAGGCCAAACTCGACACTAAATATCCTTGTTTTCCAGCCAACTTTTGAAGCAAGTTTTGGTTTGTTAGGTAAAAATTTGCAAAAGTCGGATCAATTTATTGTTTTCGATAAATTCCGAAAATTCAAAAATTCCATAAAATCTGAACGCCTTGATCCATTGCTGCACACAATACCAAACATCCTTTTCTCGTAGCCCATTTTTGTAAAAAGTTTTAGCATGACATCTGAAAATGTATGCATACGCAGACACAAACGCGCATGTACAACGCGTAAACGCAGGCACTCACGCACACATGCGTACACGACCACGCGCGCATGCATACACGCACACATGCACACACGTGCATACGAACCCGTGCACGCCCGCACGCATGCACGCGCACACGCATACATGTCCACAGGCGCACACACACGAAGATACACACGCAAACGCACAGGCCCACGCAAACGCACAGGCACATGCATATGCGCATATACACACGCAGTTGCATGCGCATATACACACGCAGTTGCATGCGCACACGCACATACGAAGAATCACACGTGCACACACGTATATGCGCATGCGTACATTCACATGTGCACACACGCACGCGCGTTCGCATACGCTTGCGCACACGCGCGCACATATGGACATTGAAAAAAAAAAAAAAATCGACACTTTGAAACGAGTATCTAATCTATAACTTATTAGCATTGAAAAAGAATAGACATGAAATCGGAAGAAGAGTATTTACAGAAAATTACAGAGCGGATCAAAACTGGTATGAGTAGAGCTCAATTCAAGATGAGGGTTCTTAAAAAAGTTGTAAATATTCAGAGTGTGGGAACAATTGTTCGATAGACAGACCCGATAATGCACAAGTATATACATGAACAAAGAAAAGATAAGATAAAGCCCGGTGGATATGTAGAACCTAGGATTACGGGTCAGTTTTTCTAATGCTGCGGATATCACCCATTACACAAAAGGGTGTACAAATAAAACGAGATGCAGGAAGATGCGAACTGGTGAATACCACCAAAATATTTGTCAATTCAAGAGCAGCAATGCTGCAATTGTACGCAGATGTCACAAAATTGTAAAAAGAACAGAAATATTGATCGATCACGATGTTACCAATGGAAGCTGCAGAGTGTATAAACGAATAATAGGAAAGATTCATAGATGAGAACCCTAGAAAGGGTAGTGTAATCATGCATATACAGCGAGGAATAAATTACAAAGTCCGTCTAAGAAAATATTGACCGAAGCACGTGGATCAATGCAATTCAATTAATCACAAAGTATAATGTCATGGTTATTTCTAATTCCACTACTCACTCAGCGAAAGTAACGGTAAATTTATTCAGTTCGTAATTAATAGATGTGAAGCCCTTTCCATACCATGTGAAAAACGGCACCTGGTCTATACAAATATGGGTCTTTCGAGTTTGACGACTTTTGCCCCTATTCAAATTGGTTCTAAAAATCCCTAAAAATTTGTGAATATACTTTGAACTTTGTAGAATAAATGCCTTTACTTCATTTTGGAAAAAAAAATAAGTTTAGTATCATTTAATTATCAAAGAAGAATCAATAATTGGGGAAATAAATTGAATCGACCAGGCACGAAAGACCGATGTTTGTACGGAAAGGGTTGATTGTACTCGACCAGGTTATGACATTAGATAATTTCAATACAGAACAAACTTCCAGATTGACATTTGGTAGCAAAATATCGGTAATCAGCCGCCAGGAACAGGGGTTTCATGCCGCCAATTTATTATTTAGTTATGCGACCGCTCTGAACTGTCTTCGGGCGACATTGTATTCCGTCATAATAACGGCACCGTACCGGACGAATCGCGACAGACTGGGTCAGCACGAATGAGCCAGATATTCCCAGATATGACAAATGCTGCACATTGTTAGGGCACATGACTATTTTACTGTTGGCACGGTCTAATTACATAATAATAGCAGGATTGCGGCATTCTATGACTTCTCTCATCTTTTCACCCTCGCAAGGTGGATTTAATTAAGAGTTAAATATTCAGGAGACCATTTCCATTATGTTTTGTTGACTCGTAATAATATAAACGGAGAGGTGATATTTCAGTACACGCGCGTGAGCTCCCTCATTCGCCATCTACCGGGACCTCCCTATACCAGGTTTTCTCACGTATTAGAAAATTACATATAGAATAAGTGTTTTCGCAACTTGTCACTACTATCGCCACGTTTCAGTAATCCTGTTGCCTGTCGCGATTTTCGCATCAACCAGGCATCCCATTATTCCCTAATAATACCGCTAACCTGCCGTTACAATGTGACATGTGACGCAATCTAGCGACACCTACGCGTCACAACGAGCCGCGAGTTTGTCGAAATTCTGCCGGTATTGTGCCGTTGTTTTGACGGAACACACTGCTGTTTGGAGGCAGTTCAGGGCGGTCAAATAATTAAGATTATTGGTTTCACGAAATCCCTGTTCCTGACGGCTGTCCGTTGACATTTTGCCACAAAAATTCTATCTGCGTACGTGCTAATCAGTTTAGCAAGCTAAAACTTGTCAATTTCAGCCAGCCAAGCCGTTTTAGCCGGCCAAGCTATTTTAGCTCTCTAATCCATTTTACAATTAGTAGCCTAAGTCGTTATAGCCGACTAAGTTGCCTTAGGTGATGCTGTACGCGCATGTTTTCGTGTGCGTGTGTGCGTGTGCATTCTGACCATGTGTGCTTGTGTGCACGTAGGAGCATGTGAAAGAAAGGGTTTGAGGGTTTACGTGTGCGTGCTTGCGTATGTTGCGTGTGCGGTCGTCATGCACACGCGTCATGTGAGTCCGAGCGTATGCATTCCTGTGCGTCGTGCGTGGGCTTGCATGTGCGTTCATGTGTGTCATGCGTGTGCTTACATGTGCGTCATGTTAATGCGTGCGGATGAGTTTGCGTGTGCGTGTGCAGCGTGTGCATTTACGCGTGTTCGTATGTGTATATACAGAGAGGGGCAATTGAAGTGGGACAAAGTATTTTTTAGCGATTTCAGCGAAACTTGAACCAATTTCGAAAAACTATAAAAGTACTTTCGGGGTAATTTAATTATCGTCGGAATGAAACTAGTTTATTAAGAACGGATGCGAATTGACCCGGTGCAAAGGTATGGCACGATCAGGTGTAAATCGAGGCTATGCGACTACGCGAAACTAGCCCCAGAATTGATATTGGAGTCGTTGAAACTCCCTTAACGATGGGTATCGTTAAGGGAGGGGTATCGTGTGCTTGTGTGTACATTGCGCATGCAATGTGCGTGTGTCAACCATATCCAACATTCTATTATGGTCTATGAGGGTCGTTGCTACCTCTTTCCTCTCATGTGCTTAATAAGTAGGTACTCTTTCCTCTAAAACCACAACAATTTGAACAGACACACTTACATTCACAGATGGCTGCTAACACTCCGGCTGAAATATCACACCTCATGCTTTTTTTTGAGAAAGGAGTGAACGCGATGCTAGTGAATTAAGAATCCCAGTGTAATTAAAATTAAATTAAAAATAACAAGAAGTAACATTAAAAGTAACAAGAAGTAACATTAAAAGTAACAAAAAGTAAAGTTAAAGTAACACGTTGTGTGGGGTAAAAGAGTCTTGGAGCTTCTCGTTTTTGTCGGTCGATTGAGTCGCTGCTGCGTCTTTTGATTGTTTATATGCTAGTCGGTCAACTGTCAGTGAAATCGAGTATTAAGATCAATAGTGATGTCCTGTGTTAGCAGGAAAAATTACTATTACAAAGTTTGAATTAAAAATTACTATTAATAATACTACCAGTAAAAGTTACTAATAATATTACTACTAGTAATACTACTAGTAAAAGTTACCAATAATATTACTACTAGTAGTAGTAGTAATAGTAATAGTAGTAATAATATTGCTACTAGCAACGAAGATTGAGGTCTATAGAAGCACAAAGCCTATAGCCCGCTTTGTTTCCAAAAAATTGGGGAGCTCGGACAATCTTTCTGCCCCAACGGTAAGATGTCGCTAGCGTCGAGTGTACATGTGTGCGTTCACGTACAGAACTAACACACGTGAGCGGCTGTATAACTGCGTTGGCTCCACCTACTGAGTCGGGTTGACGATGCTATTTCACTCGCACTCGCAGCTGGGGTGATGGGTGCGCTCTCTCGCACAGGAGCGATACGGACGTAAAGTGGTGGTTTGGGTGTACATTGCTGATACCGACGAAGATAGAGCTATTCATTGCAAATACTTTTGCATTTTAATGACCTCTACGCCGAGACAAACTTATTTTTAAAATTATTTCTTTATATTTACGTAAACTAGGAGTTAATTAACCCAACCAGTCAAATCTAATGAAATCGAAATCCGAGCGGAGACACGATTTTTATACTTAAAAAGATAATAAAAGCATACGTATCCGAGTTGGGGTAATTGGTACGGCGCTGCTTCTGTATGTGCTGGGTCGGTAGTTCAATCCCCGGTTTCATTATTTTTTTTGCAATTATGCAATTTGCGATATACACAATAAATAAAATATAAAAAATCAGCGAAAAAAGTTTTTATAAGAGAGAGAGCAGCATGTTAATACGAGCAGGTCACGCGTTGTCCCCTGCTCGTACTGAGATGTAATGATGATATTGGACTATCGTTATCTCTCGCAATCGCGATCAGCTTGACGGCGCTATCTCTCGCGCATTCACGATTAGCTCGATGATACGATCTCTCTCGCTCTGAGAGTAGGGGCTGATGTACTTCCCACGTGTATGTGTTTAAAGTCCTCAAACTCTTGTTTTGCCTGTCTGGAATAGACGTTCTGTCCGATACATCGGTAGAATTTTGTCAATAACGACATCCTTGCATGATTCGCGATATTAATAAGTTACAAACGCATTTGATACTGTCTTAAGTCTTTCATCCTTTTCTTAATTGCACGCGCTGTGTCTTAGACTAGCCTCATTGCAAATAATGATAATATTAATTTTTAATAGTAATAAGACCAAAAAGTTATTAAAAAATTGGTTAAAAAGAATTTATTCAACAAATTGACCGAAACATTATTTTTTCACTTACGAGAGACATTCCCTGATTTTTCCGAATACATTGATTTTTTGAGAATTTTCTCTCAATTTCGAAATATCAGTTTTTGCGTATTATAACAGACTGCATTTAAATAACTGCTTGTTCAGTGATCTTGAAAATTAAAATGTGTAATATGACATTTCTCTATGGAATCATATCCGAAATTTGCAACGTTGCATCAATTTTTCGATTTTTGAATATGAAAATTTCAAAATTGAGAAAAACATCTACTGTATTCAGAAAAATTAGGGAATCCATGTGGTGAGTAAACAAATATTTGTTTCCGGCAAATATATTGAAATAATTTTTTAAACCTAATTTGACAATAAAATTTTGGTATTATTATTTAAAATTGAAGTCATGTTCAATACGGTTACTTTCCTCAAGATTTTTATCTTATTTCAAAGTACTCAAAAGAACTGAAAATAACAACCTAAATTGTAATCCCTACAAGCTCACCATAATATTATTTTTCTATCTGAGCAATATCTTGCGGTCGTTGTTTAATCAAACAACAAAACATTCCACGCATTGTATTTTCTTCCTAGTTACATTTGTTTCTATAATGTTATAAAACTGAAATAAAAATTCCATATTTCACACAAAAATGTCTATGTTCAATGTGAAAAGTGCATGAAAATTAGTGAATATGTGAAATCGTTGGTTGAAAGAGAATCAGGACTAAAAAAAAAAAAAAAAACCATGTCTCGATCGCGCGCAGTCCGACTCGTGTCTGTCGCTTTACCAACTACGCTTGCGTAACTGATTGAATATTGAATGAGCATTGTAATATTTATGTTGTGTACCCGCTTGGATGAGGTGTTTTTAGGTTTGGGTTTCAATAATTTACTCCGGTTTACACGTACGTTGTTAATTCGAGTATAATACGCTATTTACACCGCGCATTACGCTCGATTTTAGTACATCGATGTTAGTAAAATTGGAATAAAGCTCGTCGTGTGGATGTAGTCATTGTTCGTAAAAATAAGTCCGCCGTCGCGCGTCGTCGAGCGGTGCAGAATGAGGGACGGTAGGGGCAGCCACAGAGAGGGAAGTCAGGGGAAGCTACGTGACCCCACCGTAGCCAGATGGCTGCGAGCATCGAAGCTAGAAGGCGGAGCATATCGATTGGTCGACACTGGAGCCTCCTAGCGTATGTTTGACTCACGAAAAATTTGGAACCAAGCGGGCTATAGGCTTTGTGCTTCTATAGACCTCAATCTTCGTTGCTAATATCAACGAAGATAGACCTCAATCTTCGTTGCTAATATCAACGAAGATAGACCTCAATCTTCGTTGGAAATCGGGACAATGATTACCAGGCATAGTTACATTCACCTTGCATACGACGATTGAAAAAGCGCTCGCCACTGTTATCATAGTCATCGGACGGATAGGTACGAGAAAAATAATGTTTTTGTTGTTTTTAAATTTGACGTGTCGAAAAATTATATTCGTTTATGAATTTTTGTGTTGTTTTAGTATAATGTGTAATCGCCATTCATTTTTTTTTTAACGTTTTTCATATCGTTGGGAGTGGTTACATCAATAATTAGCCAATTAATTTAATTGTGTCCGTTGTTTAATAGTGATTGAATTAAATGTTGATATGAGTGAAAATGTGAAAAGTTTCATTGTAGTGAAATGAAGAAACTCCATAAATTAGGAGATTGATTTCTTTCGTATTTTTTCGACATATTAGGTAAAACGTGTAAAAATTAAAAAAGACACAAACGCTTCACAAATAATTAATTTACAGTTGCCGAATTAGTTCTAAACTCCGTGGAACATTTCGTCAGGATGATATCAAGAAATACTATACGGGAGAAAGATTCCTCAAGGTATTGATGAATTATAGCACTACAAGGAGGTAAGAAGTGCATTTTTGTTGAGAAACGTTATTTTTTCAATTTTTTTTTTGTTCGTAGTTACCATTCATCAAATAGATTCAAACTATAAAGACCAACTGATAATGACCAGAGAAAGTTCCAGTCCAACGGAGAATCAAATCGGTTGAAAAGTTGCAGTGCTACAGCTTCGGTCGGAGACCCAGAAGACATCGGAGGGCAATGTTAATAGGCACTTTCTTTTTTGACTAACAATTTTAATAGGGACTTTTTAATGAGTGAGTGCCTGAAAATGAAGATTATCAGTTTTAATGACACCCTGATTCGCTGATACATACTGATAGATATGCAATTAGTTGTAGTACTACATGTTGGAACATGAGTTCTCGCGCGTCATTGGCAATAGATCGTACGGCGCTTGCACGTCTCCGACATGCTCTCGTGCAATGCCCGTTCACAGTCTAGTTCTGTACTGTATGTCGAGGAGTAGTCACTGCTGAACAGTGAACGCAATATTACTGTTATCCGGCCATTTTATATTACTTTGTACTAAACATTTATATCGTAATAAATACCTTCTACTTTATCAATCTGCAAACATTAACACTACAGCGTGCGAGTCCCCTCTTGAAAAATCCATTGCGATATTATCTCGCAATTTCGATTTTCGCTTGATGTCGAAATAAGGGTCAATGAGAAGTGTAGAAAGACGAGAGAGAGCGCACCCAGCTAGCACGGCGATATGAAAAGTTAATACAGAAAAACCACGGCAATACTAGTCGAAGTATATAAAAATTGTCATCGGAAATTTCATTCAGCTTGGAGAACATCAATACATCAACTTTTCTCGAAAAATCCAGGCATGGTCGATGTCTCTACTGTCGTTCAATATGTACGTCACAACTTTGAACGGAGATGAGTATTTTCTTCATCAACAATGATTTTGTTGTATTCTTTTGCTGAAATTGTGAGGATGGTAGACAGTCAGGAAAAGAAAATAGTATGACACGATGAATAAATGAATAATAATTTTATTTTGTACTGCGTAAACTCGACTAGACTTTGCTCGTACGACGCTCGAAGACAACTAACACGGTCGAACGACGCATCGACCGTGAGCTCCTCGTATCTCTTTCGCGCATGCGCGCGCTTCTACATCTCATCGAGAACGTCGACGAGCAACGCACCACGCAGGGCGAACGCACATTAAGCTTTTTCAACAGATTTGTCACTCGCCACATAGCGATGTAGAAGCAAAAGAAGGAGAGGCAGACAGACAGACAGACAGATAAACAGACAAACATACTGAATATTTTCAAAAGTATAAAATGAAACGATGTAAGATGATTTGATCCAGCCTACGTATAATAATTGTGATTGATCATGGTTCTATTCACCACAAAAATTTTTTGCAATGCAAGCCTGTGTTAACTGCAAAAATACTGTGAGTCGTGCTGTCGTGTCCGGTCGATTCAATCTATCTCCCCAATTATTGATTGTTCTTCGATAATGAAATGATACTAAACTTATTTTTTTTCCAAAATCAAATAAGGGCATTTATTCTACAAAGTTCAAAGTATATTCACGAATTTTTAGGGATTTTAAACACCACTTTGAATAGAAAAAAAAAGTCGTTAAACTTGAAAGAACCGTATTTGTATAGATCAGGTAACGTTTTTCACATGGTATGGAAAGGATTAACTTCCAGGAAAAAAATAAGAACCAGCTTTCAGCTGGATGAAACTTGGATAGTCACGTTTATAAAGAAAAAATCGAAGTTCGAGGGGTAAAAACCATTTAATCCAACAATGTTTTCTTTATCACATGGAAAAGCATATTTGAAGTCAATTTTACCGGTAGAATTGCGAAATTATTGAGTTTCTTACAAATGGAGTTGTTATACTATCTAATAAAAATCGAAAATGCCATGTTTTTTCATCTCGAAAGGCTATCCATCCCTAATCATTATCTTTCATTAAATACAAATAGATGTGAGAATGGCAAACAAAACAGAAGTGTAGTGCAAAATGGGTAGGTGGAAATTGATGGAATGAGCCTCAAACATATATTTTTTTAATTGTATTATTTCTATAGCAATGGTGAGCCTTCACATCTATATCTGCTGTTCCTTCTTTTTCTACCCTCCTTCTACTTCGTTCTTTCACTTCTTCACCGTACGAAATTATTTACGATACCTATAGAAATGTACACAACATCACTATGCTATTTTGCAGTGCGGAGGTTAGATAATCGTGACCTTATTTCAATATGTTCCTTGAAATATGTATATCCTCGTTTCATGGGGCCTAATTGTGTTTCAACAGTAGATCCATTTTTGGGCGCAATAACCCCCGCAATCGAGTATCTCACCAAAAACTACATGCGACCATACATGGGTTACGTATTTCCAACACGATCTGTCAAATTTTATTCATCTACACATTCACAGCCAGCTGCCGCTTCAGCCTTGTGGAGCAGCCAATCAGAAAACGAATATGGCAACAACAATACTCTACCGATTTCAGACTATGGTTTTTTATGCAGAATGGAAAATAAGAGAGAATTTAGCTTACTGGCAGAGGTACTTCAGCTTCAAATAAGCTCTAGTTAATTTAAAATAAGCAGCTTATAATAACCTCAAGTAACTGTCCATTTTTTTCCCTTTGCAGGAAATTTTGCATGAGCTGCCGTTATTGTTAAACGAAAATGAATGTGTGTTAGATTTGTCCAGCCAAAAATGTTTTCGTTTAGTTTTGATCAAAGTCACGGAAATAATAAATTGATAATAACAATTTTTGTCAATCGTTTAAGTTGAACATTAAACATATTTAAAAAAAATTAAAAAACACTCCCGACTGCAACAATTACGAAAAATTGAATCACATGATAAGATTTTAAAAGGGTAAAATAATTTTCAGTATTATAAGAATAATTATAAATGTTAATTAATTATTATAAAAAATCATCCATTATTTTTACTACACTCGGGAGAAGCCCGATCCGTCCGATCACACAAACGAAGCGGGAACGTCTCCCGACTGTCTTAAAAATAATGGATGACTTTTTATAATAATTAATTAACATTGATAATTATTCTTATAATACTGAAAATTATTTTACCCTTTTCAAATCTTATCATGTGATTCAATTTTTGGGAACTGTTGCAGTCGGGAGATAAATTAAAAAAAATTGTTTTTTGTTTCATCCTTTTTGAAGTTTAAAAAATTTTATTGGGTGAACCCAACAACGTCCGTCTTAAAAAACGGACGTCACTAATAACCAAATTGGATGCTTTTTACCGATACGAATTAAGCATCCATGATGTATATTTAATAATTTTTTCTTGTTATATGTATGTCTTGATTCCAAATAGAGTTTTTAGACAAAGTTTTGTTTCGGTTAAAAAATATTGTTCCCGAGATTCTTATCAAAGATGCTCAAAATGTTCCAAAAAGTTAGTAAAACTTATTTAGAAATTACTATCATCTTTTTTTGTTCGTCAATTTCTTTACTGACGACGCCACCGGTACTTTAGTTCATCCTTTTTTGCCCTGTGACCTAGATGGCGCTTTACAAAAGGATATTTGACGATTTAAAAAAAAATTAGTTATCTCCGCGAGAACAAGTCAGAATGATGCGGCGATTCATAAGTGTGAACGTAGCATTTCGATATATTTCGTCATATTTTCGATATGTACACGCGGGATTTGAAGAACTCTTTGCCTAAAAGTATTCTATAAACGTGAGTACACATCCAATCTTAGTAAGAATTACCACAAACACTGCCCGTCAATGACAGAACCATTATGCATGAGACAAATTCTTGAAAAAACTCCCGACTGCAAAGCGTTCAATTACCAAGAAATTAATGCAAAAATTGAATTGAATAACGGAAATTGAGTTCGCAAAAGGACTTAACAAAATTAAAATAATAATTTCATAAGTACAAAAGGATGAAATAATCATCCACAATATTCTCTGTCTATAATGTACCTGCTGTAAAATATCTTTTATGAGAGGATCGCATCCTCCCGATTTCTATCCCAATTGAAGTTAAATAATGTTTTGCCACCGACCGACCGTTCTCACTACAGTCGGGAGGCGTCATCCTTCTTCTCACAAGCATATACTTTGCGTTATGCAATTATTAAATCTTACAATTAGAGGAAATTTGAAGGAAAATTTCAATTAGAGAAATTTAAAATTTCATTGATCAAAATAAAAAGTGTAGGAACTCGTTCATCAATCAGTGCCGATCACCCAGTGATCGGGCACTGATGCAGGACTATACACTGTGAAATACAGGCATTAATATAAGTGAAAAATGCCGGCACTAACAGTTCCCATTATACTTTGTAATGTTCAAGTTTCTGTTACACTGGTTAGCACAATCTGCTCATAAATAATGGTGTTTGGAGTTTCGAGAGACGCCTCCTGACTGTAGTGAGAACGGTCGATTAATTACGCATTACAGTCATGTGACAAAAAATTATTTAACTTCAATTGGAATAGAAATTGGGAGGATGCGATCCTCTCATAAAAGATATTTTGTAGCAGGTACATTATAGACAGAGAATATTTTAGATGATTATTTCATCCTTTTTTACTTATGAAATTTATTTTTTTATTTTTTTATGTTATGTCCTTTTTTGAACTCAATTTCCGTTATTCAGTTCAATTTTCGCATTCATTTCTTAGTAATCGAACGGTTTGCAGTCGGGAGTTTTTGTTAATTTGATTTTTTTTTGTTTCAAACTTTTTAAAGTTCCCGTTCTTTGATTTCGTCAAGCGCTTTTTCGAACTTAATTTCCGTTATTCAGTTCAATTTTTGTATTAGTTTTTTGGTAATTGAATGCTTTGTGTAGTCGGGAGTTTTCTTTTTTTTTTTTTAATTTCAAACTTTTTGAAGTTCCCGTTCTATAGCTACTTCTATTTATATTATGTGCTACTACTCAGTCGGAAAAACAGATTTTGCGTGAGCCATTGTGATTCGAAACAAAGCTGCATTTTTACTCTAGTCTCAAATATCTCCAAACGTTTGACTTTTCGGGATAAAATTAATTTCATAATTATGATAATTAGCACAGAAAATATTAAATGGTAATAAAAATGTTGTAATAATAATTTTTCTGTCGATAGATGGCGCACTATTAAGATAAGTACTTAATTTTGTCGACAGAGGACGTTAGTGTAAAAATCTCGTAATATTTGTTGCTAATTTCAAATTCAGGGCGTATAATGCAGTTGTATTATTCTTTTCCTCGATATCTCATTGATTACGTTTATACAATGCGCGGTGTAATGGAGGTTCTCATTTTACTATGATCTATGTAGTAAAACCGGTATTAGCAAGCCGTATAAGTGCCCTGCGTTAACTAATGTTGGCTGATATTGCTGCGGAACGTTGAATATATGGAACGTATGGAATGAAAGGGGCGCCGTGCGCATAACGGCGCCCAAATAAGGGAATGGACAAAAAAATTCTGAGCCAGTTTTGGCATTTTATGTCTAAGCACTGGCCTAAAAAATACCGTCACGCTCCGCATTACCCCATGTTCCCGACACATTCCCACTTCTTCGCGAAATACGCCGAAACAGACGGAGAGAAAGAGAGAGAGAGAGAGAGAGAGAGAGAGAGAGAGAGAGAGAGAGATACAGAGATACAGAGAGAAAGAGAGACAGAGAGAGAGAGAGAGATTCAATATTGTCACACTCACCTACACCGTACCCTTCACGGAAAACGTAACAAACATACAATGCCGTCACAGTTAAGCTAACAGCTACAGTGTTTTTCGTTAAGTTTTCGGAAATCTATTACGATTCTCCACTTTATTTGTAAAAAGTCCTCTATCTCAGCGATTTATTTATGTACTTGAGGGATGTATGTTCTCAAACGTTGACTATCACTAACAGAATCGATGTGTCAAGTTCTGTTAAGACAACTTCTGCTGTTTCTGAGAACACTGGAGGCATAGGATACACGCTTTGTAACTTGGACCACAGTGAAATGCATACTCCCGTTTTTTAATAAATGAATAAAAATTAGGTTAAGATAAATTCAGCCGTTTCCGCAATCATTGGACAAAACGAAAACATGTGACGTCACATGGCCACAGTAAAACGCATACTCCCGTCTTTTTTTTTGCCCTGCGGGCAGTCGGGGGTAAAAAGTGTCTCGAAAATAAATATCGTATGCAGTTTCGAAAATTGTGAAACCAAATTTTATACTGTTTAAAATTCCATATTTACGTTAAGAAACTTCTCTCGTTTTATTAACGGTAGTGACATATTACAGTTATCTGAATGATATTCATCAAGATCGGTGTTTGGAAGTGTAATTCGGAATTCGGAATTCGGAATTCGGAATTATAACTTTTCGTAATTTACCAAAATAATAATTTTTCGCCGTACTAAACATTTCTATTTATTGCTTTCTATCACACCGAATCTGACAATGAATACGTAGATATATATATATATATATGTATATATAAAAGTATGAGCGTCAGCGAATTATCAGGGATTCATATACGATGCAATGTACAATCTCCTCAACGATCGTGATTTCACGTTACTTGTAAAAAGCAAAACGTTAGACAGTACGATATGACACGGAGTGCAAGTATATCAAGTAGCCCAAGTATCAAGTATATAATTTGTTATAAATCCTCATGCTGGCTTGATGCACATATATGTATAGATTGTACAACGATAACAGCACATTTCCCATGCTATATTTTGAAGTAATTTATACTCCCGGCATAATCAGAATCCTCTCAACGCCAAAAGTAAAAAAAAAGTTTTGATCTCGTCGAAAATAAAAAAATCTATAGCATGTCTGATGGAGCGTCCATACGTATACGTGTAATATTTACGTACTTCAAGCATTATCGAAAAAATCATCAGGTGACGTGCTTATACCGATAACTTGATCCTTCGATAAAACTTTCGCTGAACTCATTGGCGTATAATTTTTCGTTCTATGAAACTTTGAATTGTTCGAATTGGGTATTCTTAAGGTGAGTGGCGAACTATTTCCCCTATAAAATGTTCCGGGCTTCATATTCGAAGTTTGTGAACTCTGTGTCATATTCAATCTTGATGCAACGGTTCTCAGCGTTCTCATTGAGAGTCTGCTATTCGTTCTCCACTGATCAGGCCAAGATTTTTCATGTCCGAAGAATGCATAATTTTGATCAGTCAGATAACTCAATGGACTGGTGACACTTGGCGACGCTTCACTAGCATCTGTCGATAAGATTGAGCTCCTCCTTGTGGTTGATCTTTCAGATTGATCGGTAAGTTTATTATTCCTTTCAGCCATCGATGGGTGCTTATGGGACGATGTTTCGCCCATTTTCTTACGTTGACAAACTATCGTGTCATATTTATTAGACTTCTCGGGAATCCTCGATGTGTACATGACAGGAACGATCGTTATTCTTTCGTCACTAATGGGAAGGCTCAGTCGTTTCTTGAATGCTTGAAGATCTTGTGTATCTTTCTCGAATTGTCGAGTAGTCTCGGGGGTATTTGGCTCATGAGAATCGGCCGAAATGTCGCGAAAAGCATCAAGTTTGTGCCTAGGGAAGTTAGTCACTTTCTGTTCCCCAGCAGTATCCATGCTAACGACTGTTCTTTCGATGTACGTACCCGTGAATTTGATTCGTTGCTTTTCAGCTAGTGCTGAATTATCTAATGCGCACATTTCGATGCTCGTACGACTAGGTTTCAAAACCTCCGAATAACTTAGCAACATCTTTGCATTAATGTCAAGAGATTCTGAATTGCCCGGGAGATTGGCTTTTTCACTAACTGGATGCGAGAGAACTATATCCGTCGTCTGGCAAACCTTGATATCTTGGGAATCATGTTGTTCCGTTGACGCAAAGTTATCTTCATTTGGAATCAGTTTTTCTGGGCGGTTAAATTCATTTGTTTCTGTAACATATGCTTTTCTCGAGTTCAACATCATTCTTTCCACTTTCTTTGATTTTTCATGTTCATCGTGGTGCTTTGTTTTTTCACGGTTCGAAATTTCTCGCAAAACCGTTTTCTTCTTGCTATAATGTCGCTGACTTACTATGTGCACATCGCTGTCAGGCCCAATCGAGTATTGAGATTTCTTCGAAAATATCTGTTTAATCAGTGAGCTGGCGGCCATTGACTCATGCGAAGTCGAGTGTTTTCGTCTCACACAAGAGCTCTCACGACCATCGTTAAGATTATCATGATCCGCACGGGGCACATGAATCTTGCCGTCGATAACGTGCAAATTATTCTCTGATCCTGCGCATCTGTGGAACTGTTCGATATCATTTAAAATAATAGAACGCGATTGTTGGGACGTTGCTTGGCATTGAATAGCATTTTGTGAGTTATTCAAAAATTGTGAACAATTATTTTGAAGATGACAGTTGCCACCCCTCGGTAATACAGAGCTTCGTTGATTCCAGTGATAGAGACTCAAATGATCCTGTTTCCATTCTCTCGCTGTACTCCCGAAACACATCGGTTTTTCTGGATAATCATTATGTCTGATTCGAAAGACGCAAGGAAGTCCGTAAGCAAAAGGTTTTGCATGAAAAAACCTCACATCCTTATTACTGAGCAGCAGAGAATTTTCGCAGGATGCACGCAATAACTCAGCCGATGGCTGCAGCAGATGCCGTGATTGCCAATAATCTGCCTGCGTATTTTCGTGCCAAGCACAGGAGTTTCCGGCTGACAACGTTCTGAGAATACTGGTGTTATTGATAGACGGTAATGCAGTCAACTGTGAATCGGAAATCGTCGACGATTCTCGAGGTGAATCGTTGCGATAGAATACTTGAGCACGATGAAGAAAGTAGCCCGATGTATCACTCGACATAGCCTCCGATGGTTCGGCCGATTCGACCCACGGACCAGCATAAAAATTGTAAGGCATCCCAGTTAAATTGAGCGCTCGAACTTTTCCCGCCAATTCACTAAATTCATTCTGCAACGGAACGAGTTCGTTCTCTATACGCGAGAGTGCAGCGAGACTGCAGCGACTGCGTGAAAAGATCCGTAAATTTCTAGAATCGCGTGCGACGCTTCGACTTTCAGATGTTAACAACGGATCTTCAGGACTGGGAGGAAAATACATCGATTTTATTGAAGGATTTTCATTTTTGGCGATATTTATTAGATCGTCGATAACCGGTTGATAATTTTGATCGTCCATTATCGTTCGTGTCCCTGCAACAGCCTCTTTGCCGTTATCATTAATAGGTAAAAAAGTAACGCCTTTTGTCTTGAAAAATCCGAAAGATTCTTGAACGACCGGAGCAGGATTTGTCAATTCTGTTGTCTTGCTAAGACGAACCAACGCCGCACAACCATCGGAGGTATTTTTGCGGCACAGAGTCACACCGGAATGTAACAAACCAGGTGATTCGACGTAGGCCACTATTTTTTTTAATTTTTCCATTCGAGCCTGAGACGATTCTGACACGATGCGATCGAGCATACCCTTTTGTCTCAATATTCCATCGTTCAAGTCCCCTAGACGATTATTTTTGAATATAGGCAGTGATTCCGATCGTTCGATGCTTTTCGGGGCATCCATAATTTCAGGAACGCTCACGTCTTCGTTAGCTACGTGATTCAATGAACTGACAATTTTCCCACCAGATTTCGAAACCTTCAGTGGACGACGATTGTCCACGGCACGCGTGACATTGATTGGCCGTACCTCGATGTCTTGAATCCTCCGTGAAGGTCCCTCGCTCGATGTCTCATACTGGCAATTGCTCGAGGATTCACTGGACGAAGCACCACTCATATTTGACCATGACAATTTTACTTCGGTATTTTTTCGCGTAGACGATGAGAGTGGGTTTGCTTGATCCGGTGAGGTAACACGTAGTGCCGGTTAGCTTGTGGGCTTCAATGTACCAGGATAGTACGTGGTGTGGCTTGTGGCCATAGTTTCTAATAACATCATTATTTATTAGCGGGAATAGCGTGACATTTTGTTCGTGCAATCCAATTTCTGATCATCGGATACGTTACACGTGAGTTTGGATAATTGGGAAATTGGAGAACGGACACGATAGCGATAATGATCACATGGATAATGATGGCAGTTTCACATATGCTTTCAACATGCCGGTAGCAAGAATGCCCTGCATAACTTCCAGCGCACGCTAATTCAGGTTATCAACCACTAATTAATGACATCAATGACCCGAAGTTATATAAAAATAAACGAAAGTCTAGGCCTCGGTGATCATTAGGCCTTTTTTGACCATATCCTGAATATGAATTCATTGAATATAATTATATTTATAACAAGTAAGTTACCGTACGCGTGAATCTTATTTCTCGTGTACAGCTCGGTATGACTTTTAATTATCGGTAATTTTTCGATTTCATAGAGCGTTGAAACGTGGATAAAGGCGAGAAAGAAACTTATTTTTTGACGGTACATAAAATATTAAAACTTCAAGTGCTCACAACATTGCTACCCATTTCTGTTTGATCTATTTTGATATCGTAATTTTCCTGACCCCGAAAACACCTTTGCGAAACGCGAAGTCACAACTCTATGAGAACCAAAGTTTTTAGCTGTTTTGGTAAACCGACTTGAAATGAGGAAAAATAAGATAATTGAAAATAATTATATCAAGACCCTATATCGATGTATATTTTCCCGATGATCACCAGTCCGCTAGAAATAAAACTTCAAAAACTTGAAATAATCAACCAAAAACTAAACTACCACCTTGTCCAAACATTCTTTAAATTTGACGTACACCGTAATCAAATAAATTATTTTTTTTTTTCAAAAAATCTTACTAATGGCGGACAGTGATTCAAGATCACGTGAATGATTGGTTAGTGTAACGGACGCGAGCAACGGGCGACGGGGATGGTCAGTATGGTAGGAATGGTCCAAGCGACGACGACGAGAGAACAATGATTAGAAAATTTGCATTACCGATGGTAGGTCTCCACCGACGTTGTAGTGGGTCCTGATCCACAAACTGCATCGCTACTTATCGACGATCTTAATTTACTCATTCTCACCTTATCAGCGATTTGTAATTACCCAGGTTTTTTTGTTAATGAATTTTGACTTTTTTTTGTTCATAAAAAAAAATCTTTTAATCTTTGGACATGTGTTAATTACGATGTTATCTAAATGTATGTGCTGTTACAAAGAGATTTACAAAGACATTTCAAAACCCAAATGAGCCTGATTAACACGTAACCTATGCGCTAGCCATGCCTTACGACAGGGTTTGCATTGTACCGCCTAGACGGGTATCGAGAATCAACCAAAAAACTAGAGTAACGTAGATAAGTATCATCGGAATATTCTCGTAAAAGTTGAAGAGACAGCGTCACATTTGTGCTAATTTTCGATGCGGTTAGACATATCGCGGCAGGGACCAAATGCGTGGACGGGGACAGGCACGACGATCTGGCAACAGCACACCTATACGGTCTGGCGCGCATTTAAAAAGAGTAGCTATAAAACCTGATAATCGGATGGGATGATGAATGAAAATTCTTGTATATCTATATGTTCTTGTATATCTATATCATACAATCATACATTCTTTGTATAGAGTATTATTAACATTAAATTATGAGTATCTCAGATGAATTTAATTTATCCATAGTACGTTTCCGTTCAAATTTGCCTAAGTAAAATAATATTTTTCTTGTTATAATAAAAAAACAAAAGTTAAATTTTCCAAAAAGAATATCCAAGTATTATTTTTATATAGTAAAGCTATGTATATATGTATCTCTACATTTACGTATATATATTAGTTATTGCACATAGGTATATTCTTAAGTATTGGATTACAACTATTTTAAACAAATATAATTTTTGCACGCGTATCACTCTGTTATTTTCTTTATCTGAGTTCTGACTAATATAAGTGGAAATATGTAGGCTTGGGGATGTAGGCGGTAAATGTAGGAATCGTAGGCTTGAACTTCATATTTATCAAAGTAATTCCATGAATACATTTTCAACATCGTACGTTGCTTGGTGAAAATTATTATTCAGCTCTATTTGGAGCAAATCTTAGGCCAGAGTGGAGAGTTTGAAAGCGCGACGTCCTTTCCTTCGAGGCTACAGTTTTTGAGGGTGACGAAAGTATCCGAAAATCAAGCGACCAAATTTCTAAAATCCTCGATCATCGAATTTTTTTCTAAAGAAAAGAGTAAACGTGGAGTGTCAAACCTAGCATTGTGCAAAACAAGAATACACGGTTTTCCTAAAGCAGCTGATCATTTGTTAAACGCACATAGAACTTCGTGCAAGGGAATCGACTGAACTCGCTTGTCGTATAAGAATCTGACGTGTGACGTTGCCAGATCGGCCGTGCCACGAAGTTCCCGCCCATACACAACAGTATGCGTCCAACTGTATACGTCTACTTGTCCGTGTGTTAGTGCGTAGCATGGACAGTCCGGTCCAAAAGTTATCTTTTACCGACGGCAAGAAAATATGTAATTAACATAAATCTTGGGATGAAAATGGTATCCCTGTATTACCTAACAATAAAACCGTAATAATATAACTTTTACACGTATTTATACAATAATCTGACCCCGTTATCAGGACTGTGAAAGTGTGCATGGGATGGCATGGGATTGATTTTTTTCCCATTTACACTCTCAAAATTGCAAGTATCGATTTCCGCACTTTAAATACTCGTAGTAATTACGGAACTCATTGGTTTATAACGGTGAAATAATGTTCCCACGTGACATCGCGTTGCGCATAGTCCGAAAAGCCTGTATAATAAGCAATTTTTTAACTATATGCAGGTGCACGATAGAACGTTGCTTGTACTTTGTTTTCCTCGTAGTGTTTGGAAACAAAAATGATATCGTGACGTCATAGTGTGCGAAAACGATAATCGTCACGAAGCCTTTGTATTCATCCCATTACAATAAAAAACAAAATTGCGCCATGCAGCAAAAGTGGCTAAAATTGATGCTTCAGTTGCTTATTAGTTCCATCTTGCCGTTCTGTATCGTCAGCCGGTGGTAGAGAGAAAAAAATGTAAATGTCTTATCTCGCGAGTCGTTCTCTCTTATCGACAAAGAGTGCGGACTACGCGACTCCCACTTGAAAAATGTCGATCGCTATCTCTGTATTTTGGTCCACCATATTTTCATATGTCAATGCCCATGCTATATGTCGATGTTCTCGCTTCTCTTGATGTTATGCTGTGAGAAGTGAAGGGTAGATGCAACAGACAAGTATGCCACCAGCCGATGTACATCACTACGATGAAAAATCGGTGGTGGATGAAACTGATGGTGGTGGCAGTGCATAAATTGTTGATATTTCATTAACCCTTTCGATATTCGCAGTGAGCTGTATTGCGAAAGACTTTTATAATTACGAACTTCGGGGCGACATTAGATATTAGAAATAAAAAATTAGAAACTTACAAACTCACTGTGTAAAATTTGGTTGAGTAATACTGAGCCATTCGAACATCTCGCACGAGTAAACACCACTTGGCCAGTTGTGCATAATGAAACCAATAACTCTCCTTTTTTACGCCACGGGCAGTCGTGAGTTGAAAAACAGAACTTTACATCACAAAGTGGACTGGACCAACTTTCTGTACCGCAAGTGGTTGTTTTGTGTGTTTGGATTTCAGTGTGCTCGAAGAAGCTCGAATCGAGTTATGCCAGCTACATATCGTCATTTGAACTTCGAATAGCTGATACACTTTTAGATGCACTCAACAATACAGCTAACTGGCGACGAGCAAGTGAAGATTTGACTCTAATATTTGTATAAAAATAGTGAAACACGACAAAGTCATGATGTTTATGTTTTCTTTTTCATATTTTCTGTACGTTACGTCAAAAGTTCGAGTTTTTCAAACTCTTCATTTATGGCGCAGAAAAAGGTTGCGTCGGTCACAATTGATTTACTCTAGTCAAGGAGAAAATTCTCCCTTCACCACGTCTGGAAGTCAGTCTCGGTGGCAACCCGTCTTCGAGTCTAACCGTGAACAAAATTACTCAGGAAAGGGCGAGGAATGCTTACCAAACAAATCAGATTAACAAGGATAATACTGTAAAAATAAGAAAGGGGATAATTGTTTGAAATAACAGCTGATGACAAGGATTCCGGTGATTTGAAAGATGATAAATTCGAATGAAATGAAACTCTATCGGAGGGGAAAGTTTACTTAAAATTTAAATTTCCACAAAAATAATAAATATAAAGGAAATTCTCTTACCTTCAAACTGTTGATCATCAGCAAATGTAGATGTAGATGAAAGGTGGTTGAAAGACAAAATCACACGTTTGACAAACAAGACGTTTAAGGTTTCGGGAGACGCCTCCCGACTGCAGTGAGAACGGTCGATTAATTACGTATTACAGTCATGTGACAAAAAATTATTTAACTTCAATTGGGATAGAAATCGGGAGGATTCGATCCTCTCATAAAAGATATTTTATAGCAGGTACATTATAGACAGAGAATATTGTAGATGATTATTTCATCCTTTTTTACTTATAAAATTAATTTTTATATTTTTTATTCTGTTAAGTCCTTTTTCGAACTCAATTTTCGTTATTCAGTTCAATTCTTGCATTACTTTCTTTGTAATACTGCGAGCGCCAACAAGCGCGCCAAGACTTCTTAGTTTTTGTTTGATGTAGTAAATTTATGACCTATATATTATTAAAAATTTCTTCTCTATTGTTAAACCATATAGTTGCATTAATCGTACCCATGCACAAACAAACTTTGCGACTTCAACTGATTTTGTTGTTACGTCAAAAATCCGAGTTTTTCAAACTCTTAATTTATAACGCAGAAAAAGGTTGCGTCGGTCACAACTGATTCGCTCTGGTCAAAGAGAAATCCTCCCTCTACCACACCTGGAAAACAGTCTCGATCGCAACTGCCCGTTTTCGAGTCCAACCGTGAGGAAAATTACTCAGTATAGGGCGAGGAATGCTTTACAAGAAAAATGAATGAACAAAAGGTGGGATTTAAATGAAAGGAAGGTATTGGTTATTTGGAATTGACGAAAATGACGAAATTTCCGGTATCATTGAAAGACGGTAATATCGAAGGAATGAAACAATCAGCAGAGGAAATAATTAGTTACTCAAATCTTAAATTCCCAAAAATTGGTAACACGTAATGACAAAACTCTCTTACCTTGAGTCCTTCGATGAACGGAAATGGAGACGGAGGAACGATGAAAATTAACAAGATGCGTGTGATAAGTTTAGTTACGTTTTATTAAAAATTATACGGTAGGAAAAGAAAACGTATTTTTCTTTCGGACGGTTATACCAACTTGTAGATTACCGTTTACAAATAAATGTTACTTAATCATACAGAAACTGATTTATAGTTTATCTAAACTTGAAAAAAAGCAAAACTAAATTGAAATAGGGCGTACGGAAGGCGCGTTCTTGGCGTACGAAACTGAAATAAAATCGACAAAATAATCAAAAATTTGGAACTAAGAATAAATCAATGAGAATGTTTTAAATCCAGAAAAAAACGAGAAGTAACTCGACGAAAATATTTCAAGTCCCGAAGAACGAAAAATAAATCGAAAAAATTATTCCAAGTCAAAGGATAAAATAAAATAAATTCGATGCAAAATTCTAAGTCCCAGAGAGCAGAAAAATGCTCATGACGAGAATCGCGGAGTGGCGGTGAAAAACTTCGGAAAACTGCCCGTCTGATCAATTCTTTTGGGGGTTTTATACGAAAATTTGTGAGAAAGATGATTTCAAATTGGTGAATGAATTTTCCCCTTTCTTTCTATTGGTTAAAGGAAGAAGTCGCATATGTATTACGCAGTCTCGAATTTTGGTCTCTCTCTCTCTCTCTCTCTCTTATTTAACATTCATCAAAGATACTCTTCATTTACGACCTTTCTTCCTCTTTTCATCTTCACCAGAGTTTCTCCTCACGTGAGAAGGGTTTCCTTCCAGCGTGAGAGGGTTGAAAGGAGTGATTTTTACTTCCTTTTACCAGAGTTTGCACATATTCAAAGGACAGACTAACAAAACTTACATGTACTAGATACGTCCTTATTATTCTAAGTACTGTTGTTCGTATGTCTCTGAATCAGTGTTTTTAACTATGCGTTCGCTTATTTAGCATGAAGGGAGAGAAATGGTCATCATTGCCTGCTGCAGATGCAAGACAAGATTATTCCCATATACACGTGTATATGGATGCAGGTGCTCGTTCGACACCGAAGAACGGGTGCTTGTTTTGATATAACGAGAGAGAATCGCAGTCCTCTCTGTATCTTTCCGTTAAGTTGTAGTTTCTTATTCGAATTATCGAATGTGTCTCCTTATACAACCAAAGGTTTGAAACTTTGCAATTTAATAGTTGAAATAAATCCAATATGTATTAATCTTCTGTTTAACTTTTGGTCTAATTCGTATAAAAAATGTAGTGTTATTAATTGAAACGCTCCCAAGTCATTGTTTTTTTCTAAGTTAGATTTCGATAGCAGGATCAAGAGTAGGTAGTTTAACAGTTATTTTGTGTCTGAATAAGATTATCTAGTTACGATATCTCCTTACTTTAATAGTTTCGATATTGATCACTTAAACAACAGATGTCTCATTGCATCTTAATTAGATATATGTATATTTAAAAAAACATGGAACTGCAGTGATAGTACCAATTATTATAAATGATCTGGATGAGGTTCAATTTCTTAATGACAAGAACTTTGCCGTTAAGTACGAGGAATTCCATTTGTTTAAGTGAGTAATTTTCGATTAATGTTACGTAATTAAATGTATTTTCTTTCGTTAGACAAGATGAATACGGATGAAACTACGCTTTATGATTGAAAAACGTCAGAGGTGGGTATAAATGCTGCAAGGTATTTAACTGTATTTCGTATTCACGTGTATATAGTTTGCGGACCTTTAGGGATACGTTTGGATGTGTGTGTACGCATTATGGTGTTTGTCATGGATAGGGTACGTCGCCGTTGCGACTAACAGAACTTCGTGACAAGATTTTCGCATCTCTTTCTGTAGTTTAGTTTGTGTCCCTTTTCTGACCATCGTTCTCGAAACTGAGTGTACCTGTGGTGCATCAGGTTTTATGGTACTGAATCTGTTTACTCGACCATTCCTGTCTTTTTATCTAGGTAGCTAATTGTATTTGCATCGACTGCACTTTTATTGTTACTTAATACATTAATTGGTATGTAATATAAAATATTCATTGCTGGAATTTGTGCAGAGGTAACCTAGGTCCTATTAATTAATTAATGAAGTTGTATGATAACATTTTGTATGTATCTTTCTGTTATGATTGAATTCATGGGAAAAATTGGTTTTCTTTCATTGTTCTCGAATCGAGATTATCAATTACCCAATATGACTAATCTGGATGTAATTAACTACAGAGTTCTGCTTGTTTAATCGTGGAAAACATTATGTATAATTCAAATTTTTGCTCTGCGGAAACGGGACTTTCCAAGATGGGTGACACGCCCCTATTCTTTCTTGTGTCTTTGGTGGGGACACAGGTGGCCCCACTACAACACTGGGTCAAAGAGTCGTCATTCAAACCTGGCGTCTCCATGGCATTGACCGGATTTACAGGAACTGCATAGCCAGACCACCCTTACGGTAATTCGATCCTAGTTATAAGGATCGAGGGCGCCGGTTGATATTTCATAAGCGGGTACAATAGTTTCAGAAACTCTTGAAAATTGGCTATTGCCAAAAGATGGAGCGGCATGGCATCACGAAATGCGCAATCTCCATTTTATCCGAGTTCTGTCCCTATTTAAATAACTGGAATATGACCGTGATATTTGCGTTACATAAACAAGGTTAAATAATGAAAAATTTACAGAAAAGGTGCAGCCCGATCGCGGATTCCGCTCGCAATTAGCAAAACTTATTTCAAGAAATGTTAAATTCAATAGTTTAACTAAATTTTATTTTGAAAGTTTTTTTTTTTTTTACAGACTTTGGTTGAGTTTTATTGGTAAATTTCAATGCGTTACGCCAAGACGTAACATTATATTGGTTTTTGTATCGCAACGAGAATACAACGCACGTAAATGTACTTGTCGGAACATTTTTTACATCGAAGATGTTTCTGGGGGATTTCACTTCTTTTTGCAAAGATTAATGTACAATGAAAAAGATTTGTTCGTGTGTAGTCTGTATATATGAAAATGGATACTCGATCAACTGTACTTTTTCGAAAGTCTAGTAAATAGTTAATCTAATGGCGAAGATCTACTCTACACCCAAACCCATCTGCTCACAGATTTTACGTAATTTTGTTATGAAACAGAATAGTAAGACCTGATTTTTATAACGAAAATCTTTTTTAGTGAGCGACTGTTCGAGCGAAATGTATGAAGGACAAAGGTACACCCCAACTATCTTAAATTGAACATATCATGAGGAAATATCCCTTGATTCCCTTAATTTTGACAGCTCATTAGCATACGTGAATGATTACAACATAATATTATCAAGTAGAGTTTCGAAGCGAAAATAAGTGAATCATTTTTTGCACAATTTCTGGAGGTTAATAATACCAATGAAGAGACCTCAATCTTCGTTGATAATACCAACGAAGAGACCTCAATCTTCGTTGATAATACCAACGAAGAGACCTCAATCTTCGTTGATAATACCAACGAAGATTGAGGTCTATAGAAGCACAAAGCCTATAGCCCGCTTGGTTCCAATTTTTTAGTGAGTCAAACATACGCTAGGAGGCTCTAGTGTCGAACGATCGATATGCTCCGCCTTCTAGCTTCGATGCTCGCAGACATCTGGCTACGGTGGGGTCACGTAGCTTCCCCTGACTTCCCTCTCTGTGGCTTCCCCTACCGTCTCTCATTCTGGACCGAACGACGACGCGCGGCGGCGGACTTATTTTTACGAACAATGACTACATCTACACGACCAGCTTTATTCCAATTTTACTAACATCGATGTACTAAAATCGAGCGTAATGCGCGGTGTAAATAGCGTATTATACTCGAATTAACAACGTACGTGTAAACCGGAGTAAATTATTGATACCCAAACCTAAGAACACCTAATCCAAGCGGGGTACGCAACATGAATATTACAATGCTCATTCAACATTCAATCAGTTACGCTAGCGTAGTTGGTAGAGCGACAAGATACGAGTCGGACTGCGCGCGATCGAGACACGGATTTTTTTTTTTTTTTTTTTTTCGTCCTGATTGTCTTTAGGCCAACGATTTCACATATTCACTAATTTTCACACACTTTTTACATTGAACATAGACATTTTTGTGTGAAATATGGAACTTTTATTTCCGTTTTATAACATTATAGAAACAAATGTATCTAGGAAGAAAATACAATGCGTGGAATGTTTTGTTGTTTCATTAAACAACGACCGCCAAATATTGCTCAGATAGAAAAATAATATTATGGTGAACTTGCAGGGATTACAATTTAGGTGATTATTTTCAGTTCTTTTGAGTACTTTGAAATAAGATAAAAATCTTGAGGAAAGTAACCGTATTGAAGATGACTTCAATTTTAAATAATAATACCAAAATTTTATCGTCAAATTAGTTTAAAAAAATTATTTCAATATATTTGCCGGAAACAAATATTTTTTTACTCACCACATGGATTCCCTGATTTTTCTGAATACATTAGATATTTTTCTCAATTTTGAAATTTTCATATTCTAAAATCGAAAAATTGATGCAACGTTGCAAATTTCGGATATGATTCCATAGAGAAATGTCATATTACACATTTTAATTTTCAAGATCACTGAACAAGCAGTTATTTAAATGCAGTCTGTTATAATACG
Source organism: Dyspetes luteomarginatus (assembly GCA_963669185.1). NCBI lineage: Eukaryota > Metazoa > Arthropoda > Insecta > Hymenoptera > Ichneumonidae > Dyspetes > Dyspetes luteomarginatus. Next base: position 16,328,641 of record OY769903.1, on the reverse strand, counting down.
CAAAATCTGATATTTCGAAATTGAGAGAAAATTCTCAAAAAATCAATGTATTCGGAAAAATCAGGGAATGTCTTTCGTAAGTGAAAAAATAATGTTTCGGTCAATTAGTTGAATAAATTCGTTTTAACCAATTTGTTAATAACTTTTTGGTCTTATTACTATCAAAAATTAATATTATCATTATTTGCAATGAGGCTAGTCTAAGAAACAGCGCGTGCAATTAAGAAAATAAAGAAAGACTTAAGACAGTATCAAGTGCGTTTGTAACTTATTAATATAGCGAATCATGCAATGATGTCTTTATTGACAAAATTCTACCGATGTATCGGACAAGACGTCTTTTCCAGACCGGCAAAACAAGAGTCTGAGGACTTTAAACACATACGCGTGGGGAGTTCATCAGCCCCTACTCTCAGAGCGAGAGAGATCGCATCATCGAGCTAATCGTGAATGCGCGAGAGATAGCGCCATCAAGCTGATCGCGATTACGAGAGATAGCGATAGTCCAATATCATCATTACATCTCAGTACGAGCAGGGGCCAACGCGTGACCTGCTCGTATTAACACGTTGCTCTCTCTCTTATAAAAACTCTTTTCGCTGATTTTTTATATTTTATTTATTGTGTATATCGCAAATTACATAATTCCAAACAAAAAAAAATAATAATGAAGCCGAGGATTGAACTACCGACCTAGCACATACAGAAGCAGCGCCGTACCAATTAGCCCAACTTGGATACGTATACTGTTATTATCTTTTTAAGTATAAAAATCGTGTCCCCGCTCGGATTTCGATTTCATTAGATTTACTTGGTTCGGTTAATTAACTCCTAGTTTACGTAAATATAAAGAAATAATTAAAAAAATAAGTTTGTCTCGACGTAGAGGTCATTAAAATGCCAAAGTATTTGCAATGAATAGCTCTATCTTCGTCGGTATCGGCAATATAAACCTAAAACCCCCCTCTACGTCCGTATCACCGCAGCTGCGAGTGCGAGTGAAACAGCATCATCAACCCGACTCAGTAGGTGGAGCCAACGCAGTTATACAGCCGCTCACGTGTGTTAGTTCTGTACGTGAGCGCACACATGTAAACTCGACGCTAGCGACATCTTACCGTTGGGGTGATAGCTTGTCCTAGCACCCCAACTTTTTTGGAACAAAGCGGGCTATAGGCTTTGCGCTTCTATAGACCTCAATCTTCAATCTTCGTTGATAATACCAACGAAGATTGAGGTCTAATCTTCGTTGATAATACCAACGAAGATTGTACACCTCACTCTTCGTTGGCAATACCAACGAAGATTGAGGTTTATAGACGCACAAAGCCGATCGCCCGCTTTGTTCCAAAAAAGTTGGGGAGCTCGGACAATCTTTCTCCCCCAACGGTAAGATGTCGCTAGCGTCGAGTTTACATGTGTGCGCTCACGTACGGAACTAACACACGGAGCGGCTGTATAACTGCGTTGGCTCCACCTACGGAGTCAGGGTGATGATGCTATTTCACTCGCACTCGCAGCTGAGGTGATGGGTGCGCTCTCTCGCACAGGAGCGATACGGACGTAGAGGGGGGTTTTAGGTTTATATTGCCGATACCGACGAAGATAGAGCTATTCATTGCAAATACTTTTGCATTTTAATGACCTCTACGTCGAGACGAACTTATTTTTTTCATTATTTCTTTATATTTACGTAAACTAGGAGTTAATTAACCCAACCAAGCAAATCTAATGAAATCGAAATCCGAGCGGGGACACGATTTTTATACTTAAAAAGATAATAACAGTATACGTATCCAAGTTGGGCTAATTGGTACGGCGCTGCTTCTGTATGTGCTAGGTTGGTAGTTCAATCCCCGGCCTCATTATTTTTTATTTTTTTTGCAATTATGCAATTTGCGATATACACAATAAATGAAATATAAAAAATCAGCGAAAAAAGTTTTTATAAGAGAGAGAGCAACACGTTAATACGAGCAGGTCACGCGTTGGCCCCTGCTCGTACTGAGATGTTATGATAATATTGGACTATCGCTATCTCTCGCAATCGCGATCAGCTTGACGGCGCTATCTTTCGCGCATTCACGATTAGCTCGATGATGCGATCTCTCTCGCTCTGAGAGTAGGGCCTGATGAACTCCCCACGTGTATGTATTTAAAGTCCTCAGACTCTTGTTTTGCCGGTCTGGAATAGACGTTTTGTCCGATACATCGGTAGAATTTTGTCAATAAAGACATCATTGCGTGATTCGCGATATTAATAAGTTACAAACGCACTTGATACTGTCTTAAGTCTTTCATTCTTTTCTTAATTGCACGCGCTGTGTCTTAGACTAGCCTCATTGCAAATAATGATAATATTAATTTTTAATAGTAATAAGACCAAAAAGTTATTAAAAAATTGGTTAAAAAGAATTTATTCAACAAATTGACCGAAACATTATTTTTTCACTTACGAAAGATATTCCCTGATTTTTCCGAATACATTGATTTTTTGAGAGTTTTCTCTCAATTTCGAAATATCAGTTTTTGCGTATTATAACAGACTGCGTTTAAATAACTGCTTGTTCAGTGATATTGAAAATAAAAATGTGTCATATGAAATTTCTCTATGGAATCATATCCGAAATTTGCAACGTTGCATCAATTTTTCGATTTTTGAATATGAAAATTTCAAAATTGAGAAAAACATCTAATGTATTCAGAAAAATCAGGGAATCCATGTGGTGAGTAAAAAATATTTGTTTCCGGCAAATATACTAAAATTATTTTTTTAAACTAATTTGACGATAAAATTTTGGTATTATTATTTAAAATTGAAGTCATCTTCAATACGGTTACTTTCCTCAAGATTTTTATCTTATTTCAAAGTACTCAAAAGAACTGAAAATAATAACCTAAATTGTAATCCCTGCAAGTTCACCATAATATTATTTTTCTATCTGAGCAATATCTGGCGGTCGTTGTTTAATGAAACAACAAAACATTCCACGCATTGTATTTTCTTCCTAGTTACATTTGTTTCTATAATGTTATAAAACGGAAATAAAAATTCCATATTTCACACATAAATGTCTATGTTCAATGTAAAAAGTGTATGAAAATTAGTGAATATTTGAAATCGTTGGATGAAAGACAATCAGGACGAGAAAAAAAAAAAAAAAAAAAAATAGAATCTGTGTCTCAATCACGCGTAGTCCGACTCGTATCTTGTCGCTCTATCAACTACGCTAGCGTAACTGATTGAATGTTGAATGAGCATTGTAATATTTATGTTGTGTACCCGCTTGGATTAGGTGTTCTTAGGTTTGGGTTTCAATAATTTACTCCGGTTTACACGTACGTTGTTAATTCGAGTATAATAGGCTATTTACACCGCGCATTACGCTCGATTTTAATACATCGATGTTAGTAAAATTGGAATAAAGCTCGTCGTGTGGATGTAGTCATTGTTCGTAAAAATAAGTCTGCCGCCGCGCGTCGTCGAGCGGTGCAGAATGAGGGACGGTAGGGGAAGCCACAGAGAGGGAAGTCAGGGGAAGCTACGTGACCCCACCGTAGCCAGATGGCTGCGAGCATCGAAGCTAGAAGGCGGAGCATATCGATCGGTCGACACTAGAGCCTCCTAGCGTATGTTTGACTCACGAAAAAATTGGAACCAAGCGGGCTATAGGCTTTGTGCTTCTATAGACCTCAATCTTCGTCAATCTTCGTTGGTAATACCAACGAAGATAAACTCTCTTCGTTGGTATCATCTTTTTTTTTGTTCGTCAATTTCTTTACCGACCACCAGTACTTTAGTTTATCTTTTTTTTTGCCCTGTGACCTAGATGGCGCTTTACAAAAGGATACTTAACAACTTAAAAAAAGTATTTATCTCCGCGAGAACAAGTCAGAACGATGCAGCGATTCATAAATGTAAACGTAGCATTACGATAAATTTCGTCATATTTTCGATATGTACATGCGCGAGTTGAAGTACTTTTTGCCTAAAAGTATTATAGGAACGTGAGTACACACCCAATCTTAGTAAGAATTACCACAAACACTGTCCGTCAACGACTCAATCATTATGCAAAATTAGGTTAAGATAAATTCAGTCGTTCCGGCAATCATCGGACAAAACGAAAACATGTGACGGCACAAGGCCACAGGGAAACGCATACTCCCGTCTTTTTTCCCTGCGGGCAGTCGGGAGTAAAAAAACATTTATTTCACAATTATACGGAAATAAGGGAAACAAATTATTTTCAATTCCATCAATATAGATCTGTCAGCCCCAGTGTCCACATCAGAATAACTTGGTTCGTTATTATCGATGACGGTGAAGCAGCTGAAGCAGATAGCGAGTACATTGTGGAGTATTTCGAGTCATCGGACAATGTAATGGGGACAATACCTCATGGTGATGATGATGAGATGAAGACATTAAATGTTTTTGACATCGGTGGAATTCGACCCCCACACCCTGGAGTTTGTAGACTGCAACCATACCGGTCCGGCTAATTCGGAACTTAATACTATAATTTTGCAAACTTGTATATAAGCCGTGTATTCAATACCTGCGAAACATAGTTCGTATGTTTTCGGGTGAATGTATCTATATCTTAACAGTTTAGTTTTAAATATATATGGCAGGCAAAATTAAACTCACTGTAAAATCAATATGTCGACATCAAGAATATAAATGAAAAAATCTGGGTTTAAAAATTTGATCATTTGAAAAATACAAAATGTATGAATCGTGCTTCCTAATTTTTTGAAATGTTGAAACTTTTAACCCAAGATTTCACCCAAAACCCAAGTTGTACTCTTACAAGATACCCCTATGCGTTTTCTTAAATCAATTTTTTAAGAACTCTCGACTGTCCAATATTGAATGGCAAAATTGAATGACAACATACCATTCGAAACGAGTGAAATAATTCATAGCATATCAAGAATAATGATCCATTAATTACTATAATAATATATTCATAATTCTCGCCATAGTCGGGAGACCTCCCCAGAACATGAAAATATCCGTTTACATTAATTCACCAAGGCTTTTACATACAGTTATTGGGAAATTGTACAAAACTATGCGTTTCCCCGCGTTTGAGTAACGCAGTTTAAGTATTGGGTATCTCACTGTGGGCCGGTGGACGTCTTCCAACTATGGTGAGAATTATGAATTAATTATTCTAGTAATTACTAGATCATCATTTTTGATATGCTATGAATTATTTCACTCTTTTTAAATGGCATTTTGACATTCAATTTTGTGATTCAGTATTGGACAGTCAGGTATTTCTCAAATAATTTAATTTTTGTTTATGACTGGTGTGACGGACGAGCGGAGTCGGAACGGGAGAAACGCTCCAGCAACGACGGAAGAAAAATATAGAACTGTGCCGCTCGGGATTCGAACACGGGACCGTCTGATTGCTAAACAAGTGCGCTAATCACTGCGCTACGGCCACCTATATTCTCTCTTATTTGAGTAGCCTTGCTATATGCGTTGCTGGTCCGTTACACACACCCCCTCTCGCCGAACTCGAAATTCTCGTCGATTGTGCAGAATGGGCTATCCTGTTAAGCGATTATACAGGGTGGAGCACTTCCTTTGCCCTTGTTGAATCTCGTCGAGTAGCTCTTCAGTGCCAGCTCCATTGGCGGGATTGTCTGTGTGTGCTCTGTGTATGATGCGTGCATGAAGACGTGTTCTAGAGGCCCAAACACTTCTGACACCAGATATAATCGTTGAGCGGGGAGCTATGAGTCGTTGTGGAAGAAGATGAATGCTTAATCTTGAATACGATGAGATGAGAGGAGTGCACGTGGGGATTCATTTTTTGTTGAAATTAAAACTAGTGTTAATTGTGTGGATTCTGAAGATTAAACCAGAGCGTCTTGCGAGACTCTCAGGGAATGTGAATGGAAAGGACCCACTGTGATGGGGGAAAAGGTATTACTGCGCGTCCCATGTTGTGCGTCCAACATGGACCGTCGAAACCCAAACGTGGGACCGAGTCCGTTCACGAGAGAAGTGCTGACGGGCCCGAGATTATCGGGAAATGAGATTAGGTGGTGTGAGAGGTGAATAGGATGTCGACATGATAGCAAATGTTGGGTTTCGGATTTAAGGTGTTCAGGAATATTGAACCGTTACACTGGCTTATTCTCAACACTTCGTTTGCAGGTGCATGCCCTCCCGAACTATATGATGTCTTTGATTAGCGATTCTGAGCTGCTTGAAGTCAAGTCAAGGATGGCCGACAGTTATCAGATGATGTCAATCGCAGTTAGCGCGCACGGGAAGGCGGAGGCGTTTTCATTCATGGATCATCGATGACGTGCGGCAATTTTTGGTGACCCTCGGGCTGAGTCCGACCAGCTTGAGAGCATGTGAAAGATTTTGGCGAAGTCCGATGGCGTCGGCATTGTAGTGAACGCGTCACGCGCAACGAATTACCATCTGTGCGGCGCGCGCCACCGATAGATGGCATTATACGCCATCGGCGATTCGACAGACAAACCATTAGCGATCTTCGACTTTTATCTTTCTTTACAATATTTCTGACTTCCCAGAAATATATATTGTAAAGAAAGATATGAGATCGCAAATTTGTTTCGTGTATATCGGGCATAGATTTTTTTTGAATTTATTTTATTTAGGAATAACACTATAGGCACTATACGACATTGGCGATCTGACAGGCAAACCCACGTCGTGCGAGGCGTGCGAAAGCGGCTCGGTCGCTACGCCCCGTCAAATAAGCGCGGTTGTCAACGGTCACCGAGAATGTGTAATCTCGGTGACGAAAATGACTTGTTCGAGTCAATTTATTATGGGCATCGCATGAATGCAGCTCGATGAGATTTTGATCGAATATATAAGATTGTCGAGTCAAATTCATTCAAATAAATCAACAATCTCATCGTATGATGCTGCACGAGCATCGTCGTCGAGTTCGACTTCCGTCACCGAGAACATGCAATCTCGGCGACTATAGATTTTCAAAAAAATTGTCGTTCTACACAATTTAGCGAGCTCATGCAATTACTGCTCGATTGTATCGTTGAAATAAATCAACGGAAATATCGAGCGATTATGCATGAGCATCGACACCGAGAACATATAATCTCGGCGACGATAAATTTAAAAAAAAAATATCGGTCTATACAATGTAGCAAGTTCATGCAATTACTGCTCGATTGTATCGTTGAAATGAATCAACGAAAACATCGAGCGATTATGCTTGAGCATCGGCACCAATGATGCCGGACTTCCTAATGCCAAGGATGCCCCAAATGGGTGGATTTTGGCATTCGCCTTATTAAAAAAAAAAAATTGAAGTAAAATACAAGGTTTTTATAAAAATAACGTTTTTATAAAAATACAGTTTTTATAAAAATGAAGTTTTTATAAAAATAAAGTTTTTATAAAAATAAAGTTTTTATAAAAATAAAGTTTTTATAAAAATAAAGTTTTTATAAAAATAAAGTTTTTATAAAAATAAAGTTTTAATAAAAATAAAGTTTATATAAAAAGAAAGTTTTAATAAAAATAAAGTTTATATAAAAATAAATATTGTTATTAATTATTTCCCTCTGCTGCTTTAGCTCTCCACCCCCCCGCCCGCCCAATTCCTCAAGAGAGAGAGGGAGTGAGAGAGAATGATAGAGATAATGATAGAGAGAGAGAGAGAATGATAGGGAGAGAGAGAATGATAGGGAAAGAGACAATGATAGGGAGAGAGACAATGATAGAGATAATGATAGAGAGAGAGAATGATAGGGAGAGAGAGAATGATAGGGAAAGAGACAATGATAGGGAGAGAGACAATGATAGGTAGAGAGACAATGATAGGGAGAGAGAGAATGATAGAGAGAGAGAGAGTGAGAATGATAGAGCCAGAGAATGATAGAGAGAGAGAGAGAGAATTATAGAGAGAGAGAGTGAGAATGATAGAGCCAGAGAATGATAGAGAGAGAGAGAGAGAGAGAGAGAGAGAGAATTATAGAGAAAGAGAATGATAGTGAGAGAGAATGATAGGCAAAGAGAGAATGATAGGAGAAAGAGAGAGAATGATAGAGAGAGAGAGAGAATGATAGTGAGAGAATGATAGTGAGAGAATGATAGTGAGAGAATGATAGTGAGAGAATGATAGTGAGAGAATGATAGTGAGAGAATGATAGTGAGAGAATGATAGTGAGAGAATGATAGAGAGAATGATAGTGAGAGAATGATAGAGAGAATGATCGAGAAAATGATAGAGAGAGAGCATGATAGAGAGTACGATAGAGAGTATGATAGAGAGTATGATAGAGAGTATGATAGAGAGTATGATAGAGAGTATGATAGAGAGTATGATAGAGAGTATGATAGAGAGTATGATAGAGAGTATGATAGAGAGTATGATAGAGAGTATGATAGAGAGTATGATAGAGAGTATGATAGAGAGTATGATAGAGAGTATGATAGAGAGTATGATAGAGAGTATGATAGAGAGTATGATAGAGAGTATGATAAAGAGTATGATAGAGAGTATGATAGAGAGTATGATAGAGAGTATGATAGAGAGTATGATAGAGAGTATGATAGAGAGTATGATAGAGAGTATGATAGAGAGTATGATAGAGAGTATGATAGAGAGTATGATAGAGAGTATGATAGAGAGTATGATAGAGAGTATGATAGAGAGTATGATAGAGAGTATGATAGAGAGTATGATAGAGAGTATGATAGAGAGTATGATAGAGAGTATGATAGAGAGTATGATAGAGAGTATGATAGAGAGTATGATAGAGAGTATGATAGAGAGTATGATAGAGAGTATGATAGAGAGTATGATAGAGAGTATGATAGAGAGTATGATAGAGAGTATGATAGAGAGTATGATAGAGAGTATGATAGAGAGTATGATAGAGAGTATGATAGAGAGTATGATAGAGAGTATGATAGAGAGTATGATAGAGAGTATGATAGAGAGTATGAGAGAGAGTATGATAGAGAGTATGATAGAGAGTATGATAGAGAGTATGATAGAGAGTATGATAGAGAGTATGATAGAGAGTATGATAGAGAGTATGATAGAGAGTATGATAGAGAGTATGACAGAGAGTATGATAGAGAGTATGGTAGAGAGTATGATACAGAGTATGATACAGAGTATGATAAAGAGTATGATAGAAAGTATGATAGAAAGTATGATAGAGAGTATGATAGAGAGTATGATAGAGAGTATGATAGAGAGTTTGATAGAGATTATGATAGAGAGAATGATAGGAGAAAGAGAATGATAGAGAGAGAGAGAATGATAGAGAGAGAGATAGAATGATAGAGACAGAGAGAATGAGAGAGAGAGAGACAGAGAGAATGATTGGAGAGAGAATTCGTATGCTCTAATAATATAACTATATAACTTCACGGTGAAATGCGACGTCTTACGATCGCGTCATATCAACCATCGTCCAAGAGACGTACGTCGTCGCAAAGAAATATTGGCATATATGCAAGCCTCAGCATTTTTCTTATAGTTTTCGACGTCCTGAATCCAATGGTGCAAGAATTTTTGCGCTGGGTGTTGTGCAAAAGGTTAAAAAAAAGGGTTGAACATAAAAATTGCAATATTGCGATAACGACAAGGAAAAGAAAAATTAGACCAAAATTTACAGCGAAAATAGACGGTTATAAAACTTTTAAACTTTTTTTCTCTTAAATCAATAGGTGGGCCAGTAGAATTAATTTAAGGTGATCACTAGCTATAGACAAAAATGAAAGAGTGGGGCGGCAGACATCGAAAACGAAGCTCGACGGCGGCTGGTGGGAGAAGAGAGGAGAACGCCCTGGCCTCTCCTCTCTTCCAGCGTCGGTGTGCCTGCTGGATTGCGCATGCGCTTCATACGGGTGTCAGTGAGCGCGAACATTTTCGAATTTCTATCTGCGCCTTTACCGTCCAGCCCAAGTGTTTCATTTCACGAGTTTTCGGAGCCAACTCTGTGAAATACAAGTGAGATAGTGTTATTTTTTGAATTTATATTCAAAACTTTAAGACTAATCGTGTGAGATTGAAGCATCTGCCGGTAAGTAGAGGTTTGGTTGTATTATATTGATACAAAACTATAATAGTCCAGCCGACATGCTCCGAAAGGACGAAAATAACGCATTTTACGAAGAATACTACGATGCTTTGAGAAATTGCTTTAATACGGATTAATAATCTTTTTAAAAACTTTGTTTCGGATTACACATATTTACGGCCACAACCGTGTATACCGTGAGGAATCCTTTTTTTCGAAGATAATTTCAACCGTTAAGAGAAACGTAAAAAAAATTAAAAAAAACATTGAGATATATTTCTGTTATATTCTGATATATTTCTGTTATTAAAAAAACATTGAGATTTATTTCTGTTATTTATGAGTGCTTTGATTGTAAATAAAAATAATCGATTAGCAGACAGATTAGCGCATTTTAAAGAGCGAAAGAAATATCGCGAAAATCAGCTATTTTTCGACCCGTTACACTGAGATGATCCCTTAAATACTTTCATTTGATGAATCGACATTGAATCGTTGTTTGAGTAATTTCAATTGACGAATAAAATTGAATTCCTATAAACTGTAATTCGAATATGTGTAAATTATTTTGAAATCGACAAAAACTGATTGTTCTTAATGAAATGCGATCATTTCACCCTTTTGGAGTCCGTTAAGTGCACTAGTGGAGCGTCGATAGAGACGCTATGTATAATAAAGTGAAAAATTAATAAGTAGTTTTAAAGAAAATATACAGTCATACACATTCAAAATACAGAAATCCAAAGATTATAGACATATACAGACAAGCGCGTATTCTCAAAGGATCTTTTAAGATTTAATCCTACATTGAAAATGAAAGTATTAACTTTTGGCACGCAAATGTTTTATTACTGGGAAAACCGATGAGTGAGTCTCTGGCGAAAAAAAGGTTTTATTACGGGTTAACCGTTAGGGTTTTTTTCCGCGAGTCGACGCGTCAAGACGCTCCGTGCCTACCTGCGGGGGACGCCAACCCTTAAACCAATCACACAAAAAGTCATGCTCTGTACAAAAATTAAGCAATGAGAATACGCGATACAAATTCTTGAAGGCTTCTCCTTCAACTGCAAAATGAAGCGAGATTTTCTGAGTCTTTTCTAAATTTTATCAGTCTTCAGCGACTTGTTGCCGAGTCAACATCGAGAGTGAAATTTAATCATTCGAGACACACACAAACACTTGTAAAATAGATTTAACTGTGAGAGTTTTGAAATATAGTTCATTATTATCGTTAAAGTGGAATATAAATATGAAGCCACCAAAACTGCCTCAATTATGTCCATCTCCGGGAACATCTCACACACTGCCGAATGTATCTGCTAATGAAGCGCCATTAGCTGTGCCCTTAAGTTCTGCAAAGTCAGATTTTGACTTTACAAAATGCTGCTATTACTGTGGTTGTACTTGGACTATAAAACACGGCCGATATTTAGTAAGTATCGTGAACAAGGATGATACGCAAGATCATGTAAGAGACGTAGCCGAAAGCCGCAGTGATCATCTGGGAACAGAAGTACTGCAGAGGCTTCATGGAATTTTCACGTTGCTCGAAGTAGGCGCACGATATCACAAAAAATGTCATAGACATCTAAAAATGATTTTGCACTGAAAAAAATTACGTTTTTTTAAAATATTGTATGAAACAATAATAAAAAAAACATATTTGTGTACCTTACTTAATTCTTTCTGCTTTTACCTACTCAATCAATTATATCAGAGTGCGATCAAAGGGCTACATCTTCCTAGAGATCCAGATTTTTTTTTCAGAAGTGATTAGTGACAATGAAATGCATTTTTATTAATACGATGGTACATTTATTGAGCTTTAAAAAAATCATGAAAAAAAAACATGGTGGCCAGCAGATGATGCAATTTTTTCGCGGACAGTGTCCACCGCCGAACGTCGCGGAAAAAAGTGCATCATCTGCTAGCAGCCATACATTTTATTTATGCATTTTTTTAAGGCTCTCAATATATGTATCGTTGTATTAAAAAGAAATCTGCAAATTGAACTTGCAAATTGCTTCCTCGAGATTCCGCACGAGGCTCAAAGTCCTCTCTGATAAGGAACTATCTTTCTTAATTTTGGGTTCCTAATAGAGGAAGAAATCGTGAGAAATCGTGATTTCGTGCGAAATCTCCTAGAAGCAATTTGCAAGATTTAATTTGCAGCTTGTTGTTTGAGTAGTTTCGTCAAAATTTGCAAAAATCACAGTGATACGACGTTTTTTTGAAAAATTTAAAAATTTATATAATCTGAACCGTTTGACCGATGTTTCCCGAATTTAATACCAACCATCCTTCCATGCTACTCAAAAGAGTAATAATGTCTTACTTCGGTATATATAATACGAAAACTCGTGAAACGAAAAATGTGTGCTCGATGGCCAACGCTAGTTCAAACCCGGCAGAAAACGCGCGGTTGCCATTCAACCGTACCATTGATATTTACATTACTTGCAACCGCGCGCCGTCCGCTGTGCCTGAAATAGAGAGAGAGAGAAAGAGAAAGAGAAAGAGAAAGAGAAAGAGAAAGAGAAAGAGAAAGAGAAAGAGAAAGAGAAAGAGAAAGAGAAAGAGAAAGAGAAAGAGAAAGAGAAAGAGAAAGAGAAAGAGAAAGAGAAAGAGAAAGAGAAGAGAATATCGAAAATGCTCGCCCTTACTCACATACTTAGGAGCAGGCACACCGACGTTGGAAGAGAGGAGAAGCTAGGGCCTTCTCCTCTCTTCTCCCACCAGCCGCCGTCGAGCTTCGTTCTCGATGCCCGCCGCCCCACTCTTTCATTTTTGTCTATAGCTAGTGATCACCTTAAATTAATTCTACTGGCTCACTTAATGATTTTAGAGAAAAAAAGTTTAATAGTTTTATAACCGTCTATTTTCGCTTTAAATTTTGGTCTAATTTTTTTTTTCCTTTTCCTTGTTATTATCGCAATATTGCAATTTTTATGTTCAACCCTTTTTTTTAACCCTTTGCACAACACCCAGCGCAAAAATTCTTGCACCATTGGATTCAGGACATCGAAAACTATAAGAAAAATGCTAAGGCTTGCATATATGCCAATATTTCTTTGCGACCACGTACGTCTTTTGGACTACCAGTCATATAGACTGTTTTGTTTCTGTAAACCGTCCGTAGAATAAGATTGGTGTTTTCTCTCTATCTCTCTCAATCTGCGGAACTATATATGTAAAGAAAGTGAAGTGCACTTTCTTCAGTTTGAATTGAATATGTCGCGCTTCTCAGACTCCGCGCGCCGTTACTTTAATCACCGATAGATTGGGGGACGAACGTGTAGAAAGAGAGAGGTTATGTACTAGAGCACACGTGCAGAAGGAAAATTGATAAGAATAAAGATAACGTAAAAACCGGTAGCAACGTGAACAGAGGGATGAGTGAACTTTAATTGTCGTTTCCTTGTTTACAGGTAAGATTATCAATATTGCGAATTATTATTGTAAGGACGTTTGTAAAGGAAAGGAGTAAAGAAAGTTTATTACATTGTTTACATAGAAACACATCCTGGTTTGCTTTATTTACCCCACATAAAGATTGCCTTATATATATATATATATATATATATATATATATATGTTGTGACGTGGCGTCACAAGGAGGCCCCAAAAATAGAGTTTTTTTAGAATAGTTTACCGAATCCCCGCGCTCGAAGTCCGCCACCACACTTAACCCCGATGAATGTAAATGTTAGAATTTAAGTAAAATAATGTAAATAGTAATAGTAAATAAAATGTAAATATCGAGTAACCCGCCACGACACCGAGACACAGAAGAGGCCTTCCCCAAAAATTCCCAAGAAAACCCTACAAATTTCCCTGTATACCCCTGAAAAACCCATATGATTTCCTCACGAAATACCTTTTTCCCCTCCCCATACCCCCTGACGTATCCCCACCAACGAGCCCAGCGCAAGAAGATCAGCAAGTCCTGGAGAGGCACCATCACCAGCATCCCCGAGGAGGAAAACCCACGCTGCACTGCCGGCTAGAGAGGGTCACAAGAGACCATCCCGCGCTCACGGCAATTATAAGGCTCAAAATTGCCGCCAAAAAGAGAGAGACCGTGAGCGCGGCAATAGCCCACTCTTCTCGTCTGCCGTGTCGATAAGAGACATTCCAGAGCACGCGCAGCGAGAGAGTGGGGCGAGACAGTACCCTCTCTATGCTAATGAGGGCAGCAGCGTGCGGTATTGATTGCCGTTATCGACCCGTGAGAATTCCCCACGTGCGAGAGATGTCCCCACGTGCTCTTCAGTCTTCCCGGCCAATCAACCACCGCTCTCCAGGACGAGGACCAGTTCGCAGGCGCAAATCGATAAGGTGATCGATGAATGGCTACCCCACGGAAATACGTCAGTCCCGTAACCCCTTCCATGCCCTTTGAGTTCCTTTATCAGTCCTCGTGTCGAGTGAGGAGCAAGGAGCCCTCACTTCGAGCGTAGCGTAGATAGAGTATAGAGCGTGCGTAGAGAAATTATAGAGTAAAGCGTTGTGAAGAGTGAGAGAGAAGGAGAGAGTGACAAGTTATATTTTGAGTTGTTCATTATAATTTCTTTCTTTTCCGTTTTTAGAGTTTGTTTTGTTTTTGAGTTATATAGTTTCTTTTTTTTGAGTTATATTTTTCTTTTATATAAAGTTTTTTTTTGTGAAAAAAAAAGAGACGAGGAGAGTGAGAAAATAGAGAGGAAAAGAAAGAGAGAAAAAGAATAGAGAGAGAAGAAAGAGAATTGGAGAGCGAGAGAAAAAGGCGCACGAGTGAGTACCCGAGTTTATATTTTCGAGCGTGGCGAAATTTTTATAAAAGTGTTAGCGTACCGGCCACGAGGCGGACGCCATCTTTCCCGGATAGATTTTTCGTGCGTGTATCCCCTCGGAGTGTATCGAGCCGTGCAGTGTGGTGGTGTACAAATAATTAGAGTCAGTCCCAAATTTATTCGTTTTGTTTTTTCGCGTTTTCCCCAATAACCCCAATAATTTTGAAAATTATTATTTTTGCGTTCCCCGATAATTTTGAGTATTATTTTTGCGTTTTCCCCAATAAATTCGACCCCGATTAAAAATAGCCAAAATTAACCTGCCATGAAAAACGACCGTGGTAATTATTAAGAGGCCGAACCACGGACCTTGCCCCCCCCCTGAGAGTACTTCCCCTAGTCACCGAGCTAGCCCGTGTATAACATTTCCCTGTCGTTGATAACCCGAAGTCGAAAGGCAGTTATGCCCTTAAAACAGCTGGCGCCCAACTGTATTGTTATTATTATTATATTTTATTCTATTTTTTTTGTGTTCTTTGCGAGTTTTCTTTTTTTGTAATATATTCTTTTTTTTGTGTTCATTAAAGAGGCTATATTTTTTGTGTTAACCCCGAGTTTGTGTTTCCCTTATATTCCCCCCCCCCCCCCACAGTCAAATTCGGCGTAACAATATATATATATATATATGGATTTGTGTGCATGTGTGTGTGTATGCGTCTATGCGTGTGTGACCATACACAATGTATGTATAAACAAACACGCACAGACACACACACACACGTACATTAGTTAATTTACATACATGTGTATATATATAATTTGTCGCGTCCGTCCAGGCGGTGTGTGTGGATGTGTGTGTGTGTGTGTGTTTATGCATACATTGTATCTGTTCATATAAATTGCATATGTATGTATACATTTCCGGGTATCGAGAGAGATAAAGCGAATACACGAATTTTTGTCTAAGGACGGTCCACAGAAGCAAAGAATTCGAACAAACTGATTGTAATCAATTTTATTATGACAATTGTCTGCAATTGCTGGCACAATTATCATGCAAATATATTTATTTCAATACTTTATGTAAATAACAGTAATTATTTTAATTATAAACTAAAAAATTTTAGTTGATGAATTATTCGTATAATATTTATCTATTATTCAATCTAAACAAAATTAATTTATAATTTGAAATTTACATTATTTTAGCCACTATTGCTGAAACCTAAATAAAAAGTATTATCATTATTCTTAGAAATAAGACAATCTACAATATATCCATATTATTTAATCATTATTATCTTTGTAAAACAAATAATCTATCATTTCAAAATATTTGATCGATGATAATTATATAATTATCTTGCGTTTTTCGTAATTCATGCAAAGCACGAAAAAAAGTCTAACAATGAGCTTCAGGTGCTCGATGGGTATGGGGAAGGTATATGTAAAGTATATCCAGAGGATGCATTCTCTTGGATACCTAAAACACCTTTACTTTACATATCAAATAAGAATGACTAAGAGATATGGCCTACTGCGGCGATCTCTCTCTCCCTCCCTCCCTCACTCTCTCTCACTCTGCGGCAAAAGGCCTGGGAGACGGAAACACTTGGTTCTTCCCCCTATTACTATATATTACGGTACGAAGAAGACGCTGCTAGCGCTCAAGTATACACTTCGGTAGCGGAATTTTCGCGAACCAAAATTTGGCTACACTGATCAGCCGCGGCTTGTATCAACGAAGATTGAGGTCTATAGAAGCGCAAAGCCTATAGCCCGCTTTGTTCCAAAAAAGTTGGGGAGCTCGGACAATCTTTCTCCCCCAACGGTAAGATGTCGCTAGCGTCGAGTTTACATGTGTGCGCCCATGTACAGAACTAACACACGTGAGCGGCTGTATAACTGCGTTGGCTCCACCTACTGAGTCGGGTTGATGATGCTATTTCACTCGCACTCGCAGCTGGGGTGATGGGTGCGCTCTCTTGCACAGGAGCGATACGGACGTAAAGTTGGGGTTTGGGTGTACATTGCTGATACCGACGAAGATAGAGCTATTCATTGCAAATACTTTTGCATTTTAATTACCTCCACGTCGAGACAAACTTATTTTTTTAATTATTCTTTATATTTACGTAAACTAGGAGTTAATTAACCCAACCAAGCAAATCTAATGAAATCGAAATCCGAGCGGGGACACGATTTTTATACTTAAAAAGATAATTAAAACATACGTATTCAAGTTGGGGTAATTGGTACGGCGCTGCTTCTGTATGTGCTAGGTTGGTAGTTCAATCCCCGGCTTCAATCTTTTTTTTTTTTGCAATTATGCAATTTGCGATATACACAATAAATAAAATATAAAAAATCAGCGAAAAAAGTTTTTATAAGAGAGAGAACAACATGTTAATACGAGCAGGTCACGCGTTGGCCCCTGCTCGTATTGAGATGTAATGATGATATTGGACTATCGCTATCTCTCGCAAACGCGATCAGCTTAACGGCGCTATCTCTCGCGCATTCACGATTAGCTCGATGATGCGATCTCTCTCGCTCTGAGAGTAGGGGCTGATGAACTACCCACGTGTATGTGTTTAAAGTCTTCAGACTCTTGTTTTGCCGGTCTGGAATAGACGTTTTGTCCGATACATCGGTAGAATTTTGTCAATAAAGACATGATTCGCGATATTAATAAGTTACAAACGCACTTGATACTGTCTTAAGTCTTTCTTTATTTTCTTAATTGCACGCGCTGTTTCTTAGACTAGCCTCATTGCAAATAATGATAATATTAATTTTTGATAGTAATAAGACCAAAAAGTTATTAAAAAATTGGTTAAAAAGAATTTATTCAAGAAATTGACCGAAACATTATTTTTTCACTTACGAAAGACATTCCCTGATTTTTCCGAATACATTGATTTTTTGAGAATTTTTTCTCAATTTCGAAATATCAGTTTTTGCGAATTATAACAGACTGCATTTAAATAACTGCTTGTTCAGTGATCTTGAAAATTAAAATGTGTAATATGAAAATTTCAAAATTGAGAAAAACATCTAATGTAATCAGAAAAATCAGGGAATCCATGTGGTGAGTAAAAAAATATTTGTTTCCGGCAAATATATTGAAATAATTTTTTAAAACTAATTCGACGATAAAATTTTGGTATTATTATTCAAAATTGAAGTCATCTTCAATACGGTTACTTTCCTCAAGATTTTTATCTTATTTCAAAGTACTCAAAAGAACTGAAAATAACAATCTAAATTGTAATCTCTGCAAGCTCACCATAATATTATTTTTCTATCTGAGCAATATCTGGCAGTCGTTGTTTAATCAAACAACAAAACATTCCACGCATTGTATTTTCTTCCTAGTTACATTTGTTTCTATAATGTTATAAAACGGAAATAAAAATTCCATATTTCACACAAAAATGTCTATGTTCAATGTAAAAGTGTATGAAAATTAGTGAATATGTGAAATCGTTGGTTGAAAGAGAATCAGGACTAAAAAAAAAAAAAAAAAAAAAATCCGCGTTTCGATCGCGTGCAGTCCGATTTGTATCTTGTCGCTCTACCAACTACGCTAGCGTAGCTGATTGAATATTGAATGAGAATTGTAATATTTATGTTGTGTACCCGCTTAGATTAGATGTTCTTAGGTTTGGGTTTCAATAATTTACTCCGGTTTACACGTACGTTGTTAGTTCGAGTATAATGTGTTATTTACACCGCGCATTACGCTCGATTTTAGTACATCGATGTTAGTAAAATTGGAATAAAGCTCGTCGTGTGTATGTAGTCATTGTTCGTAGAAATAAGTCCGCCGCCGCGCGTCGTCGAGCGGTGCAGAATAAGGGACGGTAGGGGAAGCCACAGAGAGGGAAGTCAGGGGAAGCTGCGTGACCCCACCGTAGCCAGATGGCTGCGAGCATCAAAGCTAGAAGGCGGAGCATATCGATCGGTCGACAGTAGAGCTACCTAGCGTATGCTTGACTCGCAGAAAGTTTTGCACCAAGCAGGCTATAAGCTTTGTGGTTCTATATGCTAAAACGAGTCATCGCATTTAATGCTCGCTAAACACAGGTACCGAATGTACACGAGAAAAGCCGAGCGCGGCCGAACGTCCTCGAGTCACGAGGTCTACGAGCGCCCCTACGGGGGAGTCAGTTGCAAGTGAAATACTGTACAGATAGTACGTAATAATATTTCAATAAAGAGAAGTTCATTCTTTTATATTAAACAAAGACAATCTGATTCAGATTATTCTCCTGCGTCGAGCTCCTCTCCTTTGAGAGGCAGGTGCTCAGACAGAGATCGAAGTGAATCGATTCTCGGGCATCAGGGGAAAAAAACGAATTCGCGAGAAAATACGTCTTCGAGTTTCGTGTCGTATCGCGAGCGTAGACACACGCGGAATTTTCGTTTTTCTGGCTTGAGTGTTCACGCGAACAGAGTTTTCGTCACCGCTCGAAGATGTCGAGCAGCGCGTTGGTACGATCGGTCAAAAGGTTCGACGGGAGGAATTCCCAAGCGTGCAAATTTCAAATATCGGCAGTGCTGATGGCGAACGAGATATTTTATGTGGTCGACGGTACCAGAACGAGGACAGCGAACCAGGAAGGTGCCAACGCTGCGCTTACGGAACTATGGATGAAAGACAATGCCAAAGCGACGACGATTATTGCGTCAGCTATGGAAGACGAACAGGTTGTGAGTGCGATAGTGTGTATGAGCGCTAAAGAAATGTGGGACAAGCTTATAACAGAGTGCACGAACAGAAATCGGCATCGAACGTCGGCGCGTTAACGCAAAGGTTTTATTCCTACAAAATGGGTCCGACAGACACGGCAATTCAGGACGAAAGTGCGGTACAAAATATGGTGCGGCCGTTGATCGATCTCGGAGAAAGAATTTTCGACGCGGCAATTATCGCGAAAATTCTATCGAGTTTAACGCCGAAGTTCAATGTGTTCAGGACAGCCTGGGACAGCGTGGATCCGACGCGCCAGACGATTCCGTATTTGCTAGAAAGGCTCATACGGGAAGATTCGAACGACAACGAGGACGGTGACACAGCGAGTGCGCTGGCTGTTACTAGGCAAAGTGGTTCGAAAGACGGTGTGCATTTGAAGGACAAAGACAAGAATAAGAAAAAGTCTAAAAAGAATATTGAGTGTTTCCGGTGCCAGGAAAAGGGACACTACGCGAGTCAGTGCGAGAAGCGGAAAAAAGACGATAGTAAAGACAACGACAAAGGACAGTCGAGTCGCGGATGCACGTTTATTGTTCAGTCGCCTAAAGAAAGCGTGGGAGCACTAGTAGTGGGGGATCGGAAACAACAGCCTTCGGCCGAGCAGTCGAGACGGTTGCGGGATGCCGATAAGAAGGACGTCTAGATTACCGACAGCGGAGCGTTGGAGCACGTCACATCGCGTCGCGACGGGTTTGACGAGCTGCGGCCGGTAAAAGGAGAAACTGTCAAGCTGGGTGATGACGGAGAATGCGAAGTGGCAGGCGTTGGGACAATCCGCATCGAGAAATTCGTGAATGACGAATGGGAAAGCGGCACCATAGAGAATGTGCTATTCGTGCCTCGTGTTACACGAAATCTTTTTTCAGTCGGAGTCTGCACGAGCAGAGGGTTCAAAGTAGAATTCGAAAATGGAATCGTAAAGATAACGCGAGGAGGCGTCGTCAAGGCAACCGGGGAGAAACAGGACAATGGGCTGTATCGAATGTATTTCCGAAGACCAAAGCAGAATCGAGAGGTAAATGTGACAGCATTGGACTTTAAAATGCGGCACGAGCGACTCGGTCATATTCATAACAGGGGACCCACAGAGCTAGTGAATCGAGAGCTTTTGAATGCGGGTTATCCTGAAGAATACGGAAGATTTTTTCTACGAGGCTTGCCAGTTTGGTAAGTTTCAAAAACTCCCAGAAAGAGAGCAAAAACACGGCGAGCAAGCCAGGCGAGGTCATCCACAGTGACGTATGCGGACCAGTACCAGTACAGTTGTTGGGAGGATCGGAGTAATATGTACTTTTCAAGGACGACGCGACGAATTTTCGAGTCGTGTATTTCATTCGTCAAAAATCAGAGGTATACGAGTGATTCAAGGAGTTTGAGCGTCTAGTAAACAACTAGTTCGGACGAACGATGAGGGCGCTACGTACGGACAACGCTACCGAGTATCGGGACGAGAAGATAAGTGAGTACATGAAGGAAAGAGGAATCACGCTCGAGACCACGGCTCCATACACTCCGGAACAGAATGAGAAGGCTGAGCGAAAAAATCGCACGATAGTGGAAGCAGCGAGAACGATGCTGCTAGAGAAAAAGTTACCGTCGCATCTTTGGGCGGAAGCAACTGATACATCGGTTCACGCACTCAACAGGACTGGGCAGTCGAGAAAGGATGGAAGTCGTACACCGTACGAGTTGTGGACGGAGAAGAAATCCGACCTTCGCCACATGAGAATCTTCGGCTCCGACGCCGATGTCCACGTACCAAAACAGAAGCTCACAAAGTTTGATCCTCGAGCAAAGAAGCTAATCCTCGACGGATACGACAGTGAGTCGTCGAATTACAGGTGGTACGACCCTGTGAAGCAAGTAGTGTCCGTTTCGAGGCACGTAGTGTTCAACGAACGAATCGGACGAATGGAATCGGAGGTACCATGTCCGAGGTCGAACTCACGTTGCCGATGCAGAGCGAGATCAAAGAAGAAGACTATCAAGATGCAGCAGACGGAAACGGAGGCGTTGTCGGTAACGCTGAAGCCGATAATGCGGCCGCCGAACACGAAAGAGAAGATGTCGAGGGTGTCCGACAACAGCAGGAGCAAGAAGCCCCAGTGAGGATGCAGTTGCGCAATCGAGCGACGATTCACCCATCGAAGAAGTACACACATGATCTGTGTCTTGTGGAATATAATGTACCAGCGACTTATCAAGAGGCTGTATCAGGTCCAGAAGCTACTCAATGGGTGGAAGCCATCGAGGACGAGCTCGAGGCACATCGAAAGAACGGAACGTGGCAAATTGTTCCAAGAATCCCAGGCGGAAAAACCATAGATTCTAAATGGGTTTTCAAAATTCTACGCGACACGGAAGGAAGCGTGGTCAGATTCAAGGCACGATTGTGTGCCCGAGGTTTCATGCAGCGAGAAGGCGTGCATTATTCGGAGACATTCTCACCAGTCGTGAGGTACGACTCTCTTCGAGTACTCCTAGCGATCATCACGGAAGAAAATCTCGAAGCAGTACAGTTCGATGTACGAACTGCTTTCCTTCACGGACTCCTTGACGAGGACGTGAGGATGGAGATTCCAACGGGGCTAGAGGTCAACGAGGGTCGAGGAAAATTGGTGTGTCTTTTCAAGAGGGCATTATACGGACTCAAGCAGGCACCGCGCTGCTGGAATCTGAAAATCGCGAGTGTTCTAAAACGATTCAATCTAAAAGAGACAAATGCAGACAAGTGCGTGTATGTTGGTACCTACGACGAGTGTAAAGTGTATCTCGCGCTGTTCGTCGACAACGGAATAATTGCAGCGAAGTCTGCGGATGTAATCGAGAATATTATTAGCGAGTTAAGCAAAGAATTCGAGATAACGATCGGAGATTGCAGTAACTTCGTCGGAATGCAAATTAGTCGAGATCGCAAAACAAGGTCGATGTTCGTACATCAAGAGGCCTACGCGAAGAAAGTCATCTAGAGATTCGGGATGAGTAGAGCAAAAGGGGTTTCCGTGCCGGCGGATCCTCACACGATTTTGTATCCGGTAGATTCAGAAGAGATCGAGAAGCGAGCAGTGCCATATTGCGAAGCAGTAGGATCGCTTATGTTCTCGCGGTAGTAACACGTCCAGATATTGCATACGCAGTCAATTCGGTCAGCAAGTTTCTGAATGAGCATAACGAGAGTCACTGGGAAGCAGTGAAACGTATGATTGCGTACTTGATCGAGACAGCGAACATGGGAATCGAATTCCGAGCATCGGGATCGGGAATCGAACTCGTGAGTCATTCAGACGCGGATTTCGCGAGCGATATAGCGACCAGGAGGTCGACGACGGGTTACGCGTTTTGCATATCAAACGGGATTGTAACGTGGTCGTCCCAGCGACAAAAACTCGTGTCGATGAGTACGACGGAATCGGAGTATATCGCGGCGTCTACAGCATCAAAAGAGGCAGTATGGCTACGTGCGCTGTTGGGCGAAATAGGGTACCTGCGAAACGAACCGACGAAATTATTCGTCGATAATCAGAGCGCGATTCGGTTAATTCATAATCCGGAATTTCACAAGCGCACGAAACATATTGATGTGAAATTTCACTACATTCGCGAGAAAGTCGAAAACAGTCAAATCAATGTAATCTTCGTGCGTACCGAAGTTCAGTTGGCGGATATATTTACCAAAGCGCTACCAAAGAGTCGATTTATTGAATTATATACGAATCTGGGATTGCGTATAAAACGCTCCGACGGCGGAAGTGTTAAGACGAGTCATCACGTTTAATGCGCGTTAAACAGAGGTATCGAATGTATATGTTACGTCCGAAGGCGCGCGAAAATTCGAATCAAACGTCGAGCGGTAAACGTTGACTGTATTTATTAATCCTAATCGATATTTTAAAACGATGGATCAATAGGGGAGTGGGCATGTTCGCTGTAAGACCTCGAGAGATCTTGTTAGTTTCGACTAGGTGATTCGAAGAGGTTAATTTCTACTGAATAAAGAGGTACAAGGTCCAACTTTATGGCACACAATTGAGGTATATTTATTGAATATAAATGCAATGTGATTAGTTAAATACATTGGTCACATTCGTGATCAATTCTTTTAACATCGTAATCATTAATATAAATTGTTTAGTTACCTTCTCGGAGAGGTGTCTTTTCGATTGTTTGAGCGTCGAATTGGTGTTTACAATCTCTTCTTATTTATTGTGATTATACGTCGTAATCTATTTTCTTGATTTTTAGAAGTCTTTATATAACTTCATATTTCACTTTTAATATTCTTTGACTTGATGCTTTTATATTGACAACGATTCACACTCTTCTACAGAAGACCCGAAATCGCGGACAGAGTATAGCTATGTGATGATTTGAAAAATAGATAAGTGCGATCTACACAGTCCGGCTCGCTCTCTTCTACGGTTACTGTCGGTGTTCTAGACCCAAAAAAAAGTTTTATTGCCGCTCTCTTGGAGAGCAGTCGAATAGACCTATGATCTCTTGGCCGATGAACACGTGTAGTACATTACTATGTGTGCAGCTGATATGGCATAGCCATGGGTGTGAGAAAGAAAGGTGATAGGTAGCTCTCCTAGTGAGAATGAGTCGTGAAATGTATCAATATTTTGTATAGTTGGTTGCGATGGCTATGTTACTGTGGTTTTTCGAGAACGCAGAATATGGGTAAAAGATCTTAGAATTAACTGTAAAAATTTCGTCGTACGTGACACCTCCCCACCTAGACTGGTCATCGTCCTCGAGGACTTCAAGATTTATGCATATAATGGATATAAAGGCGTGAATATGTATAAATGGTGCGTTCTTTAGCAAGTCATGTAATTATGTAACCTTTTTGTATTTTTATCATTATTTTTTTTTTTTTGTTTTATATATACATATATATATATATTTTTTTTTGTTGTTTTTATTTGTTATGCACAATATAGAGTAAGTCATCCGATAGATAATGGACAAACACACCGTATGTATATCTTTAAATATACAACCATATATCTGTCCCTCTTTCTCTTTTGTTTTGGGTAGTTGATTGGATTAGGTATTACTGCGAAGTGATGTCGAAGTTTTACTTCCATAAAATGAGGAGATCATAGCCGAATCTACATATCCTAGTTGTTATTATGAAGGATGACCGATGGAATTAATTGGTTGACATAATTCCAGCCAATATCGTGAGGAAGAGTATTCTCTACGATTTTTCCTATTATAGGAAATTGTTGGCCAAGCATATATGTATATATGTATAATTTTATATATACTACTATTGGTATAAAATGGTAATTCCTTCTGTCGTAAGTATTCCTCTGAACCACGTCAGTAGGTTGAATAGGATTTATGTGATTGTGACCGGCTCCTGTTATGATTACTTCACATCATCTGGTTATAAGAGCGCAGTATGTAGGAAAATAATAGTAAGAGTGGATCAGAAAAGGTGGTTTTGGAAAGGATATGTCTAATGATTTACTCCGATCGTGCAGCGATTTGACTTGAATTTGAGAATTAAATTTGTTTGACCATTAACATATTCATTACTCTAGAACCATTATTATTATTATAGTTGTTATGGGGTAAATGTTCGTTATAACCTAATTTTTGATTCCTAGGGTTAGTTCATAAAGCAAACATATGATATAATAATATTTTTCGTTTACGCATTTTAGCCTGTCAAAGAGGTTTGTGTTGTAGCTGCCATGAAGAAGGCGGGTTGTGGATGCGGATTTGGCACGTTGTAGATGACTTCGTCGTTTCGCCTATAGCTGTTACTATGATGATCCTCTGGTGGTTCATTCTTGGTGGACGGTTGTTTTCGCAGCATGTGGATAAGTAGTATTGGCATATCTCGCAACATATACACCACGAATGCTATTGCCAATCCGATGATTCCCCAAAATGTTATGGTCGTAACTTCGTCTCGGTGTAGATTTTCTCGCTTATGGGTTGAAAGTTCCATAAGTTCTTGTTCTATTTCCTTCAGGCTGGTGTCATATGTTGGTATTCCCAGCTCGCCTTTAGTAAGGACCATCGGAGCAGAGCGAGTCGATGATCTTCTTGGATCTTGGAGTGGCTCGTAGGAGATGATGTCCGGGACTAGACTGTTGATATCTACTTCAGCTGGTGCGATGTATTCTTCTTCGATGTTTCTTCGATGTTCTGAACGCCCATCAGCATCGCATAATCCAATTTCGCCACACACCCAGGCCTGAGTTGTAGTATGCCTGTATTTGCTAGTGTTATTGTTGTTCTCGTGTCGTCATCGCAAAGAATCAAAAAACGCTCCGGTTCTGGAAGTGAAAACAGCCAACCTTCTGATGTTTCTAGTTGTTTCCAGAATGGTACCTGAAGTTTACTGACTCTCACATCGCAATCGCTATATGATCGTTCATCGCCACAAATCAGGAGAAGTGATTCGCAGGTTTGGTAGACAGTGGCGTCGTAGATTGGATAATTGGCACGCAGATTCGGTGGTTCTTTACATGTTGGCATCTCGGCAGGTGGTTCTCCGGGATCAAGACATACTTGTTTAATTCTCTTGAAATCATTATATACGATGTCCTTGGATGGATGTAGGCAGAGCTCTCGCTGTTGTTTCCGATAGTCTGCTTTGTTGGACAAGGGGGGAGCTTGTATAAGAAGTATTTGTTCGGTTCAAGTAGTGGGATGTGCATGATGATGATTATTTTTCCATCATGATAAGAGGCTACTAGTCGGGATATCCGTGTCAAGGATCCTGAGTGGAGATCTTTGAATGGTACTGGGAAGATGTATTGATGATGAGCTTGTTGGAAGTCTCTGACGACTTCTTCCAGGGTTTTTGGGTTTAATAACTCGGGATGAAGTAGGCCCAGCTCGGTGAAATATATGGCATCTACTATGGTTCGTAGGCTTGCGAGGTAGGCGTCAGCAACGAATTCTACACTAGTTCTCCATTCCAGGATAGTTTGTGTGAGATTTAAGAGCTCTGTTTGTTCGTGAAAGGCACGTGCCACTCGTTTCCATGTTTCATTGTGGACGACCTCCATGTCGTTGATTCGTTGGTGGATATCGTGGTGCTCGGACTTCACAAGATGTGTTTGGTGGTGGAGAACAAGAGCTATTATTTTCTGGTCCTAGTATAGTTTGTCAATCTCGTTGTTATAATAGGCGGCATCGTCGGCTGATAGTGTTCCAAATAAAGCCTTGCTTACGGTGCCAATGAATCCAGATGGAGCGCTTCGTCGTCGGTTTGGTGGGTCGAAGTTCTTCAGTTTGTGTAAGTATGTGAGGTTGATCTCGTTCATTTTATGTATTAGGTCTTCTTGGTTTATGAGGTTCCGACAGCGTTCCTGTAGTTGAAGCTTGCATTTCATCATTAGGTTGTCTAGTGGGAGTTCGACAAATGTTGGTCGTTTTTCCTCGCAGTTTTTGAGGTCGATGAAAGTAGTCAGGTGCCATTCAGTTTTGCTGAGGTGTACTTCGTGCATTGGTTCATAGTACAATCCTGCTTTATTGTCGATATGTTGTACATCAAAGAATGGTGAAGCATGACTTCTTCCAAGCAAGAAGATTGTGAGGAAAATGAGCATTGTTGGACTTGAAGTTCTGAAAGTTATTAAATGAGAACGATTCATTTGTGATGTCTTTTATTGGTGGTATGTATATAAAATAAGTATAGGTTTTTTTGTGTGAATTAAACATTACGTCTAGCGTTATTATTTTTCAGCCCATGTTCGTTAAATCTGAAGAAAAGTTTGTCTTGCAAGAGTGTGTCTAAGGGATGGCCTTCTGCACCGAGTTGTCTTTGGAGTAGCAGACTTTTGACATCGATTGTCTTTCAAATTAAGAAACTCCACGGCGGTAGATTTTACTTCTGAAGTTGTGCGACTGTTAAGACATTTCATGTGTATTGGACCGCAGTTTAAAGGCCTTCAAGGTAAAACGCGGTTTCAGGTAGCCATGGACCCTCCGTTCGTGGTACAAGGTTATTTATGTGCACTCTCATTGCTTTGCCGGGGATTTGCGTAAGCCTCTGTGGGAGTGCTTTTATTTGGTCTGGCCAGATTAGACAAGTGCCACCTGTGTCAACAAATTCGACATCACACATGCCAAATTCACAGCTTCGGATATTTCCACGCAACCATGTGTTGTCTATTTTTACAGTGCAGCATTTGCCGGTAAATATTCCCATCAATAATGCTTGTCGCCCGTGTGGGTATTGGGACATAAATTCTTCAATTTCTTCATGATATTTTCGAACCTTGCCCACGTTTTTCCACTTTGTGACATATAAGTGCGTTGGTGAATAGATGACACCAGGGTAAACCTTGATGGTTCTTCCGATTAGGTTCGTTGGGGACTTCATGGGAATGGCTGGATTCATCTTAAAAATGGGATGGTTGTAATATTTTGTTTTTTTTTTGTGTAGGGTTTGTAAGGCTTATTAGGGTTAAAATAAATGAGAAGTTGGAAAACCTTTAGTTATAAAATGAACACGGTTTATTCAAAAAAAAATCGTGCGGTTTTATAAAAATGCGTACACTATTATCGTAGTTATAATTGTTGTTATTATTTTATTGTTAAGTTTAATGTATATATATAAATTGTGTATTCTTCAAGAATTGATTTATTTATTTTCGACATCAACCGGCATATTGGATTCTACGCGGTCCCTGTAGAAAGTCCATTTTAATTTGCAGTCATTGCATTTGTAAGCCATGACGTGCTTACGTGCACAATCAATAACGTGTCATGACAGTAGTCACAGTGGACGCGTTGTTCCTGTGACGGGATTAGATAATGCCAAGTGTCGAGTTCGCAAAAATCGTCTGTCACGATGTCATTGGCGCAATCAGCACAATACATCCGTTTTTTGTCCATGGTCGTAAACACAAGCCTGTGGTGAGATACCATTTTTGTGCAGCTGGCTTTGATATAATTACGACCAGGGATCGTCCTGCATTTCCTGCATCGTCCTGCATTTCTCTGAGTTGGTCCTGGGTTATGTCCAACTATTTAGGGAAAAAGTCTTATTAGTAAGCGAGAAGTTATTCACTATATAATTTTGTCCATGCAGCAAGCAGTTGTTAGTAGAGATGCATCAGGTATGCGTTTTATATGGAGTTCGTGTCTTTTCTCTTTTATTATTCTAATTCCGTCAAATCTAAAGCTAATGCCTGCTCAATGATATCATGGTGGTTTACCCACTGGATTTTGCATGTTTCGCAATTAAAGGAGCTGCGGGTTGTAAGGATATGCCCGTTACAAATTTTGCACCATGTTATTGGGTTTGAATTAGGGACCAGCCGGTGCCATGATTCAAATTCAAGACAAAGAATTCTTGACATAGGATTCGAATCGCTGTTAATGCAATCTGAGTAAATAATGGTGGAACGATCCGTAGTCATGAATATGGTTTTACGTGCTGGATTTAGTCTAACACGGCGCGATTTGATAAGGCTTTGATAAAAATGGTAGTCGCGCCCTGGCCTTCGAGTTGCTCTGATGCTAAACAGACGGTCCAGTTCTTCCTCTCGTTCCAACTCGCACAATTGTTCTTCTGTTACGTGCATTCCTTAGAACAACAATAATTTGTGTTCTTATAGCTGCATAATCAGGGGTTAGTATGCAGGCGCAAACGTTAGTCACACTGGTACATTTATAGTTCATTCCTTAAAAGCTTTTAGTTTATCCAGATGATTCACGATGCGTTTCCTACTCTCGGTTTCCAATACAGCGTTGTGGTTGGCGAGGATTTCCGTGATGATATATGGGCCGATATAGTGGCTGTCGAACTTACCCTTTCGAGGCTCTTCCAACACGTAGGCCATATCTCCGAGTTTAAAATTCGCGGTGTGGAGTCGCCTATCGTAATATTGTTTAGAACGATGTTTAGATTTAATAAGAGATTTGGAAGCGAGTTGGTGCATTTCGTCTAATCGGGAAGTAAGATCGCATAGATAGTCTCCGTAGGTTTCTGTCTTTTCGGCGGAAGAAAAGGAGCTACGAATTCGCGCAAGTTTGCCTTATATTCATTCGAATGGGGTAAAATTAGTTAATTCATGAACCGATGTATTGTAAGAAAACATTGCGAAAGGAACAAGTGTGTCTATAGATATTTTATCAAATGGTTCTGCGGGAGTATCTGTAATTATCATTGGTTCACGTGGCTTCATTCGCGTTAGTTTTTGCTCTTGGCACTCGGGACACGTTCTTACGTATTCAGTAACTTCACTTTTAAGATTCGGCCAATAAAATCGTTCGCGGATACGTCGGTATGTTTTTGTGATACCCTTGTGTCCGCCTACTAAACTTTCGTGATACTCAGAAATTATTTCGCATCTTATTTCTTCGGCTGGAATTACTACGTTTCCTTGGCAGATAATAATGGTACAATCGCATTCGCTTAAACATTCTTGAAGTATTTCTGTAATGGAGGAATGACTAAAATCTTCTAACATATCACCGGGTTTTGAAATGCGTAAGGATTTTATTTTGTATTTCTAAATGACATCTCTAACTGTATGAAGCACGTCTTTAAGGTCTTGAATGGAAAATGTTTCAAAATGTTTATTTTTCAAAACTGCGCTCAGAATTTTATGACTGCCTTTCGTCGTTACTAACACTTGTTTACGTTTAGGCTTTTTCCACTTTACGTCATGTGCGCAAATTTTATCGGTTTCAATTAATAATCGCGATATCATGGTAGTGAGTTCGCAATCAGCGGAAATAAAATGCAAATAATTTCCTTTATAATAGGTCAGATTTTCATTGGTTGTATTGATCTGTATATTGTTAGTGCACGGTTTCATATTAGGATAATAGATTCCTGGCGGTATTGTATTTGAGACAATGGTTGGTTGTCTATGGGCAAGGATATCTTCGTTTTCTGTTTCGTCATCGTCTAAGTTTTCGATAGTAGGTTGTGGTGTATTGAAAGTGTAGTTAAAGGTTCTTTTGATGCGTAAGCTTCTTCATCACTACTTGATTCTAATATAGTGGGGACAGCGGGGGTCGATCTTCCTGTAGGGTGTCTGAAAGTAATAGCTGTTTCGTGGTCACGTTGCATCTCGTTATTTGCATCTTTAAATTCTATCGTATTGTCAGTTTGTGTACCCGAGTTTTTGTGCAAATTTTGGTTTCCTTGAGTGGTGTCCCACCAGTATTGTTCTCGTTCGTTACTAGATGATTGGTTAGTTGTCGTTTCTACTATGTTTTTATTATTTGTTTGTGTTGGCAAGTTATCGGACTTAGTGGGTAATTCTTCTACGTTGAGATCTTCATCGATATCGAATGCAAATTTTAACGCGTTTTTAGATCGCTTGAGTGGCAAATGAGTTAAAGTAGAGTTGAAGTACTAGGACGTTCTTGTGCTATTTTACGCTCTGTAGCGAGGCTCGGAAATGCACTATTTCGAGCGCGTGCGACTGGGGGTGGTTGTGTAGAGTCCGAAGAGCTCACAGCTCGTTGTCATCTTTGTGTTGCCGTCTGTGTTCGTAGAGGTTGTGTGGGCTTTACTACTGTGGGAGGTTTTAAAATTTCCCTGCGATTTCTTATCCTTTCAGCAATTGTAGCCCCCGGAAGATGGCTTTTTTCGAGGAGTGTGGATGATAATGGAGTATTTCTACTAGCTGCTGCTCGACTACGTGTTGCCATTGGATTTGAGGATGTGGCGCTACGCGGTGTAACATTTACTGTCGCTTTCTTTGCTGCTGAAAATATAGGTAATATGGTAACGTCTGGTGTGACGCGATTTCGTGAGAGGGCATCGGCGTTTGAATTAAGCCTTCCGGGCTTGTAAACGAATGTATATTCATATTGGCGTAATCTAATTCTCCAACGAATTAGTCTTTGAACCGGTAATTTTACTGAATCGATCCACCTGAGTGGTTTGTGGTCGCTAACGAGTGTAAAATGCCTTCCATATAAATATGGTCGAAAATGTAAAATTGCGTATACGATCACTAGGCATTCTTTTTCCGTCGTTCCGTAGTTTTTCTCGGCCGGCTTGAATAACCTAGACATATAGATCGTTAAAATTTGCAGCCAAGGAAAAATTGGCGAGGATAAACCAGTAGCATATATGCTACTGGTTTATCCTCGCCAATTTTTCCTTGGCTTAACACGGCACCGATCGCATGGTTTGAGGCGTCAGTCGTCAAATGAACGATTCGTTAAAATTAGGATATTGTAAGATTGGTGTGGAACACAATGCTTTCTTTAAATTATCAAAACTCTTTTGTTGTTCTGGACCCCAATTAAATTCAATCCCCTTTTTTAATAAATTCGTCAACGGTTTTGCTTCACTGAAGAAGTTTTCTATGAATCTTCGATAATAACCAGCTAGACCGAGAAATTGTCTGATATTCGTAACAGTTTTAGGAACCGGGAATTTATCAACGGCTTCCGTCTTTTTCAGATCGGGGCGAACTCCACCGTCGCCGATGACGTGTCCGAGATAAATAACTTCCGTATTTAAAAATTCGCACTTATCTGGTTGTAAAGAGAGTTTTGCGTTACTGAGTCTGTCAAAGAGTCTGCGAACTTTAGTACGATGTTCTTCTAGAGAAGAGGCAAAGACAACTATAGCGTCCAGATAAACGAATAGTTCAGTGTCTTGTAAGCCAAGAAGAACTTTATCCATTAATCGTTGAAATGTCGCGGGTGCGTTCTTAAGACCAAAAGGCATTCTTACATATTCATAATGCCCGTTAGGGGTGCTAAAAGCAGTCTTTTGTCTGTATTTTGGGTCCATTTCGATTTGATGAAATCCGCTTGCTAAATCAAAGGTTGAAAAATATTTTGCTCCACCGAGTCTATCAAGGATTTCTATAATATTAGGCAGTGGATAAGCGTCGCTTATTGTTTACTCATTTAATGCACGAAAATCTATTACCATTCTCCATCGCTTGTTTTCTTTCCAATCAGGTTTCTTTGGAACAATCCATAAGGGTGAGTTATAGGGAGATACTGAGTCTGCAATTACTTCATCTCTGAGGAGCTTTTTAATTTGTTGGTTAATTTCATCTTTATGAACGGGAGGATATCTATATTGTCGTATTGTAATAGGTAGTTCGTCGGTTGTAAGAATCGTATGTTTAATTAATGGTGTAGCAGGTAATCTATCACCAGGTAAATGAAATAGATGTGGGTATTCCGTAACGAGATCTAAAACATGTTGTCTTTCTTCCGAGTTTAGATGGTTTAAACGAAGGCTATTATTAATTCTTTGATTTCTGTTAATATCGTGATCCTTTATGTCACTGTCTGTGTCTTGTTCGAAGAAGTCTTCTGAAGTGTCGTAATAATTAAATGGTATTAGTTCTTGTGGGGGTATTTCTATCTGTGCGTCATTTTCATATGCATTTACGGCATGTACGTAGCATGTACCGTCGTGATTTGTTACTAAAGCGTTTCCGATAAAAATGTGTTCAGGAGTTTCTATACGCGGGAGGTATCCGGTTTTTAAATCTGTATTCATGAGTTTAATCGGCACTTGAACGCGAGTACGGCCCCTAAGTATGAATAAGTTTGAACGGTCATCCCTTTGGGGAATTTCTCGAGACATGTTAACGGGATTAGAATATTCGTTATCGTGATTTTCGAACGGGATTGGTGTAATTGGTTTGGAGGTGGTTACCAAAGTATTATGGTGAAAAGATATTTCTGCCTTTTCGTTTTAAAAAGTCTACGCCAATTATTCCGTCCGCCGGTATCACTGTATTTTCCATTAACACTTGGAATTTTTCGGGTTTTTCAAAAAACGTTATTTGTGTCGAACCTACAGTTGAAATCTTTTCTGGTGTTATTCCCGATACAGTTAAAGAATCATGACCGGCAATTACACAGCGGCGTTTCAGTGCTTGGATTTTAATTATATTAATGTCAGCGCCGGTATCTACTAGGACGCGGCCGTAACCCTTTTCGAGTTTAGGTGCACGAAGTGTAAT
This sequence comes from Dyspetes luteomarginatus, assembly GCA_963669185.1. Lineage (NCBI taxonomy): Eukaryota > Metazoa > Arthropoda > Insecta > Hymenoptera > Ichneumonidae > Dyspetes > Dyspetes luteomarginatus. The sequence goes on along the minus strand of OY769903.1, from coordinate 16,295,108 downwards.
TATTGGGGATCGTCCCTGTCCTTGCGTCCATCTAATATATCTCCTGCTGTAAGGAATTTCACTGTGGAGGGACGCGTGTTTAAGAGATCGCTCGTCGATGCGTCCGTTCGACGGACGTCGTGCGAGATTAAAGACTCCGTATTATTGTTGGGGCGCGGAGAGATGGGGCTCCGTTAAATTCATCGCGAGAGTATTTTTCACGTTTATGAAACGGATCTCGTTGGATGGGGTATGGAGAGTAAAATTCCGTGGACTGGGGAAATTAAGGATAATGCATTGGAGGCATATATGTATATATATGTGGAAAATGAATATTTGGCGGGTAATTATAATAATTTCCGCAGGTTTGATTTCTATTAAATTGTTGACGGGGATAATTATCGGAATTAACTCTATTTTCTCGAGGAGGAGTACAATCGCGTTGGAACATTCTTCCGAAATTTGAATTTCTATTTCCGAAATTTCTATATTCTTGGTTTTGGAAAGAGACGCGACGCGTTTCGATTCCCGACGGGTGTTGCTGCGTTTGTTTTCACTGGGCGTAGCGCAGTGAATTTGAATTTCTGGCATTTGCGTCTTGCATATCTCTTTCTATTCTTTGGACAACTTTAAATGCTTCTTCTATCGTTTGAAGATCTTGAACGCTGATGGCGTAGAGCAGATCGTCTGATAGTCCTCTTTTAAATGATTCCAATGCTAAACCGTCAAGCATCGGTACCATTTGAGTAGTTTCTGCTTCACTGAATTTATCTTTAAGAGCAGCTATTGCGCTCGTTCTCAATTGTTTTATTCTTGTATAATAATATAACACTGTTTTACTAACACTGTTTCACTAACACTGTTTCATCGCGTCTTTGCCTGACAGCTTGAATTTTTGCACAAAAATAAGGGTATGATTTCTTTGGTGCGAAATATTCTTTTAAAGCGTTTGATAGATCTTCGATTGATGTGATTTGTTTATCGGTGACCGCGTCACGAGCTGTTTCTTTTAAGTTAGAGCAAACTCCTTCGAAGAAAGAATTGCGAAGAACTTCAGGCACATAAGTATAACCATTTTCAACGTCTTGAATAAAAGCTTTAAGTGGCATATTTTTACCATTAAAATTAGGCACATGAAGCAATGCTTGTTGGAGTGCCATACATTCCCCCATGCTCGTAAGCATAGCATCAGTAATATTTTGATGATGGGTAATATTTGCAATGTCGTTTCCCATTTTTATTTATTTTTATAATATATTTATTTTTTTCTTTATAATTTTCATTGAATCACTTTATCACTAGTCTGAAAGAAACGTTCAGCGTATCCCACCGCTGTCACCAAAAATTTTCTGTTACGTCCGAAGGCGCGCAAAAATTCGAATCAAACGTCAAGCGGTAAACGTTGACTCTATTTATTAATCCTAATCAGTATTTTAAAACGATGAATCAATAGGAGAGTGGGAATGTTCGCTTAAGACCTCGAGAGATCTTGTTAGTTTCGACTAGGTTATTCGAAGAGGTTTATTTTGTACTGAATAAAGAGGTACAAGGTCCAACTTTATGGCACACAATTGAGGTATATTTATTGAATATAAATGCAATGTGATTAGTTAAATACATTCGTCACATTCGTGATCAATTCTGTTAACATTGTAATCATTAATATAAATCGTTTAGTTACCTTATCGGAGAGGTATCTTTTCGTTCGTGTAAGCGTCGAATTCGTGTTTACAATTTCTTCTTATTTATTGTGATTATACGTCGTAATCTATTTTCTTGATTTTTAGAAGACTTTATATAACTTTATATTTCACTTTTAATATTCTTTGACTTCATACTTTTATATTGACAACGATTCACACTCTTCTACAGAAGACCCGAAATCGTGGACAGAGTATAGCTATGTGATGATTTGAAAAATAGATAAGTGCGATCTACACAGTCCGGCTCGCTCTCTTCTACTGATGACCTGGAGTCGGAGAGCGTGACCGCGTTGATAAAATTCTGGAGAAACTCTGCAAGGGATGAGAGGCGGGTGGCGTTTTTATAATAGAAAAAATGGCTAAGTGGGAGACAACTTTTACAGATTTGGGCATAGATGTAGTAGGCTTATTTCGTCTTTCTCAGAAACTGTGGGGCTTCCTGGAGCGGCAATAAAAATTGGATATTATAGTTTGTCGCTCAAGTGTCACAGATGCGCGAGTGGCTTCTAGGGTTACTATTGATGTTCTAGACCAACAAAAACTTTTATTGCCGCTCCCTTGGAGAGCAGTCGAATAGATCTATGATCTCTTGGCCGAGGAACACGTGTAGTACATTACTATGTGTGCAGCTAATATGGCATAGCCATGGGTGTGAGAAAGAAAGGTGATAAGTAGCTCTCCTAGTGAGAATGAGTCGTGAAATGTATTAATATTTTGTATAGTTGGTTGCGATGGCTATGTTACTGTGGATTTTCGAGAACGCAAAATACGGGTAAAAGATCTTAGAATTAACTGCAAAAATTTCGTCGTACGTGACATACACGAGAAAAGTCGAGCGCGGCCGAACGTCCTCGAGTCACGAGGTCTGCGAGCGCCCCTATGGGGAAGTCAGTTGCAAGCAAACTACCGTTCAGATAGTACGTAATTATATTTCAATAAAGAGAAGTCTTTATACTACGTAATTATATCATTTTTTGTGGCTTGAAGTCGTACACTGGGGTACCAACGTTGCCCAATCTTCTCGTTAGCGTAAAATACTTTTCATATGCGATAATAGGGTTCTATTGTACATGAATCTTTTCGTTTTTTAATAACGAAGAGAATGGTGCATGATAAAGTCAGTTTCGAAAAACAACAACTAGTAAAAAAATGATTTAAACCAAACTGAAAATGGCGCTTGCTAGCTCTGGCGCGAAATGTAGAATTGTCGTGAGGTACGCTTGTACCCCAGTGTAGGGTTCTAGGGTTAACCCCAAGAACGCAGGCAAAATCGGAACCGATGTCAATTTTCGTTTTCGGACGAAGCAGTATAACTGAATGCCCTCGCGGGAGCGAACGGTGAAGCCGAAGTGGAGCGGAAGTGAATGGCCGTTCATGCTGCAGATTGTGATAGAGAGGGTAGAGATTCGTCAATAAATAGGGGACAAGAATTGAAACAAATCGAACTCACCGAGAGCAAGTATTCCATTGGGAAGCTTAGGATCCAATACTATACACTTTATTCCTTATAGACACAAGAGCTTGCGCAAAAATTTTCATCACAGCACAAACGAAACCATTTTTAATTTTGCAACGACACGAGAACGCTGTATCGAGCATAGACCGAGAGTACAACACACTTTATCGCGTATGAGCGGCAGCGAGACCGCAGTCTATTGCGCGCGCGAGAACAAGATCAAGACATTCACCAGAGGCTATATATACGCAAACCTCATATAACTCATGTCGGCAAAATAAAGGACACTTTTATTATATAATTGTTCACATAGCTTTCGGTTATGACCAAAATAAGCTTAATCAGTTTAGTCGTTGACGAGATATATTAAATTCTTTTTCGCGTTCGTTCAGTTCATCTTAGTCAAGAGTCAAGAATCAAGATCAGTTGTTTTCGCTCCACCGGAGACTGCCGAACGCGCTTGTAGCCAGGACGAACGGTCGAGAGCATCGTGAAGTCTCCACTACATGCAACTCTGCCATACGCATGCATGCATCCACGCATGCGCCCCCCCCCCCCCCCCCGCCGCACAGTGAGACGAAACCACGAAAAGCTGGCCAGAAATCAGAAACGCATTTAATTCAGGTGAAAGTCTGTATTAGAGGGTTTTTGGGGTCGCTAATTACGAATCCGAAGTAAAAAATCTAAAAAACAAAATGGCGGATCCAAAACGGTGAAAAATTTCTTCAAAAACGCATTCAATTCGTGTGATAGTCTGTATTCGGGAGTTTTTGGGTTCGCTGATTACGAATCCAAAGTCAAAAATCTAAAAAACAAAATAGCGGATTCAAAACGGCGACAAATTTCTTCAAAAACGCATTCAATTCAGGTGAAAGTCATTTTCATGGCTATTAACCGATTGCCACATTGTTCTCATTTTGTGGAATAGGTATGAAAAGGACTGCTTCATATCGTCCCGTATAAGCACCGAACGTCCACTCTTCTCGGAAATTTCACTATAACAAAAACCTCCGTCCGCGTGTACAGTAAAACGGCGGTACTAGACCCTGTAATAAAGCCACAGGAAATTTGAAACTGAATTGCATATGAAAACTTGAAATATTGAACGTAAACTATAATGAATAAAATACCATCAAACTCATTTGATAAACAATTTTTTTTCTAAACTAAATGTTAATTCAATCAAATCATTAATAACATTTATCATGAACAATGTGAATCTAAACTAACTTTACTACTTTGTTACGGACACCCAACATGCGCTAAGACCGGTATTAGTTCCTTATTGTACGTACTGAACACCTGCCCACCCGCACGTGCGCCTGGCAGCACGCTGCGTACCCGCTCAAGCAATGCTAAAAGAGCCAAAACTACACTTTTCCGCAGGATCTCGCAGGCTTTCCGCGGCGTTTTCGATAGCTGATATACTCACCTAAAGCCCCCAACTTAGATAGTTGGACAATAGTGGCCAATTTCATACTTTCTGTCCATTTAAAAGTAGAAGTCTCAAAAATCATATCGTTTTCGCGCGCGTACCGAACATGGCCGTATTTCGAGTAGATAAACATGAAGTTCTAATTCAAATAATACAGAAATATTTTATACATACCTCCAGGAGTAGAATCCATTTTGTAGAATTAAAATCGGTTAATTCACTGTTGAGATATGGAATTTTGAAGATTGGTGTTTTTGTTTCGTATTCTCGCGCGACGTGTGCACTCTGAACGAAGGCTGACTTTGAACTAACGTATCGAGCCAGGTATGAAAGGCATGGCCTTACCCTTCGACATTCCAATGCACCAATCATTTCTCTACCCAACCCACTGGTCAAAATTCCCCGAATCCAATTTTCATTTCTCAGATTTTTGGCCGGCTTTTCGGAGTTTCGTCCCACTGTGCGCCGCCGCGGCCACCGCCGTGTACAACAATTGGCGTTGCCAGGCGCGTTGCTAGGGGCATTGTTAAGGCGTTCGTAAGGGGTTTGAGTTGTGTTTGGGTTAGCCGTGTACAAGAATGAAGCCGACCCCCTATAAGTTGAGTCCAGGGCCCCTGACCGCCATAAAGAAGATGCTGAACCTCGCATAAGTTAAGGCTGAAGGGGTAGTCCCCCTGCCAATCCCCTTAAGACTTAACTGATGAATTGGCGCTGCTGAGTGAAATGATTGGGGGTTTTATACCGGGTGCCCCATTTAAACCAAACCAGACACAACCTCCCAATATACCAGATGTCCCATTTTAACGAACCAGAAAAGATTTGGGTTTATAATTGGGATTGAACGAGGGGGTTGGCGCGCGAAGCGCGCGCGCACGCTGGCGTAGCCCCACTAGTATATATATACATATATATATAATGGGTGCTTCTTTCTCTTATATTTCGATTTTGTTGGAAAAGAATAAACAAACTGTGTTTCTCTGAAAATAGAGTTTGGAAAACTCTCTTTATTCATTGTTGATCAAATTAATAACAAATATAACAATTACAATTACAATTAATCACAATTACAATTAATAATAATAATACCCTTACCTGAAAATAGAGAAACGACAATTAAAGTTTATGTCTCTCTATTCCCATTACAATGTCTTTCTCTATTTGGTTGCTCACGCGTGACTGCCCTTACCTGATACTTCTCCATCGGATCTCTATCCCTCTCTATCGATGATTAGACTCACGAGAATAAAGTGACGAAGAGGGGCGCAGCGTATTTAAGCCTAACGAAGGTATACTTTCGTTACATCTCCCCTCCCCCGGGTGAAAATTCGTAAGATTTTCAGTCCTCGTCACCGTTTTCTAACATTGGCAATAATTTTGTTACATGGAAAAGTCCAGTTTCTTGGTTTCGTTTTCCCGTTTTTATTTTATACACTGAGTTGGATACCTTTTCTGTTATTTGGAAAGGTCCAATTCTCAGTTCGTCTAATTTTTTTCTATTTAGCCTGTTGCCATTTTCTATATACACTAGATCCCCCGTGTTAAATTCGTGGTTCTTTCGATTTTTGTTGAATATATTTCTGTTATATTCGTGTGATTTTCTTGTTTTTTCTAGAGCTAATTCTCTATCCTTTACCCAAGCTTCTTTATTGTTCCTCTTTTTTATTTCTTCAGGTAAAATGCTGGTATTTGTGCCCTCTAGTAAATATTTAGGTGTAAAGCCCGTTATCGTATGTTCTGTCTCGTTGTATTTATTTACACATTCTCTGGCAATCGTTGTCCAGGCTCTCTTCTTTCCCTTCTCGTTTATTTTACATCTTGTTTTGTTGACTATAGTTTGGTTTAGTCTCTCGTTCAGACCATTGGAGAAGGGCGCATTGACGGCCGTAAAAATTAATCTGACGTCGTATTCTACCAAGAATTCCTTAAATTCTCTCGCGTTAATTTCCGGATATTGGTCTGCAAGAATTGTTCCAATTCTGTCTGTTTCTAGCACGGTATTTACTAACTTGATGAATTCTACCGCGTTCTGATTTTTTGATGTTGAAATGAACGCATATCTCGTAAACTGGTCCACCAGTAGATGAAGGTATCTTTTTGTTGATCTTTGTCCCCCAAAGCCTCCGATGGTGTCTATTGACATTATCTCGAATGGTTTTGTTGCCGGCCCTAATTATTTATTTTTTATACATATTTCGCAGTTGTTACATACTTTCTCTATGTTCGCAGTTATATTCTTAGCTGTATAATGAGGACATATTCTATTCATCATTTGTTTAATCCCCAGATGGCACCATTCCGAGTGTATTTCTTTAATTAATTCTAGGCTTAGCTTTTCAGATAAAACTATCTTCTTCTTATTTTTGACGATTTTATAGACCAGTCCGTCTACTTCTGTCAATTTTGTTTTGGTTTTTCGCAATGTTTTATTCTTTTTTTGGTCTGTTTTTATCTCTGTTATTTTTATTAGATTAGCTGTTTTTAGCATTTCTTCTTTATTTTCGAGTGGTTCGAGTACCGGGTTTCTACTTAAGCTATCTGCTTCGACGTTATCTTTTCCTGGAATGTATTTAATATCAAAGTCGTATTGTGACAAATAATAAGTCATCTCGCCTAGTTCCTTATCTGTCCTAGCTTTTATGTTCATATTCTCTAATGGCTTATGATCGGAAAATACTGTAAACTTTTTCCCTATCAGCCAGTGTTGCCAGTATTTTACGGCTTCTTTTATTGCCAGGCATTCCAAATAAATTGCTTTTTTCCTCTTTTGTGTATCGTTAAGTTTCTTCGAAAAATATGCCATTATCTTGTATTTGTTTAAATATTGCACCAATGCCGTTTAGTGATGCATCTGTATAGATTCTTATTGGTAAATTGTTATCAAATATTTCCAACACTGGCTGAGAACATAGTAACTTTTTGATATCTGTGAAAGATTTTTCGCAGTCTTCCGACCATATAAATTTCTCATTTTTTCGTAATAGTTTGTGTAACGGATCTAGCAGTACTGAGCTTTTTGGTATGTACTCGTGGTAGAAATTGATTTTTCCGACAAACTGTCTAATATTCTTTTGCGTTTTCGGGGTGGGGAAATTTTGTATTGAAATCAGGTTGCCTTTCATTGGTCTTACTGTATTGTTTTCTATTATGTGTCCGAGGTATTTTACCGATTTTGTTGCAAACGTACATTTCTTGAATTTCAGTCTGAAGCCTTCGTTTGCTATTGCTTTTATGACTTTTTCTATGTGTTCTATGTGTTCTTTGAATGATTTTGAGAAAATTAGAATATCGTCTATGTAATTCTCTGAAAAGTCTTTTAGATTGTATTTTCTCAGGATATTCGATAAGATTCTTTGAAAAATAGCTGGTGCTGTTTTCAAACCGAATGGTAGGCACGTCCATTGGAAGTGCCCTTCCTGCGTAACGAAGCCTGTTTTCTGTCTATCTTCGATGCGTAATAGGATTGACCAAAAGGCAGAATTTATATCTAGTGATGTGTAGAACATAGAGTTTCTTGTTTTTATGATTAAATCGTCTATCAAAGGGAACGGTTGGGCTTGTGGTGTAACTATTTTGTTCAATTCGCGAAAGTCTATACACAATCTCGATCGTTTATTTTCTTCTCTTTTGAATGCTAGGGTTACTGGTGCCGCGAATGGGCTGTAAGATTCTTCAATTAATTTATTTTCTAATAATTTTGCCACTTGGTCCTCTATCTCTTTTTTATCCTCCAAAGTGCATCTATATGGCCTCTTACTACAATATTTGTCTACCAGTAAGTCTATTCGAGCTTCGTAGTCCGTAACAGTGCCTCCGTCGTATTTATTTTTCGCAAATACTGTGTTATGTTTGTCTATAAGTTTTTCGATCTCCATTTTTCGTGTGCCCTCCAAGTGATTTAGCATCATATTAAACTCATTTTCGTCTACGTGTTCGTTAAAGTTAACTCTGACTTCTTCTCTTCTGTTATTCTTGTTCGGTGTGTTTATTACCTCTCCTAGCCCTGGCTCTGTTCTGTCTGTCTTTATTTCTTTCTTCCGAGATATTTGTAGATTTTCAACTTGGATTAGTTCGAATTTTTTTATCATATCAAGACCAATAAGGAAATCTTCAAAATCGTCTCTTTCTACAATAAATACGTCTACGTATTCCTCTTTTTCGAAAATTTTTGATTTTATGGTTACTAGACCCTTTGTTTGTGTCACACCATTGACCGTTTTTAAGAATATTTTATTCGCATCTTTTGTTTTTTCTTTTATTTTAACTAATTTCGAATTTATCAGAGAGATTTGAGAACCTGGGTCGTATGTTCCGTTTACTTCTAACTTCCCTTCTAATAACATTCTCACTTTAATCAATGGTGTGATTATTCGTTTTTTTGTTCTGCATTCAAATCTACTTCTATCACCGAATTGCTTCCAATTACTCTAGCTTCATCTCCGTTTTTCTTTTTAAACCAGCATGAATCCTCGGGATGGTATCTATTACCTTTGTTTAGTTTCTCGCAATTACTGCATGGTTTTTTTCCTTCAAATTTTTTTTTATTGTCTTGTCTTTCCTCCTTTTTCCTTAAAAGACTGTTCTTACTCACCAGATTCTCGCATTTTCGAAGTTCGTGGAGTAGTTTGGTCGAATCTTCACATTTTTCCTTGTCTATCTTATTCCTAATAAATTCAGGCAATCCTGCTGCTACAAGCATCACCAGAGTCCTTGTGCCCATATCGCTGTCCATATCTCGCAGCAGTTTTTCTTTCTTCATAGCGTATTCCATCAGTGAGCTTTCTCTATATCTGTACGATATAGCGTATACGCCAGTGCTCCATCCTTTGTCCGCGAATGATTCCAGAAATTTTTCCTTCCATTCAGTCCACTCAGCTTCTATCTTCAACGTCGTTAATGTTGCTGAGTGCCAATCCAAGCATGGCTTGTCCAGAAATAATCGCAGCATTTCGATCTTTGTGTCATCCGTGTTGATTTCGAATCTCTCACACTCCTTTTCGAATGTTTCGAACCATTGTTTCGCATTTGTGTGTTTACACACAAACTTTTCGACCATAAATCTCTCTGCTACGTTTTTCAGATTGAGTCGATCTTCCTTCTTCTGTGTGGGTTCAAGTGTTGTTGTTTCCACTATCCGTTCTAGGTATGTGTCGTTGAACATGATATTACCGTCTTCATCGAAGTAAACCGCCTCCATCTCCTCTGTGCATGTGATCCACACTATTCTTTCTTGGCCTCTTTGATTGAGGCTTTTTCTCACTCTTTTATAATTCTCTGTTTTTATCAGTTCATCGTGGACACTCGCGAACGTTTCCTCATCTGGCAATACGTATTTTTCCCTGTCCTCCGTTGTGATAGAGATTATCGCAACTTTGCTTGTTTTTTTGTCATTGGGTGATGCCACATATTTGAACGTGAATCCCAATTTTCTTGCCATTTTTTTTTTTTTTTTTTTTTTTTTTGACCAGAATTGTCGTTTTATAATGGGTGTTTCTTTTTCTTATATTTCGATTTTGTTGGAAAAGAATAAACGAACTGTGTTTCTCTGAAAATAGAGTTTGGAAAACTCTCTTTATTCATTGTTGAACAAATTAATAACAAATATAACAATTACAATTACAATTAATCACAATTACAATTAATAATAATAATACCCTTACCTGAAAATAGAGAAACGACAATTAAAGTTTATATCTCTCTATTCCCATTACAATGTCTTTCTCTATTTGGTTGCTCACGCGTGACTGCCCTTACCTGATACTTCTCCGATACTCCCTCTCTATCGATGATTAGACTCACGAGAATAAAGTGACGAAGAGGGGCGCAGCGTATTTAAGCCTAACGAAGGTATACTTTCGTTACATATATATATATATATAGCTCATTACAATTCAGCCGTGCTCGAAACGTTCGCACTTACTGTCATCAAAATTTTCGCGGAAATTGATACACGGGATATAATGAATATATAATTTGATTGTGCAAAAAATTCGTTACTCATTTTCGTTTCGGATTTCCATTTTATTAGTTCGATTTAAAACCCACCACACCATCAGCACCACTGCCAAGGCAACCACCTTATGAATGGAGGGGGCATTCGTAAAATTCGAACACTCTATTCTTATCCCGCGCAAAAAAATAAAGTTCTGGCAAGAGTCTTGCCAAAACCTTGGCAAGAGTCTTGGGAAGAGTCTTGGGTCTTGGAAAGAATCTTAGAAAAAGTCCGCAGTAATCTTGTAGAAGTCCCGGAAATAATCCGTTTTTCCAATGGTTTAAATCTTTCCAAGACTCTCCCAAGACTTTATTTTTTTTGCGCGGGATATTGTATACAATCAGAAATTTAAGTGCAAAGGAATTTTTCAAAAATCTGCATTCTGTGTCTTGAATGTTTCAGTTACTACTGTTTTAGAGTTTATTGGAATGAATCGTTACATTGTAAGCTGCATACCGATTAAGCAATATTATGTGTACTGTGACGCGGTTTTCTGCAAGCACCACTGCCCCTCACAACACCTGCTCGCACCACTTGTGCACATGGGCGGCAGCCTCGAAAGCAAAAATCTCTCGCGACAAATTTATATTTTCTCACAAGTGCGCGAGAAACTGACCCGACTCGGCTATAGCCATCAAAATGGTAAAGAGGCTGGATTTATCATTGGGTGACTCAAATAATGTAGACATACACGCAATTTTACACTCACCCGGTAACACTTTCGTTTATTAAAAATAGCTTTACGATTACACAGAAAAAAATTACAAAAACTCGGATTGAGATTAACTCTTTACAATATATTTTTTAATCAGCGCCTTGGTGGACTCGATACAAAACTAGAAAATACTAAAAATTCTAAAACGGACGGACAGATACGAATTCTCGACCACGGGAGCAATTTAACACATGCGCTAGAAACTTCGCAGGATTTGTCGGTAGTCTTAGCGGTATACAATATGGCATGGACGGAAAACGTGCTCGCAAGAGCCGTTTCAGACGAATTCGCGATCTAGATTTCTCACCCGGTCGAGATCTGGATCAAGAATTATTCTTAAAATTGATTGGACTCGCACCTTACGCAAAATACAAAAATTACACGTTGGCCAGACGATCCAACGAAAATACAAGAACTAGAAAATCCACGCAAAGATGAAAGGCAGGATAAGAAGAATTCTATATAATACAACCGCGACAAAAACACTAAAACTCAGGGAAGCAGCGATCCTACCGGTTTATTTTCTGTGGATGGACCCCGGATAATCCTCAGTTGGCCGACCCGTGTCGTTATTCGGAGGACTTGCTTTTCTTAAGCAACGAGGACGGTTACGACACGAAAAACTACGTCTCTCCTTGTTCGCGACGAAGGCTTGAGTCCCCCAGCTTTTCAAGTGCGCTTTTCTCTCTCGACGCGGGTCTTCTTCCCCCCACCCTACGCCCACTCAATGCTCGCAATATTTGAATTGCTGATCGGGACGTCAATTGGACGGAAATCAATTGATAGGGCGATTTGAGTCCGTTCAACGATGGAAAGGACCCGAAAGCTCATGTTGTATCACAAAATATTATGACAAAATTCTATGCCAAAGGAGTGACATAATTCATAACATATCGAGACGAATGACCTACTAATTATTATAATAATTGATTCATAATTCTCACTATAGTTGGAAACGTCCACCGACCTCTAGTCAGATTACGTAATACTTAAACTGCGCTACTCAAACTTTGCGGAAACACGCATAGTTTTGTACAATTTCCCAATAACTTTATGTAAAAGTCTTGGTGAATGAATGTAAACAGATATTTTCATATTCTAGGGTGGTCTCCCGACTATAGTGAGAATTATGAATAATTTATTACAGTAATTAATAAATCATTATTCTTGACATGGTATGAATTATTCCACTCTTTTTGAATGGCATTTTGTCATTCAATTTTGTGATTCAATACTGGACGTTCGGGAGTTGTTTAAAAAATGTAATTTTTTTATTTACTTTTTAAAGTTTTTTTTATTGTGCAATTTGATTTTAGCATAGGAAATTCCTCTACAATAAAATTGTGTAGCGTACAATACGACGAATTATAAAACCCTCAATCACTGAACTCATAACCTACATTCACGCAACAAGAAAGCGTTTATTTTAAGGAAAAAATCTAGTACTTCGTGACAAAATTCATTTAAATACTGAGAAAAAAAATTGTTGAATCCACTGAATCAGCGTTCGCTGGCGTTCAAACGAATTTTTCGTTGTCTTAACAAAATTTTAGTTGCCGCAATCATATTTTGGGCTCCACCCATGCCAAAATATGTGTAAGCTAACTCAACCCAAAATATGATCGGGGCAACAAAAATTTAAGCCAATGGAAAATTCGTTCGAAAGGCCGCGAACGCCAATTTAGTAAATACAACAATATTTTTCTTAGTGTACCTATATTTTTTATCATTGCCATAGTAGTCAACCCCGTTACGATTAAATTGTAACGTATGAAACCCGACAAAGTTGAAAACTCTCAACGACCGAACTGCGAGCAGTTGGGAGTTAAAAATGCATTGTTTTATTTATTTTTTATTTATTCAGGAGTATATTTTTTCTCTATTTATTGCGATGTGTTGAGGAACTATTTCAATTAAGCGCCAAAGAAGGTGGGCTGAGCGCCACAGCAATCAGAGTCACGCATGCGCCATGTCAGATTGTAGCCATCACAAAACACCTATTCTCGCCATGCGCCCAATGCTATCTTTGAGCGCCATAAATTAATATATCCAAATACACTTTTCACTATGTCCTTTAGAATTCGATTTTTTATGCGAACTCATAACCCATCGTCAAAATTTATCGATACGAATGAGCGTTGCACTAGGATGAGTTACCGCGCTAATCTCTGTTCGCAATGGTTTCGCCAAACATAGCCGAAAACGGAAATACGAAAGTCACGTGACTTCCAGTTAAACGTGTGACTCCCGTCTTTTTGCCCTGTGGCAATGTGAATTCGTTGCCTGTGGGCAGTCTGGAGCACGGTCTGTAAAAAGGAGCCGAGCAGTGACGTGCGACATTGTTCCCATACAAGGGCCGCTAGTTCTCGATATACTATAAATTTTCACTCTTTTTGAATATCACTTAATCATTTATTTTTTGTGATTTAACATTTGACAGCCAGGAGTGTGTTTTTAATGTTTTTTGTTCTTGGTGGCCAAATTTTAGTATCTGCTACATTTTTGTCTAACCGAGAGCCCAGAAATAATAGGAAAGTTCAGTGTGATACTACACATGATTTTTAACAAAATTATAACAACTTTTTATTCATCATTTTTAACAAATTGGCTTTTTCACAGTGTGCCCTATGTCACATCGTGTATAATCCCCACTGCGCACAATCACTGTTAAAAATATAGAAATCCTTGCGGGTGTAACTCAGATTAATTTGAACTTATTATGATTTCATATGAGAATATATACATGTTATAGGATAAACATATATTTTACGTTCTACGACATTTCATTGCCATAGAGTGGATGATCTGCCGAATATAACGAAAGTGCGGGCGATGTTGGGGACAAGGGATGCCGTTATAAAAGTCAGCAATAATGCGTATCTTCGTGGAGTTCTGCAAACGACAGCTTGGGAGATTAAGTCTCCAATTCAGTGTTGAATGTTCTTCTGCACCACTCAATTTTCTCGTCGTAAAATACAATAATGAATCTTCCATATTACGAAATTTTATCACTCGAATTGATCTTCAAATTATGCATCTGCCGCCGTCCTAGACTTATACTAAAGAAATATTCCATATTGGCATGATAATTGGTAACAATTTACCTAATGTATTCATACATTCCCAGTCCACGACGAAATATATGGAGCAAACCACCGTACTCGTATTAAATGGGAACAATTAAGATTAATATTAATTTCTCGACACAATTTTACCGTTATTTCATTATAATGAAATGAGATGGGATTCATTGAATAATGCAAAGAATATATGTTCAATAGAAAACCAAAGTCTAGATCTGGTAATACTTAATGTAATTTTTTTGGTATATTTTTGAAACTGTTTATTGGAGAGATGAACAAAACTTAATCTATAATATGATTGTCATTATATTCGACTATATCGGTTCAGCGTTTTGGTATGTTTCTAATTCCTTTGTTTGCATTATCATGGAATAACTTCACAATCGCATAATTCAGAAACGACATTAATTATTGCGAGACCTGATATCTGTTTTTAGTATTTGTGTGGAAAGAGGCAGATGGTTTTTTGTCAGAAAATTATCGCGGCTATTGGTTTGCAGACTTTTCGGTGCGACTTCAACCCGAATAATGTCGCTCTCATTCTCATCTCGTAAATCATCGTCAGGCGTTGTGGTGGGCGCAGTGTAGAGTTGCGCCGGTGGCTCACACGCGATCGTGCATACATTTACCCACGTGGGAAAAGTGACCGTTCGTTCAAAATAATCTGAGTAGCTCTATAAATACAATACGACATTCAGTGTTGTTTGGAACGTCGCGATGTTCACATGCTTATCTGCACATTCGTTTCTACCGAAATTTTCAAGATTTCGAAAAAAATTGTAAAGATAATACAGGACAAAAAATAGTGCTACATTCGATATAAATGTGTACTCCACAAACGGTTATATTGAATGCGATGCTGTTCGATGTAAAAACCTGGAAAATGATGTGCACGTGTATTATAAATGAATTATTAAAGTAAAAATAATAATGTCATCAAGATTTTAAGGTAGAGAGTTCGTGAAATAAAAATGCAATAATTTTTGTCTGCCTTTGTCTAAAAAATATTTAAATTGGTGATTTTTACGCGGGGCTCGGATTCACATCGTGAGCTCGTGTAATCTCTCGCATGTTTTTCCACATCTCATCCAACTTGCAATATTGAAACGGAATACAATAAAAAATATTCTACAATATAGAACGTACACGATGTTTTCGAATGTGAAGAAATAAAAAATTATGCATTGATTTATTTAAATTCGTGAAAATCTAGTTTGACAAAGTGGAAAAAATTATTAAAAATATTATAAACTACAATGAAAACGAGTTTTTATACAATATCGAAAAATAAATGATATGCACATAATTGTTAAAAATAAATACCTATAACGCGAACCCGACAGAAGCAGGCTGAGCATTTTCATGACATGTGCAGATAAAAATTGAAAATGTTTTCAACCTAAAAAAAGAACTTGAATTAATTTATATTGACAGCAGATAACTTTTTGCCAAATAATCAAAAATTAAATAAATGCTCAAATAATTAAAATCAAACTCCCTTCTCATATATTCCGCTACACATTAAAAATACCAATTATGGAGCGTGTGAGTCTCGCGGAAATGATGAGAAGGAAGGATAACAGACGACGTCGAGGCTGGACAGTGGTCGTCGGCCACGAAGTTCGGTAAGTTTGTTCGAGAATCGCATTTCGTACAACAGTTTTATGTTACACTTCGATGCAAGGTGTTGAATATATATATATATATATATATATATATATATATATATATATATATATATATATGACATTGGTCGTGTTAAATATATTGCGCACAATTGTATTTTCCGGAACGTTGGTGATGCAGAGATCCTGCAATACCGATGCAAAATTTCGCTCTACGGGCAGGCAAGTGGCGCCATCGACTATATGAGCATCAAAACTGTGTCCGATCCGTCCTACAGACAGGCAGAGACCGCCCTTACCCAGAGTTGTCGCTTTATTTGAGCTGGATCCTATTAGTCCATTCCGACAAAAATTGCATATAAATTTTCGTTCCCTCTTTATCGACTACAATCGACTATAAATAATTCGTAATGTTCAGTTAACAGAGATGCCTAGATTAAAAATGATGAAACGTTGTCGATTGCTCAGAGATATTAATTTAAAAATTGGTCATCATCAACAAACTATCATTATTAACCATAATAATGATAGTTTGAATTCGAAAGATAATAATTGAAACATATTTTTGAAATTTCTGTATCAGCTCAGAAGAATTATTTATTCAAACAAACATTTTTCTGTTTAAGGAAATGTGGTACTCCTCTGTTGATAAAACAGTTTCTGCTTAAGCCATTGCGAGTGCGAGAGAGAAAGCTGCTTTTACTATGGTACAAAAATTCTTCTAAACGGTTGATCTTTCGGACGAACGAGGAGAACCACGAACGGCAGAATCGTCATACGGAGTTTGTGGTTCTTTTCGTTTGTCCGAAAGATCAACCGTTTAGGAGAATTTTGGTTCGCAGTTTTTGTTACCGACAGAGGAGTAGCACATCGTCTATCGTCTGTCAGTAACAAAAACTGCGTACCAAAAGCATCTTTCTCTCTGGCACTCTCAATGGCTTACGCAAAATCTGTCTTATCGACTGAGTAGTAACACATGGAGCATTTCAAAGCTCTTCCTTACCATCGCAGTATGCCTAAATTTTCGAACAAATGCCATTGCAAAACTATCAAACCAAATAAATGGAAATTTTAGTATATAATCCAGTTAGTAGTATCAACGAAGATTGAGGTCTATAGAAGCACAAAGCCTATAGCCCGCTTGGTTCCAATTTTTTAGTGAGTCAAACATACGCTAGGAGGCTCTAGTGTCGACCGATCGATATGCTCCGCCTTCTAGCTTCGATGCTCGCAGACATCTGGCTACGGTGGGGTCACGTAGCTTCCCCTGACTTCCCTCTCTGTGGCTTCCCCTACCGTCCCTCATTCTGCTCCGCTCGACGACGCGCGGCGGCGGACTTATGTTTACGAACAATGACTACATCCACACGACGAGCTTTATTCTGATTTCACTAACATCGATGTACTAAAATCGAGCGTAATGCGCGGTGTAAATAGCGTATTATACTCGAATTAACAACGTACGTGTAAACCGGAGTAAATTATTGAAACCCAAGCCTAAGAACACCTAATCCAAGTGGGGTATACAACATAAATATTACAATGCTCGTTCAGTATACAATCAGTTACGCTGGTGTAGTTGGTAGAGCGACAAGATACGAGTCGGACTGCGCGCGATCGAGACACGGATTCTTTTTTTTTTTTTTTTTTTTTTTTTTTTCGTCCTGATTGTCTTTTGGCCAACGATTTCACATATTCACTAATTTTCATACACTTTTTACATTGAACATAGACATTTTTGTATGAAATATGGAATTGTTATTTCCGTTTTATAACATTATAGAAACAAAATGTATCTAGGAAGAGAATACAATGCGTGGAATGTTTTGTTGTTTCATTAAACAACGACCGCCAGATATTGTTCAGATAGAAAAATAATATTATGGTGAGCTTGCAGGGATTACAATTTAGGTTCTTATTTTCAGTTCTTTTGAGTACTTTGAAATAAGATAAAAATGTTGAGGAAAGTAACCGTATTGAAGATGACTTCAATTTTAAATAATAATACCAAAATTTTATCGTCAAATTAGTTTTAAAAAACTATTTCAATATATTTGCCGGAAACAAATATTTTTTTACTCACCACATGGATTCCCTGATTTTTCTGAATACATTAGACGTTTTTCTCAATTTTGAAATTTTCATATTCAAAAATCGAAAAATTGATGCAACGTTGCAAATTTCGGATATGATTCCATAGAGAAACGTCGTATTACACATTTTAATTTCCAAGATCACTGAACAAGCAGTTATTTAAATGCAGTCTGTTATAATACGCAAAACCTGATATTTCGAAATTGAGAGAAAATTCTCAAAAAATCAATGTATTCGGAAAAATCAGGGAATGTCTTTCGTAAGTGAAAAAATAATGATTTTGGTCAATTTGTTGAATAAATTCTTTTTAACCAATTGTTTAATAACTTTTTGGTCTTATTACTATTAAAAATTAATATTATCATTATTTGCAATGAGGCTAGTCTAAGACATAGCGCGTGTAATTACGAAAAAAATGAAAGACTTAAGACAGTATCAAGTGCGTTTGTTACTTATTAATATCACGATCATGCAATGATGTCTTTATTGACGAAATCCTACCGATGTATCGGACAAAACGTCTATTCCAGACCGGCAAAACAAGAGTCCGAGGACTTTAAACACATACTCGCACGTGCATGGGATAGGAATATACGCGGGAAAAGCTGGGGGTTTATCAGCCCCTACTCTCAGAGCGAGAGAGATCGCATCCTCGAGCTAATCGTGAATGCGAGAGAGATAGCGCCATCAAGCTAATCGCGAGTGCAAGAGAGATAGCGCTATCGAGTCCAATATTATCATTACATCTCAGTAGGAGCAGGGGCCAACTACTCGTATTAACATGTGGCTCTCTCTCGTATAAAACCTTTTTTCGCAAATTTTTTATATTTTATTTATTGTGAATATAATTGCATAATTGCAAAAAAAAAAAAATAACGAAGGCGGGAATTGAACCACCAACCTGGCACATACAGAAGGAGCGCCGTACCCATTACCCCAACTTGGATATATATACTGTTGTTATCTTTTTAAGTATAAAAATCGTGTCCCCGCTCGGATTTCGATTTCATTAGATTTGCTTGGTTGGGTTAATTAACTCCTAGTTTACGTAAATATAAAGAAATAATTAAATAAATAAGTTTGTCTCGACGTAGAGGTCATTAAAATGCAAAAGTATTTGCAATGAATAGCTCTATCTTCGTCGGTATCAGCAATGTACACCCAAACCCCCACTCTACGTCCGTATCGCTCCTGTGCGAGAGAGCGCACCCATCACCGCAGCTGCGAGTGCGAGTGAAATAGCATCATCACCCCGACTCCGTAGGTGGAGCCAACGCAGTTATACAGCCGCTCACGTGTGTTAGTTCTGTACGTGAGCGCACACATGTAAACTCGACGCTAGCGACATCTTACCGTTGGGGGAGAAAGATTGTCCGAGCTCCCCAACTTTTTTGGAACAAAGCGGGCTATAGGCTTTGTGCTTCTATAGGCCTCAATCTTCGTTGGTAGTATCCTATAAGATGACACTCATCGAATTTTGAGAATCAAAAACAAAATTACAGTTTGCATTACCACCAGTTATCTGTAAAATAAAAATGGATTTACTGACCTTCAAAGCTAGTTATTCAAAAAATCCTTAGCGTCACCTTATAAAGCACTAAAAAACGTACACACTGAGTACTTGTACTTTGTTGTAGATGCAAAACTTCGGAAATGGCATTTGTTCGAAAAATGTTGTGGTAAGATAACCTGCATACAAGCAACGAAGATAGGCCTCAATCTTCGTTGATACAAGCCGTGGCCGATCAGTATAGCCAACGAAGATTGAGCCAACGAAGATTGAGGCCTATAGAAGCAAAAGCCTATAGCCCGCTTTGTTCCAAAAAAGTTGGGGTGCTCGGACAAGCTATCACCCCAACGGTAAGATGTCGCTAGCGTCGAGTTTACATGTGTGCGCTCACGTACGGAACTAACACACTTGAGCGGCTGTATAACTGCGTTGGCTCCACCTACGGAGTCGGGGTGATGACGCTATTTCACTCGCACTCGCAGCTGGGGTGATGGGTGCGCTCTCTCGCACAGGAGCGATACGGACGTAAAGTGGGGGTTTGGGTGTGCATTGCTGATGCCGAGGAAGATAGAGCTATTCATTGCAAATACTTTTGCATTTTAATGACCTCTACGTCGAGACAAACTTATTTATTTAATTATTTCTTTATATTTACGTAAACTAGGAATTAATTAACCCAACCAAGCAAATCTAATGAAATCGAAATCCAAGCGGGGACACTATTTTTATACTTAAAAAGATATTAACAATATACGTATCCAAGTTGGAGTAATTGGTACGGCGCTGCTTCTGTATGTGCTAGGTCGGTAGTTCAATCCCCGGCTTCATTCTTTTTTTTTTTTGCAATTATGCAATTTGCGATATACATAATAAATAAAATATAAAAAATCCGCGAAAAAAGTTTTTACAAGAGAGAGAGAGCAACATGTTAATACGAGCAGGTCACGCGTTTGCCCCTGCTCGTACTGAGATGTAATGATAATATTGGACTCGATAGCGCTATCTCTCTCGCACTCGCGATCAGCTTGATGGCGCTATCTCTCTCGCATTCACGATTAGCTCGAGGATGCTATCTCTCTCGCTCTGAGAGTAAGGGCTGATAAACGCCCAGCTTTTCCCGCGTATATTCCTATCGCATGCACGTGCGAGTATGTGTTTAAAGTCCTCGGACTCTTGTTTTGCCGGTCTGGAATAGACGTTTTGTCCGATACATCGGTAGGATTTCGTCAATAAAGACATCATTGCATGATTCGTGATATTAATAAGTTACAAACGCTCTTGATACTGTCTTAAGTCTTTCATTCTTTTCATAATTGCACGCGCTGTGTCTTAGACTGGCCTCATTGCAAATAATGATAATATTATTTTTTAATAGTAATAAGACCAAAAAGTTATTAAAAAATTGGTTAAAAAGAATTTATTCAACAAATTGACCGAAACATTATTTTTTCACTTACGAAAGACATTCCCTGATTTTTCCGAATACATTGATTTTTTGAGAATTTTCTCTCCATTTCGAAATATCAGTTTTTGCGTATTATAACAGACTGCATTTAAATAACTGCTTGTTCAGTGATCTTGAAAATTAAAATGTGTAATATGACATTTCTCTATGGAATCATATCCGAAATTTGCAACGTTGCATCAATTTTTCGATTTTTGAATATGAAAATTTCAAAATTGAGAAAAATATCTAATGTATTCAGAAAAATCAGGGAATCTATGTGGTGAGTAAAAAAATATTTGTTTCCGGCAAATATATTGAAATAATTTTTTTAAACTAATTTGACGATAAAATTTTGGTATTATTATTTAAAATTGAAGTCATCTTCAATACGGTTACTTTCCTCAAGATTTTTATCTTATTTCAAAGTACTCAAAAGAACTGAAAATAAGAACCTAAATTGTAATCCCTGCAAGCTCACCATAATATTATTTTTCTATCTGAACAATATCTGGCGGTCGTTGTTTAATGAAACAACAAAACATTCCACGCACTGTATTCTCTTCCTAGATACATTTTGTTTCTATAATGCTATAAAACGGAAATAACAATTCCATATTTCATACAAAAATGTCTATGTTCAATGTAAAAAGTGTATGAAAATTAGTGAATATGTGAAATCGTTGGCCAAAAGACAATCAGGACGAAAAAAAAAAAAAAAAAAAAAAAAAAAAGAATCCGTGTCTCGATCGCGCGCAGTCCGTCTCGTGTCTTGTCGCTCTACCAACTTTTTTTTTTTTTATTTAAAGTTTTTATTTAGAGTTATTGCCATACATCTTTGGTTTACAGCGTAAGAAACAAAACTTAATAAAATAAACGCTTAATATAATGAGGTAGTGGATTTTTGGCCATATGTTGTTTGGCATCTCAAAATCTTACAGTATTTGTATATTTAACATGAGCGTATATTTTAAATTATATCTATGGATTAAAAATAACTTTGGTGAGTGTAGTGCGTGGGAAAAAATAAAGGATTTTCGGCTATATAAAAAAACCACGCTTATATATCTGATTGAATACATTTTGTTTGTGTTAACTAGTTAATTAATGAATTAATATGAATTATATCTATAATAACAGTTATAAAATGTGTGTGGTATGGTATAACATATGTTATAGTAAATGTGTTATAGTAAATTGTAATTTAGGGGTGGGGTCGTCGATTTTTCCTTCTTTTATGTTTTCTGTGTGGTTGAGTATCGATATGGTGCAGTCTGTTTTGTAGTGCGGTTATGTGTTTGGCTGTGGGATCTAGCCAGTAGTATGTTCGATCGAGTCTATGATTATCAAATTTGTCAATATCGGGGATTGTGATGTCGTATATGAAGTAACCTTGGTTGTTTGTCATGTGTTCGAAGGAAGAGGGGAGTTTTTTATTAGCGGCATGCCGTTTCCAGTGATGAAGTATGGGTGTATTGTTGTGGTCTTGTATAATTCCGATTCTGTCAAAATATGTGAATGATTCCGGTTGTGTGTATCCTTTAGTGGCTGAGTAGTTTGCTATTATCGGGTCCGTATGGCTGAAGGAGCGTATGATTTCGTTATTTGACATGGGTAAGTATGCAAAATAGTCTCTGGTGAGTCGCAGGCAGAAATTATCGATTCTAGGTATGTCGGCAGTATTATAGAGCACAGTATTGTTAACTCTTCTTAAGTAATGTGATTCGGGAGAGCGGTGGAGGAATAGCGCAGTGCGAAGGCATTTTCTTTCAAATAGTCTTATGTTTTCGGATTGTGCGGCACCCAGGTTCCATAGGACTGGAATCGCATATGTGAGAATAGGCCGTATGAGTAGTTGGTAGATGATCACTTTTGCTTTGTTGGTTATTAATTTATTGTGCATTAAGCGATTTAATGAGTGATATCTGCGTTTTGCTTTTGTGAGTTGTATATTCCAGTGTTTATTGCACCTTAGAAGATGGTCTATGTGTATACCCAGATATTTAACTATATTTTTTGTGGGAATTTCAATTGGTTGTCTGGTGTCGGGGTTGAATGTTGTTATGGTGAAATTGTGTTTTAATATGCGGTCTATTGGTCTTAGAGTTGAATCTACTCTTCGAATTAGAATGGATTCACATTTGAGAGGGTTGACACGTAGGTTCCATATTGCGTAATTATTATTTATTTGGTTGACTAGTCTTTCAAGGATATTTTGTATTTGAGGTATTCTTGTGCCAGCAACATATATTATGAGGTCGTCTGCGTAGGCGATGGAGTGTGTAAGATTATTGTTGTTTATATTAAAGGAGTTGAGTATGTCGCATGTGAAGAGGTTAAAGAGTATGGGGGATGTAACTGTTCCCTGTTCAAGTCCTTCTGATATTTCAAATTGTTTAGAGGAGGTATGTTTGCCATCCCATATTAAAAAATTTCTGTTGTGGATCATATCCCAGATGAGTCTGCATAAGTGTGGGGGAAAGTTTTTTTTCAGTAATTTGTACATTAAGCCGTTTAGCCAGACAGAGTCGAATGCCTTTTCAAGATCTATTAATGTTGCGCCTACTAAATGTCCAGTGGAAAGGTAAGAGTTAGTGTCTGATAAAAATTTATTAATAGCATGTGTGGTTGAGTGTGCAAAGCGGAAGCCAAACTGGTTGTTTGGGATGATTTTATTTCTGTTTGAGTGATAGAGAATGTTGTTTTGTATAATGACTTCATATACTTTGCTTATTGCTGGTGTAAGACTGATGGGTCTATAGCTTGAGGGATCATGTTTATTTTTGTCTTTTTTAAGAATGGGAACGATTTTAGAGGATTTCCAAGCTTTAGGGAAGTATTGGAGATTTAGCGAGTTATTGAAGAGGACTGTGTAATCTTTAATGAGTCTAGGTGGTAAGTGTTTGAGAACGATAGGGGGGATGTTGTCCGGCCCGCTGGAAGATTTATTCGGCAGCCTTTTGAAAATTTTTACAATTTGTGGGATTGTATGAAAAAAGGGGCATTCGTTGGTGATAGGATTGGGTGAGTATGATTTGTTTTGTGGGGAGAATCGTGTGAGGGGACTTTCATTCTGCCTTAGTATGTCGAATTCTGTTTTGAATTCGTTGTCGCTCTACCAACTACGCTAGCGTAACTGATTGTATACGGAACGAGCATTGTAATATTTATGTTGTGTACCCCACTTGGATTAGGTGTTCTTAGGCTTGGGTTTCAATAATTTACTCCGGTTTACACGTACGTTGTTAATTCGAGTAACGCTATTTACACCGCGCATTACGCTCGATTTTAGTACATCGATGTTAGTAAAATCAGAATAAAGCTCGTCGTGTGGATGTAGTCATTGTTCGTAAACATAAGTCCGCCGCCGCGCGTCGTCGAGCGGTGCAGAATGAGGGACGGTAGGGGAAGCCACAGAGAGGGAAGTCAGGGGAAGCTACGTGACCCCACCGTAGCCAGATGTCTGCGAGCATCGAAGCTAGAAGGCGGAGCATATCGATCGTTCGACACTAGAGCCTCCTTGCGTATGTTTGACTCACTAAAAAATTGGAACCAAGCGGGCTATAGGCTTTGTGCTTCTATAGACCTCAATCTTCGTTGGTATAGCCCAAATTTGGTTCGCGAACATTCCGCTACCGAAGTGTATACTTGAACGCTAGCAGCGTCTTCTTCGTACCGTAATATACAATAATAGGGGAGAAGAGCCAAGTGTTTCCGTCTCCCCAGCCTTTTGCTACAGAGCGAAAGAGACAGAGAGAGGGATAGAGAGAGAGAGAGAGAGAGAGAGAGCGAGATCGCCGCAGTAGGCCATGTGTAAAGTATATCCAGAGGATGCATTTTCTTGAGTACCTAAAACACCCTAAACCCCCATGCCTAAACACCCATGCCTAAGAAGGCATTTTCATTTGATATGTAAAGTAAAGGTGTTTTAGGTACTCAAGAAAATGCATCCTCTGGATATACTTAACATATACCTTCCTCATACCCATCAGGCACCTGAAGCTCATTGTCAGACTTTTTTTTGTGCTTTGCGTGAATTACGAAAATCGCAAGATAATTGTATAATTATCGTTGATCAAATATTTCGCAATGATAGATTAATTATTTATTTTACAAAGATCATAATGATTACAAATAATATGAATTACATATTGTAGATTGTCTTATTTCTAAAAATAATGATAATACTTTTAATTAATTTAGATTTCAGGGCTTATGATGCAATAGTGGCTAAAATAATATAAATTTTGAATTATGGACACTTTCTTTAGATTGAATAATAGATAAATATAATATAAATAATTTATCGACTAACATTTTTTAGTTTGTAATTAAAAAAATTACTGTTATTTTGTTATTTATATAAAATTAAGTATTAAAAAAATTACATTTGCAAATAATTAAAATAATAATTGTGCCAGCGTTTGCGGACAATTGTTATAAAAAAATTGATTGCAATCAGTTTATTCGACTACTTTGTTTCTGCAAAGCGTCCTTACACAAAAATTCATGTTTTCTCTTTATCTCTCTCAATACGCGGAAATGTATATACACATATGCAGATTTATACGAACCCACACAATGTATGTATAAACACATACACTGCCTGGACGCGCGAACTAAATTATATATATGGGGCATTCCATGCCAAATCGACCACTTTTGAACCTGACCCTTTTAGATTTTGCTGAAAATTTTCTGTCCTTTTCTACCCTATGAAAGATGTTTCTACAAATTTTTTCAAATTTTTTCACCCAACCCAAAAAAAGTAATGAATTTTTCAAGAAAATGGCTTTTTTATTTTCAAATAGCCATAACTTTTTTAGAAAATGACTTTTTGGGACCTTTTTTTTTTAAAAATTTTTGTTTTTGAATGAACTTTTCGAAAAAATACACAAAAAAAATTTAACATGATCAATTATATAAAATAATCGGGTTTTTTGAGTAAAATCGTCATTTTTCCGAAGTTCGCCATTTTTTTTTTTTTTTTTTTTTTTCTCAATAAGAACTTCAATGATTTTGACAGCTATCCCCGCTAATCTCGGAGTGGGCCGATTTTTTTTTCTATTTTTTCTATTTAATTAAAAAAAAAAAATTTTTAATTTTAAAAAATGAAATTTTTTTTTTCATAAATACTATTTATATAACAATAAAAATGTTATTCAATGGTTCTGAGGTATTATAATCTCTATTTATTATGTTAATTTTCTATTTTACTGACTAGGATTAATGATTAATAAAGTAAATTTTCAATGATTGAAAAATGATTCAACAATTTATTAATTACGTCTCTGGCGTTTAAATATTTTACAAATTTTGTGCTCGTTGGAATTTGAAAAGCTTTTAATGTACAAACAACCATTTTTGTCTGGAATTATACAGTGTAATTGTTGAGTTCCTGTGATCGGTTTCGTTTTTAAAAATCTTTCATTCAAATCATTTACTGCTGTATTATAATCCTCTTCTGGGGAAAACTTAATTATGATGTTTGGCAAGTTGTCCGGATCAGAAGTCCATTCAAAGAGTTCTTCGGGCCATACCCTAGTTTATCGATCCTATTGACGCATCAAAATTTGAATTTCAGTCATTATAATCGAAGATTAACATAATAAATAGAGATTATAATACCTCAGAACCATTAAATAACATTTTTATTGTTATATAAATAGTATTTATGAAAAAAAAAAATTCATTTTTTAAAATTAAAAAAAAAATTTTTTAATTGAATAAAATTTTTTTTTTTTAATTAAATAAAAAAAATAGAAAAAAAAATCGGCCCACTCCGAGATTAGCGGGGATAGTTGTCAAATTAATTGAAGTTCTTATTGAGAAAAAAAAAAAAAAAAAAAAAATGGCGAACTTCGGAAAAATGACGATTTTACTCAAAAAACCCGATTATTTTATATAATTGATCATGTTAAATTTTTTTCGTGTATTTTTTCGAAAAGTTCATTCAAAAACAAAATTTTTTAAAAAAAAAAGGTCCCAAAAAGTCAATTTCTAAAAAAGTTATGGCTATTTGAAAATAAAAAAGCCATTTTCTTGAAAAATTCATTACTTTTTTTGGGTTGGGTGAAAAAATTTGAAAAAATTTGTAGAAACATCTTTCATAGGGTAGAAAAGGACAGAAAATTTTCAGCAAAATCTAAAAGGGTCAGGTTCAAAAGTGGTCGATTTGGCATGGAATACCCCATATACATATATATGTAAATCAACTAATGCGTGTGTGTGTTTGTGTATGCATACATTGTGTATGGTCACAGACGCCCAGACGCACACACGCACACACACACACGCATGCACGCAAATCCATATATATATATATAGTTCCGCAGATTTAGAGAGATAGAGAAAAGACAACCAATCTTATTCTACAGACGGTTCACAGAAACAAAGCATGATATGACTGGTTGACGCGATCGTAAGACGTCGCATTTCACCGTGAAGTTATATAGTTTGTGATGTGGCGTCACAAGGAACCACAGTAAAATAGAGTTTTAATAATAGTCCCCGCGCTCGAAGTCTGCCGCCACACTTAAAATAGAGTATAATCTAAATATTAGAATTTAAGGAGCGTCGATTAATAAAAACGAGAAGTAATGTAAATATTAATAATATACTAGAGATCCAACGCCACGATACACCGAGACACCGAGAGGCCTTCCCCGATAACCCCCAAGAAAACCCGAAACAATTCCCATCAAAACCCTGAAAAACATTACGGTTTCTCCACGAAATACTTTTTCCCCTCCCCACACCCCCTAACGTATCCCCAGCAACCGAGCCCAGCAAGAGAAGCAGCAAGTCCTGGAGAGCCGCACCACCAACAGCATCCCCAAGAAGAGTAACCCACGCTGCACTGCCAGCTAGAGAGGGTCAAACGAGAACATCCCGCGCTGACGACAATTATCAGGCTCAAATTTGCCACCAAAAGAGACGGTTCGTAAGCGCGGCAATATCCCACTCTACTCGTCTGCCGTGTCGATAAGGGCCAAATCCCGGAGCACGTGTAGCGAGAGAGTGTGGAGAGAGAGTACCCTCTCTATGCTAATGAGGGCAGCAGCGTGCGGTATGGATCGCTGATATCGATCAGCCCGGATTCCCACGTGCGAGAGAGATGTCACCACGTGTGCCACAGTCTTCCCGGCCAATCAACAGTCGCTCTCCAGGACCGAGACCAATTCGCAAATTCGCGAATCGATCGAGATCATCGATGAGTGGCTACTTATCGGAAACACGTCAATCCCGTATCCCCTTCCTTGCCCTTTGACTTCCCTTATCGAGCCTCGTCTCAAAGTGAAGAAGACAGCTCTTCACTTCGAGCGTGGCGATGGTAGAGAATATAGGGTTTATAGAGAAATTATATAGAGTCCCGAGTGTGTGAGAGAGAGAGAAGGAGAGAGTGAAGAGTTTGGAGTTAAGCTGAGTTTAATTTTGAGTTATATTATATCGAGTTCTTTCTTTTTCCTTGGCTTGTTTTTCTTTGTGAGTTATAAACTTTGGGTTTTTTTCTTTGTATAAAGTTTTTTTTTTAAGTGAGACCCGAACCGGAGTGAGAATAAGAGAGAGAAGGAAGAAGGCGACAGAGAAAAGTGTGCAGAGTGAACGAGAGAGAGAGAGAAAGAGGAAAAGAATAGAGAGAGAAGAAAGAGAATTGGAGAACGAGAAGGAAAGGAAAAAGAGTGAGTAGAGAAATTTTCGTTATCCAGCGTGGCGAAATTTCTTATAATTGCGAAAGTCACGAGGCGGACGCCATTTTCCGGAGAATTTCGTGCGTGTACCCCCTTAAAGTGTATCGACTCCTGCAGTGGTGGTGTATCATTATTAGAGTCAGCCCCAGATTTTTGCGTTCCCCAATAATTTTTATATTTATTTATTTATTTATTTACTAAATTATATTTCTTCCTTTTTTTGTTGTGACCCCCCCCCCCCCAAGAGAGAATATTGCGTGTTGCCAGTAGATTCAATACCGTTAATTAGTATGATAAATAACCAAGAAATTAACCTGCCATTGACCAACGACCCTGGTAATAATTAAGAAGCCGAAACACGGACTTCTCCCTCCCCCTCCTGAGAGTATTCCGCGGTTGTATATGAGCTAGCCTGCGTATTATTGTGATAGATATTTTTTTTTGGTTCTGCGTGATATTTCCGAGTGAAATTATTAGAGAATATTTTGAGTGCGACTAAAGTCGATACGGTAGCAATACCAAAAGAATAGCTAGCGCCCAACATAGTGATTATTATTATTTTTATTTTTTTTGTTTGTTTAATTTGCGTTGATTCAAGTTGAAGTCGAGTTTGCGGTCTGCCGACGCATTGGCGTAGCCAGTAGTTATTTTTGAGATTTTTCCTTTTTTTTTTAGATAGTCTTTTTATAGTTTTTGTTTGCTAATAGTTAAGGATTGTGATAATATCGAGGAATAAAAATCGTTTATATTGTTTTTGTTAATATCGAGGAATAACTATCGTTTTATATTCTTTTTGTTAACCCCGAGTTGCGTTTCCCTTATATTTTTCCCCCCTGTTTAAAGTCGGCGTGACAAGTTATATTATTAGAGCATACAAATTCTCTCACCTATCATTCTCTCTCTTTCTCTCTGTCTCTATCATTCTATCTCTCTCTATCATTCTATCTCTCTCTCTCTCCTATCATTCTCTCCATCATTCTCTCCATCATTCTCTCCATCATTCTCTCCATCATTCTCTCCATCATTCTCTCCATCATTCTCTCCATCATTCTCTCCATCATTCTCTCCATCATTCTCTCCATCATTCTCTCTCTCTCTCTCTACCATTCCCTATCTCTCTCCATGATTCTCTCTCTCTCTCTCTCTATCATTCCCTATCTCTCTCCATGATTCTCTTTCTCTCTATCATTCTCTCCATCATTCTATCTCTCTCTCTCTATCATTCCCTCCATCATTCTATCTCTCTCTCTATCATTCTCTTTCTCTCTATCATTCTCTCTCACTATCATTCTCTTTCTCTATAATTCTCTCTCTTTATCATTCTCTGTCTCTAACATTCTCTGTCTCTATCATTCTCTCTCTCTCTCTCTCTCTCTATGATTATCTCTATCATTCTCTCTCACTCCCTCTCTTTCTTGAGAAATTGGGCGGGCGGGGGGGGGAGAGCTAAAGTAGCAGAGGAAAATAATTAATAACAATATTTATTTTTATATAAACTTTATTTTTATAAAAACTTTACTTTTATAAAAACTTTATTTTTATAAAAACTTTATTTTTATAAAAACTTTATTTTTATAAAAACCTTACTTGTATTTTACTTTAATTTTTTTTTTTTTATACAGCGGATACCAAAATCCACCCATTTGGGGCATCCTTGGCATTAGGAAGCCGGGCATCATTGGTACCGATGCTCATGCATAATCGCTCGATGTTTTCGTTGATTTATTTCAACGATATAATCGAGCAGTAATTGCATGAACTCGCTAAATTGTATAGAGCGACAATTTTTTTTGAAAATCTATCGTCGCCGAGATTGCATGTTCTCGGTCACGAAAGTCGAACTCGGTGACGATGCTCGTGCAGCATCATACGATCAGATTGTTGATTTATTTGAATGAATTTGACTTGACAATCTTATATATTCGATCAAAATCTCATCGAGCTGCATTCATGCGATGCCGATAATAAGTTGACTCGAACGAGTCATTTTCGTCACCGAGATTACACATTCTCGGTGACCGTTGACAACTGCACTTGTTTGACGGGGCGTAGCGACCGAGCCGCTTTCGCACTCCTCGCACGACGTGGGTTTGTCTGTAAATCGCCGATGTCGTATAGTGCTTATAGTGTGATTCCTAAATAACATAAATTCAAAAAAAATCTAAGGCCGATATACACGAAACAAATTTGCGATCTCATATCTTTCTTTACAATATATATTTCTAGGAAGTCAGAAACATTGTAAAGAAAGATAAAAGTCGAAGATCGCTAATGGTTTATCTGTCGAATCGCCGATGGCGTATAGTGCCATCTATCGGTGGCACGCGCCGCACAGATGGTAACTCGTTGCGCGTGCCCCGTTCACTACTATGCCGACGCCATCGGAGTTCGCCAAAACCTTTCACATGCTCTTAATATATTGTTTCTTATAAAACCAAAGTCATTTTTTATATTTTATAATTTCCGTTTGATTAAATCAATCATTTCCATCTGTAAGAAAAATTAATCGGTTATGTCGAAATTTTGACCATGGTTTCGTTAGTTCCAACAATGAATTACGAATTGCAAGGATATTTGGAAACATCTTTTCTGTGTGCAGGAAAATTATTATTTCCCTTTATATTTGTATAGTCAAGCCGTGGTATATTAAAATCCCCGGGTCTGAGGGCCTATGGTCAGCGACGGTCATCTAGTTTTTAGGTTTTCGGAACGAGAATACTAGCAAAATGACATTTGGTGGTAATGTTTTTGTCAACATACATGAAATTAGGGTCAGCTGATGAAATAATATATATAGTATTTCACCAGCGACCGACAGCGATAGGTACGCCGTTAGCCCACGACTCAGGTGGTCTCCAAAGAAGGCACGGTCCGTACTTATGGGTCGGTAACAGCCGTGCACTAGTTGGCGCATCAAATGCTGACTGCTCGCTGATGACTCGCTCGCGTACGTGATTACCAACGCTTCCCGTGGCGCGCTATTCTCTCCGTGCCGCGGCGTATGTGTGTGCGTCTCACGGCCGCGCAAAATACTGGACTTCGGCGTCGTCTGACCAGGGTAAGGACTCGCCGAAATCGTCTTACATTAAGTGAATTCAATTTGTAATTTTCTTCTCTTTAAATTTAAAAAAAAATCGAGCCCCATAAAGAATTAAAAACATTGACGGGTTTTTGCACGTTCGAGGCGTCTGATAGCATGCTAGACTCGTGAAAAATGTCTTATATTATCAAAGCATTCTTCATGGCACATTTCTTAATCATATGCCGCAAAAATTGGTCGCCGTTAAATTTTTCGATTTTCATTGATTTTTTAATGACTAATTAATTATTCCCAAGATAAACACGCGGCCACATGCTGCAAGACGATGGTTTTCGGTTACACGGTATA
This sequence comes from Dyspetes luteomarginatus, assembly GCA_963669185.1. Taxonomy (NCBI): domain Eukaryota; kingdom Metazoa; phylum Arthropoda; class Insecta; order Hymenoptera; family Ichneumonidae; genus Dyspetes; species Dyspetes luteomarginatus. The sequence continues at coordinate 16,262,996 of OY769903.1, read as the reverse complement.
AAATTACATTGTTAAAAAAAAAAAAGTAGCCACCATGCGTTTATACGCCGAAAAATTCACTGGCTCCTGGACTACAGAGGGAAGGGTCGTAAAAACCCCAAAGGATATAACGTATGAATAACAGTACTATTCCACTAGCAAACGCCTAGCTGCTGCCTATTTGCGCGTCGAAGGTCGTAATTTCTATGACGTTATTTTAGGCTTCGTTTTTACATTTGATTCTAAATTCGAAAATATTGTTTTTCTGTACTAAATTTATTGTTCTTCTTAAATGTGTTGGATGCGTCTATTCTAGAGACAAATCATTTTTATACGTATAAACAATAAAATTAAAATATTTGCAACGTTCGATCTTCGGAGGTAATGGCTTTCAACCTCAAAGTATTTATATTAATATCTGCAAGAGCGTTATAAGTCTTGCTACCCAATTACCCAAAAATAGTCTTCTCGGTGAGCATTTTTCGACATATCTTATATCGAAATTATAATGATATCGTCGCTGCTGTTAAACTAATTTTTCATGGCTCGCAGTTACGAATGCCTCAACTATGCGTGTTCAATTTCGTGTCAAACGTCAACTAAGATGACCGACAATGATAGGTGCATGGTCGGCGGGCGGCTCTGGTGAGCCTCTAACGTCCGAGTTGAGCAGGATATGTCACTGCTAGTTATCAGACTGCTGGCCGCGTAGCTATGTGCCGGCTGGCGCATCGAATCGCTGATTGTGAGCCAGGTCATGTTCTGGAGCTTCGTGATTCCACGCAGGAACACCTGATTCCAAAAACCCGACTATATCAGCATACGTTTTCCTCAGTTTCCTTGGATGCGTATGGGAATCAGTCTAACCTAACATTTTCGGTTCTGCAACTCAATTTCCCCATACAAAATCTCCCCGAACAAAACGATCCAATTGAAGTCCCCAAAAATAAACTTGAATCAGGATGAAAAAACGTCTTGGTCCTCTGAAACAAGATGATCCAGTGCCAATCCCAACCCAACTCAATCAATCTCAATCTCTGTCACTGAAAAATGGCTACTGCGAAAGCTGAAATTAAAAGTAGTACTTCCACGTCAATGATGAAGTCTATGAATTTAAAAAATTACAAAATAAAAAAAAACTGCTGACTGTTCAATATTGAGTAACAAAATTGAATGGCAAAAAGAGTGGAATATTTGATAGCATATCAAGAATAATATGAAGAATCCATGAATTATTATTATAACAAATTTACGTAGCCAATACTTAAACTGCGTTACATAAACTTTGCGTGGAGTTTTGTACAATTTCCTAATATCTTCATAGACGGAGAGCCAGCGACATATTTCGCCAAGCGTTTTTAGTAAAGCTATAAAACTGCCAAACCCTATATATGGGATCCGTATTGTAAAAACCGTGAGGCTGGTAGTCCTGCCCCTCTGCGTTTGAGCACCTGCAGCAGGTCAAAAAATGCGATTTCGAAGCCGTTTCAATGAAGTCAGTTTTAACTCCCACGTAAAGATTCCCTGGTGTCCCCTCCGATTTCGATGAGCTTTGGATATATTGTCCTTGGTAAATAAAAAGATACCTATTTGTTTAAGTGCCCATAAGCGGATTTAAGGGGAAAAATCAGCCCCCAAAGTCGGGGGTTTTACGTGGTTGTTACGCTGTTTCACATAGAAGCAATGCTTCGGTCGACATGAAACAGCTGCAAAATGTTTCTCATGCTAAATAATTAAATTCCCATGCCCGACTCGAAAGATGTATTTTTATACTTGTTTCAATGTTACACATTTTCAATTAAACAAATACGAAATTAAAGAGCATAAGAAAACAATGATGACGAGTTTTTGCTTTTCTCCCATAAATGAAATTCAAGGGGTGAACCATCCTTCAAACGGAAAATGATCTTTTTTTGCACTAAAATAATTTTATTCGATAATTTTATAGCAACTGTTTCTAAACTTTTATACAGTCATTTTTATGTTCAAAAAATATCTGTTCATCAGCAATCGTTGTTAAATCCTAATGCTTCAAGCAATAATATAATAATATTATTGGTTCTTGGGTTGCTTCGTGGGGTGATCGAGGGATAATTGAAATATTGTGTTTCCACAGTAAGTATGGGAAAATTAGTTCACCCGCTTACGACAAGAGTGCATGGAAAGTGGGACGTGTAAATTTCATTATTTAGCATAAGAAATATTTTTAAATCGAATATAACTATTTTAGTGTAAAAAAGACCCTGTGAAGGGTCGTTCACCCCTTGATTTTGAACGACGATCAAGGGTTCTCCACAAAACGCACAATTTGAGCATCGATATTTATCAAAAATAAAAATTTGAGGTATAAGTTTCAACAGAATGTTATTATTATGTTTAAGGGTCAAACAGTTCATATCTGCAGCGGGCTGGAAAAGATTGCAACAATATTTGCTTTTTTTTTTTAAATCCAGGTAGAGACATTCAGCTCAATTTTTAGCTTTTGCAAACGGGAGATTTTTAAGCCTAATTCATGGGAATTTTTTTCTAATGTTTTTAGAGATTACGGATAACATATTTAACTCGGAAGATATGAAATTAAAAATGGCGGAGAAAGTCAAAATATTCAGAAGATTTTTTAAAGAAATAGTTTAATTAATGAAATTGATTAATTAATGAAGTTTAGTTTATAAAAATTGTAAGATTTTTTTTTAAATATGTCAAATTTTTTTTTGAATTTTTTGGACATTTAACGGAAATTTATGAATGTTTCATATATTGATGTTCCATATGGTATTAGATAATACAGTTAATTTAAATATCAATTAAGATCAACGAGTTACCAATCATTCGCGTATATTTCCAAGCTAAAGACAGTTTATACTCGTATTTGTTTAAATAAATTATATAATGTATAGATATTATAGTCAGGTAAGTGTTATTGTATATAAACAACAACACGTTATGAGTTAGCAAGCTCTTAGCACGATAGAAATTGATGATAAAAATAAATTAAAAAAATAAAAAAGCTCCCGACTGCAAAGCGTTCAATCACCAAGAAATTAATGCAAAAATTGAACTGAACGGAAATTGTAGGAAATCATTCATCAATCAGTGCCGATCACCCAGTGATCGGGTACTGATGCCGGACTGTGAAATTTAGGCATTAATATAAGGGAAAAATGCCGGCACTAACAGTTCCCATTATACTTTGTAATGTTCAAGTTTCTGTTACACTGGTTAGCACAATCTGCTCATAAATAATGGCGTTTGAGGGTTCTGGAGACGCCTCCCGACTGCAGTGAGAACGGTCGATTAATTATGCATTCCAGTCATGTGACAAAAAATTATTTAACTTCAATTGGGATGGAAATCAGGAGGATGCAATCCTTTCATAAAATATATTTTACAGCAGGTACATTATAGACAGAAAATATTGTACAGCAGGTACATGCAGGTACAGCAGGTACAATATTGTACAGCAGGTATAGACAGAGAATATTGTAGATGATTATTTCATCCTTTTTTACTTATGAAATTACTTTTTTTTTTTTTTTTGTTAAGAGGATGTGAAAGGTTTTGGCGAACTCTGATGGCGTCGGCATAGTAGTAAACGGGGCACGCGCAACGAGTTACCATCTGTGCGACGCGCGCCACCGACAGATGGCACTATACGCCATCGGCGATTCGACAGACAAACCATTAGCGATCTTCGACTTTTATCTTCCTTTACAATGTTTCTGACTTCCCAGAAATATATATTGTAAAGAAAGATATGAGATCGCAAATTTGTTTCGTGTATATCGGGCTTAGATTTTTTTTGAATTTATTTTATTTAGGAATCACACTATAGGCACTATACGACATCGGCGATTTGACAGACAAACCCACGTCGTGCGAGGCGTGCGAAAGCGGCTCGGTCGCTACGCCCCGTCAAACAAGTGCGGTTGTCAACGGTCACCGAGAATGTGTAATCTCGGTGACGAAAATGACTCGTTCGAGTCAATTTATTATCGGCATCGCATGAATGCAGCTCGATGAGATTTTGATCGAATATATAAGATTGTCAAGTCAAATTCGTTCAAATAAATCAACAATCTGATCGTATGATGCTGCACGAGCATCGTCGCCGAGTTCGACTTTCGTGACCAAGAACATGCAATCTCGGCGACGATAGATTTTCAAAATAAATTGTCGCTCTATACAATGTAGCGAGTTCATGCAATTACTGCTCGATTATATCGTTGAAATAAATCAACGAAAACATCGAGCGATTATGCATGAGCATCGGTACCAATGATGCCGGGCTTCCTAATGCCAAGGATGCCCCAAATGGCTCGATTTTGGCATCCGTCGTATTAAAAAAAAAAAATTAAAGTAAAATACAATTAAGGTTTTTATAAAAATAAAGTTTTTATAAAAATAAAGTTTTTATAAAAATAAAGTTTTTATAAAAATAAAGTTTTTATAAAAATAAAGTTTTTATAAAAATAAAGTTTTTATAAAAATAAAGTTTTTATAAAAATAAAGTTTATATAAAAATAAATATTGTTATTAATTATTTTCCTCTGCTACTTTAGCTCTCTCTCTCTCCCCTCTACCCCCCCCCCCCCCCAATTTCTCAAGAGAGAGAGAGGGAGTGAGAGAGAATGATAGAGAGACAGAATGATAGAGACAGAGAATTATAGAGAGAGAGAATGATAGAGGGAAAGAGAATGCTAGAGAGAGAGAGAATGATGTAGAGAAAGAGAGAATGATAGGAGAGAGAGAATGATGGGAGAGAGAGAATGATGGGAGAGAGAGAATGATAGAGAGAATGATAGAGAGAATGATAGAGAGAATGATAGAGAGAATGATAGAGAGAATGATAGAGAGAATGATAGAGAGAATGATAGAGAGAATGATAGAGAGAATGATAGAGAGAATGATAGAGAGAATGATAGAGAGAATGATACAGAGAATGCTCCCACGCGCGTGGGAACCCAAACCCACCGACTTAAAAAGCAACGGCTAATGGTTATTGTGATACTAATATATGACACGGTTTTTCCTTATTTTTTACTGATTTGAAACGTTATTCAACGAGGGAGATTGCAAGAATCTTACATTCTTGTTCTTACCCGAGTCTTGCATGACTTGGTCTTGCATACTCAGTCTTGGTCTTGGTCGTGCAGAAAATGCAAGATTGCAAGGCCATGGCCGATTTCGCGTAAATAACGTTGCTCAATAGCCTATTTGTATAGAAAGTTTGAGCTCGATAGCTGGAAATTTTCGAAAGTTAGAGAGATCACACCCTCCTTTCGAAAAATTCAAACTACCATAAAATGAGACACCCGTTAGCTATCTGGGCAGAAATTGCAACAAACTGAGGTGGTTCGCGGCCCAACTTGTGTGCAAAGTTTCGGCAAGAGCGGTGGAGCCGTTCTCGAGATATGGCTATTTTAATTTTTTACAAGTTCATCAGATATCCACACACACATAAACACTCACATACGAACTTTTTTTCTAAATATGATTTTTCTGAAATATGAAAAAAAAAACTCGAAAACAAAGCTTCCTCTATGAGGAAGCAAAAGGAAGAAAAAATCCCTTACATACTCTGAATACAATAAATATGACGGGACAGCGTGCCAAAGTTTATTTTTGCAGATGCAGAAATTTTCAAGTTCATCAATAAATTTCAAAGGCTTTTCACGCGATTAACGTGACTACCGGTAAAGATCTCTTCATTGAAAAAATAATTCTATTTGTAATGGTCGATGGATTAATTGACCCCTAGTTTACGTAAATATAAAGAAATAATTAAAAAAATAAGTTTGTTTCGACGTACAGGAGTTAGAATGTTAAAGTATTTGCAATGAATACCTCTATCTTCGTCGGTATCAGCAATGTGAACCCAAACCCCCACATTTGGCCGTATCGCTCCTGTGCGAGAGAGCGCACCCATCCCCCCCAGCTGCGAGTGCGAGTGAAATAGCATCATCGTCCCGACTCAGTAGGTGGAGCCAACGCAGTTATGCAGCCGCTCACGTGTCTGTACGTGAGCGCACACATGTAAACTCGACGCTAGCGACATCTTACCGTTGCGGTGAAAGCTTGTCCTAGCACCCCAACTTTTTTGAAACCAAGCAGGCTTTGTGCTTCTATAGACCTCTACCTTCGTTGGTACCAAACAGGCTATAGGCTTTGTGCTTCTATAGACCTCTATCTTCGTTGCTTCTATTTCGGTTATGGGCTAGTACTCAGTTGTCAAAACAGATTTTGCGTGAGTCATTGTGATTGCGAAAGAAAGCTGCATTTTTACTCTGGTCTCAAATATCTCCAAACGGTTGACTTTTCGGGATAAAATTAATATCATAATTATGATAATTAGCACAGAAAATATTAAACGGTAATACAAAATTTGTGATGGTAATTTTTCTGTCGATAGATAGCGCCACTATTAAAATAAGTACTTCATTTTGTCGACCGAGGGCGCTAGTGTGAAGATCTTGTAATATTTGTAGCTAATGTATACTGCCGTTTTACCTATTTTTCTTTTCCTCGATATCTCATTGATTACGTTTATACGATGCGCGGTATCATGGAGGTTCTCATTGTACTATTGCCGATGTAGTAAAATCGGCATTAGCGTGCCGTGTAAGCGCCCTGCGTATTGTACCTGGGATAACTAATGTTGGCTGATATTGCTGTGGAACGTGGAATATATGGAACGTATGGAATGAGAGGGGCGTAGTGCGTATAACGGCGCCCAAATAAGGGAATGGACAACAAAATTCTGAGCCAATTTTCTAAAAAGTCCTCTATCTCAGCGATTTATTTATGTACTTGAGCGATGTATGTTCTCAATCGTTGACTGTCACTAACAGAATCGATGTGTCAAGTTCTGTTAAGACAACTTCTGCTGTTTCTGAGACCACTGGAGAGCAAATTTATATTACAAACTGAAATCCCCTTTTTAATGGCAGGGACATTGAATTTTGCGTTTTGCCGAGAATCACCCTTATGGGAAAAAAAACAAAAATCCGTCAACTCTGTTTTCTTATGCTCTTTAATTTCGTATTTGTTTAATTAAGATCAGTTGATAATTCATTGTGTAACATTGAAAAAAGTCTAAAAATAAATCTTTTAAGGGGTAGATAGTTCACTCCCTTCCAAGAAGGGTGCGTGGAAAGTCGGACATGGGAATTTCAGTATTTAGCATGAGAAACATTTTGCAATTGGTTTCATGTCGATCGGAGCACTACTTCTATATGAAACGCGTAACAACCACCCAAAACCTCCAACTTTGGGGGCTGATATTCCCCCTTAAATCCGCTTATGGACACTTAAAAAATGGTATCTCCGTATCTGCTAAGGACTATAACATATCCAAAGGTCATCGATATCGGAGGGGGACACCTGGAAATGTTTCCTTGCAAGTCACCCAAACGTCGTTTTACATAACGTTATGGATACCACGACATGAAAGCCTGATTAGCGTAAAGGAACTTTTGTCAGGTCGGGCCCGTCTCCCGAGTGTATAAAAATCATGAATTTTTGTAATAAATAACTAACATTGCTTCATGATTCTATAAATTATTTTACTCTTTTTAATTTTATTGACTAATTGCGGTTGGGAGTTTGAAAAATAAATGTATGTGTTACTGTCACTACAATAGAATCGAATGGTCAAGGAGGTATTCATTGGTCTGTTAATTATATCCTCTGAATCAAAACATGGAGTGGCTCTCGTCGTTCTTGTCTTTTTCGTTGCCGCGGGGCTGCTTCGCTCATTATGGCCGCACAAGCGAGTTGATGTGTGGCACCAGATTTCTACGAAGTGTGTCCAGTACATCGTATTGATCGGTCAACAAATGGTTTGAACGAGTTGGCGCGTGGCAGCAAATTCACACGAATATTATCTAAATATACTGCTTACCGCTTAGGGAAAAATCGTGTCCGCGAACAAGATGGTGGAAAATTGCGAATTATATCGTCGGGACCCAAAAATATATTCTTTAAATATAAGTGCTCATAATTCTACGTGGAAAAAATATTTTTGGTCGGCTTCAGCGACAGATATCAAAAAACAAAAGAGTAATGTCTAGGAAATTTCATCATCTTTGGAACGACCTGGTGCAAGAGGATGGCTTGGTCGTGTACAAATTGAGGCAGCGTGATCACGCGAGTATACATCGAGAATCTATACTGACGGCATGAAAACCCCGAAGTATACGGTTTAAAAAGCACGTCGAGGTGATAAAAAAAAATCGATAAAAATATCCATTCAACAGGGATATCAATAGGTAGGGGCCCGGGCCTGGCTCTGAAGCGAAAGAAGTGAACATCGCCACGCGACTCGCAAAAGAGTTCCTGCGATATCACGATATTCTATGAGTTTTCCGAATTATTTCTTTGAGGTGAATGAGGTTGATTCCGGTGATGCACCAATAATAATTTTAATCGATGAAACCCCACCTACAATATGCACAACATCCCAATCTTAACGTTGAGGCCCTTCAATACGAGAAATTTCTAGAAATATTGCACTATCGTGTGATACCTGGATATAATCTCCTAGCAGGGATGTCACGACAACAATCATTCGAAGTCTGAGGAAATTGGGAAACACGATTGCACGACAAGGTTTAATTGAATCCATTTACGAGTTTCCGTGTAATCCCGTAAGAACCGAGTTTTGCTTCCTGGGGCCACATCTTCTTCTAGAGTAGTCCTGCCAGAACGTCTCCGGGGAGTTTTCTTATCACACGATGTGCCCTTTCGATTGGTATGCATCGTTGAAGGGTTTTCAAGGCTCCAGTATCGATTTTCACCGTTTTCTTGCGTGTTCCATCCTCTCGCAAACCATGAAAAAGCCACCCCACATCATCACGCTGCGTGTTAGCGTTGTATGCCGAACACAAATTTGCAGCTCTTGATACCGTTCTCCTTGACGCCGTCTAACAACGATACCATCGTGCGTCATTAGGCTAAATCGAGTCTCATACACGCCATTCGAATCCTGACCCTGGGGTCCATTAATGCTATTCGGCGATAAGAAGTCGATCTTCACGTGCAATTGTGTGTTCTTATCCTCCACTACGCTGGCGTCGGTTTGTCGCATGTTCCTTTTGCCACCAACGTCACAAACGCATTATCGTAGAGGCATTTCGGCCTCCGCGCCAGACAATATTACGGTATGACGGTGGATCTACAGGAGGCCGGTACCTCCCAAAGGCCCACTATACGACCTCACTCAAGTTTCGAGACTTGCCCATACGAAGCTCGCTATCGACGGCGGGATTTTGTAGTTACTGACTAGTATACAATACTACTCTCGCTGAGGCCACTAAACGCAATATGATGCAACCACTATACAAGTAAACAAGTAGGTTATCTCAATAACTATACGTTCGATAGATCTGCAATTATGGTCGTTTACTGCATTCACAGGTCTATTATACAATTTTCATTGAAGTTGCGCCAGCTCATCTGGGTGTTGCAATTTCAATAAACAGCAGTGTATTTTCATAAGTTTAACCCTTCCTGGTCACCATGGATTAAAATAACCCCGGGTTGTTTTTTTTAGGCGATCACTAGCAGAATGATTTTTATTTGAAAGTAGATCATCTTAAAACTCACCTGCAAATTTCAGTTAAAAACGTGAAAAAATGAAAAAGTTATAATTTATGTAGTGTTAAATTTTAACCGTGCCCTAACGAACTATATTTAATTTCAAAGTACGTAACCACGACGGGTTAAATACTTATTTCAATGCTTTTTTGGAGCCAGTAGTCTATGTGAATTAAAGAAGCTGGCCCTATCCTCTTGCGCTGGAATACTCATTTCGCTCTTCGTCGAAATTGACATCTCATGACAAGAAGAGCAAGCAGCCGAGAGTGAGTGAGTGAGGGAGCGAGCGAGCGGCGAGGGAGAGAGGGAGAGGGCGACAGACAGGCAGATAGACAGACAGACGGCACGAGAGAAATTCCAAATATACCTCGGGGTTATCGTTACAATGGAAAGTGTTTGTATATTTATTCAATTGCATAAAGTCATGGTATATGTTTTATAATTGATATATGAGAAATTACAAAGCCATATAAAACCGACAGCGCTAGGTACAGCAACGGACAGTACTTGGTGCGGTTACTGCTTAGCCGTGCGCCGGCTGGCGGATCGCATCGCTGAGAGGCAGATAATCTTTACAGTGTCTAGTGATTCCCTGTCGAAACACAGAACTCTGTTGAAAGAGCCAACTGTATCGGCACAGGTTCTCCACAGTTTCCACGTGCCTCAATTTCGTGCGAATGCGATACAGTAGTTGGGTCTAAGTCGGCTGTGGTTGCAATCCTGGGGGGTTATTCAAAAGTGGAATACGGAACGAAAGGGGAATGGGGATTGTGAAAAGCGTAGGCCCCATACACAGGAAGAAATATATACAAAGCCACATAAACGGTAACTAAAGTGGTTAATATAACCTGATATTTTTGCAATCTAATTAAATTATATTACTCCATAATATATTTCGATGGCCATAGATATTTTATCCCGTGGGAAATTCAAGCAAAATAGGATGAACAAATTTAGAAATGCTAGAATAATATTCTGGAAGATACTGTTAGGGTTATTTAATTCTTGATAAACAATAATTTGAATAAATATGGGAGAATATGTATAACAAAAATTAATACCGATGGTTGCTCTAGTGGTTAGCATGCTCACCTTCAAATCGGAGCATTCACAAGTCGACAGTTCGAATCCCGGCCTCGTACTCTCGTGGAAAATAAAAATATGTACGTGGCATAGCTCTAGATATATATTCAAACCATCTGCGTGTATCTGTACATGTATACGTCATGTATATATAGCTGTCGTCCAATGTTAACATTCTCTACGAGGGGCGACCTACCTCCGGAACAGTGAAGCGAACCAGAGACCGACTGTATCGGCACACATGTTTGTTCTGTGGCCAATGTCATGAGAAATATGGAGGTGGAAGTCGACTGATGCTGTGCTAATTGCGGGGACTGGTTGCTGACCCGGGCCGACCCTGTACTAGGCGTAATGCCTGTAAGCCGGGGGAAATGTATTTAGAAAAAATAAAATTATTCAAAATCGCAAGAACAAAAAAAATATGGGATAATATATGTATCGAAGAAAAATGAATTAAATTGAATAAAATCCATTCCGCCGATTTAAAAATTCGTCGATCATCAAAATAGATTTTATTTAATGCAAATAAATGTTTTAAATAAGATTAATTCAAATTGAAGGGTCCAGGGGAAAAACCACTTCAGAACAATTGTTTACAAGTTATTGTTGCGCTAATGGGTAGGTTATTATAAAAGCGACGGGTTCACTGACTCGGGAAAAACAAACGGTTATCCTCATTGGGGTTGACTGCGTGGGCTAAATAAATCGTTATATTACTCTGCCCAATTTCACGTGTGAAGTCTTTCTAGCTTTGGATAATCCGTATATCATATATACGTACATACCTACCACATTAGGCGGTATAGTATTTTTTCTGTTATAAAATGTGAGGCGCCACACCCGATGCTTGCCGTGTTAAACTATGCAAGAAAGTTTCCTCTTATCTCTCGCATCTAATGTATACATGAATAATCTCAAATATTCATGACGAAGAAGACCCTCAAGTGGTGTGGGCTCGTAGTTTTTTCATTCGAACGATACGACTGTACGTCCAGCTTCGTTTGCATTTCAATCGAGATCATCAATTGTATATTATTTAAAAAAACAATGGTATATCCGAATTTGTCGAATTTGTCAGCACATTAATAAAATTGGAATGTTGTTTTCTTTTTTTCTTACCTCGCTCGGTATAAAAAGTCAACAGAGTGACTTGAATATTTGAACATACATTTTTAAGATAACGCTTTTATTTTTATACGCACTATCAAATCAGCGATAAGACAGTTCCTCATTTAACATATGTATATGAATCAGAATCTAAATTATATTGTCGTGCATGAGGACAGTAAGTGGCCATCATGAACGTCGTACACAAAAAGGAAACAAATTTGTCAGGCCATGATTACGTCAGGGAAATGAGAGGCTTACGTAATAATTTAGTTGGGTGCACCAAGGCACATGAGCGCAGCTGATGAAACGGTGAGCGAATCACACATACCGAGCTAGGTAGGCGAGCGGAACGACCAGAATCTCAGAGGGGATCGTAATACCGTCAAAGGGCTGAGAATATGTAAATACATGTGAAAAAGTAGGGCAAAACAGACCTATCTGGGACAACGGACAAACTCAAACCCAAATCCTAACCCAAAAATCATGTTCCAATGCCGAAATTGGTTGCATACGAGTAGTTGAAGTTTCTTCAGTTATGTTGGCAGGGACGAAAAAAATATTAGTAGGAATATCAGGATATGCGTGATTCCGCATGAAATTTAACTGTTCTCCGCCAAACCCTCGGATTTTGTTGAAATTCGAGCATTCTGTAACGTTTATTCTGACAAATTTGTCAAGTTACCTTATTCACCCGTTCGTTTTTTTTAGATATGGTACGTAATCGAAGTGTTAGTCGAACAGTTTTTTAAATCAATATATCACGCAACCTATGAGAGGTTTTTTTAAAGTGGAAACCCCTGAATTCAATCGAGCATTTTTTGTTTTGCAACGAAAATTGTTCAAATGGCATTGTTATTAAACACTAAAATTAAAATAATCAAAACCGAAGTACCCAACCTTTTGAAAATCCGAAAATACTAAATTCTTTTTCGATGTACTAACTCTTATCGATTTATGTTTTGACTCCCTCTCTGTTGCCTCCATCGAGAAAATAAACAATGAATATGTTGCGCTCGCCGTTCCGAACGGGCTGCTGCCCGCGCCCGAGCCCCGAGTCATGTGCCCTGCGGGGGAATTATGGGTATCCGGTCGACCGCCGCATGATACATAACCTCCGTTGAAATTTATTATCTCAGACATTCTTAGACATTCACAATTATTTTATCATCCAAAGCCACGAGGAAGAATCGATCTATACGCCTATTATTCATCTTGTATTTACAATCAGACCTCAAACACTGCTTTACTTCAGGCACTGACTAAGCTTGTACCTCGGGCACTGACACTTTCATACTCTCTCGTCAGGGACGTCGTGCGAATAAGGTGCTTAATCACAGCTAGTTTCCATGGTACAGCTCTTCGTCCATAGGTTACTTAACTTCCAATATATGTATACTCCTATATACTGACGTATTTTGTTTGCATGTAAAAAAATATTTATTGTTCTTAATTTAAAAAATAAAGAAAAAAAATACCATGCATTTTTATTTCTAATGTAATGAAATGTTTTATCGATTTTAATAGAAAGATAATATATTTAGTAAAGCTTATCGTTAGTGCATTAGGTAAAGGAAAACAATTGCATGAGGAATACGTTTGCATTAATATTACCAACGAAGATAGAGGTCTCTATCTTCGTTGGTAATTCGTTTTTTATTTTGTCAACGCCTGAGGTCCGATTGCATTACGTTTTAAGAGATATGGGCGTTGTCGGAAACTCTGGTGTTAAAAATTTTTTAAAAATAAAAACTTTTATCTATACAATTTGGAATAAATTAGTCATAACCCATACATAGCAACGGTATTTAACGATTACGAGTCATAGGTCATAATATGCAAGTAACATCGATCGACGGAAACCACAAGAACGTCATAGGGTTCCAGCCCTCGGGAATGGTTCTCGATGTCCAGCAAAGCGTCATGCCGATTATTCCCGTTCACTTATTCTCAACTATTATAACATTGATAATGATCCTTTGTCAAGTTCGTCTGCTACAATGATATACATGCACTAGCTTATTATGGAATGGAAAGACCTGGCAATGCCTTAACACCCAAACCTTAACATGATATTATACGGAGGATATTAATTGCCGTAATCCTTAACGGTGCAGTTAATAAACCGACCATTATTAGTAACTGTTAAATCGTAATTACACCCGTGATTCTCTCATAATTACTCGAATATGTCCCAGTATTTTTATGAATTATCATTTCCGATTCGAAAAGTAAATGGACGAATTAGAAAGAGTACGATCGATACATCTTAGGGCATGCCAACGCATGAACACGTTTTCAATGTAGTTGCATTAAAAATAGTAAAGCCATGCTGATAGTTTTGTAAAAACCAAATTGCCATTCTAAACCATGATCTTTGCCATGCGCGTTACATGAAAAACATCTTCAGCGCGACGGAATGTATCAGAAAAAATATGCGACATATAAAGTCGGACCTCGATTGAACGGATGAAACGGGACCGGAAGTCCATAGAATCGAGGTCGTCTAAGCCAAGTCCCTACAACGCATCAGGCTGCTTCACGGGGTTGTGTATTCAACTCCGTTGCGCCTAACAAAATTTATGAGTCCCAGACTTACAAAATAATTTTGTAAGTTTCTACGTTAATTTCTCATCAAATAGATGAATATTAAGAATTTTCATTAATATTCACATGAAAATAATTCATGTTTAAAATTATTATTTAAAAAACTTTTTAGTCATTCAGCTTTTAAAATCGAAGTTTTTCGTGAATAAATATACAAATTTATGTAATACTTCGTAATACATACGGGCTCCAGGATTATTATTTCAGAATACACGCGATTATTTTTTAACAAAATCTTCTTTAATAATTGTTCGAAATATCACAGTACACAACAAAACATAAATTATAATCAATGATTCAAAAGTAAGTGAGAATAAAATAACAGCCATGAACATATCACACAGGAGTTTCTTTTTTATACTAAATCTCTTTCTCCTTCGGCAACATTCTGAATCTTTTTCAAACATTGCAAATCCTCAGGCGTACAATTCTCGCGGTCTTCGAACTATGCGAGGATATCACTAATAGCCCGCACGATACGTTCTTTTTCTTTTTCTTCGTCATCTTCTTATAGTATTTTTCGTTTTGACTTCTCTGAAGTGATGGTCATATCATCGTTTCGTACAGCATGAATAATCTCCTCATTGAAGGGCGACCCAGAAAGACCAAGATCCTCATTAACCCATGAGACAATTTCGTACTCTGATATCTCAAATTCCGAAATCTGCGCAAATATCGTTCGTATATCGGATTGAGCCTCATGCTGCTTACGATTCACCATCTCGTTGAGAACAATTTCTCCATCGGTAGATTCGTGGGGAATAAAGCTTCCCAAGCTTTCGACATATCAGTTTTTGAGCAGTTTTTGAGGGTTAATTTGTTGAGAAATTCTTCGACTAAACACTCGTGTTTAAACAGCATGCGGGCAAGAGACTTTCTAAATAGTTTTTTTTACAGTTTCGGACACCCTGCTCCATCGGCTAATTGCCGTAATAGTCGAGGGAAAATATTTAACGACAAAGTCTTGGCCCACAGCATTTAATATATCGAGTATGGGATGCGATGGAGCATTATCAAGAAGTAGTAACACTTTTTGCCATGATTGTTCTTTCTAGTTTTCTCGGCTTCGACGAGAGGAATGAATTCGTTGGTATAACTGTGGCAAAAAAATAAGAATCCTTGAAAAAACAGCACTTATTTCCGATTAACCAACGAACAAATTATCAAATTATAGTTCATTTAATGTAATTGAGTTATATAGAAGACATGAAAATAAAATTGTAAAGCAATGGCATATATAAAATCTTGGAACTTTGTAAAAAATATTACTCAAAGAACGTCGAAAGATTGAAACATTATCAATAATGATAACTGAAGTATTTATTTTGTACTGAGTTGATCGCTACAAATAAGTTCCGATTTTTAACTTGTTATAGTTTTTTAAGGGGACCGGTCATCCTTTCAAGTAAAAAAAAAATCGATTTTTGGTTCTCATTTTAATCTTAAAACCCTATTGGGAATCGACACGGAGGCGTGGCATATCCAATATGGCCGCTCTTTGCCAGTTAGCCGTAGTCGTTAACACGGAAAATATTAGTGAACTATGTATTATTACATATTTTTTGCGGATTAAATTGTTTCAACGATATAATCATATAATTATGCGGCTTACTGCTGCTAGTGTTTGTGCGTGGGCAAACACTACTGTCACAAACAGAAATTTTGTTGAAGGAGAGAAAATCCTCAACGCAGGTTGGGGAAACTACAGAAGCTTTTAATGAATGTCTCTTTGATGGAACGTTTGTTGTAGAAAAAAATGACGTAAACACTTATATGATAATCATTCTACAAGGCTAATCGGGATCCTCTACTTCTAATAGTATTGTCTCCCCCATAGGAAAGAAGTCCATGCTAGACATATCAAAGATATATCTTGATCATGCTGGATATATTTTTACGAAAACTTCTATTTCCTGGAAGAAATATCCCAGCGTAAAATATAAAGGAAATTTGGCTTAGAAATATCTGAAATATATTCTCGATGTATAAAGGGACGAAAAGTACTATATTTTGGATACATCTTCGTGTACATCTCTGCCGTGGGAATAGTATAATCTACACTGAATTGATATAAGTTGAGCAATTCAAGCTGAAATGATATAAGTTGAGCAATTCAAGCTGAAATGATATAAGTTGACGCAGTGACGGGTTTGCCAATTTATTTTGCTTGTTTCCAAGCTTTGAATTTGCCTATATTTTATACCTCACCAAATTTATTTGTGATGGCAACAAATTTTTATCCAGGTTTCGGAAATCTGTGGAATCTCACAGTTCCATCTCTTTTCCCGATGTCTCGAACACCCGTATACAACGCAAAACGATTTATCCTTTATTGCGTGTGGTGAAAACCTCATACATTCACCCATCTTTTACGAAGTTTGTTTATTAATTTTTTTGTCATATATCGCCGATAAATTCTAAACTGAGAGCGAACAATCGGCTAGAGCTCGCAAAATGCGACATATTCCCCACGAATAGCTGACAGTGACTGGCATATAGTAGTACTATATTTTGCCGCGAGAGGTTGGGGTACAACATGTGAGTTCCCAACATTTTCCGAACATTTTGAGCTCAACCCAACTCAAAATTCATACAATTGACGAAATGGCAGCAGTTCTAATAAGATGTGTGCGAGCAGAGCGCACGCGGATTGAAAGGTGAGGCTTAACTGCAATCGCGTTTATCTCAGAACTACATTTTCGGTCAGGCTTCGCACGATAACTCCGGAACCGCTCGTACAATCTGGCTGCGATTTCGTGTACATTCTCTCACTATTAGTAATTTTCGTAGCAAAAAAGGGCTGAAAATCAATAAAAAATCGACAAAAAAACGCTCACAAGAGTATATTTTCAAGAATATAGTCTGAAGACGAAAGCTTGTAGTTCCTGCGATGATTACTACCATACTGAATCGGAATATATCTGGTTTTTGAAAATTGAACCATAGACAACCTTGCTTCGATGTGAGAAGTGTAGGCATGTGCATAACGCGGCTACTATTTGAAGGTGTAATATCTTTGACGATTAACAATGTTTTTTCTAGGTCAAGTGCTCACATTACAGGTGAAAATAGTACCTTTAAGCCATATATTTTTTACTTCCTACCAAAAATTCGTCTATCAACGCTGGTCGGTGCAGAATGACTCTGAAATCGCTGCTAAAAGGGTGACCAGTCCCGTTAATCGATCTAAAATGTTAAACATAATACAAATATAACAAGTTATCATTGGCACACCATTAGCATAGGCGCAATCGACAAGTTATCATTAGTACACAATTGGATGTACCGGGCACTTGATTGCGCTTCGTAACAGACTGGAAGACGTTCTTGAAACATCTCGGTTTTTTGTTCTTTCCGATGATTAGGATGGGAATCTTGTGTGAGCCGAAAGCATTGGCGCAAAACAGTACTGATCGACCTCTCTGACTCGATCTTTGTTTATTTTGCATCCCGGAGCTACATTTTCATCCCTATCGACCAAAGTTTTTCATGGCAAAGATTTCCAATTGAGTTCCGTTTCATCAGCATTATAAATGTTGCTTGTCACGTAACCATTTTCTTCGACATATTGTTTGAAGTCAGTAATAAATGCATCCACTGACTCCTTGTCACTTGAAAGCCTCTCTCCTTGTATTGGCAGGTAACGAATACCGTATCGTCGCTTAAAATTATTGAGCCATCCATGGCTTGCCTATATAAAGAACAGTAAATATTCACAATAAATCTAGTATACAGTGTAATGAATTTGTCTTATAAATGTACATATGTGAAACGTAGGGGCATAAAACATTTTAATTTATTTTTAGGCAGCGAGGAAAATGCACAATGAGCCAAAAAACAAAACTTTTTATATACAGTACTGGTCAAAAGTTTTTGATCATTCTCTAAAAATGCAGAAACATGAAGACGTCGTCCGAAAATCACGAAGGAGAGGATATTTTAAGGAATCCAAACTTGGGAGAACCAATGTCTGAATTTCTGCTTTATTGTATAATAGAAAGTGTTAACGTTTCAAAATAAAATCGGTTTGACTCACTGAATTAATAACGTCTAGTCTAGTTAATATTAATAGTTAATATTCTAGTTATATTAATGAATTTCCCGTGATCCCTAAGTTGATCCATAACTTTCTACCGGTACTGTACATATAATAATTATTGAAAATATATAATTATTTAATAGCATTAGTTTACATAACTTGAACGTAGGATCTTCATTTAATTTTTCGATTAAAATCAAAGCTTTTTCACACAATAGCGGGCCGCTAATCGGTTTGCCAAGGTTTGCCATTTCTTTTTTTGACAAAACCACATATATATTACTTATTCCGTACTCCAGTGTTTCATGTTTTGCCGTCTTAAAATTCTTTTGCTGTAGAATCTGCGTTGAGGTGTCGATGACACTGCAAGAGCTCGGAACATTTGATTTTACTTTATATTTTTGAGTTTATAGATAAACGAGCGTGAGACACCGTATGGCTGAGCAACGTCCATTGAGCGTGTGCCTTTATCGAACTTATCGATTAAATTAATTTTCTCACAGTTCGTTGACTATTTTTTTTGTGCTCTCTTCGGTGGCTCCATTATTATTATTATTTAACACTTATTGAAGATAATAGTACATAATATTACAGTTAAACACGTGCTTTGTATATATGTTACAACTTATATAACTTATAAAGAGGGCCTAACGGATCCGGCGATGAGACGCTTTTTATTGTACGCTATACGCTACGACTACGTATCAAATCATGTTCTTGACAGTTTCCCGATTGGACCAACTATATCCGATACCACATTGCAACGAATGAGCACATATCCGAATAACAAAACCCCGACTAGGCTGTACAATCCCGACGTAGATAATATACATAGTCCAATAAACAATAATGCGACAACAAACAATGCGAAGAACATAAGTTCATAATGCAATAATTTACGTGCGCAATTTTTTTATTAGGAATGATTAAGAGGTGCCCTCTGAGTGTAAATGCAAGTTGGCGCGGCGGAACGGGAGAGTTTTTGTTTCAGTCGCCATTTTGTAAAACACGTTTTATCAAATATCTCATCAACGGTGCATCCTACGGCAAAAATAGTTATAACCTTTTTCATAGAAAACAAAATTCCCTACATTTCTTATTTCGACCGTTTTTCGGTAAAACTCATATTTTTCAAGTTACTAAAATTTCGTGATGGTTTTCACGAAAAATCTCGTCAACGGTTGATCAAACCGTAAAAACAGTTACTATAAAACTTGTAGAGAAAATTGTGTAAAAATTATTAATCATCGCTAGAGAGTTGGAGAATCCCCGTACCGGCGAATACAGAATGTACCTTCAAGTGCAGATTCGGCTTGAATATGCGACGTACTTATTACGGCTGGAAGAAAACAGATCGTGGGACCAATAGCGAGCCACGCTCTGCGCCGAACAAAACAGGGCAATCGGAGAGCAGTAATAGTGGTTTGGTCGTGGGTGACAGAAAGGCATTAGATATACGTGTGAGCGGTAGTGCACACAAGGAGTATATGCGCCGACAGCGCCATCCGCCAACGTCCACCCGTAAACGAACGTGCCGTTCGAATCGTCGGGGGAGAAATTGACGAACGAGAAGATAATAGGTAATAGATTTCTTACCACAATTTTCTGACTTTCTGGAACGTTTTAAATAATTTCCCGTGAAAATCTCAAGACCATTATTTTTTTAAGAAAACAAATCTATCTCTTAAAATTCTATATGAAATAAAAGAATGAAATAAGAAAAAAATTGTTAAAAAGAACTCTTGTGTATAAAATGTTGAAATTGGAATCAGTAAAAACGTCCGAATATATTACTTTGATGCACTTTCAGGCCTAATGAAGTAAAAAAAAACTTAAAGAAGAATAAAATTTAAAAAAATTAAAGGTCCGACTGCAAAACTTTAACTCACGAACGTTTCATCAGGCAATAAGGTCCAAAAAGAATGAAATAACTTTTAAAAACCAAAACTTTAATTAATACATAAATCAGTATTTAATTTACACTATGCAGTAAAACACAAAATATATACAAAGATGCTGAGTTAATAATCATTAGCAACGCTACGTCGCACCCTCGCGTATGCATTGTTTAGAAAAGATAGGATAAATTCAGAGCCAGACGCTTACGCAGTACTAGATGCCGACGCGGTGAAATCTTTCATGAGACTGCCTGTTCGACGACACGACTCTCCAGGACGCGACTCTAGAGTGTCACTCTTTAGATTTTCGAAAAATGGGGGGAGTGCGCGGTGAAAGTTTGTAACGAAAGTTTTGGTTGGTTAGTTGTGTGACGCCGGCATCCTTCCCCGCGCAGGCGAGGCTGACGCGAAAGTCGAGAATTTTTTCCTTCAACGTGAAAAGCTGCTCTATTGTTCTCGAGCGCGCTGGCGCACTTGAATGGGTCATAAAACATTTAGCTTGCACATCCGAGCCAATCCAGCGCAAAAAAATAAAGTCTTGGCAAGAGTCTTCGAAGAGTCATGGCGAAAGTCTTGGGTCTTGGAAAGAATCTTATAAAAAGTCCGCTGTAGTCTTGCTAGACTCTCCCAAGACTTTTGCAAGACTCTCCCAAGACTTTTGCAAGGCTTTTGTCAAGACTCTCCCCAAAACTCATTTCATGAATCGGAAGATAAATGCCCAGAATAATATGGGTAATATGTTCCGTTGTCCCGCAATTATACAGAAGCTTAGATAATATTTCACATATGAGCGCGAGTTCCGCTGTTCACCATTTAGCGGGACCTCCTCGTATTACGGCCTAGACATCATAAATATTTTCTAAAACTTATCGATATTTATGATACGAAGATGAGAAATGCATTTCATATATTAAATACGAAGATATAATTGCAATATTGTCCTCTCAAACTACGACGTCTTAGCGGCAGAAGCAGTATAGTCCAGTAGAAATGTCATTGCAAAGTTTCAGTCAGTTTTGTCATTGTTCTTTTCTACATCTTAGGGGTGGGGTGTAGTTTAAATCCAGATTAATTTAAAGGGTGATTTTCGTTTTTTAACTAACTCGCTTATTATCAACTTTAGAGTGAAAATGTTAATATCCAAATTTGTGGAAAATTTAATTTTCTATAAGTTTGGTCCTTACCACTTTTACCCTGAAATCGATATTTATGGAATTGAGTTTGAAATAGGGGTGGAAATTGTTTTTTTTTTAATAACTCACTTATTTTTTACATTAGCATAAAAATGTAATAATAATGTAATAAAATAAAATGTAATAATAAACAGAGTTGTAGGGAATTCAATTTCCTACAACTTTGGTTATTACCATTTTCACCCTAGGTTCGATATTGACAGCGTTAGACTAGAAAGGGGGGGTTAATTTTTGTTTACCTTGTGTATTTTTTATTTCGGCGTACAAATAAATATGAAGAGCGTTAAATTACCCATTAATTCTTCGTTTTTTTGATGGCCCAGTCAAATTTTTTCATAATTGCTTTCTTCTCCGTTTACGTCAAAAATCCGAGTTTTTCAAACTCTTAATTTAAAACGCAGAAAGAGGTTGCGTCGGTCATAACTGATTCGCTGTGGTAAAGGAAAAATTCTCCAACTACCACACCTAGAAATCCGTTTCGATCGCAACTGTCCGTTTTCGAGGCTAATCGTGAGGAAAATTACTCAGGATAGGGCGAGGAATGCTTTGCAAGAAAAAAACGGAACGATTGGACAAAAGGTGGGGTTTAAATGAACGGAAGGTATTGGTTATTTGGAAATGAGGAGAATGACGAATTTTTCCGGTATAATTGAAAGACGATAATATCGAACGAATGAAACAATCAACAGAGGAAAAAATTAGTTACTCAAATCTTAAATTCCCAAAAATTGGTAACACGTAATGACAAAACTCTTTTACCTCCTTCGATGAACGGAAATAAAGACGGAACGATGAAAATTAACAAGATGACTGGTGATAAGTTTAGTTATGGTTTTATTCAAAATTATACGGTAGGAAAAGAAAACGTATTTTTCTTTCGGACGGTTCTACCAGCTTGTAGATTACCGTTTACAGATAAATGTTACTTAATTATACAGAAACTGATTTATAGTTTATCTAAACTTGAAAAACCGCAAAACTAAATTCAAACAGGGAATATCTTGGCGTACAGAACTCAAATAAAATCGATAAAAAAAAAAATTGGAACCAAGAATGAATCAATGAGAATATTTTAAATCCAGAAAAAAACGAGAACTAACTCGACGAAAATATTTCAAGTCCCGATGAACGAAAAATAAATCGACAAAATTATTCCAAGAGAAAGGATAAAATAAAATAAACTCGATAAAAAATTCTAAGTCCCGGAGAACTGAAAAAGTCTCATGACGAGAATCGTAGAGTCGCGTTGAAAAACTTTGGAAAATTGCCAATTCTTTTGGCGGTTTTATACTAAAATTTGTGGGAAAGATGATTTCCTATTGGTCAATGATTTTCCCCCTTTCTTTCTATTGGTTAAAGGAAGAAGTCGCATATGTATTACGCAGTCTTCAATTTTAGTCTCTCTCTCTTATTTATCATTCATCAAAGATACTCTTATTTTACGACCTTTCTTCCTCTTAGCATCTTCACCAGAGTTTTTCCTCACGTGAGAAGGATTTCCTTCCAGCGTGAGAGAGTCGAAAGGAGTGATTTTTACTTCCTTTTACCAGAGCTTGCACACGTTCAACGGACGGATTAACCAAACTTACATGTACTAGATACGTCCTTATAATTCTTAGTATTGTTCTTCATATGTCTCCGAATCAGTATTTTTACCTATACGTTCGCTTGTTTAGCATGGAGGGAGAGAAATGGTCATCATTCCCTGTTGCAGGTGCAAGACCAGATTATTCCCATATACACGTGTGTTTGGATGCAGGTATTCGCTCGACACCGAAAAACGGGTGCTTGTTTTGATATAACGAGAGACAATCGCAGTCCTCACTGTTTCTTTTCTGTAAGTCGTAGTTTCTTATTCGAATTATTTTATGTTTCTCCTTGTACAACCGAAGGTTTAAAACACTGCGATTTAATAGTTGAAATAAATGTAATATGTATTAATCTTCCGTTAAACTTTTGGTCTAATTCGTATAAAAATATTGCGTTATTAATTGAAACGATCGCAAGTCATTGTTTTTTTTTCTAAGTTAGATTTCGATAGCAGGGGTCAATAGTAGGTAGTTTAACAGTTATTTTGTGTCTGAATAAGGTTATGTAGTTACGACATCTCCTTACTTTAAAAGTTTTGATATTAATCACTTAAACAGTAGATGGATTATGTTTAAGGCAATATTTACTAAGATTGCATTCGAATTCAGAGAGATAATAAACTTTGAATAATTATGGTAAAATTCTCGCTGAAGGATGTCGCTAAATTTGCGAGATGGCCTGATCCGGCCATCTCGCAAATCCATCTCCATCCATCTCCATCCATCTCGCCGGATCCTGAGCTCATATGGTCGATAAATAGCGGCACAGGTAGCTGCAAAACGAAGGAACCAATCGCAACTTCAGGCGCGAATAGAATAACGATTTCTTATTGGATGCGCATTCATATTAAATAATATTCTTGACGAGCTAATGAAGGGAAAAAATACTGTTTAATCTAAATAATAATAGTAACGAATAATAGTTAGTTAGTTGTTGATAAACAAAAATAGCGACAGTTCGATTGTCGGCATGAATCATAAGCTATAATCAAAAAGCGCCGGGTGAATCGCAGAGACGAACTCGCTTCGTTAAATCATTTAAAAAAAAAAAATCTGTTAGTGGGAGTACGACAAAAATAGTTTAGCCGTAATAATCTCTATGAAAAAATTGCATCTGACTTGTTCTCGCGGAGATAAATACTTTTTTCA
Source organism: Dyspetes luteomarginatus (assembly GCA_963669185.1). Taxonomy (NCBI): domain Eukaryota; kingdom Metazoa; phylum Arthropoda; class Insecta; order Hymenoptera; family Ichneumonidae; genus Dyspetes; species Dyspetes luteomarginatus. Next base: position 16,238,758 of record OY769903.1, on the reverse strand, counting down.
AAGTTGTCACATGTTCTTTTGTAAAGCGCTATCTAAATTACAGGGCGAAAAAAAGATGAACTAAATTATCGCTGGCTTCATCGGTAAAGAAATTGACAATCACAAAAAAGATGATTATTATTCACTAAATAAGTTTTACTAACTTTTTGGAACATTTTGAGTATCTTGCATTAGAATCTCGGGTACAATATTTTTTCACGGAAACAAAACCTTCTCTAAAAACTCTATTTGGAATCAAGAATTATAACAAGAAAAAAATTGTTAAAAATACCTCATGGGTGCATAATTCTTTTTAATTTTTAATTTAAAAAACAACAAAGTTTTTTTTTTAACTTCAAAAAGGATGAAATTAAAAAAAACTCCCGACTGCAACAGTTACCAAAAATGTTATTATCTGACTGAATTTTTGATATCTGTTACGGTCGAGACTTCTTCGTTTTTCTTTTTTTGTTTGATGTAGTAAATTTATGCATATATCTTATTAAAAATTTCTTGTCTATTGTTAAACCATATAGTTGCATTAATCGTACCGACTAACAACAACGCACATAAATGTACTTGGCGCAACATTTTTTACATCAAAGATGTTTTTGGGGAGATTTCACTTCTTTTTGCAACGATTTATGTACAATTAATTTTTTTGTTCGTGGGTGTCTGTACATGAAAATGGCTACTCGACAACTGTACTTTTTCAAAAGTCTAGTAAATAGTTTATCTAAGGGCAAAGACCTACACTACACATAAAGCGATGTGCTCACACAGATGTTAAGTAATTTTCTTATGAAACAGAATAGCGAGACCTGATTATTATAACGAAAATCTTTTTAATGTGTAAACATTTTATGCCGCGCCCTACCCGTACTGTTTCGGCTGGGAGTACTTTGGTGAAAACTGAGCAATGCGTAAACAACATTACTGCGTGCCCGTGAAACTGAGGAGTGCGTAAACAACATTAGTGTGTGTCCGTGTGAGATCAACAGAGTTGGCCGCGCCGCCTAGAGATGGCGTCAGTTGGTTGGGCCCACACCAAGCGAAGAATGACAGTTGCAGTTACTAACCCTTCGGTCACTCCAATATTCTAATAATTAATGGATCATTATTCTTGTTATGCTATGAATCATTTCACTCTTCTTGATTGGCATTTTGTCACTGAATTTTCTGATTTAATATTAGACAATCGGCAGTTTTTTTTTTAAATTAATTTTTCTTTGAATATTGGATAATATTGAAAAAGAGATTCCAAAAAGAATAAAGTTTTTATAAAAACTATTTGAATTTTATTCTAGAAACAAACAAAAACTAAGTTCCATCAACTACCTCACTGCCAGAGCACAATTCTATCCACTTTCCTAAACGCGTTAAGATCTTTACACATAATTTTTGCGAGTACTAACAGGCTCGTTCAGTTTTTTTAGTAAGCAATAGACTCTGCGAGCAAAATGTATGAAGGACAAATGTACACAAGGCAACTATCTTAAATCGAACATATTATGAGAAGATATCCCTTCATTGTTCATAGCTCATTAGCATACGTGAATGATTATAACATAATATTAGCAAGAAGAGTTTCGAAGCGAAAATAAGTGAAGAATTTTTTGCACCATTCCTCGAGCTTAGTAATACTCTAGCTTCCAGCCTGTGGGCCGAAAAAAAAATATTGTGATTTATTTATTTACAGAGCAGCTAATAATTGACATACAAATAATATATTTATTATATCCCGTGTACGCAATTTCTGCGAAAATTTCGATGACATCTTTCGAGCACGACCAAATTGTAATGTCCAGTCAATACAGGTTGAATTTATAGGGTCGTAATGCAAAAATTCGGATAAGTTTTTTATTGCTGCAATCGTTTTATTGGCAGATAAGGAGCTTAACTTCAAAAGTCTGCGCCCCCCCTCCCCCGGGCGTTAGCCGCCATGTTGATTAACGCGTTTTATATCATATCTCAAAAACGGCAGATTTTAGGATAAAAAACATGAAAACTTTTTTGTAAATAATTAGATTTCTCATTTTTTTTATTTCAAATTTTTTTCAATTCAACTTACCGTTTTTTAATTACAGCTTGTTTAGTGTCGTAAATCTGCTTTTTTCGTCTGAAGCTCGGTTAAAAATCGATGTACTGAGAAAATTTGCAGCATATTTTTTATTTATTATCAAATTTCCTACAAATTTTGTCTATAACTTTTTTCCACAGAACTAATACTTCAAAAGTTATTAACAGTTGAATATAAGAATGACACGGCGCCTAGACGGCGGTTGACGTGCTGGGTGTTTCGACAATGCAGTATATGTATAGTCATGAAGATCTGCTCATTAGGGATTTTTGAAGGTCTCTCTATATAGGTGTACGAGTCGATGGTTTCCATCATATTCAACTGTTAATAACTTTTGAAGTATTAGTTCTGTAGACAAAAGTTATATGAAAAATTTGTAGGAAATTTAATAATAAATAAAAAAGATACTAAAAATTTTCTCAGTATATCGATTTTTAAAGGAGTTTCAGAGGAAAAATGAAGATTTTCGACATTAAACAAGCTGTAATTAAAAAACGGTGAGTTGAATTAAAAAGATGAGAAATTTAATTATCTACAAAAAAGGCTTTATATTTTTTATCATAAAATCAGCGGTTTTCGAGATATGATATAAAACGCGTTTTTCAAGATGGCGACCAGTGCCGGGGGGTGACCGCCGACTTTTGAAGCTAAGCTCCTTCATCTGTCAATAAAACGATTGCAGCAATAAAAAAACTTACCCGAATTTTTGCATTACGATTTTTGGGCTATTGACTGGACTTATCAAGAGGATCAGCAGAGCCTCGCGCCAAGTACATTCATGCGCGAGATTCTCCAGCAACTATATATACGCGAACCCTCGCGCGATACGCCCACTGCCATTCTTATTTCACCTCATATAAAGAAATAACTCCTCGGTCGGCAAAATTAATGAGACTTTTATTACACAATTGCTGACACAGTTTAGTCGTTGACGAGATATATTAAATTCTTTTTAGCGTTCGTTCAGTTGATCTTAGCCAAGAGTCAAGAATCAAGATCAGCTATTTTCGCTCCACCGGAGATTGCCGAACGCGCTCAAATCACGCCGATCGGTCGAGAGTCTCGTGAAGTCTCCAATACACGTAGCTCCGCCATACACATGCATTCATGACGCATACGCGATCGTATATGCTTGGTGTCGATATTGGGATTCAACAGGGAGGCGTGGCCTATCCAATATGGCCGCTCTTTGCCAGTCAGCCGTAGTCGTTAACACGTGAAATATTAGTGAACTATATTTGCACTTATTATTGCATGTTTTTGCAAATTAAATTGTTTCAACGCGATATAATTATGCAGCTTAGTACTGCTCGTGTTTGTGCGTGGGCAGATACTACTGTCACAAACAGAAATTTTGTCGAAGGAGAGAAAATTCTCAACGCAGGTTAGGGAAACTGCAGAAGCTTTTAATGAATGTCCCTTTGATGGAAAGTCTGTTGTAGAAAAAAATGACGTGAACACTTATATGATAACCGTTCTACAAGGCTAATCGGGATCCTTTACTTCTAATAGTATTTTCTCCCCCATAGAAAAGAAGTGTTGGAATGAGTTTTCGCTCTCGTATCTCCCGCGCCTGCATGCTCAACTCAAAGGGAGTCTCGTGAGTTCCGAGTATGTGGCGAGCAGAGAGCGCTTTAATCTGGACAGAACCGAATGTCTCCGTAGTCGCTGTTAGTCTTAGTCAATGATCTCTCTCCTGTGTGAAACACGAGCGGATCGTTACGAATTACCGTTTAAAATAAAATTTATCTTCATCTGCCATTATCATCGTGTTGAACCGTTTAATCAATCTCCTTCTCTGATCCCACTCGTCTGGCGTAAAACTCTACAAGAAGTCCATGCTTGACATATTAAAGATATATCTTGATCATGTTGGATATATTTTTACGAAAACTTCTATTTCCTGGAAAAAATATCCCAGCGTAAAATATAAAAGAAATTTGGTTTAGAAATATCTGAAATATATTCTCGATGTATAAAGGGACGAAAAGTACTATATTTTGGATACATCTTCGTGTACATCTCTGCCGTGGGAATAGTACAATCTACACTGAATTGATATAAGTTGAGCAATTCAAGCGGAATTGTATAAGTTGACGCAGTGACGGGTTTGCCAACTTATATTGCTTATTCCCAAGCTTTGGATTTGTCTATATTTTCCACTATACCAAATTTATTTTTGATGGCAACAAAGTTTTGTCCAAGTTTCGGAAATCTGTGGAATCTCATAGTCCCATCTCTTTTCCCTTTACTCGAACACCCATATACAACGCAGAACGATTTGTCCTTTGTTGCCTGTGGTGAAAATCTCATACCTTCAGCCATCTTTTTCGATGATTGTTTATTAATTTTTCTGTCGTAAATCGCCGATAAATTCTTAACTGAGAGCGAACAATCGGCTAGGGCTTGCAAAATGCGACATAATCCACAGGAATAGCTGACAGTGACTGGCATATAGTTGTGCGATATTTTGCCGCGAGAGGTCGAGGTGCAACATGTGAGTTCCCAATACATATGTAGCTCATTACAATTTGCTCGAAAACTGTAATTGAAATTTTCGCGGAAATTGCTCACACGGGAGCATAAAATGAATATGTTATTTGTATGTCAATTATTAGCTACTCTGTAAATAAATAAATCACAATATTTTTTTTTCAGCCCACGGAGTGGAAGCTAGAGCATTACTACCCTCCAGGAATTGTGCAAAAATTCTTCACTTATTTTCCCTTCAAAACTCTTCTTGCTAATGTGATGTTGTAATCATTTACGTATTCTAATGAGCTGTCAAAAATTAAGGGATATCTCCTCATAATATGTTCGATTTAAGATTTTTTTTTTTCGAATCCCTGTCAAAATTGGAAAAATGAATGAAAACAATTTTGGCAAGCATCAACAGCTTACCGATTAGGTTTCATTGATTTATCAATTTTTTGGATTTTTTTATTTAACGCTAACTAGCCGATACTGAATTTAACAACTAATCGGAGCCCTCGGCGACTTCGCTCCTTACGGGATTTTCGTCGCGCAACTTTTACGCTCTCCCAGGCGTTAATTATTAACGATAGCTGTATGTCTTTGCGGACTTTTTATATCAAATTCAATTCTCTACAAAATGTTCCATGTAAACTTTTGCCGTATTTTGCGTCGTTTGGGCAGCATTCGTGGTGAAAGGAAAAACCAATTTTGCATTGTTTTTAATTTTTTTTGCAAAAACGCGCGGGGTTTTCACGGGTACATTTTGATAGGTCATTATGATGATTATTTTTAAGCGGACTGCACTAATTTGGTGAAACTACTAATTAGTCGGATTTAAAATGCTAAAGTGACTCGCCTATAATATTCGAGTCAACCTGAAACGTGCTAGTCTTCGTGTCGACCTGAATTATGCTAGTTTTCGAGTCAACCTGAAACGTGCTAGTCTTCGAGTCAATTTGAAGCGTGCACTTTGTCACCTGGAATCTGAAATGTGCTCTTTTTCACCGGGAATTTTAAGTGTGCTCTTATTCACCGGGAATTTGAAACGTGCTCTTATTCAGCGGGAATCTGAAACGTGCTGTTATTCGTTTCGGACGTCGATACAGTATGTGTGAAAGTCGGTGTAGAGGGTAAAGAGCTAGATACATATATAGAGATAACAAGAACATATATAGTTTTTGGGATAGCTTACATTTTTGAATAAGTGCTATGTCAAAAAGTATATCTCGGCATATACTTCTAAAAGCATTCACTATTCCACCTAACTGAATGGACGGGTCAAATCAATAACAAATTTTTCGGTCAGATGAAACATACAGACGAAAAAAATTTGTGTAGCTCCGGTGCAATGACCCCTGCTTAAACGATGTCATTAAAATCAATAAAAAAAAGCAATCGGAAGGGATGGCTTTTCTGGCCAGGATATTTCCCATTAACAGTATCGATTCTGTTGAATAGGAAATACATTTATTGTATAGGAGAATACCCATTGAAAATACTTTTTTATTAGTCCATAACAATACAATCCTATTTATTTAAGATGCGGGTTTAATCCTACTGTTTCTCATTCATTGGCATTAGGAAGGTCAATCGCGTTCTAGTAGAACCAGTTCATTTCGATTCGAATTGAATTCGTGTGCAATGGGTTGAGTAAGTGTCTGTGGGATTTTTCCAGCAGGGACTCTATATTTGATTGAATTGAAACAAAAATGATATACCATAAACGCGTGCATGGAATACAATCATGAATTTATGGTCGAAAAACTCAATTATTTTGTAAAACTTTAAGATTTTTTTCAGTACTGTTGAATAGCTAAATAAATTTCACAAAAAAAAATTTGTCAATACATTTTCTATTTTTACGGTAAATGCTCCTCAAAAAGTGCCTCTGAATTTCAATTTATGAGTGTATACACACATACACGCACATCCACGCAACGCACACACACACACACACTCTGATGGGCTTGCGCGAAGTAAGGCTTCGAGGGAGACTCTTGGTTCGAGGTTCAATGAAGGTGGCATGTATAATATCGATTTCGCGGGAATGGAGGAATAATGTACGTAATTGAATTTGATTATTCGCAAAACGGAGGATGCTTCGATAATAAGTTTTAAATCGATTAAAAATCCTTTGTGCATAATTTAATGGTTAAATATGGCTTCGTCTCAAGTTCTTATGTAGTGCACTATTAGAGTTTAAACACTGACAGAAATATCGATTATGAATGAAACCCGCTAGAACTCTATCTGAAGTATAACGATTATTCATAATAATTTGAGAAAAAAAAATATTTCTAATAAAAAAAATTCCGGATACCTCACTTCATGAGCATAGAAAATGCTACATAAAACTTTACTTTCGAACTAATGAAGTCCTTAGGATGGCTCAGAAATTGATCTCTAAACAGAATGAAGTCAAATCATGTGTCAAGTGCTGACGTGGGGCATTAATATTGACGGCAAAAAAATTCTTTCTTTCTGAAAACATACAGTGAACAACTAAAAAGCCAAACTCCAAGTGCAGTATTCTCCTAGTCCAGTCAAAGTGCCCAAAACTCAGTTACAGCCACCAGACACTGAAATATTTTTATTTTCGTTATTGAATTTGCTATTTGGATCACCAAATGCGTTCAAGACCACGTTGCGTTCACCTGCTAACCCTACTCCCATAGCGTGAGGAAAGGGTCTGCAAAAAATGGTAAAATGGTCAAAGTCGTATTCATAGTAATAAGTAAGTCAAATAATGTCAACGTTTACGAAGTGAATAGTTCAAGAATTATCGTGGCATGGACTGTATACAGTAAAATAATACTTTCATATTAATGACAAACTTGTTCAAGGAGAATGTAAATTTCTCGCATTGTAGGCAAACATTAATTCAATTCAACAAATGCGCTTATTGATACATTGCCGGATATAGTTGTAAAATGATAAAAATGCCATGTGGTAGAGGTTTTCTGGCAGAATTTTTGCCGCGTATAGCTATATTGTGTCACAATTATTGTTATGTTTTAGGGTTTTATTCGCACCTTCTTGCCATATGGTAGAGTACAGTGCTAGGCAGGGAACGGGCGACCTTTCAGGGGCGGTTGACCGCCGATGATTCAGGTTGACGGCAGGTCATCCATCTGACATGAGAGGTTTAGTAACGACGTTGTAACGAGACCTCCCGTCATACTCCAGTGACTTGATGCCAGTCTGTACGCGACACGAATTGAAGTAAAAATGTGAGGTATACGGGATCGCGAGCAGAACCGAGAAGAGAGACGAAGAGAGCATGCCCGGTGCCGTGTAGGAGAACATGATGCAGAGTTCGCAGTAGGGCAGAGTGTACTGGCTCAGTTCAACAGCACGCGCCACGTCGTACGGATGTTTCACTTGCCCTGTTCGCTCTTGCTCGATTCTGCTTATACCGCGTTCGCTTTAAAATAAAAAAACTCACAGCCGAAAAGTGGAATTTCCGCCACAATTTTTTGTCAACCAATTTAATTGGACAGTAAATTTGAAAAATCGTTTCGTCGGTCAATCGCAATCTTTACTTACAGTATCATAAAAAATTGCAGTGAACAAAAAAAAGTGACGAATAAAGTTGTCAATAAAAAAACTTACTGTGTAAGTGAATGAGCCCATCTGCGCCTGGAATTTCTGTGTTTCATCAATACTTTCCATCTGGAAAGAAACAGGAGAATATATAAAATATCGCGTTGAACTACAATGGGTAAGTATCAATAACGATTGTACATCTTTTTTATTACAAAAAATATTATTTTCTGGACATTGTAATAGAGTGTCATTTTGTCTAGCGTCAAAGATAATTTTTTTAGTCATGTGGGTACATTAGTGAATGACCGACCACCAGTGCATTACCACGTTCATGAAAAATACTAATGATTAATAAAATCTTTTCACTAATTGCGTATGAACTGTTTCAACTCGATCTTAGGAATTCTTTAATGTCAATGATGGAGTTATCTTTCCTTTATTTTGGTTTCTAATATTTATGGATGAGATCTGATGCTATATGAAAAGATTTTGAGATCTGTCTATCGGTTTGCAGTGAATAATTATTTTCACTGCATAATTATGGTGTGTAAATCGTACAACAATACATTATAAGTATACTGCGTAAGCAGTGCTAGAACATTATATACCCTTATTATAATTTAGTTATCTTTTGATATATGTTTATGGTAATTCATTGGTGATTTCGGCATACCGAACTATTTTTATTAATACCCTCATTAAAATATTGGTTCTCTCGTTTGATGCTTCGGCATATAAAACTTCAGTATCTCTCCATCACGTATAATATATTTTCAATAATGTATTGTTCGACTTTTCAAGAGAAAAAATAATTCACGTTGGGGAATTGGCTAAATCGGTCATTAACTAGTGTATTCACCCTATTTTTTACGTTCCATTTAGAAATGTAAACAAAAAACTGAGCACGTGGAGTTATTGTAGGATTCCAAGTCAATCTTTGCGTAAGATGTCGATAAAATCGTTAACCCATGGATTATTTAATGCATGCTACATACATGAGTCTGAGCGTCCGATGAGAATCTGCGTATTTCGAACATTTTGGATCGATCCTCGGAAATGACAAGACATTTTGTACCAACAGCGAAGAGCCACCTATTAGCCTCCATTGTAGTTCCCACCTTTTTTCCCACGCCAAATACTTGGGCTATATAAGAAGGAAAAGCAGGTGACTCCTATCAGACTCTCACATTTATACCAGATTCTCACTTCTTCGACGCACAATGAGAAAAAGGGAGATAGGACGAAAAATAACGAAAACAACAATAACAACATTAATGGTAGTAAAAACAAAGAATGAAGTAATGAGTCGCAATGAGTCTTGTGAATTATTTGTATCGTGATGCTGTCTACGGGAGGCTTCTCTCGCTTTGATAAATTTGGTTCGCTCATTAAAGCACACTTCTATATTTACCAACGTATATAACCGTTGTAAAAATTTTCAATGACATTTAAATCCACTCATTATTTATTGACAAAAAGTATAAACGCACACATGTGTAATTGCCAAGTACAAATATATATTAGCGTGTTTCATTTTAGAACTTTTTTTTTATTCTCACCATAAAAAAGTGTACATTTGCATTTAAAAACTTCCTGGCGAAAGGGGAGCACTGGCAAAAAATCGTAAAGGGCATTCGTCATTTATACCTAAAAATCCGGAATCTCTTAGAATCGATTGCCAGAGCAAGGTGTCTTTAGACGCCAAAACTTGGTTATAGAGTGGGTGGGAACTGTTTTTTTTAAATATATTACGCTCTGCTTTATCAAATTACTATCATCTTTTTTTTTGTAATTTTTTTAACACAATATACTGGAAAAAATTCAGCTGCCATCTCCTGTAAAATTAAATTTTGATCTCTACAAACATCTCACAAAAGGGGATCTCTGGCAATTGATTCTAAGAGGTTCCGCACTTTTAGGTGTTAATGACGAGTGTGCTTATGATTTTTTGATAGCGCCACTCTTTCGCGCAGAAGTTTTTAATGTGTAAATCTATAATTTTTTATGGTGGAAATCGAAAAAAAAAAGTCTGAAATGAAACATCCTAATGTATATATATATATATATACACATATGCAGTCACAATTACACATTCGTGTATTTATACTTTTTGTCAATAAATATTATATGGATTTAATGTGATGTGAGGCTGGAGTTTGCGCAGGTGCGAGAGAGTGTGATCGGCGGTCATGGCAGAGAGAGAAAGAGAGACAGACAGACAGAGAGAGAGACAGACAGACAGACAGAAACAGACAGAGAGAGGGGAGGGAGAGAGAGAGAGAACGAGGGGGGTGGGGGGAGTATAGCACATTACCTTAAGTGTCGTTGAACATTTTGTACGAGCATGGAAATGTTACAACCACTGCAGAAATGTCATGACGGCAACGTCAATGATTTTTTGTTCTATGTCGGTTACTTATACATAAGTTTATATTATCAAAATATCGTTACCGCCGCCTCCTACTCTAAGAATTGAGAATTCAGTTGTTCAAACTGAACCAGAGAAGGGATGCCTAGACGGTGGGTGCGGGGTAGAGCAGAAAGAAGGGGTAAGAGATTGGGGTCGTGAAAAATGGAATCTGTATCAACGCGTCCATATACTGGGGTCACATTGGGGGGTTGGTACACAGAGCGCACTAAGGGGCGTAGCCCTCCTAGTGTATATATATATTGAAACAAGATTTTTCCTCCACTTACCATAAGAGATCGTGATCACAATACTCGGCCGATCATCGGAAAGGAAACGTCAAAGTTAAGACAGCAAGTACTGACGCTAGAGACCAAAGTCAAATAACATGTGAACGATCGGGTGCCAGTTATCAAGTGCCGCCGATCAGAGACCGACTTTTATTAATTTAACCCCCTCACATGATCTTAAAATTGACTTAACACGGGATAAGTGAACCGGTGAGGTCGAAGGAGAAACTTGGCTAGCTCAGCTCCCTGAGAAAAAGATAGCAGAGGGGTGTGGACGGAAAAAGTGACGAAAATCCGAAGCCTCGGGAAATCAAGCGTTTATTTCAACGTGCCCGGAGACTCATGTGATGTTTACAGAGTAATTGATCAATGTCTATAAGTTTGAAGTAAATTAATTAATACGATTGCTCGTAGTCACGCACTAACTTCAAAAGTAGCAGTGGATCCTCAAAATAGATAACACTAGAAATCTCACGAAATATAAGCCCTAATCCGTATTCAAATAAGGCCATCACTAATAATAGGTAGCACAAGATAACTCGTGCTAAATAATAATAGTAATAATAGGTAGCATAAGATAACTCATGCTAAATAGTAACAATAACAATAATGAATACGGGCAAATAATAATGCGAATACAACAATGCCTCATACAACTCCATAATAATCGCGATCGTAATAATAATAGCCCGAAGGTAGCTAAACGAGTTACAAAGACCGTAGGAAATAATACCAATAATACACGAAACTATCAAGCTAAAAAATTTGAGGTAGCCAAATAAATTGCGGCGAAGTAGGAGAAGCACATTGGTAGCTACCAACATTATAATGCCTGATATACGAAGGTAACGAAATCAATTCCAAGAAAGTTGAGACCGATGTAGGTAGCCGGCATCGCGAGCGTAGCGAGACGCCAGACAAAAGAAAGAAAAAAAGAGTAATCATGCGACGGAGCTCTTGTACTTCTTACAGGCAATGAATAGCGATATGAATTTCGCTCGAAATATTCTCGCACGAGAAACCAAAATGTTTGACATACTCATTATTGCACGAACGATAAAGACCATAATAAGCACCACTTAATTGCAGAAAATAAGCGACATACAATAAGCGACGTCCAGAGAAGAGTGTAGAGTTCAGTAATAAATTATTAATTTAAGAAAATAAAATAAACACGAGACACAGAAAAGAAAAGAAGGATCGGGTTCACCCAGCTCTCTGCCACAGCCCGGACGTCCTCGTTGGCATCATACTTAATTTTTCCCACGTCAGATGTCAATCACCGCAATTCAACGACTAATTTTCTCTTACTGCTGTCCGCGAACTTTGGCACTGGGCGCGCCCCACTCTCTCTCTCGCCCACCTAACCAAGCTCTCGCGTAGTCGTTTGTGTGTCTTCCTCGCTCTCATGACTCTACTCTTCTCTTCTCTCTCTCTCTCTCTCTAACTTGCACCTTACGATTACCGAATTTAGAACTTCGGCTCGCTACGGGTGTACTCTCGGTAGTGTATCTGTGTAGCGCCGTCACACACGAGCCCCCCTAGCTCCACCCGTGCTGATGAACGAAATTTTCTTTTCAACGATTAATTCTAGACTCTGCAGTGGGCTCACAATGCATTGTCAAAAAAAAAAAAAACACCACGATGTCCGCTCTATCCTCGTAATCCCCTAAAATGAATTGCCGTGATTAGCGATCTGTGGCGAACAGAGAAGCAGCCGAGATGGTGTAGCGCCAGGTTACACAGTCGTGAGGGGCAGGCGACTCGTTATCTTAGCCATTAACCTTCGTCTCTTCCGGCATTCAAATCCACGGATGCGGTTGTTCTGCATCCGCTTGCGTAATAAAAGAAAAATCCCGCCCCAGTCCCCATGGACCAACAATACATGAGCCGGGCAAAGCCAGAGAGCTCGGCCGAGACAACCCCACGACATTGCCGAGCGAGGAAGACATGGCGGATGCTCGGCGAAGGTCGCAGAGAGACTCCTCTCAGCTCCTCTGGCACTGATCGTTTCCAAAAACCTTAAATTTCTAACATTATTGCGAAACAAGGTAGCTCAAATTACAAATTATACCGCCAAAATACAGCAGCTCCTATAAGTAACGCCGTACTAAATAAATGGAGGAAAGCGAGCACATACGTATTTTCCCTTCCAGATAGCGCATTACAAATAGCCTAAAGTAATATATGCAAAGAAAATGCTCGACTTAGCCCTGAGTCAATGAATTGCGGTAAGGGCGACGCGATGTGCGTCGACCTGGGGTCGTAGACCCGACCCTTCGCTCGGCCATATACTCCGTGCGGGTGACGGGGCAGAAAATGTCACGTTATAAAATATATATATGAGGCATTCCACATCAAGTCAGCTACCCAAAAAATGACTATACCTCAACATTTTTTTACATATTGGGGCATCTAAGTACAATCATTTTACCGAGTATTAAGATCGATAATGCTTTCTTCGTTAGAGTATACGGATTTCGTCATTTTTTCTTTAAATAGGTACATCCTAACAATGGTGCATCGTATTGGAAAATTATGAAGAATAAAAGTTGTTTTAATTTTCATAACCTACGATGAAAAAATGTATTGCAGCGCATAAGCCCGTTTTTTGAAAAAAAAAATTATGTTATATTTTTTCCTGATCAAAGGCCATGATATATCCGGGTCATTCAATTTTTTAAATATTCCGTAGCTAAAATATGACTTTTGAGCACAGTTTTAGTATGGGGCATCGGGCCGTTTTGAAGTTATACATGTTTTATCGGAGGGGTTCAAATGTTTTTTCCGGCCGATTATGTATGGCCTTCAATTTTGCGTCGGCTAGCTGGTAAATGTTACCAGATCATTCTTTTCGTGTATAAATACAAATGGATGGCAAATGGATAATATTATGACGTCCGAAGATATAGTACGATAAAAATAAATATTCCCGTGAAAAAAAAATTATAACTCGGATTTATTATGGCCTTTGACCAGTAAAAAATATGACAATTTTTTTTTTCCAAAAACGGGCTGCTGCGATAAATTTATACACATTTTTTCATCGTCGATTATGAAAAATGAAAAAATATTTATTCTTCATAATTTTCCAAGACGATGCAATAAAGTAGCAAGTCAGGACGTAACAGTAGGAAAATGTACGTCCTGACTTGCTACTTTTCCATCTCGGTCAAGGAAAGCAAGCTCTCCCTTTACACGTTCTCGGAGAAAGCGCATTGGTCAGAGTGTTGCCCTGTTTCGAGCCTAACCTTGCGGAAAAAAGCTTAGGATGGGCGGGAGCATATTGTGGTTAAATTTATGAAAGGGGATAGAATTCAATTTTGACTGTTGAGAAAAATTGTCGATAATGAAATTTAATTAATATTTCTCATCTTGAAATCGCGTGACATTAAAATTGTAAAAACTGTTTTATTTAATTACAGCGCCAGCGTAAATCCCTTCTGGAAATGATCGCCTCGCTCTTGTAATTATAAAGATATTTATATATGAATAGTTACACGTCAGAGGATGAGAAATAATCGAGAGAATTTGTCAAAGATGAATTTGAGAAAAAACAAGAAAACTTTTAGGGGAAAGAATTTACGCAAAGAAAACATGGGGAAGATGATATAAATCTTCATGTAACTATTTATTTCGGGTATCCACTTCTATGGCGATCGAAGAATCCACAGTGATATCAACAAACGAATTACGCGAGGTCGGGGACGAGCCAACACAGGGGTTCCACAAGGACAAAATAGCATAATTCCCAGTATTAAAACTAGAAGACACATACCATACCATTACCCCGACGGCAAACCGAATTTGAAGATCCTCCATAATAGAAGGAGAAAATTATCACTCGTAAAGGAAAGAAAAAAAACATAAAAACGATTTAAAACCAATATATAACGATATACTCCTCGTGAACCACGACTGTCAATTTACGGGTCGGTCGGTGAGATGAGGGAAGGTCAGTTGGGAAGCCGAGTAAAGCCTTTATTAAGATGACCCGCGACGAACCGTCTATGGAGACGAGAGTGGAGTCATTGGGGTCATTAGACTTCAAACAGTTTTACGGATTGTAACTCAAAACAGATATCATATTGAAGTCAGTCACGGTGCCCCAAACTACCCTCCGAAAAAGAAAATATTTCTCTAACACTGTGTAACGGGGCTCTAGCCAGTTTTCTGCACATACGAGAGCCAGCAAACAAGAGGGAGAATGAAAACGAATACCACAACCACGTTCCCAATTAGTATTATTACGTAAACGTCTTCCATTTTTAATTGTTCTTCACGATAAATTAAATAATGATTGAAATTGAGACCTGTTTATTTTTAGAATAACTTTCCAAAAGTTTACGAGTTCTAAATAAATTAACCGGGAGTTTAGAATTTTAATCGGATTTGAATGAAGGGTAAAAAAAAAAGATTTCAAATCTGAAATTCAAGATCTCAAATTTTCACTTTATCATTTTACGAATAAATCACGTACGAGTTTTTGATTTATTTAGACGGATTATAAATTTTAGAATAGCAAAAGAATTTAATTCCGACGCGAAGAATTATGGTACGCATGTTGAAATAAAATAAAATGAAACAACGACAAAAACTTCGAACAAAAAGGAAACTCTTGATACGTGGGTGGGATTTCCTAACACACTACGTTAGCCCTCAGGGCCGTAGCGCCGGGGCCTCTCGTCCGAGACTCGGTAGCGCGCAGTGAATTTATATGTAGACACAGCATGGTTACAAAAATAAAAATTTTAATTGTACTTACTACGTTGTAATAGAGAAATGAACGAATTGAAGATGATGATGATGAAAAAAGTGGTGGTGATGAAAATAAGCTGCTGATGGTGACCGGATAAATCGGATGACAGTGAGATGAAGAAAATAATTTGAAGATAACTGATGGAGTCACTTATTTTGTTTATTTACCTCACGGATGTCTTTTCTTGTGATTTAAATGATTTTAAAAATATGGCACTTTTAGAAAAATAGAATAACTGTTTATAATAAAAGTAAACACGAGATTTGAATGATAGCAGCAAAAGAAATATTAAAACTTAAAACTCTTAATTACTGAATAATGGATAAAAGATGGTACAAAAAAAAGTGGCGTGGGTTAGGTTTGTAAAACTCCGGCGCGAACTCTCAACTGCCTCCGCCGGGCCTCTGACCCCTAATTATATATGCTATGACTTTAGTGAAAAGTAGGGTACAACCCCTCGGACGCTTGACACCCCGCACGCCTTTGCCTATGCGTGGGCTTACCGCCCATCATGTCACGATACAATGAATTATGGAAGAGTTGTTTAATTATCGAATTTTAATTGGAATTAATAACATCTTATTCCTACTCATTCATTCATTCATTCTTACACAAAAAATAGATTCGCAAATCCCATTATTTTGGGTATTTTCGCTGATTTCTTAAAAGGTTACGCATACGCATTGTAGGGTGACTTTTCTCTCTACCTATTCATCTCCCTCGCTCTCCATTCATCGCCGTATCCTTCGAGCTCTCTCATTCTTCGCACATCTTCGCATCATTCGTTCTTTCTCGCTCTCTGCTCATCTCCGCATCGTTCGGACTCTCTCGTCTCGGAGGTGCGTGGGCTTGCAAGGCACCTGTGTAGGTGGAAAAAGGTGCACCTGTGCACCTTTTTCCACCCGCTTTCCTACATACTCCTATCCGCTCTATCCTCCACATGCTTATGCTTTTCTTCCTACTTCCTCGTGTGTCTTTTCCTATCCTGTCTTTTCTTGTATTCCATTTCTTCTTTGGGTGACGCAAGCATTTACTATATCATCCAATCGATGTATAATTCATGCTTCGCAACTATTAAGTTAATGGATTATCAATGATTTTAGATTTTATGGAAAAGCGTAATTACTATTATGTATCTCTGATAAATAATATTCCGGATTTAATAATATTCCATTTTATTGAGTAATAACTTCCAAAGGTCGGGATTTGATGGTTTGTTTATTATAAAGAATTTGGATGGATTTAAAGCTTTCACATAAATTTATTCCATGAGTGATTAACATTTACTTTTGATTGAATTATATAATTATTGAGTTTATTATGGATTATTAATTATTCGAATTAATTTGGATTTTATTTATTTTGTTTTGAAATGGATAATTTGATAAACCGATTAGGTTAAAACAATCGTGTTACTTCCTGTAAAAATTAATTCATTCATTCCATGCATTTCAAAATTCACACAAGTTCGTATTTGTTCATTAATGATTTTACTATAAAAGATATGAAATCGCAACATCATAAATGCTTCATCGGGGTGTCTTAATTGGACCATCGTATACTCGTGATCTCGGGCTCGTTCGGTTGCTCATTCGTATAATTTCCCCTCTTCCTCCGTAGAGAGCGCATCCATGAGCCTCGCATGGAGCGTTTCCAAGCGGACCCAATAGAATTATAGGGGAGGCTCGCATTGGTTATGGGGGTGCGAGTGAGATAACCAGCCTTGGAGTTGAAGCATGATCTTTGAGTATAGGTGGAAAAAGGATGCATGGCATTACCTGCCATCGCTTTTCTTTGTCAAAACGAATCTTGGTGCTGGAATTTTCTATGTTCACAAGATGATGTCACGTGGTCCTCTCGTTGTCCACGCTGTTGAATTCCAGCTCTTGTTACTCGCTTCGAATATTTATTTAAATGTAAATATGATTTCTCCGAACTAGTTCTCGATAATGGCTCTTGAATTCCCGTCAAAACATCCTCAATCTTCGGATAATTTTCGTCAACGAGAGTGACGATATACTGTATATGTATGTGGAAAAGAATCCGCACGATCCTAGGTGATGATTGTTGTTATAACTTTGCATTTAAAGTTTTAATAAAAAGAAATATTGTTCGAACTTGTGTGAAATTTCCATGCCCAGTTTCATACCCTTAAATTATATAAAAAATAAACTATTGTTGATGGCCTGACCCAGGCTTGAATTTACCTTTTATTATTATTCGTCTCTACCCAACTCTCGGGAATTCACTGTCATAGTGTTTCATGGGATGTTGATTAGTTTACGCGTCATATGCGCTCACTCGTGCACACATACATTTGTAGAACCATTGGTATAGGGCGCCAGTCTAAACGTGCCGTTCGAGCACGTGGCCACACGGACGATAGTATTAGTGCGGGCCGCAGTTTTACTCACTCGTATATGTGCGCGCACGCTGGTGGTAGTGCCACGCGCTCATTTGAAAATTTCGATGCTGGATTCACGCTGGGCCAAAAAACTCTCTGTGTGCCGAGAAAATCGAAGCTATCGCCAAGGATTTCCAGCTAGCCTCTATATGTTTCCTTTCCGACGATTGACAATTGTTAGTGTTAGGAGCCGTCGCCGTTTAGGTGGACCTCGGTGACGAAAACTCTTCGCTCTCACCAACCGTCCGTACTGGCAAATTTCATCGATTTGTTTCGGTGACGAAAAATTATGCGCACGTGAACTCGACCATGTTTCGTACTTCCCTTCTTGTTTCTTGAGAATTGTCAGATTTGACAATCTCTATGAGAAAAAGAAATCACGAAAGTCGCAGGACGTGACACTACTATACCGACGATATCGATCGACTAACAAGACGTGAGGAGCTCCAAGCACTTTTACCCGACACATGTTGCTTGTACACGGGAAGATATCTATATAGAAAAAATCATTTTCCGCATATGTAATTAATAACAGCATCTTGGAGTATATTGAGTAAGCGTATATCTTTATTTTTTTTCTCTGTCATTTGGGAGCAGAATGAAAGTTGTAGCTATAGGCATTTCGACGATATCACGTTTTTTTATAGTGCATGATTCAGTTAGCTCTTCACGGTGATTGTCGTCGTCAACACGACGCACTTTTCGCTCGCCGTGATGACGTTAGCTGGACGTAGCGGAGCGCGTACCATCTTAATAAATAGTATATCTATATATATCAAATTTTGTTCCGCTAAATCAACAAGCAGCGTACATTACATTTCTATGAAAGTATTCATTCTCGTTGTATAAAATAACGCGCAGTGTTATGATTGTTTAAAAAACGGAATGGTCTAATTAACAAGATAAAATCTAAAAAAATCTTTACTGGAGCTGATTTCATGTTTTATTATATTTTTTATTTTATGTATTTTATATCAACTGCCGTATGCTCTATTTTTGGATAATAATATTGATTAAGGTCGTAGTGAAAAATGAACGCCAGTAGTGACAGATAACCTCGGTATCTCGATTTGTCATAGTACAGTCGAAACGTCATCAATGTTAAGGCAAGTGAAATTTCTTTTACTATATATCTAATTATACCTAATTACAGCTGAACGAACTTTCATGTACATCAAGTAGCGTACGTTCTGTGCGGACAATTTTAATAATCACGCCCGTTTCCTCCGCGGTTAATCGGAGTTTGAACTTTGGTTACCCTATCTTGAAATTATATAAAAAAAATTAAACCAAGTTTAAACCACGTCGGAAGAAATGGGCGTTAGAGTCGTAGTACTAAAAAAAAATTACCACCAGTGCTGTCGGTAGTAATACTGCAACTAATTCCAACTAATTGCAGATAACTTCGGAAATCGAAATGTAAAGAATTTATTGATATTGGGAACTCAAGAGCGGTGACATGACAGCTGGTGGCAAAATTCGGCAGCAACGAACTGACTGCCTAGCAGACACCAAAGTCAGGTTCCAGCCGTGATCTCGTGCCATAAACATTTATAAATTAGTTAAAAAGCGTGAATATTACCCGTGCGTGCATTTCTTTTTTATTTTTATTAATTACGGATGCTATTATCTAAAATGAGGATGGAGCGAGATTTTCACCATTGCTAGTAAAGATTAAACGCTATTGTCGTGTCGACGGTTGCCCGAGCCAAGCGAATGCAGATCCGTCACTCCCCCGTTGTCCATGCTCGAAACATTTCTGTCATAATAACCCGAAAACAATCGCGCCATTTATAACCTCAAAATTGAAATTCATATTTTTTATTGCACACGTCAACAATACAATTGGCTCAAAACTCAGTGTTCATATTATTCCGATATCTGTATATTGTTTGTGAGCATTTTTTACATACAGAACACGATCGTTTTCAGATTAACCTAATGCTTACCTGTTACAGTATAGAGTAACATAGACATGACGTGCTTGCACTTTTCACTTAACCCTGCTTTGCAAGAACAAAGCATTCCAATTATTTTTCCCTTCGAATTAATGTTTCCCGTTATCTGATGAGGAGAATCTCGGATATTCGGCGTCTGGATACAGAAGGCGATGATTTTATAACCTTCGTAGTCCTCAGAGGTCCCCCCCCCCAGGAGCAAATGTCCGGAATTTAAGAGATTTTCGCATTCCACGTAATTCATGCTCGTCATTATACACTTGCCAAAGTCCCACACTGCACCCATGGTCAATTGCATGTTGCACTATTCGTCGAAACCGTTTATTAATAAAAACTGACCCGTAACGTATGTTCGCTATATGCTGTTGCAGCAATTCGCAGTCTTTGCTGCCGCCATATTGGAAGCTGTGACGTCAGCACTTGAGTTCTCAATAAATAAGTGATTTCTCTCACATCTATCTCTGTTTTACATCGCCTTAAGGTGATGTGCTCTAGTACTCGGTGTTGGTACGAATAAGTGTAATTCATTTTTCTCTGACATGAATGACGGGGGACGGGAGTAAATGCAGCTTCCTCTCTCGCACTTATAATAACTTACCTAGAAACTGTTTTACTGATAGAAGAGTTGAGTATCACTTCAAAGCGAAACTCAACAAACTCACAAGTTACGTTTCCCTCTCTATTATATGCTATTTTGGACAACAGCAAAATAGGTTTTCGTCCGGAACGAATAAATCCATGAAAATCTCATTACCTTTCATTCAAAATACCTAACAAACTGCTCAGCAATTGTGAATTACGGCAAAACGTTGTCTTTAGAACACGATATGAAGATTGATTTCATAACAGATAAAATAAAGTACAAAATGAACCTAAAATTAAATTTTTGGAATTTGATTTTTTTCATTTATAAAGGATCAAAGTTTGCAAAGTTGGTGAAAAAAGTACATTCGTCACTAGCGATTAAAGAGATTTTCAAATTAACGACAGCTCATGATATGCTAAAAAAAGGCGAAAACTATACATGGGACACTTTGTTAAAATCGGGATAAATATCAATTTCAGCGCTGACAGGGCTGCAGGGCAGGGCAGGGTGTAACTAAAGTTACAAAAAAAATGATAATTTACTCAACTTTAATTACACTAAGCAATACATTCCCGACTGTTTGGAGTCTTCGATTCACCTTTTCACGTAACATGTTCGTGCCGAGTCGACTCACGCGAGTGAGATCGTATTGTCACGAAGTGAGATTAATCGTAATGGGTGAGCTGCTCTCATTTATCATTTTCACCCAATCCGAGAACCGTAATAAGCCCCCTGACTGGCCGCAGATGGTGAGGAGAACGAGGATCGCGCGCCGCTCTTCCCATCGATGATCGACAGCGCTGAGCTTGGCGACGAGGCCAGATGTGGTAATGATGAGACGGTGCTGCCAAATCTCTGATGAATTTTTGTCGGCAAACTAACGTTTTGCCTCGCGGCGGGTGAAAATAAAATAAGGAAAATCGGGAAAATTACTTATGGAATCTCGTGTCGGTCTGAGTGCTGCAAGTCGTAAGAGAGGGATGCAACGATCTAAAGCAGTAGATTGTAGTGATCGGGCAAAAATTGTCGCGTCATAATACAGATATATGGGTCTACGTATTGACTGACAATAAAGTGGCTAGAATTTAAACATGCAGTGTAATTCATTTGATCCTCAGGAAATCAACAGTTTTTTTGTCAAGCATTGGATCTCGTTTACCCCAGTCAAATAAATATTTTACGTACAAACATTTTGAAGATAAGCACCTCATTGATATCATAGAGCTCGGATTCAGAATGCAATTTCAAGAATTCTCAACGATGCGATTGAAATGCAATAAAACTTGTTTTAACGAAATAGCAACGATTTTTATCATTCACAAATTATGCGATTACGCACAAATTTCTTTTTTTATTCCAAATTATTTTTTCAAAATTTATATCAGAGGTATTTAAGTCAAATAAATACCCATGGATCATTAGATAGACCAAAATGTCTTATTTTGATATCGACTTAAGTTTTTTTTTTAATATTTGAAACAATTTCGAAATTAAAAAAAGTCTTAACTACAAAACTTCAACTCACAAAAGATGTATACACTGCCGCGTTCCATCATACATATATTACACCGATTACAAAAACTATTTATATATATTTTACTCTTGAAAAAATATTGGTGAACTTTACAAAATTATGCCTTCTTAGTAATCTATTTTATATACAGTATAGTATAGTATACCTAGTATACAGTATATGTATAGATTCTATTGCTATTATAACATGTACATTTAAAATATATAAATTCGTACGTATGTGAACTGTACCTGCTATTTTTACTGTTAATATTCGAAAATTATTCGTCGTACCAGACGACGGTGCAATAGAAAAATGAAACATTGCTCACTCATTATATGTTTCCTGTATTCACAGAGTATCCGATGCAAAAAAGCAGCATTCATTGAATTGTGGAATTGATGCAGAGAAAGCTTTGCAACAAGCAACTATGTACAACTATGTACTTAAACATTCATGTAGCTGGGTCAACCACACCGTACTTCATCCAACTAAAATACTGTATTTCATTGAGATAGATAAAATAGCTGCAATCATCGTATACGCTATTTGTTTGGAGTCGCATTCTTTGATGCAACCTCACGTTGTAGCTAAGATAACTATCATCTCAATGGTCGAATTTAATACGAATTCTTCCGGTTCGAATATTTCGGTAGTAGACTCAACTGGGTATGCGGTTGATCCATATCCAACGTTGTACATGACTTCAATCACATCATCAATATGAGGTGATGTAGATTGTGTTGGATTTAACATCAGATCACCGCCAATCCAACTGTTTATGACAATTGACTTAACCAGAAATTTCCTCCCCTCAACTATTTGCGGTTCACTCCACTGCGCGGTTTAGTTGACACGACGTAATATTTAGCGGAAACAACCGTTATTCGTCGTTCGCTCGACGAGATGGGTTTCCTTCTGTATATCATCAAGCGGGCAACTGTTTCAACTACGGATACGATTAATATAATGACATATCGCCCGACCTTTCCGTTAGGTGGACAACATTTTTTCAGTGTGCTCGTTTGAAAACTGTCCTTTTTCATCGATATTTCTGTCATCGTGATTTTTATTTCCGAATTGAAATTAGGAGTGTTTTCAGCCGAGCGATTTCCAGAATAGGGATATATTGTTTCAAATCTTTTTTTTGTATTCGTATCGCGTTCCTTTCTTAGTATTTTTCGATCAGCTGGCTAGAGCTATAGGAGAATATCTTCACCGACTATGTTATTTTCACCGACTATATAGTCGCTTTCCACAAGATGCTACTTAAACACGACATTGTTTAGGCACAAGACGCAGCCCCGAATGCTGAAAACTCTCCGCGCGCAACGTGTACACTTTTGGAGTGGCGTCTCGTTAAGCGGGATCGTTCCAGCGAAGAGGAGCGGCGTCTTGATTAACGGGATCGTTCAAGCGAAGAGAACTGCCATGGCGAAAGGGTTAAAGTTTCCGATATAGTCACCGAATTTTGAAAAGTAAGGAGAATAACGATCTCTTGAAACTGTTATAATGTTTTAAAGCTTCTAAATCGCAACATAAGATATTTGGGCAGTAAATCCGTAAAGGTAAGAGTTAGTGCGGGTGTGATCTATTCGAAACGGGACATCGCAAGTAATCACAATAGAACTTCAATGAATGTGATGTGCTACAGGCTGGAGCGTGGGTGAGAGAGAGATAGCGTGATTGGAAGTCATGGAGGATCGAGAGAGACACACAGAGAACATGTAGCACATTACCTTAAGGTAAGTTCGTTTGATCGTGTAATTATTTATTGTCCGTGTCTCGTTCATCTAGATCATGAAGGTGGATGATCGAAGCCAGTTACGATTTTGAAATATGTTTATTTCATCTTCGAACGAGAACCATAAACGTTAACAAAGTTCACTTTTATAAAGTACCGAGTAGCAAAGCTATGCCTTTGTGTAATTCATCTATTATAGAACCGCATGAATACATTGGATTTTTCTGACGATCCTGCCGTTTGTCAAATCATATCTAAACTAACACCTTTTCGATTGGCCGCTGATGTAGATGCGTGTCGAGTATTATGCAATGAACAAATTGGCGTATCTACACAATTACAGTTCAAAGCGTATTTAACTCTTCGCGCTCACAGCTCCGGATATTTCCGCAGCAGTCACACTTGAATCAACTTGACCCCACTGATTTTCAAATAGTTGCCGTATGAATAGTATCCGTCAGATTAGAACCAAAAAATTATAGAACATGGTTTGAACATTGTAGATTATGTAGCCAAAGTGTTAGATAAGAAATCAAATGACATGTTCAAAAAAAATCGCAAAGACAAAAATTTGGAAAAAAAAGTTTTGACAGTAATAATATCGCTAGTTTTTTATTTATTTTTCTAAGTGAAATTTACAGGTGATACTCCTGGTACTTTGAGATGAAATATAGTTCGCAAGTGCACGTTTAAAATTTAACACTATGTATATACTGTACACATACCGTCTCCCACGAGAAAAAATATATGTGTTTGAGAAATGACGATTGAGAGGATAATAGTGGAACGAGGATGTTTAATAAATGAAGTTCGACGAACAGGTGTTTTATGTAACAGGTGTTAAATATCTTTATTTAAAAAAACCAATAGGAAAAAAACTATGTACAGGTGAGGTGGACCTTGAGCTGACACATGAGAAACTAAAACGTGAGCTGATGCGTGAGAAAAGTTCGTACACAAAATGATTGAGCTCATATCGCCCGACGCGATTATATGAATTCACGTCGCACGAAACCCGTAACGAGAAGACCTCGGTGTCTGTAACCATCGCGACCACGAGGTGAGAAATGTGCAGTATCACCTGTCAAGAGTCTTGCAGATCTCACGACACGACGAGATGCTCCTTGAGATGCTCTGTCGAGGCAAGTCGTCTCATTTGATGCGTGCGCGTGCGCAACCGATAGTACGCGAGTCTAGCCGAAGCGAACAGTCGCCTCGATCGGGTTACAACGCTGCGAGCGTGCTAGTCGTTAGTCGTAAGAAAACACCTGTATCGAACACAAGCGATTCAGACGGAAGAAAAAGTCTTTATAATAAACGGAAGTTTGATATACACGTGCCCGTGTCCAAGAACATTTGTTTCTGTTTCACAGTAAATCCTACTCCTTTCCCATTGCGATAATTATTAAGGTGGAGTGCCTCAACATGCTCCAATGAGACGTAACCGAAAAATGCACGAAAATAATGCGAAAATGAGAATATTTATTGAGCGTTACCAAAATTAAGTGAGAAGATGTTGATAATGAGCAGTGAGCTATATCGCAGCCATTAACTTTCCTAACACTCTAACGAGAAAACCGATGTACGTTGCCGGCATCTCCCCCATCCCCCCATCGACGCGAGAGCGCATGCGCACGGGCGCGCGTGAGATGCCCATTGAGTGGGCCCGAGAAGTGCTGCCATGCAGCGGCTAGCCAGTATACCGACACAGCCGCGCCAAAGATGATTATTATTCAACAATATGCTACAGTTCTATATTGTGGCCTCTATTGTATCTATCCGTCTATATATTAGCAATGCAAGCGACTTCGTCCGAGAATGATATTCACAAAAATAAAGTTGTGATCAATTGTCAAAAACGCATTTGTGTATCCCATGAGATGAGCTAGTGAAGAATTCATGTATCGCATTGGCCCACCGGGGGGGCACAAATCACAGATGGGAAGGATAGGTTTTGGATTATGCCCATTTTATCTACTGGGAGTGCTAGTGTGGATATTTCTTTTTCACTCGCACACACTTTTGTCAAAGACGGGGATGGCAACATACTCATTGTGGCTAACTACCAAGTAGCTATGAAGAAACTGACTTCTCAAAGAATCCGCGTCCAATATAGGTATATTTCATTACGCTGTGATCAGTTTTTTGTGGCCCCTCGGTAGCTTACTTTCTTTGTTAGCCATTTTCTTTTGGACGTTTATGTTTACGAAGAGAAGTGCATAGAAATTTTCGTTCCTTAGCAGTGTCATAGATTCTTAGATATTTTTGGGCTATTGTTAAATGATCGATATTGTTATGTTAATAGACGTGTATGAAGCAATTGTTACAACTTTGAAATATGTATGAAAGATTTTTTACAAATATGATACAAATGAAAGAAGTACGAGAAAATTCTCGTACCAACTAGTCATGTCGTGCACGCTAGACAATACAAGCACGTTTAATACAAATTGTCAACATTGTTAAATTAATAATATTCGTATAAGAATACATTTATGCATAGTGCAGTTTTTATACACATTTAATACATGTGAAACAAATAAGCAGTTACATTTTTTACGAATGTGATGCAAATAAACAGAGTTTTCGTACAACAACGGCTTTTATTTTTTATATGCATTTCAATCATTCAAGAAACTTAACGGTATCGGGTGGATTCGGCTAACGCTTATTGTTACTCATTTTGTGGACACTCTATTTATTAAGCGATATTTTTCTGGCCCACCGTATGTACTCCTCCCAGCCGCCGGCACATACCCCATCACATGTTCCCAGTTAGTTCAGATTTCGTCTCCTTAGAGCGCTAGTCAGCAGCGCGGACACAGGTTTCTACACAAAATTTTGCCCACTGTGGTCCACTTGTGCGTGATGCCAGCACGATCAGCAGCATGAACGTCGGAG
This sequence comes from Dyspetes luteomarginatus, assembly GCA_963669185.1. Taxonomy (NCBI): domain Eukaryota; kingdom Metazoa; phylum Arthropoda; class Insecta; order Hymenoptera; family Ichneumonidae; genus Dyspetes; species Dyspetes luteomarginatus. Next base: position 16,212,116 of record OY769903.1, on the reverse strand, counting down.
CATGTTATCCCCACCACCAAGTAGGGTTCGCAGACAGCAAAACTCAGCCGAGCAACATTGGAGTGAGTCGAGCGATTTTGTGCAACTGCACCAGGCTGTACGCGTAGCAACAGTTTGTTAGTCACCCTCCCAAAATGGTAGAGTCATAATATTATAGCCTATGATACTCCAAGATATCTGTAAAAATTTCATAAAAACCGTCGATTAGTTTTTACGTTTATCAGTCGCAAACAAAAATAGCGTTGTCCCTTTATATATTAGGGTGTTTTATTATTTTTTTTTTTTCATTCCCACCAAAAAATATACATTTACACTTTAAAAACTTTCTTGCGAAAGGGGATCGCTGGCAAAAAAACGTAAGAGGTCTGGCATTTGTCATTTATACTTAAAAATGCAGAACCTCTTAAGATCAATTGCCAGAGATTCCTTTCGCGAAGCGTTTTTAGAGGTCAAAACTCGATTTTACAGAGCGTTCCTGATTTTTTTCGAATATACTCTGCTTTGTCAAATTACTATAATTTCATTTTTTTTTTAAATTTTTTAATCTAGTAATCGAGCGTTACAGTTAGTTGCAGTCGTAAGTTTATACTCGGATGTATAGCAGCAGTTTGGCAAACATTATCCCGTCCTCAATGGTGAAAGCGCGAGTTCGAAATTGCCGGCTTCCGGCAGCCAGGAGAAAAAGAATAAAGAATCTCATGAATTTATTAACGTAAACAGCGTAGAAAAGCGAAATGGAAGGCTTTCAATACCTGGTGTAATACGATATCCATATTTTTTTCATGAAAAGGAGAATCAGAACTGCAGAATCTTCCTCACTTATGTTCGGTTAAAACAGAGTGAAGAAGTTGAATAATTTAGGCATGAAGGATCAGAACCGAGTTACCGAGTTAACTCGGTAAACAATATTTTCTCTATAAGTATTGAATGATCACCGAAAAAAATCTGGAAATTGCAATTTGCACATGCCTTCCTCGGAACCCTCCTCTCCGTCACCGCCAAGCCTCAGCTATAAGCTAGTCGTTTGCTCACTCCGGCTTCCTCATAGAGGGAGCTTTGTAAGTGGGTGGAATTATTAAATCTTATTCTCATCGGCAAGCTTTCTTAAAGAGTATCGAAAATTATTTTTCGAAAAATTCACAATTTCATAAAATCTGAACGGTTCGGCCGATTTTCTTCAAACTCAATAGTGTTATATGAGTGCGGAAGTTATTATGCTCTTAATGGACAATAAAAAAAAAAAAAAATCTCGTAAAATCCAAAAAAGTCGATAATTCTTTACAAAACTTATATTGAAAAAAGGGGGTAGGCAGTTTTACTTACATGCAAAGTTTCAGCCCAATCGGCCAAGCCATTTCGAAGTTATAGAAGGTTGAAATATTAAGCTGCATCACACATAAACACACACACGCACGCACACGCCCACGCACACACAGTAAGTACGATTTTTTCTAGATACGATTTTTCTACTTCTTGAAAGATTTTATAAGTACTCTGGCATCAAAAACTCCAAAACTTTTTTTTCCACGAAAACAAAGCTTCTTCCATGAGGAAGCAAAACTGATAAAAATAATTGTCAACAACAACAGAAAAAGCTATTATTCATTGTAAAAAAATACGTTTTTGAAATTTCTTATTAATTATTCTGTCTTTTGTCCAATGAAAAACCATTAAAAATACTTTTCAATAAGTATTCAAGATAATTTTGTTGCGGGATAATTATTTATCGACGTACGTGAAAAATTGTATTAGTATGTGTTTCACAATAATTATCATTCCTAACTTTGTCGTAAAATCGGGTTTACTGGGCTTTCGCTGGAATTTGGTGCTTCTTATTTTAGTAACTCAAAAAAAATTCCATGACGCTCTCGCCAGTATGTGGATTTAATTCACATACTGTATGATTTTTTGACAAGATTAATACTGACGACACGATTTTATCGAATTTATGATGAGCTAAGCGGTTCAGTTATAATCAGCCGGTATAGCGTAGAAGGTAAATCTGACGACAGAGTATGGAAAACGGTCATAAATAGTATTCTGTGACACGATTTCCCAACAACTCCAACTATGGTTACAAAGTACTCTTTCTTTTATTTATAGTAGTACACTGAAAAAACGGAATTTCAATGAAACGGTAGAAACATTCGAAAATGAGTATAAAGTTTGCTATAAAAATTTTATCAGGTGCCACCAGACCGATTTTGAGATAATTGAATTAGTTTTTTACATTGAATCTTTTGGGAAATATTAAGAAATCGCAAGAAATCGTTACAAAAAAGAAACGGAAAACCTCACTTTTTGATAAAACTGACACAAGTATATCAATGAACTCTGAAGATTACCCTTGCAAAAATTGAAGCAATTCCACCAAACCGATTTTCTATAATTTGCAAACAGAAATCAATAAACGCGATTTTTTACTCCCGGCTGCCCGCAGGGCAAAAAGACGGGAATGTGGGTTGGAATGTGGTGAAGTCACATGTTTTCGTTTTGTCCGATGATTGCCGAAACGGCTGAATTTATCGTAACCTAATATTGCATAATGATTCAGTCGTGGACGGACAGTGTTTATGGTAATTATTACTAAGATTGGGTGTGTACTCACGTTAATGTTACGTGCGAACGTAACGCGAGAATATTTGATTGGTAGATACCCGCTAATAAATTTGGGCGCCTTACCTTGGTCCCATACGGGCCCGTTTTCTTTCTCCGAAACGGGTAAGGTTCTTATTAAAATTATTTAACAATCGTTATTTTCTTTGGAACTCAGGATAAATTTAATTGGTTCAAAGGGAACGAGAATTGATATGTGTGAAAAAGGTTAATTACAATATTGCAAAAGACATCAGATTTATAATATTGGTCGATAATATTGATTTACAATATTACACGGGTTTACTGGGGCAAGAATGATTATAACTTAAAACTACAACTCACATACAATACTCCTACTACTCTCTTAAGCTTATCGCAGAGTCCACGCTGGATTTATCCGACGGATGCTCCCCGCTGCTGTCGGTAATGACAGGCAGGCTCGAGGAGGCGGTGAACGGCACCAGGAGCCACCACTGAGTTCTCGTGATACTTCCACTCGACCCACGGTCGTAAGAGCAAACGCAATTGTTCGAATAATTATATATTTATATGCGGATTTCCCGAACTGATACCCACGGCGTAAACACTATTCCCGAGTATGCAAGGCGTTCAGCAACAAGAATCCGGATAGGAGCCCTGTCTTCGACTAGTTATTATGTCAGATGTTCGCTCAGGACTAATTTTTCCGCCGCTTCGAGAAGAGACGAAGGTCTCGTCTCTCCAGCAGGGGGGAAATATCGAGTGATTTTTCGTGAAGGTTTTGTTATCTTTCTACACGCCAAAACCCCTTAGATTGCGTCGGCTGTTCCCTCGGTCCTGTCGTCGCTCATCGCGGACCGCCGTCGCCACGAGAAGCTCGAGCGCCACAGCAGTCCGCGAGTCAGCACTTGGACTTTGAGTTCTTCTCGAATGTTCATGACAACTGAGCATTCGAGAAGAAGATATTATATGTGAGGTATTATTATGAATTATATTAATCTAATAATCATTAAGGCTAATTAATTATTACGGCTAAGTCGGTGAGGAATAATTGAAAATACTGGGAAAGAGTAATTGGAAAAATTGTGATAGCGATGTAACATTAATATACAGGGTGATTCGGGACTGCCCCTTTTCCTGATATGGGCATATACGGGATAAAAAACGAAAATTTTTGGCATTATTTTTTTTTAAATCGGCTGCGTCGTTTTCGAATTATAGCCGATCGAAGTTGGCCAATCGGATGGCCGCTTTAGCCGCAGCGACGTCACTGGTTATAATCTATGAGAATGGAGCGTTCGGGTATCTTCGGAATCACACTGCCGCCTGCAGTACATGTTACCCGTTGCTATTGGAGATGAGTGAATCGAGACACGATGAAAATGACATTTCAGAGGTGACGGATTATTTCAAGATGACGTTACTTTTTCGCATATGCACATGTAGTCAAACTATTATTTTCCTCAAGGTTAAATTCTTCTATGGATGGCATCGTAGCTGAACAATGATTGAAAAATAAAAAAATCAAATAAAATAATTTTCTCAAATCATTCTCATAAGAGAACAATGGGGCTTATGTGGTAGTGGGGATTGACTGTTCACGCGTCACAAAGCCATCCACGCATACCGTCAAACGTCGCTTGGACGTCGCAGTTGGCCAAACGCGGGCAAGAGTGAAGAACGCGCGCCACCGATAGATGGCGGGAGTATATCACTCGTAATGTCAAATGCAAATGAGTGCTAGACTCTCATTACGAAAGCTATTTTTATCCTTGATTAAATTGAGATTTTAAATAACCTATTTTTTTTTTAAATAAAAAACGTCATTTTTACAGTTTTTCTTTATTTTCATTTTTATTGTTTCCAAGAAAAACTTGTATCGTCTTTTATAAGTATAAAACTGTAATGTTTACTACAACAGGCCAATGGGATGGAAGAAAATAGATTTTTTTAAAAAATAATAATATTTCGATCATTGCTCATTATCAGTTATCAAACCCACGCTAAACGTGGTGCCCCCTTATTAGTCGATCATGAAAGTATTAAAAAAAAATATTTTTGTCGTGGGTTAGAAGCATGAAATGCAATTTTTCAATCATATCAGTTGAAAAACTGATATGATTGAAAAATTCAAGATTTTGAGGGTGGAAATTTAACGGCTGTGTAACCCACGTCAAGATCACATCTGCTAGTCACATGACCATCAAGATGCTGAAAAAAATGATTTTTAATGTGGGCTGTACACGAGAAAGCTCTGACTAGAGACATTTCTTACATACATTAGATTAGACAAAATTCAGACGAAATTTCCATGATTTCGATGATAGTTATTTTTACGTAATTTTTTACGAATTTCAAAAAACTCTTGCCGGTGTGGAACCCGATACTTCCAGTACCGGGGCCGATCTCCAGCCGACAGAACTACCGACAGCTATTCTTGATTGTCTGGTTACTGAGTCATTTTCGGCGGCAGCTTTTGGATAATTTAAAAAAATCTATTTTCTTCCATCCCATTGGCCTGTTGTAGTAAACATTACAGTTTTATGCTTATAAAAGACGATACAAGTTTTTCTTGGAAACAATAAAAATGAAAATAAAGAAAAACTGTAAAAATGACAAGTTTTTTATTAAAAAAAAAAGTAGGTTATTTAAAATCTCAATTTAATCAAGGATAAAAATAGCTTTCGTAATGAGAGTCTAGCACTCATTTGCATTTGACATTACGAGTGATATACTCCCGCCATCTATCGGTGGCGCGCGTTCTTTACTCTTGCCCGCGTTTGGCCAACTGCTACGTCCAAGCGACGTGTGACGGTATGCGTGGATGGCTTTGTGACGCGTGAACCGTCAATCCCCACTACCACATAAGCCCCATTGTTCTCTTATAAGAATTATTTGATAAAATTATTTTATTTGATTTTTTTATTTTTTAATCATTGTTCAGCTACGATGCCATCCATAGAAGAATTTAACCTTGAGGAAAATAATAGTTTGACTACATGTGCATATGCGAAAAAGTAACGTCATCTTGAAATAATCCGTCACCTCTGAAATGTCATTTTCATCGTGTCTCGATTCACTCATCTCCAATAGCAGCGGGTAACATGTACTGCAGGCGGCAGTGTGATTCCGAAGATACCCGAACGCTCCATTTTCATAGATTATAACCAGTGACGTCGCTGCGGCTAAAGCGGCCATCCGATTGGCCAATTTCGATCGGCTATAACTCGAAAACGACGCAGCCGATTTCAAAAAAAATAATGCCAAAAATTTTCGTTTTTTATCCCGTATATGCCCATATCAGGAAAAGGGGCAGTCCCGAATTACCCTGTATATAATACTTTAAGGAAAAAAATACTTCAACTCCCGCGTGTACATATTGAAAATATGACGAAATATATCGTAATACTACCTTCACACTTACGAATCGCCGCAACCTTCTGACTTGTTCTCACGGAGATAAATACTTTTTTTTAAGTTGTTAAATATCCTTTTGTAAAGCGCTATCTAGGTCACAGAGCGAAAAAAAAGATGAACTAAAGTACCGCTGACATCGTCGGTAAAGAAATTTCCGAACAAAAAAAATGATAGTGATTTCAAAATGAGTTTTACTAACTTTTTGGAACATTTAGAGCATCTTGCATGAAAATCTGAGGAACAATATTTTTCACCGAAACAAAACTTTCTCTAAAATCTCTATCTGGAATCAAGAAATATAACAAGAAAAAAATTGTTAAAAATAGTTCATGGGTGCATAATTTGTATCGGTAAAAAGCTTCCGATTTTGTTATTAGTGTGACATCCGTCTTGAACCCAATGAAGTTTTTTTAACTCCAAAAAGGGTGAAATAAAAAAACATCAATATTTTTAACAAATTCCTGTCTGCAACAGTTCGCATAATCAAATTTAAAAACCGTAAAATAATTTTCAGCATTATAAGAATAATTATAAATGTTAATTAATTATTATAAAAATTCATCCATTATTTTCAAGGTGTTATCCTACTGTAACCAGCGTCCAAACAGGCTAATTTTTGGAAATTAATTTCGGAAATACTACAAATGCAATATTTTTAATATTTTTATATCTTTATATGTACAACTTAAGGAGTGTGTGTAAAATAGTCATCAGAAAATATTAAAATTTTCACACGTCATTCTTTTTCGCGTTAGCTGATGTTTCCCCAAAGTTTGCGGTTTCTAACGTCTGGACGTTATCACTCATTGGTCCATGAATTTGTAGGTGTTGGACATTTTGTAAGATAAAAATCTTTACAAAGGCCTACACACTATAAGCGTTAGTCGTTAATTTCAACAATCTGTATTTTAAAAATAATCGTTATCGAAAACTGACACTACTTTGCCAATTGCTATAGAAACATCATAATTCAGTACGTTGCTTTAAAGAAACTATTGTCATAAGCAATTTTTAAAGTCATTCTCATTAAATGTTGTCACAACATTCTCACCTCTTCAGTCGATCTTTATAGCGGCTAATTTTTATCCGTAATTACGAGACTTTTACACAATTCATATATATATATATATATATATTGCAATCGCGTAAGCGAATCTGCATATTGTGTGTTTGAATTTGCCAAATTAGCTGTCCTTGTCGTGTTGGAAGGTTTTGAGCATTCCAATTTATAATGATGATCTAATATGTCTGGTTTGTGAAGAGTTATCGTTGAAAAAGTTTACTATTTTTTATCTTCTACAACGTTTACATCGTTACAGATCGATCGGTATATAAATGTATACAACACATTTATATATGTTTATTAACACAGGATTGTCATTTCGAGAATCCTGTCTAATGTCAATAAGTATGAAAGAACTCGAAAGATGGAATATTCGGTCTTTTTGACGGTTGACGTGCACGTCGTGAAGACAAATTTAAACGCTACATACGCACTCGTAACTCGGGAACCGCGAGCGCTGGCGTTGCAGCAAGCTAGAGAGAATGCGTGAGAGTATGAGTGGGGCAAATACTTCTATATACACATACATGACTACGGCTATATAGCTATATTGCTTTTCTCTTCCAGCTGGCGCTGCCTAGCAGGTGAGAGCGAGACAGAAGACACTCGTTTTATCACAGTGGATCATATAGCTATAGCGCTTCGCCCCGCACGCGCTGCAGGAGAGAGCGAGACAGAAGACACTCGTTTTATCGCAGTGGATCATATAGCTATAGCGCTTCGCCCCGCACGCGCTGCAGGAGAGAGCGAGACAGAACACATTCAGTCCGCCGGAGAGGGGAAAGCCTGTCGTCACGGTTTTTTCATGTCGGTCTCTCGGTGATTTACTTCTCATCTCGCTTAAGCCCGAGGCCTGCCGTAAGAAGTTTTACTTCAAAAACAAACAATTCGTCCTTCCCCTGATTTCAAAGATTTTATTTTTATTGTTACCAGATATGTGATATAAAAGAAAAAAAGTTTAAAAAGGTACATATATAAAAAAAAAGAAGTTACTTAAAAACATTTTTCAAGGATTATAAAGATCTTGGTAAGGACTCTCAGACAGGGGATATCGTACATGTTACCTGTGCAGGAAGGATACTTCTGACTGATGAACTAGTGAGTGTCATCCACACACAGTCTCCTGAGCAGATTTGGATGGAAAGGGCAATGCCAGACAGGGGAAGTCGCATACGCCACTCGTATGCAGTCACCCGTGCTGTAGAAAGGATTAGACAGGGGAATTCACGCGTGTCACCCACACATAGTTTCTCGTGCTAAGATAGGACCAGAAAGAGGACGACTCGCTATCCGGAGATAAGAGTGGTTTCTCTATGCTTTCTCGCGGCTTATATACCCTGTGAACAGCATTAGCGGGATAGGAGAAGTGAGGTTGATCGTGCGTGCCGTGTGCATAAAGACCGATCCTGTCGTCTAGTGGGTGATTTCGTCTCGCCCTTTTGCCCCTTGCGTGTACTGTCGCTGCTTATTCATGCGAAGGGCTCTGTGGATCTGACTATAAGAGCACGAAGTGATTGACTCCCGAATAGTGACTTTCACTGTCGGTAATTATCGATCACTGATGAATTTCAGTGACGGTCGATAATTGTTATACAGTTGATACATTCAGTGACGGTGGATTAATTGTTCTCGGGTGGTAACTCGATCTCTGTACTCTGATATCGTACAGTCTCAATATATATATATATATATATATGAGCAAAATGAATTTTATGCAAACCAAAAAGTTGTCGAACTTTGAATCACTGTATATTCAACCATTTTGAATTTCGATTTTTTTTTTTGCGATTGAGATTCAGTGATTCAAAATGAAAGTAACATCGCGGGTGCTGCATACTCGCTTTGATGTATCATTTGCTGCGGAATTTTATTCATTTTATTTTTTGTCGCTTAAAATAATATGATCTTTTTGATATCAGTTACAATTTTTCGTAAAATTTATAATTATCCGTCAGTTTATTTCATTTGGTATCTCAGATACCAACATTAATGGTAGGACGATTCAGAAAAGTTTACAAAAAATCCCAATAAAATGACTTTAATTTTATTAAGTAATATGAAGTACTGATTGAGTCGCAACTTGTGCGAGAGAGACATTTCAAATCAATTCAGTGCAATGGAATTCATTTAGTCGGCAATAAAAATTGTTTCTTGGACGTGTCTCTACACAAATGAAACAGGGGTCCCCGGTTAAAAAATATATCTCTGACTTTATCGACCACCGATTTATTTGAATGTCTTTTGAGATTTGTTAATCGTATTTTAAATCAAGAATTCAAAATTGAAAATGCGAAATCCCAATGCTGCTGCTGGTAGGGACCCCCTCCTAGGCCCGGCCCTAGAGCGAAGCATGCAAACATAGCCGCGCATCCCGGGAACGAATTTTCGAGATATCGCGATTTTCTACTAACTTTTTAACGATTTCCTTGGTGTACAAGAGGAAGTATTCGGTATTGAATCAATACCCATTTTAATCGTTAAAGCTTCCTCTTTATCATGCACCAGGTTATAATGTTGGCACTATATTGCTTCAATACGAAAAATGTTGATTCACGAGAAAATGTAACCTCGTAATACCTGGATTTCATCGACCGGAGCAGATTTCATAATAAAAAATCACTTAAGGTGTAAGGGTACTACAAAACACGATTACACAACAAGTTTCAATCGATTCCATCAACTCGTTTTTGCTTAATCACCGATAACGTCCCCAAAAACCGAGAATCGCTTCCTGGACTATAGCTCCTTCTGGAGTAGGCCAACCAAAATTTTTTAGGGGTGTTTTTTGATCGCCACGAGCTGCCCTTTTGAATGATACCCATCGTTAAGGGACTTTCAACGACTTCAATATCAATTCTGGGGGTAGTTTGGCGTGGTCGCATAGCCTCGATTTACACGTGATCGTGCCATACCTTTGCACCAGGTCAATTCGCATCCGATCTTGATGAAACTAGTTTCATTCGGACGATAATTAAATTACCTCGAAAGTACTTTTTTAGTTTTTCGAAATCGGTTCAAGTTTTGCTGAAATCGCCAAAAAACACTTTGTCCCACTTCAATTGCCCCTCACTGTATGTTGTAGGGCTTTGAAAACTAAGCGACACATACTTTTTGATGTGAAACATCTAATGCCGCGCTACGGCGGTCCCCTTTCTCCGAGCGCTAGTCTCCACCACTCACTCCTATACGCTCACCGATTTTTATCCTCTATACTACTGCGCTGCTTTGCTGTGACAATATGGAGCACAAAAATGCACAGCTTACGGTAAAACAAAAAAAATCCAAGATATCATCAAATTTGTACAACGGGGATTGTATCCATACAGTCGCCGTGGTTCAATGATTTCAACTGAAAATTTACACGAACTGCCATTAATTTTAGCAGGAAACTTCAATGTGAATTTCGCAAGAGATGAATCACTTCCATTAACTTCATTCCTTCAAGAAGAATTTCAGTTGCTCATTAATAACAATCCTCGAGAATCTACAACTAGACATGGAAGGACAATAGATGCAGTATTCACAAGATACCTTGATAACGTTATATTTAACACTTTCGTCGCATATTTCAGTTATCATCGGCCCATTGTCAGTTTAATACCATCAGAAACAACCTCGACTGCTACCATTAATGAGATACCTGATGGTGACAATCCAACATAATTGTAGAAGTCTATATATTTATCATATATTTCTTTTGTATGTATTTTTAATGAAAATTAAAGAATCGTTTCATTTATTAAAATCTCAATCTTTGTTTACTTTGATTTCCACTTCCTTCAACACACCATCCTTTCTATAGCATACTTTTCATAAAAAAGAATTTCGCCGAATTTCGCGGGACACCTGTTAGATGTTTCACATCTAACAGTCGTCCCGCGATGGCTCCCTTTTTTTCACCTGCGGAAAAACGGATTTAATCCTCCGTCAGCAAGGTTGATTTTACTGATCACTTGAAACATACAAGGCACTGTGCTCTAAAAGACCCACCTTGCCGACGCGGGATAAGGGGTGAAAGCACCCTTGAAATTAGGCACGTCCAGGGGCGATCACGCACTTTCACCCGAAACCAGAAACCGATTTGAATGAAACAAGACGTAAATGTTTCTTGTACAAAGTTATCGAAAATCCACTAAGTACATGAAAAAACGTAAAAAAAGAAGGGGTCGCACCACCCCTTAATTTCTCCTTTTCTCACCTCTTTTCAAAACTTGTAAATCAAACTGAATAAAACACCTATCATTCTGAAGGTGCAACAAAAATGGAGTTGACGTGTTTTTGCATATTTTTTAAAAAGTCAGTTTTAAGGGGGTTTAGTTTAAACTACCCCTTACTCTAATTCCCAAATCGCAGCTATTTCTTCTCTGTTTCCAATATATCTGCTGATTTAAAATATTAATATCAACGTAAATTTTACCTTTTCTGATTTGAAAATAATATTCCGTGTGCTTGAGGGGGCGAACCATCCCTTAAATTTTCCTTCACTCACCGTTCATTCGAATATTGTTAATCGAATGAAAAAAACAGCTATCGATCTGAAGATGAATCAAAGAACTCTGTACATAAATAAATCATAATATTTATATTTCGGCCCACGGACTGGAAGCTATAGAGTATTACTAACCTCCAGGAATTGTGCAAATAATAATAATGATGAAGCGTCATTATCAAAATTTGTATTATTATTGTAGGGAATATATTTTATATTTGAAAAATTCACGATGGGCCTACTGTCTTCACAATATTCTGAATACAGAGCTTTCGCTCGAATAGTTCTGATTGATATAAATCATAGGTAATATATAAAGTTCGTAGAGCGATATCTGATTATTGGGTTGAAATATATATAAGACTGGATAAGTCTGACTGCGCGAAGAGTAAGGCGTGACCAAATCGCTAGAGGTCCCGTTTTGGAATCCCCTTTATCCCTCGAAAGCCCGGGGACTTCGCGAGAGTCTGGTCTTTGTCCCTTAAGGGGGTAGTATCATGTGACGGCTGTATTTTTTCGCTTTATTTGTGATTTTTTTCTAACGAACTATGAAAATAAACCATCTTGGAATTTTTACAATATATGTATTAACATTTATACAGTCACTCAGAATTTTTTGAAGCCAAAATATTGATTGGAATCGTCTTTACAGCGTTCGAAAGACACATGTGAAAAATAAGTAGGTTGACGGCTGACATGATTCCGGCTGTTCTGTCCATTTGAATTCAAAAAATCAAACGGCATTTCAATCTGTAGACTTGTGGCTATAACTGGAACTAGGTTGAAGTGAAAATATTGAAAATTAAATTTTTGGCACGGTTTTTAAAATTAATTTCCGATTTTTGTCATATTTTTTCGACTTTTTGAGCTCGCTTAATATCGATAGATATCACAATTACCCTAGTTCGAAGGAAAACTATAAGTGTACTTGATGTACCATACAAATTTGAGCACAATCGATTCAGTAGTTTTTGAGAATCGTGTCACCCCAATTTAAAAAATGCAGTCAAAAATGCAGTGCAAAATCCTCCGTTCTACGTCTGTAACTTTCCAACCACTTCAAATATTGAAAAATCCTTCATTCCACGTATTCTAGACATATTATAGAAGCAATTTATCGAATAAAAATGTTATCAATTTTGTGAACCTGCTACACGATACTACCCCCGTAATAGGCCAGTCAAATGGAGACCAAAAAAGGCCTGAAATTCCAATAATTTTGCACTGGATGAAAAAATATGGAAAATGTTCGGGACGGTGCACATAATAAGGACCTCAGTTGTTGGGATTGTAGCACCGCTCGTTTTTGCAAAAAAAAATAAAAACCGTTAAATAATCACATTTTTTCCCGTTTTTGACACTTCCACGGCTGACGCTGCCAAAATGGTGTCAGTTAGGACGAAAATGTATAGGACTAATCTTGTAGAGCATAAAATTTCCTATAAAAAAGTCAGTGACGGCACCTATCTATCTATTATAGTTTAACGACGAGAGCGACCGGAAAAAAAAGCTCGAAAATGCTCCATTTCCACGAAAACCCCAAAAACGCACTTTAGCTGCAAAATTCGGTTTACCCATGATGATTTGTATGAAGAAATCCGCCGATTTTTTTCATGCAATAGAACAATCGAAACAAAAGATTTCATGCCACAAAAAAAAATTTTCTCGCTTTTTCAATTTTTTGAGGTCATTTGTTGCTCATTTTTTTCAGAATTTACATTTTTTCGTAAAACAGGCGTAACTTTTGACCTAATTATTGGACAATATACAAGTTTTTAGAATCTCTTCGTCTGTAGATGATCTAAAAATGCGCTCTCGTGACATGTCGCCGTATATGCAACAGCAGCGCCGTTATTTGCAAGTAAACAAAGGACATTTTGTTTCGGACCGTTTTTAACAATAAATAATTCATTTATTGCAAATTTTTTTGTTTGCTAATTTAACAATATCATTTGAAGAGTGTCTCAGAATTTTCTTTTTTTTCTCAAGGCAGCCATTGTTGTAAAATTGCTATTAACAATTAGAATAAATTAACATTTTTTAACTTTGATGTAATGTAATTTTTTCTTTTATTTTTCCCTTTACAAATTTCATCATTTAAAAAATTACAAAAAATTTGTTAATGTCGAAATTGGTTTTTGCAATAACAATATGTGTTTATAACAATTTTTTTACAAGCTCGAAATGGATTTTTAAACGATTTTTTCCGCGCTGCACGATGATATTTTTTATTTTCATTCATTTCCGTTATTTATACTATTTGTTAATAACAATTTTGTTATAAAAAATGTCTCAAGAACGATTTTTTTTTTTTTGGTTCTTGTAATTATCCCAAATTTATATCACCGAATAATAATTCCCGAAAAAAATCCTGATATCCGAGCATAAATATGCACACCATCATATAATAGCGTCTGTGTGGGTTTTAACGGATACTGCCATGTGGAAAGAATTCTTGAAATAATAGAAACGATCGATCGGTTTATACCTGCTCTCCGAAACGATTCGAACACAATTGGGACATTTTTTTTATGAACGAAATATTTTGGAATATTATTTCCTTAAAGTATATTTCGATTTTTCTAGATAGTTTGAAATTATTCACTTATAATCGGTAAAAGCCATGGAAAAACGAAGAAAAATATTTATCAAAATTAAATATTTATCAGGATTTTTTTCGGGAATTATTATTCGGTGATATAAATTTGGTATAATTACAAGAACCAAAAAAAAAAAAATCATTGTTGAGACATTTTTTATAACAAAATTGTTATTAACAAATAGTATAAATAACGGAAATGAATGAAAATAAAAAATATCATCGTGCAGCGCGGAAAAAATCGTTTAAGAATCCATTTCGAGCTTGTAAAAAAATTGTTATAAACACATATTGTTATTGCAAAAACCAATTTCGACATTAACAAATTTTTTGTAATTTTTTAAACGATAAAATTTGTAAAGGGAAAAATAAAAGAAAAAATTACACTACATCAAAGTTGAAAAATGTTAATTTATTCCAATTGTTAATAACAATTTTACAACAATGGCTGCGTTGAGAAAAAAAAGAAAATTCTGAGACACTCTTCAAATGATATTGTTAAATTAGCAAACAAAAAAATTTGCAATAAATGAATTGTTTATTGTTAAAAACGGTCCAAAACAAAATGTCTTTTGTTTACTTGCAAATAACGGCGCTGCTGCTGCATATACGGCAACATGTCACGAGATCGCATTTTTAGATCATCTACAGACAAAAAGATTCTAAAAACTTGTACATTGTCGGATAATTCGGTCAAAAGTTACGCCCGTTCTACGAAAAAATGTAAATTCTGAAACAAAATGAGCAACAAATGACCTCAAAAAATTGAAAAAGCGAGAAATTTTTTTTTTGTGGCATGAAATCTTTTGTTTCGATTGTTCTATTGCATGAAAAAAATTGGCGGATTTATTTATACAAATTATCATGGGTAAACCGAATTTTGCAGCTAAAGTGCGTTTTTGGGGTTTTCGTGGAAATGGAGCATTTTCGAGCTTTTTTTTCCGGTCGCTCTCGCCGCTAAACTACAATAGATAGATAGATGCCGTCAGTGACTTTTTTATAGGAAATTTTATGCTCTACAAGATTGGTCCTATACATTTTTGTCCTAACTGGCACCATTTTGGCAGCGTAAGCCGTGGAAGTGTCAAAAACGGGAAAAAATGTGATTATTTAACGGTTTTTATTTTTTTTTGCAAAAACGAGCGGTGCTACAATCCTAACAACTGAGATCCTTATTATGTGCACCGTCCCGAACATTTTCCATATTTTTTCATCCAGTGCAAAATTATTGGAATTTAAAATCGGAATTTGACTGGCCTATAAGAGCTAGAAATAAACAGCCCAACTGTTTATTTCCTGTGGAGTCTCGAATGTCGATACAACCTGCTCCGCTGTGACGAGCACTCATGATGCTCGCAAGAAAAGTCGAAAAATATTCCGCTTCATTATTATTATTTTCATTATTATATATTTCAAAACTGGCGCCGTCTATGATGTTATCAATACTGCCCCTAATTGTCCAGCTCGATGCCATAAAACTTTTGTATGAATTTTTTTCCGTACCACTTCTCGTTTTCGAAATATTTAACTATATATTATCACGCCGACGCTTATCTGAGGAGGCAAAATGGGGAAAAAAAATGCTAAACAAGCCGCAAAAAAAGGTAACAATAATATCCGTTTGTTTAGTAACAATGAAAAAGCATTCGGCTTATTCGTCGTCGGCGCGGGTCTCGGGCCGCACGGAAGGTGTTCACAACAATAACAAAATTGACAATATAAAAATAAAGGTAAAAATGAAAATGAACGAAAAGGAAATAATAGCGCAGACTGAAAAGGCTAACAAGTCGCCAATGAAAAGAAACGAAATCAATCCTAAAAGAAAATTACAAACGAACGAAAAGTGTTACATTGCCAAAATAATTCAAAATAATAAAAAAACAGAATGATACCGTATCGTAGTCCTAAGCGCAAAGAAAAATAAGAAGTAATAACGTAAAAAGGAAGAGAAAGAAAAACAATTATCGCCGCAGAAAACTTAATAATAAAACTAAAGTAAAGAATAAAGAAAAACTATACTATCGCAATTCCAACGCACCTGACTGATATTAAAAGAAAATTCAAATATAATAGTTTAAGGGGTCGGTTAAATCCTGAACGACATAGTTGGGGCCCAAATCTCGGGAATTTGGGACGAAGCGCAAAATCAAAACAATCACTCTATCTGTACTCGACCTTCGGCTCCAGCCATTTTATATAAGGCATAACTGCCTGTCATATCGAGTCTTGCTCGGGTACGCTTGAATGTTCGCTAGGTTCAATCTCTCTCTCTCTCACTCTCACACGATCCTCACTCTCTCTCTCTCGCTCACTCACACGCACGAGCTATCGGCAAGCCCGGGTTTTAAGGGGGGGGGGGGGGGTTACCGTCGCAACGGCCTTTTAGTAATTACCTCTGTGAGGTTGCTTGCGAGAATCACTGATTTGACAAAAAGAATTGATCCTACCGATTATTAATTAAATGCACTAAAAGAAACAAAAAAAAAAAGGAAAAATGTTGCAACAATAAAAAGGGAAAAGGGTCGCGATAAAGAAAAAGAAACGAGGGGAAGGGGGGGGCGAATGGTCACCGCGGCACACTCGTGGCTCGATACAATATAAAAGGGGGGAAAATCTCGAACGCGAGTAAAGAAATTTTTCCGACAACACGCGTTCCCGGCTCACGCACTATACTGTCTCAATTTCTTGCAGAAGACTGAAAATGCACTACTTACTCTCTCTCTCCTGCTTCTACTCCTTGCTTCTTCTCTCGTTTTCGTTCTTTTCGCCTTTCTCTACTCAACTATGTGCACTTTACTTTACTCTTCCTCCACTACTTTCCCCATTACAATTTTAATCTTACACTCAACGCCTATTCTCTACGCAACGCTCGCTTGAAGTGTCGCCAATATGGCGACACCTCGGCGGTCTCGTCGCGGCGAGGAGCAGGGGAGGATGTCTATGGCAGTATTGTCGCGAACGATGGCTGAGCTTCCATCGATGGCTGGGTCTGACCTATATAAAGTTGGTCTGAAACTTTACCAATTTCACTTTTGTCTTTTTCTACTCGTTAGGAAATCGTTAGGGAGTGATTGGGAGTCTGATTAAAACGTAGGGGAGTCAACCGATCTTTTTACATCGAGAAATTAAAATTTGAGTGTAAAGTAAGCCTCACGAAATTTTCAACCGATTCGATTGTATGAGGTCTTAACCAACGCGAAATCGTTAGGGGTGACGAATCACCTAATTAAATCATTAGGGAGTCTTTAGTTTTTCCGTCGGATGGGAAAAACCATTCCGATCGGCTAGAGGACGAGTCTACGTTAATGACGTGGAATTGCTAAATAACGGAAAGAACGACGACATTTTTCATGACATTAGTCTCGAATCAATCAAGTAATTCAAATTTCTTGGTTAGTCACTAAATTCTTTTCTGTGATGCTATCAAATTGTAAATAAACAAATAAAAAAAATGTGAATAACAATTATTTTTTCAATCATTAAATTCTGTTTTATTTCCTTATACACTACAAAATAGTAAATAAATACGAAAAAAAATTGTTATAATTGTTTTCGATGTTTTAAATATTACTTACTTACATTTTTAATTCTTTTGTTCCTCTTATGTACTATAAATATAATACTTGCGCGCTTTTGAGTCCCTCTTGTACTTTTGTGCGGTTAAGCTTATGTAGCGTAAACGACAACATACATTATATCAACGAAGATAGAGACCTATATCTTCGTTGATTATATGTATCACGCCCACATTAAATTTGTTATTAAAACAAATCGGTTGACTCCCATAAGTTATATTTAGACTCCCAATCATTCTCAAACGATTGCCCTTTGATTAAGCGCTCACAGAACTAAATCGGTTCATAAATACAAATGCTATCGATGAGATAACATAACCGGATGCATTCCTATTACCAACGAAGATTGAGGTCTAGATTGAGGTCTATAGAAGCACAAAGCCCGCTTTGTTCCAAAAAAGTTGGGGAGCTCGAACAATCTTTCTCCCCCAACGGTAAGATGTCACTAGCGTCCAGTTTACATGTGTGCGCTCACGTACAGAACTAACACACGTGAGCGGCTGTATAACTGCGTTGGCTCCACCTGCTGAGTCGAGTTGATGATGCGATTTCATTCGCACTCGCAGCTGGGGTGATGGGTGCGCTCTCTCGCACAGGAGCGGTACGGACGTAAAGTGGGGGTTTGAGTGTACACTGCTGATACCGACGAAGATAGAGCGATTCATTGCAAATACTTTTGCATTTTAATGACCTCCACGTCGAGACAAACTTATTTATTCAATTATTTCTTTATATTTACGTAAACTAGGAGTTAATTAACCCAACCAAGCAAATCTAATGAAATCGAAATCCGAGCGGGGACACGATTTTTATACTTAAAAAGATAATAACAGTATATATATCCAAGTTGGGGTAATTGGTACGGCGCTGCTTCTGTATGTGCTAGGTCGGTAGTTCAAACCCCCGGCTTCATTATTATTTTTTTTTTTGCAATTATGCAATTTGCGATATACACAATAAATAAAATATAAAAAATCAGCGAAAAAAGTTTTTATAAGAGAGAGAGCAGCATGTTAATACGAGCAGGTCACGCGTTGGCCCCTGCTCGTACTGAGATGTAATGATGATATTGGACTATCACTATCTCTCGCAATCGCGATCAGCTTGACGGCGCTATCAGTCGTGCATTCACGATTAGCTCGATTATGCGATCTCTCTCGCTCTGAGAGTAGGGGCTGATGTACTCCCCACGTGTATGTGTTTAAAGTCCTCAGACTCTTGTTTTGCCGGTCTGGAATCTGGAATAGACGTTTTGTCCGATACATCGGTAGAATTTTGTCAATAAAGACATCATTGCATGATTCGCGATATTAATAAGTTACAAACGCGCTTGATACTGTCTTAAGTCTTTCATTCTTTTCTTAATTGCACGCGCTGTCTTAAACGAAAAAAAAAAAAAAAAAATCCGTGTCTCGATCGCGCGCAGTCCGACTCGTATCTTGTCGCTCTACCAACTACGCTAGCGTAACTGATTGAATATTAAATGAGCATTGTAATATTTATGTTGTGTACCCCGCTTGGATTAGGTGTTCTTAGGTTTGGGTTTCAATAATTTACTCCGGTTTACACGTACGTTGTTAATTCGAGTATAATACGCTATTTACACCGCGGATTACGCTCGATTTTAGTACATCGATGTTAGTAAAATTGGAATAAAGCTCGTCGTGTGGATGTAGTCATTGTTCGTAAAAATAAGTCCGCCGCCGCGCGTCGTCGAGCGGTGCAGAATGAGGGACGGTAGGGGTGGCCACAGAGAGGGAAGGGGAAGCTACGTGACCCCACCGTAGCCAGATGGCTGCGAGCATCGAAGCTAGAAGGCGGAGCATATCGATCGGTCGACACTAGAGCCTCCTAGCGTATGTTTGATTCACTAAAAAATTGGAACCAAGCGGGCTATAGGCTTTGTGCTTCTATAGACCTCAATCTTCGTTGGTTTTACTTAAACTCTCAATCACTCCCGAACGATTCCCTAACGAGTAGAAAAAGAAAAAAGTGAAATGGCTAAAGTTTCAGGCCAACTTTATATAGGTCTGGGTCTCTTCCTCGTAACTCATGTCTCGGTCGGTCTCGGATTGGTGATTTCTCCTTCCGGGGCTCGGGGACTGGCAGGCAGCGAGAGGGCCGTTTCGCAATGCAATGCCGGTGCGCTCCAAATCTCGCGACGGCTACCCTCTCCAGTTGTTCTCTGGACTGATGATAAATGATCGGCCGGCCGGTACTGCTCTCACATGGCTTTGGGCGAAATTATGGTGCCCTTCGGTCGATGAGGAACTGGCGAAAGATGGCCGCTGATCTCGAACTGTCACTTAGTGGTTGTTGCGGTTTTTGTTCTCCGAATGTGATCGCAAAGATATGTAAAAATTGGTGTCGCAGACTGGTCTCTGGTGTGGAGGACCAAAGGACGGCCCTCTACTGCCTCGCCGCAGCTCCGTCCTCGTAAAATCATTACATGATGGCTCGTCTCGCAGGTCTCGATGGTCTCGGTGGCAGGTGGGGTCATGTATAATAAAAAGGTAAGTGATTGGGAAGGGAATTGTTGTTATGTGGAAGTTCAGGCATGTCATGGGGAAAAGGGAGGGGGGTTTTTTGACCTCAAACTCGATCTTTATTTTACTAATTACGCTTATTTTAATTATTGCTAATGTTATTGTTACAGGCTATGGCAGTGTGCCGCGGCGCTTCGAGCAAGCTCGTTTCTATTTTGTGACCGCGTGTCACAACATACGAGTCGCTTGACGTTTATAGGCTGACATCATGAAAAAGTGTGCAAAAATGGCGACTGGATGACGACGACGACAATCACCGCGAAGCGCTTGTGCCTTCATCGAAAAAAAAAATGGCGATATCATCGCTATGCGTATAGCTACAGCTTTCGGGTTATTCCTAGTCGAAATAGAAAAATATATATACATATATATACGCATACAAAGTAATCTTTAATACGCTATAATTAATAAAATATGAGCAAAATAAGTTTTTCTATAGATATATTCCTATTTATAAGCAAGTTGTATCGGGTAAAAGAGTCTGGGAGCTCCTCGTTTCTTGTCGGTCGATCGAAATCGTTGGTATAAAAGGGAAATGTACTTGTCTCGAGTCGCTACCGCGACTCTTGATAGTTGCATTAATCGTACCCATGCGCTAACAAACTTGGTGACTTCAACCAACGAAGATAGAGACCTCTATTTTCGTTGCTTCAACTAATTTTGTATTGGTTTTTGTATCGCAACGAGAATACAACGCACGTAAATGTACTTGGCGCAACATTTTTTACGTCGAAGATGTTTTTAGGGAGATACACAATTTATTTGGAAATAAAGTTAATTTCGGTTTGTGCGTAGAATGAAAGTTTGCAAACATCAAGATGAGTAACATAACATGAAAATATATTAAGTATGTATATGCTGGGAGTAAGTTCGTAAACTAAACAAATCTTCTTGATTTTTTTATTTCACATGAATGCAGGAGATGTTACATGTCCAGGCGCAGAACAGTTTTTTCGGCCCAGCTGGACACAAGTCCTTATAACTCTTATATTTTCAGCTCTTTTCTACTACATTTTTTTCTTTATGCAGTTCAGCACGATTCTGAAGTACTATCCTGAAAATTTCAATAAAATTGGTTCAATACTTTCTTCACAATAAATTCCCGAAGAAACTTCAATTTTTAGGCATTTACACTCCCACAATTAATTGTAGCATTTGTCCAAAGTTTAGATCCGCATATTCCAATGATGCCAAAAAGTATTCAAAACGATGTGCAGTAATATCAACAAGCTTATGTCACTGTCTCTACGTCTTTCAACGCTGCCCGTAACAATATCTCTCTTCCTTTCTGTAGCTTCCAGCCTGGCACGACCTTAAGAGGATATACCTAGTCATGCGGCTGAAAAAATGGTGATTTTGATGATTTTTTTTTCATTGAGCAATGCATTTGTTCCAATTTTATTTTTTATTTTATAGTACAATGTCTGAACTGTATTTTAGTATTTCAGTTACAAAAAAACTATAACAATATTCGAAGTAATGGCCGCTCTTCTGATGGTCTTTTTTTACCGGTGCCTTGCGATGACTACTCTAGTTCAGAACTGGCTATCTGCAATAAATGTCATTGCGGTCATTTATTGAGAAACGCATATTCTAGAGATTAGACGAAAGATTTTACGAAAAATGGATTTTCATCAAAATGGCGGTTGTCGGAAGAAAAAGTTCAATTGTCAACCTAAAAAAACGATGGTTTTTTGGGGATTAAAAAAATGCAATGGAAAATAATATCCTTTGCTCAGTCTGTGCATAATTATACAAGAAATTAGTGTACAAAATTTGAAATTAGTCGCTTTAGTAGTTTTTGAGTAATCGTGGTCACCGATGTAAAAAATGCACTTTTGAGAAAAACGCGTTTGAAGTTTTGTGTTGCAATTACAGTAAGATACTTTTTATTGTTTTTAACTTGCATGAAATCCACTATTCCTGCACCATAAAGTAATCCCTCTTCAATGGCTAAAGGTTCTAACATAGCGACTTACTCCTGTCTGCGACGCACGAATTTTATGACAAGGTGTAACCCGTTAATGGTAATGTGATCGGATTGGGTTGGCCAATAGTTGACTATATAATCGTGCAAACGTTGTATCCTACCTCTCTGTTTTTCGTATATCTCTGTCCCTTACTCATGAGTGCTGTCATTTCTCAGCCAGTGCCAATAGTAAAGACTATAGCTGAAACGTATGTTTCGTGTTCTCGCCTAAGCCTAAGCAAATTTTGAACCATTTCGAGAAAATGAGAGTCGGTTAGACTCATTACTATATACTTGAGGCGAGACTACGGACTTTATTGGTATTCCACGTATATTCTTGTCCTTCTCAGAATATCTGCAACGGAAACCCTCGAACCTATCTATCTAACCGTAAACAAGGTTAATTCATGCCTGGGTATTCATGTCTTTGGTTGAGAATCGTGTGCCTCGTATTTGTTCGTCAGTATATACGCCCTCGACCATTTAACAAACTGTCGACCCCACAGCTATGCCACAATATAGAGGTACTGCCCAAAGAAGGGATCGTTGCCAGTGCAAATCACTGTCATTTGCAGACATACGACAGCGTTCCATTTCCGATTACTTTAATTCATTTAATGAAATAGCTATTTATGTCTGGTATTGGGCTTCGAAAGATGATGTTACGACGCAACATTTTTGAAACTTATTCATGCAACTAGAACAAGGAATAATCTAAGGTCATCGACACTTAATGTTAAATAGTTTCAGATTCGTCGCATCCATTTACGCAATTTTTTGTGGATAATTTGTGAGACTATTTAGTATTACGCAACTGATTCCATGTCTTTTGAGAATGACTTTTTAGTCTTCCAACTCTCCGCTCTGCAGTGTTTAAATTATAGAAAGTTCGAGAGAAATTATTCGAATATTTTTCGAAGAAATCTTAGCAGTTACAAGTGATGCATTCTTCGTAGAAATTTCTAGTCAGACTGTGGGCGTTGTGTTGTTTTCATTCATATAGAGAGAGTTTGGCGTCTTATCGATAATGATTCCTTCTCGTGATGCATCACTCTACTTAGGGTGCATACCTAAACATGTGGCACATAAATCCCACTTCTTTAAGACTTCGGCGTATGTACGGTAACTTTCAAATATAATCAACTTGCTTTCAGAGCTGTAGGGTATCTTCAAGCTGAGTCCGCAATACTCTTAGTCATTTAATCTCGAGGGAGGGACACATTTACTACCACAATAGAATATGTCCCGGGTAAAACTTCACAAATAGACGAAGGCTGTTTTGCAAATTTTATTGACACACGAAAATGTTCATGCTTGTGTTTCTCGCTTCTTCAAGGTTTTCTCATATCTGTATGTTGATCCATCGTCTGAGGTTCCGTCTCTCTCACTGAAGCTAGAGCCTGCAGAGGCCAATTCTCTCTTGACGAGCATGGAATCGATGTTGTTGCGGCGATGCGCGCACGACAGACGAGCTACCTACAGGATGCCTCAAAACAAATTTTTCGAGCTTGGTCATTTCCGACGAAGAGACTGATTTCTCTTCAGAGAAACTGACTTAGAAATGTTTGGACCTCAATAGCTTATGATCAACATTCGATTTTAAAATCGAAATTGAAAAATTAAAAAAAACTTCCGACTGCAACAGTTACCAAAAATTCAATCACACTATAAGATTTAAAAAGGGTAAAATAACTTTCAGTATTATAAGAATAATTATAAATGTTTATTAATTATTATAAAAATTCATCCTTTATTTTGACTTTTTTTGTCTATAGGCCCGACTATAAAAACTCGACCGTCACGCTCCACATTACCCCACGCTCCCAAGCGCGTCCGATACGCGCGACTGTGGCGCCATCGTACCTCAGTGGCGTGAACCAACATTCTCATTTCTTCACGAAATACGCCGAAACAGACGGAGAGAGAGAGAGAGAATTGCCCAAGCTAAATAAAGAGCTCATACTTGGGTTTCTTTTTATTTTTGACATTTTGACATTTTTTGTCTATAGGCCCGACTATAAAAACTCGACCGTCACACTCCACATTACCCCACGCTCCCTGTTTCGTACACGTTCTATCGCGTTCTGTCGCTAACAACGACAGGCCTTTCAGGGGCTACTCACAGATTATTTCATTGTTACACTCACCTACACCGTATCCTTCACGGAAAACGTAACAAACAAAAAATGTCTTCACAGTTAAGCTAACAGCTACAGTGTTGTTTTAATAAACTCGGGACACGCCTTCGGATCACACAAACGAAGCGACAACGTCTCCCGACTGTATTAAAAATAATGGATGAATGTTCATAATAAATAATAAACATTTAAAAATTCATTCATCATTTTTATACGGTCGGGAGAGGTTTCCTCTTTCATAACAAATCAACTCCACAGTTAACAAATCATTCGAACTTCGTTTCATGTAATATTCTGGATACCAAGGCGTGAAGGCCTGTTTGTGTGATTGGGAAGCGTCTCCCGACCGTACAAAAATGATGAATGAATTTTTATAATAAATAACTATCGTTGATAATAAATATTATGATTCTATAAATTATTCCACCCTTTTTAAATTTTATTTATTGACTCAAATTTTTTGAATGTATGATTTGTTAGTCGGGAGTTTTTGAAAAAATTTCAATTTTTTTTTGTAAATACCACGTCTAACTGCGCGGGACTGGGGATTCTTAATAGCGATGCCGCCGCGCTTTCACCTACGCACTCACACATACTGCGAAGACGACCTCGGTGCCTGTAATATGGGAGCCAGATTTGATGACTTTTCTCAGAATTCACTCATCCTACAGCCCCTAGCGATTCCTTATAACCAGGTTCTACTGTATGTATGAACGAATATGTTTTTTGCGAGAGTTACGTTGTCTATAATTGACAACTAATAACTTTAATAGTTTTTGTGCAATAATTTGTCACAAAATGTACTGTCACTCTACTATGATAGCAGTAGCTGACATCTAATTGGTTGACTGAACACTGATATAGTTGGAGCAACAGTGTATGGTATTATAGTAGACCAAATAAATTATTCACTATACACAATAAATATTTCACCGGATATACATAGTTGGGTGAACACATATTATGCATTGCCGGAACTAAACTACAATTTTGAACCAACTAAATGCGGTGTAATTCAACTTGTTCCGAAGGACCAGCGAATGTTGTTGAAACTACTCAATGTTCAGTTGTTTCAACCGTAATTAAACTTTGGAGAACTGAATAATCGATTGGATTGGATCGCGCGATATTCCGATTTTACTATAACCAATGTTAGTAATGTAACGGCATCAACCAGTTAACATTAAAATTTGGAATTATCTTGAAAAATAATTACAGGATTCGGCACGCGATCACGGAATAGAGTAATTGAGACGCTTTGTGAGGTGTAATTTTGCCAATTATTAAATTTATTTATCAACCTTCAATGAACATAATAATTTTTATGTATTGCTTGCTGATACTTTTATTTGATTATTTAGATTTCCTTGTCCGCTTAATTGTTCATTTTGTTCATCAATAACCATCGTTTGCTTAATCATTAAATTTATTCACTAATTATTAGTAGTCTTATGTGCTTATTATAATTTGTTGACAATCATTAATTTTATTTAATTATTTTATTCATTGTTCGCTGACCCTCTTTTACTTTGTTATTATTAATTTCTTTTTATTGTCTGCTTAATACTTTATTCATGAATCACGAATATTGTGTAACTTATTCATCTTCTTTAACACTATTGTCCGCTTAATTACTACTTATTGATAACCTTACTATCACTATTAACGCTAGTCGATATTACCTGTCTGATAGTTTTTACTTTCCGGTCACTTTTCCCCTTTCTCGATTATATGTCACTACTCGCGCGTCTTTCTTGTTGCGTTTAAATTTTACTATCTCGACTACGTGTTTTGTCTCTCATCAATCAAGATTGAACCTTTCCCAATTTCATTCTGTTTTCCCTACTCGAGGCCGGTATCACAGAATTTCCTTAGTACTCAGTTCATTCTCTTTCTCCGAGAGAACTCTTGTTCCATTTCCTGGATTGTTCGTCCTTTTCGCCGTTTCTCTACTTTTCTTACACTGGGCCAGTACGGTAGAGTCACAGCTACTTGGGTCTCCCTCTCCAGTGTGGAGAACAAGTGATTTCTTCCCGTCTTGCCTGCCTATTTATACCCCTCGCGGTGACTTTATTTTCACTCTCTTACTCACGTAGGCGCATTTTTCTACGAGCCGTGTGCACTTTTCTCGTTTCGCGATTGGCTAGGGCGCGCGGGCTTAGTTTCGGGTCTCTTCAGATATCCTCGTCTCAGTCCGTCGTCTCGTCGGTCGCGGGCTCATAGCCACGTCACGGCTCGCGCTTGCGCGTGGCACGTTTCATGTGGCGCCAGATTGCGAGTGGGCTTAGGACCCAAGTCTGAGTATATATAAAACGGAGTATATATATACACCATGTAAGCGACGTTTCAAACGTAATCAGTGAAAAAAAAATAAAAAAATAGATTTGACTTTCACATACATTATAATTTCATACTGCTACCGAACCATACAATGGCTTCGAGACGATTGCGTCTCTTACAATTAGAGATATAAAAAAAGTCTCTATAAAGCAGCATGAGGTGCAGCGGGGTAATGTGGCGATGGAGTACTCGTTTCTCGCATATTAGTCCAGTAAAAAAGGTGAAAACCGTGAGAAACGTGAGAACGTGAGAACCAAAAGTGAGAACCGTGAGGTGAAGATCCACTTTATTAACTGAATCCAGGTAAGTGGATACTAAAAGATACCCTTATAAAAATTTTGTCCCCACCCCCCGGGAACCCTTCGGATGAAGGGTTGAAAACTTGAGAATCGGCGTATCTCAGAAACTAGTATCTCGATTGAAAAATGTTTTAAGCCAAACTTATTCAAAATAAATTAATACATAAAAAGTTATATGAAATCTAGCCTCGCATTTTTCCAAATAAGGGCACAAACACGATCTGAAGCTTCGGAGCTGACGCGCAAACAGTATAACTTTGAAAAATCGTAAAAAATGTAAATTCGTATATTTAGCGATTTTGTTTAGCATATATCGAATCAGAACGACTTGCTCTATATTTCTAGAGTAACATTTTTATTTAAGCCTTTGTTATTGTTTAATCATGGATTTTATAATCACTAAATGACACAATTTACTAGTTGCTCACCACTGGAAGAGAGAGATGTACTATATGTCTGTACTGCTCGCACTCAATGACACTCTCCCCTGCCTCTCAGCGCATGCGTCGATCTTCCTCGCGTATATGAGCAATATCAGCACATTGTTTACCTATGTGAAGCCAGCCCGCAACTTTGAATTTTGTAGGATATTTATATACCAAAAAATTGCTCTTCAATCGCTTCTAATTGCACCAACTTTATTTTTAATTGCTTTGTCTTTAGTTTTCAAAAAATTGAATAATTAAGACAAGCTCGACGAACATAACCTCCCCAGTCACAGCTCTATTCAAATTTTACTACTGTATGGAAAAATTGTCAATAAAGGCTGAACAAATCATAAAACAATTGGTCCTTCATCGTTTTTAATTGCTACACCCTTATTTTGAATTGCTCCGCCTTATTTTTTGAAAAATTGAATAACCAAGCCGAGTTCGGCAAACATAACCTCTAACAAGTGACAGCACAATTCAAATTGTATTGAACCAAAATTGTAGACAATAGAATACTGTAGAAAAAAGTTCCTTATGGCATACATTTAATTATTATTGATTGATCACAAATAGCAATAGAAGTAGTGCGACGGCCAAATGTGCGTTCACTTGTAATTAATTAATTATTATTATTTTTTTTAAAACTATTTTCGAATATACAGTCAGAACGACTGCATATTTTAAAATTTTGTTTCAAGTCTTTAGAGTACTTGAAACAAAATTTTCGTGAAACAAAATATTTTTATTTATAAAATATGAAATGAAAGATGCCACAAACAATCTATATAAAAAATCAATAAATTTATTTAATTAAAAAAAACCATCATTCATATCTATTTCCATAAATTCCTCAACAGTACCGTCGTTGACACTTTCCACGATTTCTTCTGATGAACTATATGCATCTTCCAAATCTAGTTCAGCAGCAATGTTCATGAACTCACTATGTCTCCGAGCAGCTTACGTTCGAACATTGACGAGCTTATCGGTCTTGTTATGTAATACTTTATTACAAATACTGCATGTAGAAGTATAATCCATGATGACCACGAAGCTGAAACAGGAATGCACTCCAATCATAAACTACTACGATCAGGATCTATTGTCATTGAAATTAGTGAAAACTTGATTCATTTCAATGACATTTAAACGCTTGTAACTTTTAAATAGGGGTCTGCGAATAATCGAATAATTCGATGCGAAGCTCGAATCGAATAATTCGAACTTTCAAACAATTAGATTTTTTCGAATAATTCGATGAATTGTATCCAAATTACAAACGAGCGATTGTTCAAAATACTTTTACGACCATATAATAAGATTGGAATCTAAACGAAACTAATATTCAAAAAATAGAACTCGCAATTTTTTGTACATTGATCTGATTTTTTTACATGGCCAGAAGAAAAGCATTCCGAACAATCTGGCGCTTGGAATTCATGGATAGAGTATTTTTTTGTAAATCACAAAAAATGTAGCACTTTTTTCTGGTTTTTTCGCTTGGAGTCCCCTTTATTGTAGGAATGCTGACCGTATATAACCACTATCAAAAGTTAAATTTGAGAGAATTTGAATACATTTAAATAAGATAAAGATTCAAAACAAGAAAAAAAAACTATTGAAGATGCTTAAAACAATGTTTTCAAAGAATAATGATGCCGACGAGTAAAAAATTCAAAGTATTCGAAAAAATACTCGAAAACATTCTAATTATTCGAGGAACTCGAATTATTCGAATCGAACGTTAACCATACACCCCTACTTTTAACCTATCAATTTTATGAAAAAGATATTTTGGGTTTTTTTTATAGAGAATTTCATATTCTACAAATCGAGTTATGGTCGTTTTTTATGTGAACTCAATAGTTTAGCCGTAAAAAATATCATACCACGAAAGTTGGAGCCTTAAGTAATATATTACAAATAACCTTACTCTTTATCTCTCTTTAGCAGCTGCTTCAACACATAGGAGTGTCTTTGTCAGATACACGGAAACATGAATGTTGTAAATTATTTTATTTTACCTATTAGCATACGATAGAGCACGCTTGAACTTTCTTAAATAGGAATATAAACATAAAAAAACTTACCTTTGAATACATCACAATTTCGATTATGCTCCAAAAATGATTGTATCTTTCAAAAAACAGGGAAAGCACTTACTCACAACAGCTATCCCAGTAAAATTATACCTTGACTTTTAAAAAATTCCGACCAAGCTGGATTTTTGTGGAGACCTTTATTTTAATGTCCTCAGTATATCCTGGAAAGTACCCTTATTTTGAACCGTGAGTTTTTCTTTTTTAGGGGGTGAATTATAGTTGTTGGCAAATATCTCGACAATGATCAATTTTTCAAGGAAAATAGTTATGAAAAAAATTTTAGTTTATGAAATTCTACCCAAAAAGGCCCCTAGACTTTTTTTTCCGTAGAATCAATCGTTTCAAAGATATAGACTGAATTATGTCTGAGAAGAAAATGCACACACCACTATAATATTATGATGATTTTTAAGTATATAAAAATCATATTAGAAATAATTTACTGTTGAAAAATAGTCTAAAAGTATCTCCTGAAGAACTAAACATTACAGATTATAATATTTATCGTGTTTGAACCCTCATGGGACCTTGACGATTTGAATCTTGACGTATTTTAGATGTGTTATCAGGTTTAGGTTTAACAGCTTCATATTTCGATACGGCGAAGTATCGAGAACGAATAGCCCCCCCGCTTGTTCTTGCTTGTTTCTTGTTTTTCTGCGATTCATTAATTCACTCGCTTGTTCCCGTTGCTTTGAGTATAATACGCCCACCCGTTCTCGTTATTTTGGGATTAATACCACTCTCCCCTCATTTTGGGTGTAATGCACTGGCTCGTTCTTGTTTTGGGTTTAAATGACGCGCTCGTTTTTGTTTTGCGTTTAAATTACGCACGTGGGAAAGCCCAACCCACCAACTTAAAAAACAACGGCTAATGGTTATTGTAATACTAATATATGAGACGGTTTTTACTCATTTTTTATCGATTTAAAACGCTTTTCAACGAGGGAGATTGCAAAAATCTTGCTGTTCGGTCTTGTTCTTACCCGAGTCTTGTATGTCTTAGTCTTGCATATTCAGTCTTGGTCTTGGTCTTGCACTTTCTGCAAGACCAAGACCGATTTCGCTCAAATAACCTTGCCCCCTAGCCTATTTGTATAGAAAGTTTGAACTCGATAGCTGGAAATTTACGAAAGTTAGAGGTCACACCCGTTTTTCGAAAAATTCAAACTACCATAAAATGAGTCACCCATTAGTGATCTGAGCAAAAATTGCAGCAAACTGAGATGATTCGCGGCCCAACTTTTGTACAAAGTTTCGACAAGATCGGTGAAGCCGTTCTCGAGATATGGCTATTTCAATTTTTTACAAGCTCATCACATACGCACACACATACACATACAGACATTTTTTCTAAATATGATTTTTCGACTTTTTGGAACATTTAAAGTATTCTGGCATAAAAATCTCGAATAAAAAATTTACACGAAAACAAAGCTTCCTTCATGAGGAAGCAAAAGGAAGAAAAGATCCCTTACACACTCTCAATGCAATATATGTATAAGACGGGACAGCGTGCCGAAGTTTATTTTTGCAGATGCAAACATTTCCAAGGTCATCAATAAATTTCAAAGGTCTTTCACGAGATTAACGTAACTACCGGTAAAATTCTCTTCATGTAAAAAATAATTTAAATAAAAAAATTATCCTAGGCCGAGAATCATGCGCAGTAACGATGGGTTAATTAACTCCTAGTTTACGTAAATATAAAGAGATAATTATAAAAATTAGTTTGCTTCGACGTACAGGCAATTACAATGCAAAAGTATTTGCAATGAATAGCTCTATCTTTGTTTGTATCAGCAATGTAAACCCAAACCCCCACTTTACGTCCGTGGCGCTCCTGTGCGAGAGAGCGCACTATCACCCCCGCTGCGAGTGAAATAGCATGATCACCCGGACTCAGTAGGCGGAGCCAACGCAGTTATACAGCTGCTCACGTGTGTTGGATCTGTAGGTGAGCGCACACATATACACACGATGCTAGCGACATCTTGTCGTTGGGGTGAAAGCTTGCCAGAGCACCCCAACTTTTCTTGTCTCAAGCACGCTTCTAGCTTTGTGCTTCTATAGACCTCTATCTTCGTTGGTATATATCACGGTTTTTGATGCCACTATGTGGCACTCCGTCCAACGTAAGTCGTGACGTTGGCTGTGAAACATAACCTAAACCGTTGTTTGTGATTACTGACAATATTTTGTGTTAACAAAAATTGTGTACTGGGAAAAGTTTTGAGTGGATAAAGCTTACATCTGTCACTTTTCTGAACTCAGCGCATGCACACTTAGACCCTAACATTATTTCTCGTATTTATTACATTTGCGTAATCAATACTTGAGATATGGAAAATCAAACAAGAAGAATGTTTGTAAAACCTAAATAAATGAATCAATTAATTTTTATTTAAAATTTGTCTAAATCTTGAGCCAGTGAATTCCAAGCGGCCTCGATAAACAAGAATAATTTTTGTTCACTCAATGTCACTTAAGCAGCTTGACCGAGTGGTATACTACGGGTTTCACAATCGCAATATTTTAAGTTCAATTCCCACTATTTTTTTTCTTGAATTGAAATCGGGGATTATTAAAACATTATTTATTAATTAATGGTTTACTGTTCGCAAAATATAAATAATATAGTTTGGTGGATTTGGATTTCGCTTGGCTTTCACCGACTTAAGATTTAGACAAATTTTCAATAAAAATTAATTGATTTATTTATTTCTTTTTTACAAACATTCTTCTTGTTTGATTTTCCATATCTCAAGTATTGATTACGCAAATGTAATAAATACGAGGAATAATGTTAGAGTCTAAGGCGCATGCGCTGAGTTCGGCAAAGAAAGAGAAGTAAGCTATTTCTATACCTGTCGCACATGACCTACGACTACATGAGCGAACCTGGTGGTCGCAAATCGAAGCTGAAATTTATTCCATAAACCGACCTACCCCCACCATCGTCGTTTCAAGACCTGTATGTAAGACCGCGGTATATAGAAAACGGAGTATAATGCACCATGTTTGTTGCGAAATATATCGGTGGGTCTCTTACGAGGTTCTCGAGGTACCTCAAAAATTTATCTTGCAATTCCTTCATTTATGCTGAGTTGAATTACATTTTTTTATTTTCCGATGCCGAAAAATGTTCATTGAATTAAAAGATTAACATATACGTATGATTATATGTCATTGAAATGTTTACTTGAGTATGTAACCCCTTGATGAAACATATATGATATTTTGAATAAAATAAATCACAAGTAGTTCGATAGCGTAGTCGGTAGCGTGTCCGTATTAGGTAGGTATTAAGTATAGATAGCCCTAAGGTAGGTGGTTGAAATCCAAATCCCCGTCTCCGTAAACATCGGTAAATTGAGTGTACGTGATTGTATGATTTTTTTCGTTTTTGTCTTTTTTTTAATATCCTTATTTCATTATTTCTCACGTCATAAAGTCACTATTATAATTTTACTGGCTGGTTTTAGGAGTAATTAATGTAATTCTACGCTTTGTATGCAACAGGATATTGCGTTATGTTAAATAAATTCAAAGTTCGTTGTACAGTACTTATGCATCAAAACAACTAAATATTGAGTCCGTCAGTCGGCATGTGGTGTTACATAAACTCATCGTCCATTCTACGAGAAAGACTACTTGGCCGTTTCTATACATGATTGAGTTGAACAAATTGTAAATTCAGTTGAGTGAAATAAATGTAATGCTGATTGAATACTATATTATTTCGTTTTAAATCGATATATGCCTCCAAGAACTAAATATGTATTCAGTGCAAAATGATGTCTATGCAGAACAACAATCTATTTATTTCTATCGACGGATTAATTTTTTCATTTCAGTTGATTCAAAATAGTATTTTGTTAAGTCAAGTATGTGCCATTTTTCCAACCAACAAAACCATGTTATTCTACTAACTGAATCATCTTGTGGCAGCCCGTGACAGCAGGGTTTAGTCCGGACAACTGAATTTCGTTTGCTTTAAGAAATCTTTTCTCGCAGTGTACTTTTTGTCCTATTTTAAAAGTGAGCATATGAGATTTCAAATCGAATCTCGATTTGACTCTTTTACTTTTCAAATGGAACCGTTCTCTTACCTTTTCATGAATTCTAATTAGTCTGTCTTTGAGGTTGCTGACAAATTCTGGCAGGGTTGTCTCTTACTCGTTAATTTGTGGGTGACGTCCCCGAAGGAGTTCGAGCGGGTGTCTCAGCTCTCTTCCCATTACCATCATTGCTGGTGAAAATTCGGTCGTCTTGTGTTTGGATGAACGGTATGCCAATAAAAATAGAGGAATCCATTTATCCCAGCCTAGTTGATTGTCGTTTATAAATTTTGAGAGGTATTGAAGGAGGGTCCTGTTCAAATGCTCCACTAAACTATTAGATGGATTGCGGATGTAATGGTGTAGTACGAGTTATCCTAATTCCCAGAATATTCATCATTTCTCTAAACACATTTGACTCAAAGTTTCTTCTTTGATGTGAGCGGACTTCAAGAGGGATTCCGAAACGTGATATTACTGAGGACACTAATGTCTGCGCAACCGTTTTCGCTCGATAATTTGGGAGAGGGAACGCTTCGGGCCACCTTGTAAAATAATCAGACACCACGAACACGTATTTATTATCTGACGAGGATTTTGGCAGTGGTCCCAGTATATCTAAAGCGATCCTTTCGAAAGGGGATGCCACATTATAAACTTGCAGTTTGCTTTTGGTTTTTGTACGAGGCCCCTTCTTAGGGAAACAAACGAAACACTTTCTACACGATTCCTCCACATCCAATTTACAAGAAACCCAATAAAACTGTTGGCGTACGTTTGATAGGGTTTTATTTACACCAAAGTGTCCACCCGACGAGGAATCGCGACTTTCCGATAGCACTTATTGAATCATTTTGCGCGGAAGAATCAGCTGCCAGATCACCTGATTTGTATTAGGGGATTCCCAACGTTTAAAAAGGAAATTATTGTTCAACACTAGAGAGTTCCAATATGGAATATACACTTTGAGCGAAGAGTCCAGATGCGAGATTTCATACCAATCGGGACGAGTATTAATTTCTTTGAAGTCGATCAACGTTTTGATTACTGTATCTTCGTTCTGTAATTTTGTCCAATCAATATTGTCATTCATCATCCGAACCATACGACAGACTGGTTTGTCTTCCACATCCTTCGCATCCAATCTTTCGCTTGTTTTGCAAAAATCGTTTAAACATGGTCATCGAGATAAACTGTCGGCGTTTAAGTGATTGAGACCAGATCTATGTACAATCTCAAAATCGTATTGGAAGAGGATTTCCAACCATCGAGCTACTTGCCCTTCTGGATTTTTGAACGATAATATCCATTGTAACGATGCGTGATTTGAACGAATCGTAAACCTGCCCATGAGGTAATTGCGGAAATTTTTGATAGAAAGCACGGCAGCAAGCAGTTCTCTCCGAGTAATGCAGTAATTCCGTTGAGATTTGTTAAAGACCTTGCTAAAATAAGAGATGACTTTTTCTTCTCCCCTTCGTATTTATGATAACACAACTCCACGTCCATGATTTGAGGCGTCGGTATCAAGGATGAACCGATCATTCGCCGAAAGAAAAACCAGATTAGGAGGTGCCGTTAATGCTTCTTGGAGATATTCAAACGCATCTTGAGCGTCTTTGTTCCAATCAAATTGCCTTATGTCTTCCGTTAATGGATGTAGGTGTTTCGCTATCGTTGTGAAATTTTGGACGAATGTTCGATAATAAGAACACAAACCTAAGAAGCTTTTCACTTCTCCCTTGTTTTTTTGGAGTAAGCCACTCGACTATTGAAGACGTTTTTTCTGGATTTGTTTTCATCCCTTCATCTGAAACGATGTATCTCAAATATGTGACTTCTGTCTGATTTCGAAGACATTTTTTTCGTGAACACAAGTCCTGCATTTTGGAGACGTTTCTTGAACGGTTTACTAAAAATAATAATATCGTCTAGTACACCGAACAATTTTTCCATGTTAAATCTTTCAGTACGATATTCGTGCATCGGGTAAAAGTCGATGGGGCATTGCACAGGTCAAACGGGAGAACTCGGGTTTGCCATAGTTCATTACCCAGCTTGAAAGCTGTCTTTTCTTTGTCGATCGGATCAAGTTGCGCCTGCCAATAACCACTTTTTAAGTGTATAACCGAGAACCACTCAGAACCCTGTACTGTTCCTAACATTACGTCGATTCTAGGAATGGGGTAGGAGTCTTTCTTCGTTATATTATTGAAAAAACGATAATCGATACACAACCGAATTGAGCCGTCCTCCTTGGGAATAAAAACAGGAGGGGAGGCATAAGGACTACAACTTGGTCCGATTACTTTCTGAAATTTTCTTTCCTCTAAAAGATTGAATGCTGTGTCTCTAAAATGGGTAGGAATTCTTCGAGGGACTAGTTTAAACGACTTAGCGTTTCCAGTGTCAATTTTATGTTTAAAGTACTCACATGTACCAAGGTCATTTGAATTTCGTGCAAAGATTTCTGATAGTCGAATCAAACACTTTTTTAATCGACATATTTGTTCAAGGTTCAATTCAGCACCCAAACATTTAGTTTTTCTGTATGAACAGTCAGTAGAAACTGACCGTTCGTACAGAAAACTAAATGATCAGGAATTTTGACAAAATCGTCCTTTGAATTTGTATAACGTACAGAAATTATCTTCTCATTTCCCTTAGAGCTAAATTTTGTATTCATCAATATTTCGAAGTCTTTCAGTAATCCTGATTTTTGTAAGAAGTCTAAACCCAATGTATAATTATCTTGAATTGATGCACAAACAATATCTAATTCAATCGCGAAATTTCCAACGAACTACCGCTTTGCGTATTGAGAAAAATAGAAAATTTTCTCGAGAAACTGTCAATATTGTGAGATGTTTAGATACTTTATCTAAGTTGTTGATAGACTTCCCGAAAATATGGGCATTTGCTAGTATAATATCCGATGCCATATCCGCAATCATCACGCATGATTTATTTGCAACTTTCCCGTTAAGGGTCAAGTTGGTTCTGAAACCGAGGGAAGTGTAATGACTTTCATTATCCGAGAACCTTTACTTTACGTCGATCCGTGACTCTGCGAACCGACTCGTTTTAGTTTTCCGACGTTTTTTTTTACTTTCGAGGTGAGGTGCAGCTCTGCAATTACGCTTATTGTGTCCAATGTTCCCGCAATTCCAACACTCAAGGGCAGGACGTTTTGAAAGATCTTCACTGTTCGAGAAGTTTTTCGGATTTCTAGTGCTATCGTCAGCCCGAGGGGAACCCTTTTTTATACACTGGGATGTGGTTTCCTCAACGCTGAGATTTCTCTTCAGCCCCTGGTGACAGGCCAGTCAAATGAGGCTCGATTTTTATCAAGAGCCTAAACAAATTTTTTACAGCTAGCGATTTTTAGGGTTGACGCGTTACATTATTCCAATAAACTTTTCTTAATGAAATTTGGAAATCCGCGTTGGCAGGGGGGTGAAAAAAATTAAAAACCGCCAAAAACGGTCAAAAATAGAGACGTTGAAACGGTGCCTCGCTTGCGGTTTGAACAAATTTGAAAATTTCGAAAATCTGAAAACACAGTTTTTAGAGGACAAATTCTCAAATACAAAGATCAACCAAATTTGAAAAATGAGGTGTACTTTTTATTCAGAATTAATTTATCGATAAGCTCAGAGATTTAGATTTTTTAAATCTGTTTACAATCAATTCTTACGATGGTTTTAAATATTAAAAATCAAATTGCAGGGAATCTGCGCGAAGAAACAAATTTTTATTTTCATTCTTTAAATGCTCCAAATGTTCTTTAAAAAAAGGGTCCTCAGGAATTTTTTTATTTGTCGGACCGTTTTTCTGTAATATTCACATAAACAGCGCTTACTGACATACTCGGAACCCCGAGAAATTGTCGTTCGACCCTGTTGGCGATATATTGCTGTGTATCACGCCAATATACCCGTGACGCTCACGCATAGATGTAAGCGTTCGTGGTGTGCCGTAGCAGCTGGTATCCGCACAAGTAGGCCAGTGGCGTCGGACGAAAATTCCTCGGGGGTCCGATTATGTCAGTATGTGCTGTTTATGTGAATATTACAGAAAAACGGCCCGACAAATAAAAAAATTCCTACCGCCTTTTTTTTTAAAGGACATTTGAAGCATTTAAAAAATCAAAACAGAAAATTCGTTCTTCCTGCAGATTTCCTGTAATACGATTTTTAATATTTAAAACTGTCGTAAGAATTGATTGTAAACAGATTTGAAAAATGTAAATCTCTAAGTTTATAGATAAATTATTTCTGAATAAAAAGCATATCTCATTTTTCAAATTTGGTTCATCATTGTATTTTTTATTAATTTTTGTATATTGAGTAGTTTGTCGTCGCGTCAAGACGAAATCGGAAACTCGTCCCCTAAACTTTGGACCCCTCCCACGCCCTACGTATACGAGATAGAGGGGGTCACGCGTGGACTTTATTGTTGAGAATTTTGTCCTCTAAAAAATTGTTTTCAGATTTCCGAAATTTTGAAATTTGTTCTACGCGCAAGCGAGGCACCGTTTTGATGTCTCGATTTTTGACCGTTTTTGGCGATTTTTAATTTTTTTCACCCCCCTGCCAACTCGGATTTTAAAATTTCATTAAGAAAAGTTTATTGAAATAATGTAACGCGTCTATCCTAAAAATCGCTAGCTGTAAAAAATTTGTTTAGGCCCTTGATGACAATCGAGCCTATTTGAGTGGCCTATGAGTAAAATTGCGAGGATATCGTGAAACATATGAATTTCCTTCTATCAGATTCGAGGCCTTAATTTCTTTTGCTCGAATTAAGGCTGTTTGAAGAGACGAAACATTTTCAAGTCTAAGAACTCTTCGTATACTATAGCTTGAAACTCGAGCAATGAAGTGAGCGCACGCAATTTTATCTTTCGTATTGTAATTTGTTTCCGGAAATGCCAATCTAACCAGCGTTTTCAGATCAGTAGCAAAAGAGGCAAGACTTTCTTCATCCTTCTGTTGTTTTCTGGTGTTATATTCATTGAAGCAACTATTCATAAAATGCTGGAACCCATAAGAGAAATCGAGAGCTTTTTTTAACTTCTCGAAATCTTTGAGCTCCTCGTTTCTTAGTCCATCGAGAATTGTCCGTGCTGGCCCTGGAAGTAAAGAACGATCGCTTAGTAGCGATCAGTACGATCGCTTTTTCTTCAGTAGAGTAACGGTGAATAAAAGCAATCATTTCGAATTGCTTCAAATATTCCTCCCAAAGACTTTGGCCATCGTAAACATCAGGTTTCAATCGATACTTTTCTAGCGGAATTTGGGAAATTACTGTCGTTATATGCAGACCGCGAGTATGAGGGTTTATTGCATTTCTTCCTTGATTAAAATTTATGCTAGTCGTAAAAGGAAATGTCGAAGTAGATGCGGGAGAATTATCATAATTTTGACAGTTAGGGTTCGGTGTAATAATTCTAGACGCTATGTTTAGTTTTGCACGAATCTGGTGTGGAAACTCTGGGAAAGAAATTAAGCAATGTACACAATGATTTCGTAGAAAATCATATAACTCATTTATTCAGTTATTCGTTTAACAAAATAATCACTCTTTTAACAATAATGAATGTAAAGTGTGTGTGGCCACGAGGCTCGGCTGCGTCCTGCGCACCAGGATGGCGTTCAGACGCCACGAGTTGTCCGTTGAGAAAGTCCGAAAAGTCTTCTACTAATTAAGTGAACCACAATCCGACTCACGTCACTGCGAGGTCGTAAGTCCCGCACTTTATGAGAAGTAACGCACGAAAGAAAGCCCGGGAGAGAGAATCGTACTAGAACCGTGAATTGACGAAAGCCGTTCAGAATCGCCATACAGAAAGAAAACACTTGTCGAGACGAACTGTCCAAAATGCTTCTCAAGTCAGTGTGAGGTCATAAATCTCACACCTCCGTGGAAAGCATTCCGCGAGAGAGCAGTCCACGCATGTCTAATATTGTTGAGGAGTCGTAAGTCTCACAACTCCATAAAAAGCACTCCATGAACTGAAACCCGGTGAACCGAACCGACCGCCAGAACCGAACAAGCTGAAGGGAACCGATACCGTGGTGAAGCGTGAGAAAACCCCAGGATACTTCTCGCTTTGTTGTGGTGTCGTAAATCCCACAAATAATCGAAACCCAGCACCTTTCTTGGAGCCCGCTGGAACCAAAACTGAAGGGAACCGACCACTATTCCCAATCCGATGGAAACCACTTGTTGCTGCGATGATTGACCGATTAGAACTGCTGATTAGCACGCCAGATGCGCTAGAAGAAGGGGGGGTGGTCTAATTTGCCGTGAAGAAAAGGCGCGTAGGCACAGGATTTTGACGCGCACGATTTCGCGAAGTGACCCGATCACTGAGGGCCTCTCGAGGCACCCGCGAACCTTAGACTTTTTTGAACACGCTATATTATCTGAATTATTTATGTTCCGGATTGCGTTCATTTCCTCTCTCCACAAACGAATGGAATCCCAACTGGTCTGTGCTGCTGCCATGGTAGCAGCTTGAGTCGCAAATTCTCTCACAGACGAAATAGCGACTTCCTTTGCTGATTCTATCGCTGCTCCTTTGAATCGTTCAAGCTGCTCGTTAATTTGTGTTAGATTTGCTTCTAATGTTTCTCGTAATTATTCTCGAAGTTGTGTAAATTCGACCGGTTCGCTGGTTGTTCCGTCTTTTTGAGAAACGTTCTGGCGAGTCTTGCGAGAACTCATAATTGTGTCAATATTTATCACAATCACGATTTCTGATACCTCCGTCTATCCCACTTCTGACAACGAACAACAACAACGAAGTTACAAAAACTCGTGAATTAGGTTCGCAGACTCTTTATTATCTCTTTTACAAATCAATCCTTCTTTCCGCCCAAACAAACAACACTCTTCTGTTCTTCGGCTTTCAACTGTCGTTCTTTTCGAGCGGTAGTCGTTCGTTCGTTCATATAACGCATGTTACAATATTTATCAATTCTACAATGTTGATACACTGAATAAATTAAACCAACAAGAGTGTACTTGATTTTTATATCACTTTGTTTGTAAAAACGCTTTAGCAGAGTACTTATTGCAGATACTGTATTTTTTTTTTTTTTATGATTATTTTTTTATTAATATCACATCGTTGAAAAATATACTTGGGCTCACCTTTATACGTAAATGCAATGAGGAACATAATTCTAATGAAGCGAAATAGATCAGTCTTCAAGAAATGGAATGGAATACACGGAGTGTTTGGAAAAACACTCCGTGTATTAAAAGTACGTAGTTGAAAGTTGAATGTAAGTAGTGGCTTCGATATGCTTATTTTGGTATAGACGCGATTAAAACATAGAACTATTTTTTTTGTTCATATTTCTATGGCTTGAATATCATAAACATAGAACATAGAACATAGAAGGGTGTTTCCGAAAATCTCGTAATTCGCTAATGCGCATGAGGAGTAACTTCTACTCACCTCCTCCTCGAGAGTTGACTCGAGAGGGTTTGTGAACGCCGCAACGTGAGTCAACTCGGTGTTTCTGAACGCCGCGAGTTGACTATAGTTAACTCGAGTAAGGTTTCAGAACGCAGTCCTGTAGTACATTCGGGTTGAGTTTTAAACCATGCGTACGTGCCTGAAATACCCATAACAGTCTCTGGAGTTATAGTTATAGTCCACTACGTGGAATGTTTTACCTTCAAAAACGTCCGGTAGTTTTGATTTTTGGATATGTTTATAGTTTGGGGTCCTCATGGAAAACCCAAGTTTTCGACCTTGTCGCACTTCCAGCAATCGCCGCCATCT
The DNA here is from genome assembly GCA_963669185.1 of Dyspetes luteomarginatus. NCBI lineage: Eukaryota > Metazoa > Arthropoda > Insecta > Hymenoptera > Ichneumonidae > Dyspetes > Dyspetes luteomarginatus. The sequence continues at coordinate 16,170,709 of OY769903.1, read as the reverse complement.
TGGAAAGAAGGTACAGAAAATCGGTTTTTTCGAAATATCTCCTCACCAGTGAGTACTAAGGTAAAGATAGTTAGTATCGTTTTGTAGACAATATGATTCACTACAACTTTTGTCTAAACTATTTTTATTTACATACAATAGATAGCGAAGTACAGCGCCGTGAAGTGGAGTAAATTTTCAAAAAATCACAAAATGCTCCGTTTTAAGCATATTTTATGACAATTATTGTTCATTATGTAGGGCCACGCAGGTAAACTAAAACACAAATTCTCTCGCTCGCCCAGGCGAGACGTCTGGTTTACTCCATTGAAATAAAAACATATTAACAATATAGTCTGAATTTATAGATGTAATGGAAAGCCTTTATATTTTATGATGCTTTGATGGTGCTAGCTAGTATATATTTATTTTCTCGCAAACAATATCTTTCTCGGCGTTGTTTTGTGATTTAAAATACTCAATCTCCTCTTCAATTTTCTCAATCATAAATAACGTTTCGTCTTCATTGTCAATCAGGAGTTCTGATACATTTTCGCACGATTGCCCATTACAGAATCCACAGATAATGGAGCACTTCAATCCAGCTTTTTTATAGCCGCATGCCCCACCGTATCCTTTTTTGCAATTGCACGCTATGAATTTGAGCAAGGCCTGAGGAGCTGGATCTTTTGTAGCTTTTACAGGAGTGAGTCCGTTATTGGTGCGTGCTGATGGAATTTGTGCTAACGGAACCCTGTGTAAACGTGAAATATTTTGGTATGGTGCTACAGCAGTATAGAGAGTCACGCACTGGATACCTCCTACAGCGTGAAGAAGTACCAAGACCGTCGAGAGTCGTTGAAATCCACATTGTCAAAAATAAATTGACAGAATGCATTCGACTTAATTGATATTTCAGGACGCATAATGGTGGACAATTCAAATGTCGCAACTTCATGGTACGATGACGAAAATCCTAGCGATGGCAAGATATTGACAACCTGTGTTGATCCGAATTCTTTGTACAAATATGTACCGATTAAAATTAGAAGAGGCGACAAAAAAGATCGCGACCTTATGGCCAAAATCACGGCATGCGAAAGGGCAACGCATTTTTTCCACCTATCAGAGCCTCGTTTGTTTTTCAAAATGGCGTTTTCAAAAAATAGAAGTAATGATCGCGGGATAGCAGAATTCACATCGTGTAGAAAGTCATCGGACGGTGGATATAAACTTCCGAACCAACATCTTCTAAAATAATAGCAGCCTCAACCTTCGCAATTCGATGTTATTCTGCCTGAGCATCAAAATTTTTGTTCTCATACCAGTTGCCTATAAGTATTTTATATCGCGTATTTCGAAAACAGACAACTGGTGCTCGTTGGATTATTTCAGCAATAAGTATATCAACTCCGTATTTCTTTAAAAGCCGTGCTTTTACTGTTCGCAAACCGGGTGATAATCCCCTTCGATTTGATTCATTAATTCATCGAGAGGGAATTGACATTCATCGGAGTTCTCGGTGAGATATGGAAAAATGTACGGCATTGCCTCGTCAACATTGGTAGCTGGTCGATATCCTCTTTTTTCCCCATCGATGGAAGTGTCTGATAGAATTTCTTCTGGCAGAAAAGATGGTATGTCGCGTCCACCGCAACTAAATCCGTCACGTGCTGAATGCGCTCTATTATTTATTCGTCACTGCGGCCCTCAGCTTCCTTTACAATCACATCTTTCATGGATAGCTTCCGCACTTTATATACGAAATTCCGTTTTAACAAAGAAATTTTGCTCTGTTTATCTAAAAAATCCTTGGAAATTGTCTCAGTGCAGAAAAAAGCAGTGGTCTTTAAAATTAAAGGCTGATGTCTTAGATCTGAGTGACGATGACACTGTGGACTGCGGAGCCACGTCACCTCCTCGACGAACATATGCCGAAATCAACTTTTCATTGTTATAGTTCGTTTGACATTTACTGTGCACGGTCACTTCGTTCAAGTTTTTCAAAAAACGTTCGTTGCCCCGATTACGCGGTTTCACTGCCGAGTTTCGATCTTTTTACATATAAAGCATATTTAAATGATTAAACGAACTTACCTAAGTGAAGTTCTATCATAATTGTATGAAGCGCCTCCTCCGAAAGATCACCAATTGTAGTACCCCGCCTCGTGCCGATGGCGCCACAAAGTTTACAGTAACTCAACTTTTTGTTGACTCACTGTCTTATCCACGGTCGGTACATACCAGCCCCATTTCATCATTATTTTAAAGAATTTTTGCCGTACGTTATTTTGGGTTGGGAAGTGAAGGGAGGGACTGATCTTTCGGAGGAGGCGCTTCATACAATTATGATAGAACTTCACTTAGGTAAGTTCGTTTAATCATTTAATTGTATTTTGCGCCTCCTCCTCAGATCACCAATTGTAGATGTTTAAAGATGTACGGCAATATAGGACGATGAACTGTCTTGTAATTTCTTTTTTTTTTTTTTTTTTTATCGTTTCAAAACTGCTTTTGCAAAATTGCTGCAGTTGTCTTCTAAATTACAATCGTAAAATCTTGCAAAGGTTTTAGATGACGTAGTCCATCCAGCGGTTTTTCTTATTTGATCGATGTTTACACCGTTTCTTTTAGCCGCTGATGTTGATGCATGGCGTGTGCTGTACGCCGAGAACGTCGAGGTGTCCAGTCCACTTTGTTGTAACGTATCTTTTATCCACCTGCTGAGAGATTGACTTGTTATGGCCCTGTGTGGTTTTTTCCAGGAAATAAAAAATTCGTTCGCATCCTTGCGCAAAGTTCTAGTTCGATGCAAATATGTTTCCAGGGCTGATGCTACGCATACAGCCGGGTCATCTGGGAAATAAGGTACGATCAAGTTTGGTTGTGGTCTGTTTGGACCAGACGTCTTAAGTTGTGTCGGGATTTTTATTTCTATTTGATTGTTTTTCTTTTCAATGTTTTGAATGTCAATGGCTGCTAAAGTCTGCATCCGATGTCCTGTTGTTAAGGCTAACAATGCAGCAACTTTTTTTGATAGCAGCTCTAACGAGATTTCTTCGTTTGGAAACCATTGCAAGACCAGGTCCAGGACAATTCTGGGATCCCACGTTGAATCATATTTGCGTTGTGTTGGTCGTAACTTGGCAGTTCCTCTGCAAAACCTTTTTATATACGTATCTTCTTCAATGTGCGGTCCCAAGATCAGGGCCACTGCTGATCTCATCGAGTTTATTGATCCATACGCAGCTCCATTCTCGAATTCCTTGGTGAGGAATTGTAGGACATTCGGGATAGTCGCAGACAATACCGAAATTTTTGAAAGGTGGCAAAATTTCCACCATTTTTTTAATGTCGAATCGTATTGACGTAAGGATGATGGTGACAGTGATGCGATGGTGATTTTTATCGTTTCCGGCGTAAGGTTTTTCAATTTGTAAGCTTGTTCGATAAGACTCCTGCCACCAGGGAAAGCTGGGACCAGAGGGGGTGAGGTTCTCTGTTAGAAGATAATAAAAGATTAATGTCAGGTTTCAACTTTATGAACGATTCAAACATTCGCATACATCGGGGGAACCATGCTTGGGACGGCCAGTATGGGGCGACCAGAATCCCTCTAGCGTTGTCTTTTATTACTTTCTTTAGGACTTTTGGAATTATGGCGAATGGTGGGAAGGCGTAAAAGTATATTTCGTTCCAATCAAGAGTGAAAGCGTCTATTGCGACTGATCCTGGATCCTGTTTCCAAGAAATATATTTTTGACATTTTTTGTTTATTCGACTGGCAAACAAGTCGATGTCTGGATTTCCAAAGGCTTCCTTCAATCTTTGGAAGGCGTTCTGTGAAAGACTGTATTCGGTTTCTGGTTCAAGGCGACGGGACTCGTAGTCCGCCGTAACGTTATCTTCAGATCGAATGTATGAAGCAAAAATCCAGATGTTTCTAAATTCACACCATTCCCAAATACTTTTTGCCATTCTGCTTAGGTTTTTAAACCGTATTCCCCCCATACGATCGACGTACGAAATAGCAGTCGTATTGTCAATCCGTAATAGAATATCACAGTTTTTGAGGTCATTGGCGAAGCATTTTAGCCCGAAAAAAGCTGCCTTTAATTCAAGGTAATTTATAGCTTGTTGTCGCTCTTCCATATCCCAGAATCCATGAGCTGAATTATTCTCACAACAAGCACCCCAGCCCGAGAGAGATGCATCAGAAAATATTTCTCTCACAAATATTGGACTAAATATAGGGTTAGAAATGTGTGAAATATTTTGCTTCCACCATGATAGGTCGTCATCCACAGAAGGCGTTAGTTTTATTAATGCATCGAAGTCGGCCCTATTCTTGTTCAATGCATGATACTTTTCTCGCTCAAGATCTTTCAAATGAGCCCAGCCATATTTACTTGCTAAGCAGCATGAACCCAAAGTGCCTATCAGGGATGCAAAATCTCGAATTTTATAATACGAATTTGCTTTAAAAATTTTTAACAATTTTTGTACCCTTTCCTTCTTCTCTTGTGGCAACTCGATTTTCATTTCCTTAGAATTTAAGAGGAGACCTAAAAACTTGCGTTTTGTGGCCGGTTTTAATTGACTTTTTTCCCTGTTGATAACGAACCCTAATTTTTCTAGTAAAAAACAAGTTTCGTATGTGTTTTCTGCACATTCTTGTTCCGAGTCTCCAAACAAGAGTAAATCATCCAAGTAAATTACAGACACAAAACCCCTTTGTCGCAATAATGATACTACAGGTTTCATTAGTTTCGTGAAGACGTATGGTGCGACGTTTAGACCAAAGGGTAAACAAACAAACTCAAAGGTTTGACCATTGAAAGTGAATCGTAAAAATTTTTTACATGAATCTTCAATTGGAACTAGATAATATGCGTCTTTGAGGTCCAAGGTTGTCATGAGACAGTTTGGTTTAATTAAATCCCGAGCCGTTCGTATGTCCTCTAACTTAAAATGTTCTGTGTTTATAAACTTGTTTAATTTTTTGAGGTTGAGAATAAATCGATAGGAGCCGTCCGGTTTTGGGGTAAGAAAAATTGGCGAAAGAAACTGGTCTTCCCTATTCGGACATCTTTGAATAGCTCCTTTGCCGAGCAGTTTTTTGATTTGTGCTGACATTTGTTGTTTTTCTTTTTTGGACCAGCATGGTTCGACCGGTTTTTCAGTTTGAATCGGTTTTTCCGAAAAGGGGATGACGTACCCGCCAATCCAGTCAAGAACAATTTTGTCCGAGATAAGGCTCTCCCACATAGGTTGAAAAAATTTTAATCGGCCTGATGAAAAACTTACAGTGTGATTTTGCCTTATCTTCTGTATGAGCTCGGTCGATTGTTCGACTTCGAGGTCGTCTGACGATTGTAGTTCGGTCGATTGTAGTTCGGGCGATTGTATCCCGAACGATTGTAGCTCGCACGGTTGAAGGTCTTCCCTGTCGGGATGAATGGTTTCCGGTGCCCCCCCGCACCTGATTGCTGGGTTTTCGGGCGGATGGGGCCTTTCAAGTTTTTTGACGTATTTTGCGCCGATGACTGTTTTTTTGTTGTAGGTTTCAAGTCCTGCGATGATTTGTCCAAACTTTTTGCCGCTTTCAGAGTCTCCGCAAGATTGTCTCCAAACAACCACTCGTCTGTTTGAGTAGTGGTTAGGGTTTCTTTCAGCGCTGGATTGAGGACGGACGTAAGTATAAGACGCCTTGTGACAGTTTCGTCCCGCTGTAAATCTACCAGGATACGAGAAACGTCACTTAACATAGTTATCATGTCAAGCCTTTCGACTGTTTCCTTTATCAATAGTTTTGACAAGGTTGTGCTCACTGCTGCTAAGCATACTGCTACTTTCCCTTGTTTATCGATAATTCGATTATCTCTTATGATAATCGGTTCATTAAGCGAAACCTTAATTTCTTTGTTAAGTTTTGGAGGTTCAAATTGAACGCAGTTCTTCGGTGTTGGATATGTTTCGTATATTCTTTTTCGATCTTCTTTTGGTAATCCCTCTTTCAATATTTCATCCCAACGTACCACGATGTCTGTGTGAATTGCTGCACCCCGTTTTTTCTCTGCCTCCAGACGTTTTCCCATAGCTTCTAGAGCTTCTGCATCGAGGATAGGTTCTATTTCAGGCTCTGCCTGGTTTTTCCCGTTTAATTCAATTACCACCGATGTTGGGTCTGAAATTTTATTATTATTTGCTTCTCCCGGTGGGTTAGTGGCAGAATCAATGCTTTGGTTCCTCGTGGAGAAATTTTCTCCAGCGGTTTGTTCCGGGATAGTCTGTTCTTCCCCTTGCTGGAGTGATGGAGATTTTGATTTTTGTGGGTTTTTTCCCTTCTCGGAATAGCGATAGTACGACCCACTTGGAGTGTAGCTAAGTGAGCGTGATCTGTCGTATCGAGATCGTGCCCTGTGATGTCGACGTTGCGATCTGTCATTTGGATATCTGTCCCGGTGAGGGGATTCTTGTTGTGAACCATGATCGTCCGATAGGCCCGGTGAGCGACTTTTTCTGGTCGAGGTGTCGACTACGGCGTTCCCTCCTGGGAAAAAAACGAAAAATGTCACCGGGATGGCCAGGATTGTAGAAAGTATATCTTTCGTTTTCATTTTGTGAGAACTTGTCTACACTACAATGAATGAAGAAAAAATCGTCTTCTCTCATCTCGACAGAAGATCGCATAAATGCGTGTGACTTGCACCGATCTATATTGTGTATCAGGGAGAAAAGCTTGTTTTCTGACGGAAACTTGTCCGACCTGATAGCAAAAACAAGAACCTTACTTGAAGGTCATGTCATGTTTTGCATTTGTCTATCCTCATGGCGTTTTTCACGATCTTGTTGATTTCTGTAACAAAGGTAAGGTTATACTTACTTCCCTCGTGTAGTCTGCGAAGTTTTTCTATTTCTGCCTCCATTTTCCGCAACTTTTTGGTAATTTTTCCGTCTTTACTCTCATATTTACGTTTATGCCCCATTTGTTTGGATATTTATTAACTTTTTGATGATTTTTAAAGATTTTTAATTAAGACAGTTCAATCGATGTGGCGATTCTTTGGCACAAAGAAAAGGAATGATGACATGGGGCTGGTATGTACCGACCGTGGATAAGACAGTGAGTCAACAAAAAGTTGAGTTACTGTAAACTTTGTGGCGTCATCGGCACGAGGCGGGGTACTACAATTGGTGATCTGAGGAGGAGGCGCAAAATACAATTCAACTTGGGAAGTAGTCATTTTGAAACGCGGTAAAACATGCTGTACAACACTACTCCGTTGAAGGCCCAGTGCGCATTGACGCTAAAGAATCGTATCATACGCTACGAAGCGTTTGGCGATGAGACTGTTTTGGAATAATGTACGCAGGTCAATTTATCAAATGAAACAAGAGCCTTTTATTCACGTACATATCGTTTTCTCGCCATGTTCCGACTGACTTTTTTATCTTTTTTCATACAACGTTTATCGTACTGCGGCGCTGTAGTCGCAAACATGACGCCTTCTTTGAAAGACGGTCTTTTAAAATGATAGAAAATCAAATATTGATATATATATATATGAAATAATAAATATACGAAAAATGAAATAAATGGTATAAAAATCAAACAGAAATAAATGAAAATGAAACGAATAAGATAACTTTTGCAGAACCTGTCTCCGATATATAAAATCTTTAGGAACTCAAAGTATTTGAAAATAACGGGGAACTTATGATTTAACATATTGTCTTCTGTTTGGATGATCAGACTATCATGAGCTGTAACGCTGAATACAAAAAAATAATCTTTGTTTTTCGAGAGTTTAGTTTTTTTTCTTCGTTCGGCAAAGGGCAGAGCTTCTTGACGGCCCTTTTGAAAAGGCTGCTCCATGTTTGTTGGGGATCTCGTCTTTTCCTCCTAGGCTTTTTTGTTTTCCCCTATGCAAGAGGGCTGGCAGCCTTTCACTGTTCAACGCTTGCGCCTGCGCGGTATCCGTCTTCACTCCCCCCTGTGTAGCCAAAGAATATATATATCTACTACGCCAAAAATTCGCTTACTCGCTGTATCACGTTTTTTCTTATCTTTAATAAATATCGTTCTATATCTCACGGATCCTGAGTGAAAATTACTTCCGCTGAATTATCCTAACAGGTTATGGGCCCAGACAAGTAACGTGAGATATATTTTATTTTCTAAAAGTGAGAAAATTTTGCAAAAAGACTAGTGAGAGAGACCGCGCGTTTTGTTTGAGGTTATACCCAGCCGTGTGCGATAGAGGAAAAATATAACGAGCAAAAATGGAAAGTGAACCAGTTAGAATAACGAAACTTAAAAATATAGAGAACTGGGGCGTGTGGAAATTTCAAGTGCGCATAAACTTAAAAGCGAATGGCACATTGGGTGTCGTAACGGGCACAGACAAGAAACCGGAGACGCCGGGCGCCAGTGCGACTGAAAACCAGCTCGCCGAATACAGAAAAGGTGTCGAAAAATGGGACAAGGACGATGCTGTGGCACAAAAGGTGATCGCGACAACGGTAGGAGAGCAACCGATGTTACACATAATCAACTGTACCTCGGCGAAAGAGATGTGGGAGAAACTGTCATCGGTGTACGAACAAAAGTCCGAAGCAAGCATACATATGCTGCAACAAAACTGGTTCAGCGCTACGAAGAAGAGCTCGGATGACATGGCGGCACACATCTCCAAGCTGGAAAATTTGGCACACAGGCTGCGGCTCATGGGTGAGAATATTTCAGACTCTATGATAATCACGAAAACACTTATGACTTTGCCAGAAAATTACAAGCACTTTGTGAGTGCGTGGGAGTCAACACCGGTTGACGAACGTACGCTCGTAAACCTCACGTCGAGACTCACCATCGAGGAATCGAGGAATTTGTCTCGAGAAGAGAAAAATGGAAACGCTCTCGTGTCAGGCGCACAGGGAGGAAGAACACAACGTGATAAGAAATCGAAAAAGAAAGGTATATGTTACGTGTGCGGAGATCCTGGACATTGGGCGAGAGAATGCTCAAAACGAAAAACCGACGACACGCAACAAAAGAAACCGTCCGGCGTAGGCCTGGCGAGCGTAGCTCTTACATCTACAGCATCGGCAGCCGAGACATACGCTGACTGGTTCTTGGACTCAGGCGCCAGCGACCACATGTGCCATCAGCGAGAATGGTTTGTCACCTACGAGGCTTTCGACAAACCGCTGACAGTTTGTATCGGTGACGGGGGACAAATCGAGGCCAAAGGCAGAGGGTGCATCAAAATGTTGATGTTCGATAAAACAAATTGGCACGAGAATCATCTAGTCGACGTACTACATGTACCGAGATTAAAATACAATCTTTTTTCAGTCGGTGCAGCTCTCGATAAAGGTTTAAAAATGCAATCCACCAACACCACGTGTGAACTCTCGAAGGATAATCGCACTGTGGCAGTGGGAGTGCGACAAGGGAAGCTGTATGCAATGAAATTCGAAGTCGTTCATCCGAAGGAGTCTAGTTCAAAGATCGAAGAAGCGTGTGCAAACCTAACCTCAATAGGGACGCTTAGAGACTGGCACGAGAAGCTCGTACACCAAAATTTTCAGCACGTAAGTGAGATTCTCAAACGATTGCAGATACCCGTCAAGAGCGAGAAAAATAATTTCTGCGAGGCGTGCACGATGGGAAAAATGCACAGGCTTCCCTTCCCGCACAGTACATCACGAACTGAAACAGTCGGCGAACTCGTACATGCCGATCTGTGTGGCCCAATGCCCACAACGTCAATTGGAGGATCGAAATATTATCTCCTACTTAAGGACGACTATTCGCATTTTCGAACGGTGTATTTCATCGAAAGCAAAGCGGAGACGACGCGCTGTGTTAAAAATTTCGTAAAAAGAGCGGAAAAGGAGTGTCCACGAGGCGTGCGTACCCTCCGAACTGACAACGGGCTCGAGTTCATAAATAACGAGATGCAAGAGTTGACTCACCAGCACGGAATAAAACATCAACGAACGGTAATATACACTCCCGAGCAGAACGGGTCAGCCGAGAGAGAAAACCGTACACTAATGGAGGCAGCGCGAACGATTTTAAGCGCAAAAGGATTCGAGCCGAGATTCTGGGCTGAGGCCGTAAACACGGTGGTCAACGTCTTAAATAGGACGGGTACGAGCAGCCAAAAAGGAACGACACCTTACGAGCTATGGTTTCAGAAGAAACCGAAAATAGGAGATCTGCGAACCTTCGGCGAGGAAGTATTCACACACATTCCCAAGGAAAAACGACGCAAACTAGATCCGCAGGCGAAAAGAGGGTTCCTAGTCGGATATGACGACGGAACAAAGGGCTATCGAGTATGGTACCCGGAGGACGACACTATCGCGACAGTCAGAGACGTCGTGTTCACGGGACGTACGAATCAAATGGAGATAAGAGAAAATCCAGCTGACGAGGTAACGATTCAAAATACTCCTAATATCGACGAAGGCGGGCAGAGCGACCCCGAGGCGATAGAAAACAAGGAAGAGGACCAAATCGAGCCACCGGTCAACAGAGACGCCGATCGACACGTCGAAATAATAAACAACGAACACGAAAATGAAGCCCCGAACCAAGGACGTCAGCTCAGGAACAGAGCAACACTGCGACCGCCTCGAAGACACGACGATTTCGTCGATATAAACGAGCTTTTCTTAGCCGAATTTCAGGAACCGATCTCGTTCAAAGAAGCCGTTGAAAATGAGGACTCGGACAACTGGAAAACAGCCATGAACGAGGAAATCGAGGCACTGTCGCGAAACGAAGTATGGGAACTCGTAGATACGCCGAAAAATCGAACGATCATCGACAACAAATGGACGTACAAATTAAAACGTGATACGAACGGCAATATTCAACGGCACAAGGCGAGACTCGTTGCCCGAGGTTTCAGACAACGCGAAGGGATAGATTACCACGAAACACATAGCCCAGTAGTCCGTTTCGACTCCACTCGAGTCATACTCGCCGTTGCTGCCAGTGGGAGAAAACACATTCAACAATTCGACATAAAAACCGTTTTTCTCTACGGAAACATCGACGAGGAATTGTACATGCGTCAGCCTGAAGGATACGAGGATGGGACCCCGAGGGTCTGTAAGCTCAAGCGCAGCCTGTACGGATTGAAACAATCCTCTCGCTGTTGGAATCGGCGTTTTACCGATTTTCTGAAACGATTCGATCTCGTGGCAACGAACGAGGACCCATGCGTATTCACGGGTCGAAGCAAGGATCGCGAGATATTGCTCGCTATCTACATAGACGATGGTCTGATCGTCGCAGAGGATCGCGGTTTTATCGACGAACTTCTAAACGAATTAAAAACCGAGTTCGAAATAGTTCACGGTGAAGCAAACTTGTTTCTCGGACTACAAATAGAGAGACTTCCTGACGGAAGCATATTCATGCATCAGGAAAATTACACGAGAAAAATACTGAAAAGATTCAACATGGAGGAAGCCAACGCGGTCGCCATCCCGGCCGACCCCCACGAGGAAGCAAGCCATCACGAGAATTTGACAAACGAGGACGAGCGCACGCCAGCGCCGTATCGAGAGGCAATAGGGAGCCTCATGTACCTTTCGGTGGCATCGAGACCCGATATTACCTTCGCCGTGAATCGAGCAAGTCGCCATCTTCAGGAGCCAACGAAGACTGACTGGAAAGCAGTAAAAAGGATTTTTAAATATCTCAACGGCACGGCTGCTTACGGGCTGAAATTTGAGAGCAACCAGGAACAACGACTAACGGCGTACAGTGACGCTGACTACGCAGGTGACTCGGAAACTCGGCGATCAACCACGGGGTACGTCATGATGCTCGGCACTGCAACTGTCACGTGGAATTCGCAGAGACAAAAATCAGTTGCACTGTCGACAACGGAGGCGGAGTACGTTGCCGCGAGTCAAACGACGAAGGAAATAGCTTGGACGAAAAACCTGGTCAAAAGTTTACTCGGTGCCAAAGAAGTTCTTACAACGTTGTATACTGACAACCAGAGCGCCATAAGGTTAATTAAAAACCCAATATTTCATAAACGTAGCAAGCACATCGAGGTGCGCTACCACCCCATTCGAGAGCAATACGAGAAAAACGAATTCCTATTGGAATACACACCCTCAAGAGAGCAACACGCTGACATCTTGACAAAAGCACTGCCTCGAGATACGTTCAAATACCACGGAGCAGCAATAGGGGTTCACGAGAATCCTCGCTAAAATAAAAATAAAAATAAAGGGTGGCAAAGACGAAGTGGGAGTGTTGGGGATCTCGTCTTTTCCTCCTAGGCTTTTTTGTTTTCCCCTATGCAAGAGGGCTGGCAGCCTTTCACTGTTCAACGCTTGCGCCTGCGCGGTATCCGTCTTCACTCCCCCCTGTGTAACCAAAGAATATATATATCTACTACGCCAAAAATTCGCTTACTCGCTGTATCACGTTTTTTCTTATCTTTAATAAATATCGTTCTATATCTCACGAATCCTGAGTGAAAATTACTTCCGCTGAATTATCCTAACAATGTTCGAACGGTTGCCACCCGTACGATATTGTCTTCTCTCGCATGAACCTCGTCGACTCGTCCAAGAATCCGCTGAAGTAGCGGAATGTTATCTTCTTTCAGTAGCACTAAAGTGCCCACCTCTAGATTGTTACTTTTGGTGTGCCATTTCTTTCGTCTCTGAAGTTCGGAAAGATACTCGGGGTACCATCGATTCCAACAGTGCTGCCGTACTTTTTGTCAGTGCTGCCAACGAGATAAACGATTATCGGCAACTTCCACATAGTTATGTTCTGCTGGAAGTAAAAGTGAGTCCCCTACTAGGAAATGGGAAGGGGTTAATGCTGCTGTATCGTTAGGATTGCTCGAGAGAGGCGTGAATGGACGGGAATTGAGCGTCGATTCGATTTCAACAAGAAGTGTGCAATACTCCTTGAAAGTGAAGACTATACCCTTACCTGAAGACCCTTCGTGACTTCTTAGTACATAGTTAGTAATAAGTACGTAGTACATTTTACGGCCGCATCCCATAATCCGCCGAAGTGGGGAGCTCTGGCCGGAATGAATTTCCAATTGATGCGTTGACGAGCCAGATGATCCGATATAGTTTGCTTCCCATTCTCCAAAAATGTGTACAGTTCTTTTAACTCCCTCGCTGCTCCGACATAATTTGTTCCATTGTCGGAAATCATAGTTGAGCACATTCCTTTCCTCGCTACAAATCTGCGCAAAGCTGGCCGGAAAGCTTCCGCTGTTAGCTCCGTTACGAGTTCGGGGTGCATAGCTTTTGTTGCGAGACATGTGAAAATCGCGATCCAAGCTTTCGTTGTGTGGAATCTACAGCGCCTACGACTTTCCCGTACCTGCAACGGTCCCACGTAGTTGACGCCTGCGTTTGCGAATGGCTTCAGAGAGCCTCGAACGCGTTCACTAGGCCAGTCGCCCATCATAACGTTTGGTACCTGGTACCTTTGGTTTGCTGCGATAGCACGGGATACAATTGCTTGTAATTTTCCGAGCTTCTCGTTGTCCGCTGAGAGCGCAGTACCTTTGTCGTGTTGAGTGCAATAGTTGCTTCGGTCCACAATGATGTAGATGAAGATGCTCTCTTCTCATTATTACCTTCGTCACGTGATGACGATCCGGCGAAATGATTGAAAATTTTTGTGTTTCGGGAATGTTAGCTCTTGACAATCTAACTCCCACGCGAATAAGATCCTCTTTGTCCAAGAATGGACTGAGAGCAGGAAGCTTGCTTTCTTCCGAGACTTTCTCACCCAGCTCTAATGCTTTGTGTTCCGGAAAAAATTATTCTCGCTGAGTCATTTTCACGATGGTTCTTTCGGCGAGCTCGAGCTCTTCCACCGTCAATGAACTGCTTCGTTTTGTGCCTAAGATATTGGATTTGAATCTAAGACAATAGGCAATCACTCTTTCGAGTTTTTCGTACGTCGAAAAATTTCTCAACACGTTGCTCGTATCCTTTGCTGAAATGAATACAGCCGATGGTTTCATTTCGGATATGTCGATGTCAATTGTTTTCCGATCTGGCCACTTTCCGGTTGTGAGCCAAACAGGCCCGTTGCACCACAAGTCTTCCAATCTTCGACTGTGATGCCTCTTGATGTCAAGTCCGCCGGATTGTCTTTGGACGGAACATGAAGCTATACTGCACTGCCCGTTAAATCTTGAATTTTTGTCACTCAATTAGCTACGTATGTTTTGCGAAGATTCGGTGACGAGGCCATCCAACTTAGTACGATCGTCGAGTCGCTCCAAAAATAAATGCTTTGGATTTTTTGCGGGAATGCTTGCACCGCTGTATTGCAAAGTTTTGCGAGTACTAGCGCTGCGTTCAGCTCGAGCTTCGGTAGCGAGATCGTCTTCAACGGGGCCACTCTACTTTTCGAGCATATCAAGTAAGAACTAGTCTCACCTTTCAAGTTTTTTGATACTGTGTAGAGATACCCTCCATACGCTATTTCGGATGCGTCTCCAAATCCGATCAGATCGCATTTTTCATCGTCGTTTCCCGGATTTATATTTCTTGGTATGCGTATATCGTTTATCTTTGGTAATGAGTTGTAGTATTTATCCCAGGTGTTTTGAAGCTGCGGCGGTAAATTCTCCCAACCGGTTTGCAATTGTCAGATCTGCTGCATAATACACTTTGCGTTAATCAGCATAGGACGGAGTAGACCCAAAGGATCAAATATCTGAGCTATCTTATATAGCACGAGTCGCTTCGACATTTTTGTTGATTCTTCGATTGTCACACTATACTGCATGTTGTCGGAGTTTGCGTCCCATAGAAGGCTTAAAGTTTTTAGAGCTCCTTCGTTGTCAAGTTTTAATAGGCTGTCTGCCTCGGAGTCGTGTGATAATCTTGCTAACGTTCGATCGTCGTTGAGCGCCATTTCCGGAGAATTTGGGAGAGTGCATCGATTTGATTTTCACGTCAACAGTCTTTGCGATAGTCATTTGTGTCTGATTAACGCTGGTGATAAACTCGTTTTGTTCTCTACATCGTAACTCCAGCTTACGCACAAGATCTTCGGTAATTACATTCGATTGCGAGCCTGGGTCTAACAGAACACGGCAACTGTTGAGTACCGTCTGTATCTTCGATTTGAACCGGAGCCATCGATAGTATGATCTGCCTGCTTGACTTTCGTACGACGTTTATCGCGGAGGATATCTCCATCGATGTACTACTCACTTCATCTTCTTTTGCGCACAGCGCAACGACTGGATTTTTTACTGATTCGCTACTTTTCTGACCTGTTGTTGAGCTTTCATCATGCTCGAGATGTAAAAGCGTGTTGTGTTTCTTTTGGCACTTTTTACAACCTGATGATCTGCAATTCGTAGCGTAGTGTCCTTTGCCCGAACAATTGAGGCATGTCCTCTTCGTTTTCGCTTCTTGAATGCGATTCGGGATTAATAACTGCAGAGAGTCGGGACACTTGCTACAAACTCGACAACTTTGTTGCGATACAGTTGCTACCGATACGGAATCCGCTGGGTTCTTCGGTGCCATCGTTTAAGATCGGCCAAGATCGTTTAAAAATGTTAGAAATTCTTCTAGTTTTCCTTGCTGCTCTGCTTCGATTGGCCTCTTCCTCCCAGCCGTTTTGTATATTATAACAACGAAGAGACCTCAATCTTCGTTGGCTATACTTATGGCAGGAGGCGTGGGGATCAGGGGGTAAAATTTCGTGTAGAAACCTACTGCTTTGATGTTGGTTACTCGATATTAACTTTTTAATATTTTTTTTTACTTAAATCGTTTGTCGGTCGTTTTTTGGTGATTGTTGGATTCATTAGAATGTTTGTCGGTTATTCGTTGTTTAGATATATCAAAAGCAAAATTTACTGTGAAGTTAGCCGATGTTTCTTTAACACGGATTTTTTTTTTATGTTGCTCATTTGAAGCATAATGATTGTCGCTCACGAATATAATAATTAAAACATTTGTCGGACCTCCGGTACTTTAAAAGATAAGTAAATAATATCCATATACCGTGACCCGGCGCGATGACGTCATATGACAATTGAGTCATTGGTGGGAATAGCAAGAAGGCCATGTGATAAAGGCCCCTGATCTAGTTGGGACACAGCTGGGATGATGCCAGCCAGCCGTCATGAAATTGTCAAATTTTTAAATGATTTTTGCTACAATGAAGTTTCTTCGATACGAAATCATTTCTTTGAGAACAGTGATGTCGACGAATAGCAATTTATTCGCTGTTGAGCTGAAATAAGGTGAATTTTTCGTATATCGCACATGCCTCATGAATTTTTTGAGGTTAAGTGGGTACAATGCGGTTTACATAATAAAATGGCACGGTGAATAATACGCGAAACGAATACGAGACATCACAAAGAGGTAAGAAAAAAAAATTGAAATAAAATAAAAGAAAACTATAAATTATCACTGATTTAATGTGTTTAAGGCGAAACAAAAGCCCCACCCCCTGCCTTTCCAAATCAACCAGTGTAAGAGAGATAGAGCAGAAATTGTTAACACATTTACCTCGAGAATAACTTGATGGAATTAAAAACTAATAGTTGGGCCGTTTGCGTCTATCAATTTTGCAAACCCCCCGCTATTTGTTTTCGATTCCACCTAGTTGTTTTCTAGATAAATGTGTTAGCAGTTTTTTAAAGTTATGTTGACCGTGCCCCTTGCCTAAGAGTAATTGGATTTTGTCGCCTAGTCACGGTTTTTCCCGAAACTATACCGGAAGAGCTTTAAATAATACATTGTACTTGAAGATAAATAACGTATTACTTTAGTTAAATAAAATAATTTTTTTACTCATTCAGACTCAAGATATTCAATGTATTCGTGCCCAATGAAACAGACAAAACATCCGATGGTTTCAATTAAGTATTCACAATTTTTGCTGCAAGTCTATTGTCAATTAGTTAAGGGGTTTTTCTAATAAGGTTTGAATACCGAAATAGCACAAAGAATACAAGAAACTAGATGGATACCGATGGCAAAAAATAGATGGCTGCACCTCCAGTGATAATGATGACGGATTCGATTAACGAACCCGTAAAATTGGTGGCCATCACTGTGACTCATCATAGACCGACTTTTCTAAGATACGTCATAATGCTAAACTCGCCATGTTCAAAATTTTCGTGGTGGTCACCAGTTGTCCAACTAAAATGAATGAATTTGAAGGAAGAACAAGTTAAGAGGTTTTTTTAATTAGCCATTTGCAACCCAACCCAACCCAAACACAAACTTACTCCTTATTTTCTGTGAGACGATTGTTGTTTGTTGTTTGCTCTCTGGCAATTTGTGTGAGATGGACGCGTCTCCCGTATAAAATCTCTGTCTCTCTCTCTCGACTAGTCAAATGGAAAGTTCGAGTTTCCAAACGTAATATATTAATTAAGGCATCAATTCTGTGCACCGCTCAATCCTGTGGAGAAGATTTCGTCCTTCACCAGCAAAAGGAGCACGACAGCAGCGTTGATTATTAGTATTCAATATGATCAGTCATGGTCGGGACCGATGCCAGATCAACTGCCATTATTACCACTTCGTGGCACTCGGATAATTAAAGATAAGTTTTCTACGATTGCGCTTTTTTCTGTTCTATGAAGAACAGAGATAAAGGGAGAATTGTGGGATTTTTTCCCTTTTATTTATTGAGTATGTACATATAACGTAAAATGCGAGTGTGATTAACTGTAAAAAATTGTGAAACCATCTCAACCGTCATCGATATAATAAACAATTCACGGATACTAATTTTTTTATGATCATATTCTTGCAGTTGCGTTATGTCCTCAATACTATATAAGAATTTGGCAAAAGTTATAATTCACTAAAAAAAAATAATCATTACAAATATTGTGATGTTACATGACTTACCTTAAAAAGAAAATCAAAAATATTTCGTGGAGTTGCTTTCAATCACCATGATGTAAATGTGTGGTGAAATAGATGTGTTGAGTGCTTTGGCCAGACAGGTCATTCTGTTCCTCATCTACGAGCCCATAAACTTGTCATGTACAGACAAGTAAGAGTAGAATACGATGTAAAGCAGAACAACGACAAAATTACGATATATTACCAAGAATCGCAAATATTGTGAATACTTCATTGCCGTCATCGGATATTTTGTCCGTTTCGTTGGACACGGATACATTGACTATCTTGAGTCTAAATGGAGTAAACAAATTAAGTTATGTAACTAAAGTAATAGGTTATTTATCTTCAAGTAAAATGTATTATTTAAAGCCTTCAGATATAGTTTCGGGAAAAACCGTGGCGTTAGACGACATAATCCAATTACTCTTAAACACATTAAATCAGTGATAATTTACAGTTTTCTTTTATTTAATTTTAATTTTTTTTTTACCTCTTTGTGATGTCTCGTACTTGTTTCGCGTATTCACCGTGTCATTTATATTATCAACGAAGATAAAGGTCTTCTATCTTCGTTGATATTATCAACGAAGATTGATAGACCTCATTCTTCGTTGATATTATGTAAACAGAATTGCACCCACTTAACCTCAACAAATTCATCAGGCATGTGAGATCTACGAAAACTTCACTTTTTTCCAGCTCAACGGCGAATAAATTGCTATTCGATGACATTGCTGTTTACAAAGAAATGATTTCGTACCAAACAAACTTCATTACAGCAAAAATCATACAAATTTGACAATTTCATGACGGCTGACTGGAGTCGTCCCAGCTAGGCCGTTAAGCTAAGCCTGGATCCTCACTATGGGCGCGCACTCGAACAGTAAGATACTAGTAAATTCGGGTTTAATAGTGTTTCCACCAATCGCAAGCGTGTGTTGGAGCGCTGCGCCAGTAGTGAGAATCCAGGCTAAGACTCCATATATGCGAAAAATGCTGCGTGGACCTATCAGGAGCCAGGCGCAGGCAAGCGCGGGACCTGCGGCTGGCTTCTGATTGGTCATCGCAGCATTTGCCGCATATATGGAGTCTTAGCTTTAGACCGTGGGATATTTTATGACACGGTCTTCATCTTGTTACCAATGACTCAATAGTCATATGACGTCAAATAGTTATATGACGAAAGGTAATGCATTATTCCGGTTTCATCTGATCGGTTAAAATCGCTGCTTATGTACTAGTGATCCAGTGACTTTAGTCGATGACCCTTTCGTCATTTCTTAAAACTCCTGACATGAAATATATTCCACCCGTCGGTGTCTTAGGCAGTATTTCGTCTTATGTTTTAGTGCGTGGGATTCAAGGGGTGGATTTTTTCTTTTGAATCTGTATGTAGAGGGTTAAATAGTATTCATATGCGTTAAATATACTAAACACTCCCTTTTAATCCTAATCTTTGATGATTAAACAAATTTCTGGGCATCTTTCCTAAATCATGTACTTGAAATAGAGATAGAAAAAGAGAGAAAATGCATATAGTCATTGCCGTCGTTCGATTCCACACGTGTCACACGTATATACATATACGAGTGTCTGTTTGGCGGCTACACGTGAGGGATGCACATCTCGTAAATCTGTTGGCGGGGTGCAACTCAGTTTTCCTTCGTAATAATATGGACTCGTCCGTTTCTGATCTGTCTCTTTCCCTCTCTATCCTACCCAGAGTATTCTTATAGCTGTAAATCATACGCTTATATTATTGCTCGTATTATATTGCGCTCGTATTTATATTATTGTTCGTTTAATATTTGATAAAAAAAAAAATGTGTTTTTAACATTAAATATTTTGATCTATCGACTAAACTGTATAATGATTATATTGTAACTCAATGTTTTATTAATCACTTAAACACTGAACCTTCGTATCAAATCCTTGATAGGGTTTGAGATTACTGAATACGAGGATCATTTTTGCTCATAATTTTGAAGAGAGAAAGTTTCAATTGTTTAAATGAATAATTTTAATTGATGTTTATGTTACGTGCGAACGTAACGCGAGAATATTTGATTGGTAAATTTACGCTAATAAATTTGGGCGCCTTACCTTTGTTCCATACGGGCCTGTTTTCTTTCTCCGACACGGGTGAGGTTCTTAATAAAATTACTTAACAATCGTTATTTCCTTTGCAACTCATAATAATTTTAATTGTCTCTAAGGCGTACGAGAATTAATAAGTGTGGAAAAGGATTAATTACAATATTCCAAATTACATCATATTTATAATATTACACGGATTTACCGGGGCAAGAATAATTAATGCTTACAACTACAACTCACATACAACACTCGTACTCACTCTCTTAACCTTATTGCAAAGTCCACGCTGGATTTATCCGACGGATGCTCCCAGCTGCCGTCGGCGATGACAGTCAGACTCAAGGGGGCGGTGAACAGCACCAGGGGACATCACTGAGTTCTCGTGACACGTCGACTCGACTCACAGTCGTAAGAGCAGACGCAATTGTTCGAATAATTATATATTTATATACGCATCTCCCGTACTGATACCCACGGCGTGAACACTATTCTTGAGTACACGCGAAACAGATTTACAACACTGTGCAAGGCATCCAACAAGAATCCGGAGCTCTAGATTCGACTAGTTATTATGTCAAACGTTAGTACGAGACTGATTTTCTCCGCCGCTTCGAGAAGAGACAAAGGTCTCGTCTCTCCAGCAGAGGGGAAATATCGCGTGATTTTTCCTGAGGGTTTTGTTACCGTTCTACGTGCCAAACCCCTTAGATTGCGTCTGTTCTTTCCCCGGCCCCGTCGCCGCTCATCGCGGACCGCCGTCGCCACGAGAAACTCGAGCGCCACAGCAATTCGCGAGTCAGCACTCGGACTCTGAGTTCTTCTCGAATGTTCATGAAAACAGAGCATCCGAGAAGAAGATATATGTGTAGTATAATAATGGCAAATATTAATCTTCTAATAATAGTTGAGGCTAATTACGTTGGTAAGAACAATGAAAAATGCTTGAAATAATTGAAAATTGAATAATCGAAAGTAGGGATGTAACATTTAAATGTTTCCATTAATCAAATTTCTGGTTAAATATGAATATGATTATAACTTGAAACTACGCATTTCATTTCAGTAAAAGAACGTTCGAAGTGAGAGTGGTTGTTAAGGGGTAACTTCCAATGTTAGCGCTCTATTTAGCAGCTGCACGCGGCTTGCTCAGTTCTGATGACATGTGTATAGGTAAATAATTGTATCCATGCATTCAATGTGTTGGTAATATACGGATGAGATGGTCGTAAGCATTGGGTCAAGTTCAAATAGGTTTGCGTACGTCTTGATTTGTGGCTCTTACTGATCGTCGTCTCGGGAAACTGGACATCTATGGTCTGTCAGGTTTTTACGACTTTTCGTTCTTTTACTGGACGGATATTTTTAATCTCACACGCTACTTATTCATCTGGGTCTTGTTTCAAATTTGTCTTGATTGTAAATAAATTTAATCATTACGTTAATTAATAATGAATGATCATTAAAATATTTCCTTGCTGGGATTTGGCTTGCGTGAACAATTCATAGCTGAGTCATAATATTTGTCTTTTGAGCCTTGGGTAATGATTGAAACAACAGGTGTTGCCAGTTATTAATTTTGATTAGATGATTTTCAATTGATCTTGATCCAGAAAATTGCCGGTTTTCGATATGAATTATTTGCGATATGATGAGACACGAAGTTTGTGTATTTAATTAGGAATAAACTACCTCCGTAACTCAGATATCGTTCCGCGAGAGCAAGGTGGCTCATAACAGGTGTCAAACCCTGTATTTTAAAAACCCAGTAAACTCAAGGGAGCCATCAATAGCCCCCCCCCCCACTACAATACTGTGCCGCGGGGTCATAGTTCGAGACTAACACCCTCAATGATATCAACGGAAAACATAATAACTGCGTAGCCAAACTACCCTTGGGGTAACTAGGTCCCTCAAGGATCTAAGGCTCCGGTCGATACACGGCAGATGGATCCAACAGTTTCGGAAGGCATTGAATGTGGGCTTATTCCCGAAAGATGGAGCTGCATGACATAACCAAAATGCTTGATCTCCTTTACCTTCATACATTGTCCCTCTATTTCTCCGTAATATGACCTTCATTTTGTCTTTATAAACAAACTCAATATTATGATAGGGTCAACTCCTGATTTTAAGGTCACGCTCGCAATAAACGGATATCAAGTCTGGACGCATCAGTTCACAATTGTGTTTAAATCAAAATTCCTTGTTAGAAATTTCCCTCTTGCGAAACGAGAAAAAAAATGTACTCGAGAACTATTAAATGTTGAGTGAGTTACGCTAGGACGTAACACTACCGAGTAGCCACGAAAAAACTGACCACATCGTACTGAAATATACCTATTTTGGACGCGGATCCTTTGTGTGGTTAGTTTCTTCGTGGCTACCTGGTAGTTTGCCGCAGTGAATATGGTTACCATCCCCCTCTTCGACAAAAGTGTGTGCGATTAAAAAAAAATAGCCACACTAGCGCTCCCAATAAACCAATTCAGCGTAACTCAAAACATACTCGACTCATCTGTGATTTGCCCCCCTGGTATGGATGAATACGACACCAACCGCGTCACCCGTCAGACTTAATCTACCGACTTATGTGTATCATAGGAGTGGGGTGAGTACGAATCTCGCACAAAAAAAGCGACGCCGAGAATAGGGAAATAGCGTATGATATTTAGTATCAGGTGATTTTACTCTCTCTGCTGAAACAGTTCTACAGTAGGACCTGGATATATAAAATTGCTAGGGGCTGCAGGGGAAGTCAATTCCAAAAAAGTCGTAAAATCTGGTTCTCCCACTGCAGCGCATCGAGGCCGCACTTGCTGTGTTTGTGAGGTGAGTACGTCGGTGAAAGCACGTCTGTTGTCTTCTTGGATGGTGGCATATATAAAGAGATATATATATATATATATATATTGTCACGCCGACTCTGAAAAAGGGGAAATAAGGGAAAACGCAAATCTACGGACAAAGAAAATAAAAATAAACAAAGCAATATTTATTCTCAATAGTAACAAAAGAAAACTATCTCGATCCTTATAGAATAATAATAAAAGAAACACTCATTGATCGCAAGCGCAGAAAAATATAATATATAAAAAAAAAGAAGTTAATCCGCAAAAATATTATTCCTTAAAGGCTACTTTCCTTTCTACGCCCCTGGCGTCGGTGGACCGCAAACTCAAACTCGTATCACACAAAAAAAAATAATGATAATGATAATAATACCGTACTTTGGGCACCAGCTATTTTATGGAATAGCTACCGTTACACCAAAAAAAACTGTAATAAACTCAAAAATAAATTCTCTAAATTGTTTGAGTGCAACAAAAAAAATATAATCAACTCAAAAATAAATTCTCTAAATGGTTTAAGAGCAAAAAAAAAAATATAATTACCTCAAAGAAATCTCACTTAAAAACAAAATAATAATAATAATTTTACACGGTCTAGCCCCCGTCGCTCTCACTCACACTGGGGGGTTGGGAGCGGGAAATTCTTAGGGTGGCGGAACAGTCTGTTATTTGGCTTCTTAATAATTACCACGGTCGTTTCTACGGCAGGCTAATTTTCCGGTTATTTTACTCAATTAAACTTTTAACAAAATTATTGGGGAAACGTAATTAAACTTGGGGCTGATTCTAAGTTATTTTTTACCACCACACTGCACGGCTCGATATAATTCGAGGGAATACACGCATGAAAATTGTACCGGCAATATGGCGTGCGCCTCGTGGCCGGTGCGCGCAAAAGAAGAGTTGAAAAATCTCGCAAACACTTGAGAGAGAAAATTACGCTACTCACTCGTTTGTCGCTTTTATTCCCTGGCTTTTTTCTCTCTTTCTTTCTGGTCACGCTCGCATTTTTCTCGTTCTCTTTCCACACTCTTTCTCTCACTCTCTTTTCTCGTTCTCCTGTCCTTTATCTCTTCTTCTTTCTCCCACTCAAAAAAAACTTTACACAAAACCAAAAATGACAACTCAAAAAAACTCTATACAAAACTCAACAATAACTCAAAAAGAAAAAGACTCCAATCAAAAACGCACTTTGAAAATTTCACACTCTTTCTCTTTCTCTCACACACTCTATACACTCTATACACTCTATACACTCTATAATTTTCTCTACGCTCTATACTCTATCCACGCTACGCTAGAAGTGAGACCATCTTGGCATCTCATCTGGCACGTAGGCTAAAAAGGAAATCGAAGGGCAAGGAAGGGGATACGGGATTGACGTATTTCCGATGATTAGCAAATCATCGGAGATCTCTATTGATCGCGCATGCGAATTTCTCTCGTTTCGGGAGAGCGACTGATGATTAGCCGGGAAGACTTGGCCACAGGTGGTTGTGGTGACATCTCTTTGCCGTGGGGATCCTCGGTGATCGATGAGAGCGATCGATACCGCACGCTGCTGCCCTCATTAGCATAGAGAGGGTACTCTCTCGCCAAACTCTCTCGCTGCACGTGCGCCTCGATTTTGGCCCTTATCGATACGGCAGACGAGTAGAGCGACACATGGACGCGCCCACGACCTGTCACTTTTCTCGTGACGTATGGCAAGTTTGAGCCGGACAATTTTGTGAGCGCGGTGTGTTTCTCGTGTGACCTTCTCTAGCGTACAGCTAGCGTGTGGTGTTCTCCTCGGGGATGCTGCAGGTTCTTCGGTTCTCCAGGACGTGCTGTTTCTCTCGTATTGTGCTCTTTTCCGGGGATACGGTGGGGGGGAAGGTATGTCGTGGGGAATTCGTAGTGTTTTTCGGGGTATAAAGGGAATATTTCGGATTTTTCTTGGGGACGGTTGGGGTAGGCCTTTTCGATGTCTCTCGTGGATTTATCGAGCTCTATTTGTATTACATTTTACTTTACTTTGTACTCTATTTTCCTTAAACTAACCTCGCCTCTTGTGAGAGAAGAGTTTTTCACCCACCGTGAATCACAAAATCTTTCGCGAGCCATTTACTAATGGCGAAATCTCCATATGTTTAATTTTGCACGAATCTGGTGTGGAAAATCCGAGAACGAATTAATTAATCAACACAATGATTTCGTAGAAAACAATTGAAACTTCGTTTATTGAGGCTTTAACAAAAATAATGTCTCTTAGCTAGAAACAATGAAGATTGAGGTCTATAGAAGCACAAAGCCTATAGCCCGCTTGGTTCCAATTTTTTAGTGAGTCAAACATACGCTAGGAGGCTCTAGTGTCGACCGATCGATATGCTCCACCTTCTAGCTTCGATGCTCGCAGCCATTTGGCTACGGTGGGGTCACGTAGCTTCTCCTGACTTCTATCTCTGTGGCTTCCCCTACCGCCCCTCATTCCGCACCGCTCGACGAGACGCGCGGCGGCGGACTTATTCCAATTTTACTAACATCGATGTACTAAAATCGAGCGTAATGCGCGGTGTAAATAGCGTATTATACTCGAATTAACAACGTACGTCTAAAACGGAGTAAATTATTGAAACCCAAACCTAAGAAAACCTAATCCAAGCGGGGTACACAACATAAATATTACAATGCTCATTTAATATCCAATCAGTTACGCTAGCGTAGTTGGTAGAGCGATAAGATACGAGTCGGACTGCGCGCCATCGAGACACGGATTTTTTTTTTTTTTTTTTTTTTTTTTTTTTCGCCCTGATTGTCTTTTGGCCAACGATTTCACATATTCACTAATTTTCATACACTTTTTACATTGAACATAGACATTTTTGTGTGAAATATGGAATATTTATTTCCGTTTTATAACATTATAGAAACAAATGTATCTAGGAAGAAGATACAATGCGTGGAATGTTTTGTTGTTTCATTAAACAACGACCGCCAGATATTGCTCAGATAGAAAAATAATATTATGGTGAGCTTGCAGGGATTACAATTTAGGTTATTATTTTCGGTTCTTTCGAGTACTTTGAAATAAGATAAAAATCTTGAGGAAAGTAACCGTATTGAACATGACTTCAATTTTAAATAATAATACCAAAATTTTATCGTCAAATTAGTTTCAAAAAATTATTTCAATATATTTGCCGGAAACAAATATTTTTTTACTCACCACATGAATTCCCTGATTTTTCTGAATACATTAGATGTTGTTGAGAAAGTTAATCGCTTTTCGGGGCAACGACTCTCGGGCATACGGGCCTGAGTTGGTCATCGGGGCTAGATCTCGGGTGCACGGGCCTGAGTCGGTCATCGCTGGTTAACAAAGCGAGCCGAGCGGTTTTTTTTCGGGCTTCTTCTCACGTCGCTAGAAGACGGAGGTGTGATCTCAAGATAATAAAGCGTAAAATATAAACTATACTGAACTGTGTCATTTTCTTATCCCAAACCATCCTTCATATTCTCCGACATTCTATTATGCTTTAACAGGTTATGGGCCCAGTCACCATTCCTGTGTAAATAGTTTGAGAATTTGAAGAGTTTTGGAGTATAGAAAATTTCGAGTGAGCACGCGGTCGCGAGGGTCGGCCATCTTGGCTATCGTGTTAGAGTGCGTGCTGGGTGCGAGCGTGCAAGAGAATTGCATCCGCGATGTCTGTTGGCATCTCAGTAAAGGGGATAAAGAGTTTTGATGGGTCGAAGTTCCAAGGATGGAAAGCCCAGATAAACGCTTTATTTTTGATGAACGATGTTCTCGAGGTGGTCGACGGTACGACGGTAATGCCGGCTGATAATGCTGCGAACGCGGCGGATCGGAAAAAGTTTATTAAAAATAATGCGACTGCGAGATACATAATGTTATCGTCGATATACGAGGTGCAACAAGTGTGCGTGTTGGCGTGTACTAGTGCGAAAGAAATGTGGGAGAAGCTGTGTCTCATACACGAACAGAAAACTGTTACGAACAGGCTCGGTATGTTACGAAATTTTCATGCGTATCGAATGAGCGAGGGAGACACGGTAGTGCACCACGTGGCGCACATAGTGAACATGGCGGGACAGCTGAAAGACATTGGCGAAGAAGTGTCGGACTCGACGATCATGGCGAAGATCTTGGGGAGTCTAACATCGAGGTTTAGTATGCTGCAAATCGCATGGGATAGTGCTGGCCCTGAAAGACAAATGCTCGACAGTCTGCAGGAGAGACTCATGAGAGAAGACGCTCGTCTGAGTGCGGATGATAACGCAGTTTTTGAGATAAATGATTCTTCGATTACTTCCAGGTACAAGGGAACGGGATGTTTTAGGATTAGTAACTGTAGACAATGATATCACGTGTATATATATATAGAAAAGGAAACTTTTATTTCAATGTTACACGAGGACCTCGTTTTTACTCGACAGAGGATGCTCGACGACAAACTCGCCTTCCGGTCACGTATCGCTAGAACGCCTCTCTCGGCCACGCGTGGAAACATAGTTGATAATGATGGCGTCGCATCGAGTGCGCACGCAGGCGCGCGACTATTCGAAAAAGTCCGATAACTCTTTTTTTACTCAATACACTCACTGTTTGAGAACTCTTCGAATGACATTAACCCTAAAATACTGCGAAGCTTCACAAACCGATCTCTCGGCACAGCCTTAGTGAATATATCCGCCCTTTGACTCTCCGTGGGCACGTACTTCACTAGAATTTCCTGACTAGCTACCTTTTCTCGAATGAAATGAAATCTCACTTCAATGTGCTTTGTGCGCTTGTGAAATTCTGGATTTTTAGCCAACCGAATCGCACTTTGATTGTCTATAAATAGTTCAACCGTTTTATCACACGTAGAACCCAGATCAAGCGACAAATTTCTCAACCAGATCGCTTCGCCCGCCGCCGCGGTAGCCGCCACATACTCCGACTCTGTGGTACTCAACGTGACTAGTTTCTGCCGCTGACTCGCCCACGCCGTTAGCCCGTTCGCGAAACTAAACACATACCCTGTCGTTGACCGACGAGTGTCAAGATCGCCCGCGTAATCTGCATCGCAGAAACCCATGAGCTCTGTCTCTTTGCCTTTGCAACTGTAGACAATACCGAGATCCCTTGCACCGACCAAATACGCGAAGATACGTTTCACCGCTCTCCAATGTACAAGACTATGCTTGTTCAGGAATTTTGACACCGAATTCACAGCGTATGCAATATCAGGACGCGACACTACCGCCAAGAACATAAGCGATCCCACCGCCTCACGATACGGTACATTTTTTATAGCTTCGCTGTCTGACTCTACCACACTTAACGCCGCGTGAGGATCCGCAGGTACACTCACTGCTTTTGCACCCCCCATTCCGAATTTCTCTAATATTTTCTCTACGTATTCGTTCTGATGAATAAACATCGATTCCTCTTTTCTTTTACGCACTATTTGCAAACCGACGAACCTACTCGCATCCCCTAGGGTTATTTCAAACGCACCCTTCAAGAAAACTATCATCGATTCAAGTACGCGAGACGATTTTGAGGCAACAAGCCCATCGTCGACGAACAATGCCAAGTACACGCTCGCACCTTCGACACACCCGGTATAAATACACTGATCACTCGTAGACTGCTCAAGATCGAATTTTCTTATAAAGTCATTGAATTTTCGATTCCAACATCTGGGAGCTTGTTTCAGTCCATACAAGGACTTGTTCAGCCGACACACCACACTATCACAGTCTTCTCCTCCTACGTCCAGCCCCTCAGGAATCTTCATATATATTTTCTCCTCGAGCTCACCGTACAAAAACGCCGTACAGACGTCAAACTGTATTAATTCGAGATCATCCAGCGTAACACGAGCCAAGAACATTCGGAGCGAGTCGTATCGCACGACAGGAGAAAACGTCTCGTTGTAGTCTATTCCACGTTGTTGTAAAAACCCACGCGCACAGAGACGTGCCTTGAAACGCAGCACATTTTCTTTCTTCCCTCGCATGACTTTAAACACCCACTTGGAGTCTATCAGCTTCATGTTCTCGTCCCTCTTCACCAACGTCCAAGTATCGTTTTTTTCATGAGCCAACAGTTCTTCTTCGATAGCTGCAACCCACTTCGAACCGCCGTGACCCTCCTCCACCGCTTCGCGAAAAGTCTCAGGAGCACGATACTCGACGAAATCAATCTCAAACACGCTCTCATCCGCTCCTCCGACATATCTCGACGGTCTCCTGATGTTCGCACGTACTCTCAGCTCTCTCCGACCGAGCTCAGGTTCCTGCAGCTGCACTGGTTCGTCTCTTTCTTGCTGCGGAGCAACTTCTCGTTGTTCTCCGATCTCGTCGTCTTCACTCCGTTCCTCGGCTCTCGAATTTACATCAGCATCGTCGTCTTGTTGTTCTTCCAAATCGTCACCAGGTATCACCATCACGTGTTCCCTCGGTCGCCAATCTCCAGCGCCCACCGATTCATCAAAAACAACATCTCTTGACACAGATACTTGCCTCGTAGCGGGATCGAACAAACGATAGTTCGACGATTCAGCTTGATATCCCACCAAGACCACTTTCTTCGACTTGTCGTCGAATTTTCTCCGAAATTGTTTCGGCACGTGTTTGTAAGCCACCGAGCCGAAGACTCGTACGTGTCTCAAATCCGGTTTCCTTCCAGTCCATACTTCGTACGGCGTCTTCACCCCTGTCCGACTGGAATGCACCGTTCGATTTAACACGTAGACTGCAGTTCCCACTGCCTCCACCCACAAGTCCTTCGGAAGTTCCTTCGCTCTGAGCATGGTTCTCGCACACTCGACAATTGTCCGATTCGCTCTCTCCGCCTTGCCGTTTTGTTGTGGTGTGTATGGTGCTGTATTTTCTAACACGATACCGCACTGTTCTAGATATACGTCCATTTTCTTGTTCTTGTATTCTCCCCCATTATCCGACCGCACTATTTTTATTCTCGTACCGAACTTGTTCACCACCATACACTCGTAGAGTTTGAACTTCTCGAGAACTTCGTCCTTGGTCTTGAGAAAATACACTACGCAGAACCCCGACGCGTCGTCTATAAACGTCACATAATACGACGCACCTCCGAGAGAATTGACCTGCATTTTTCCGCATACATCAGTGTGCACCATCTCACCAGGCTTTGTACTTCGCTTGCCGTCACACACTCGAAACGGTAGCCGATGTGACTTCCCGAACTGACACGATTCACAAAAGAATTTCGACGCGTTTTTAACTTTTACGCCGTCGACGAGACCGTTATTTACCATTTCGCACAAAGCCTGACCACCCACGTGTCCGAGTCGCTCATGCCACAACCGGAGGTCTATCGACGTGACATTCACTTCGCTCGACACTTGCGGTAGCTTGACACGAAAAAACATTCGATATATTGCATTGTTTTGCCTCGCACCGATCGCCACGACCTCACCCCCTTTCTTTATCGAAACCGTCTTTGAGTTGAATTCAACATCGCATCCCTTTTCCGTGCACGCCCCCACCGAAAAAAGATTTTTCCTCAGCTCTGGTACGTATAACACATTTTCGATTACGCCCTTGTACCATCGATTATCGACGAATTTTTCTATTCGAATTGTCCCCTCGCCCGCGACCTTGCACACACCGTCGTTCCCGAGAACAACAGTGCCGCCCTCACTCGGATGAAAATCGCTGAACCACTCGCGTCGGTATGTAATGTGCCGCGACGCGCCACTGTCGGTTAGCCACGAATTTGCGCTGCTGGCTGCTAGCAAGCGTCTCACCTGCTCCACCGAGGGACTCGCACGACTCTCTCGCGCTTCCCGCCCTCCTCGCGCCTCACCGCCCGACACCATAAACGCACAATCACGTGAGCCATTACCGTCCCGCCTCTCGCGATCCTTTTTCTTTGTTGGACAATCCCACGCGTAATGCCCCTTCTCGCGACATTTGAAACACATCACGTCTTCTGTCGCGCGCGGTTTTCTCGAATTTCCTGTCGACTTCGATTTATTTTTCGCACTCGCGTTTTTCGCACTCGTATTTTTCACAACCGAAAGAGCCTCCGTTCGTTCTTCACCGGTTCCAAGACGTGCTTCCTCGCGAATCAGGCTATCTGTGAGACTCGTTAACGTTTGATTTGCCTCGGCAACGTTATCCCACACTGTCTGAAACGTCTCGTATCTAGACGTCAAACCCATGAGAATTTTTGCCATCACGTCCACATCATCGATAGTCCCACCGAGATCCTTCATTTGTTAAACCATTCCCCGCACTGTTGCCACGTGCTGAACGATCGTATCTCCCGGTGCCATGCGGTACTCGTGATATTTCTGTCTCAGAAATAAACGATTCTGCGCGGTCTTTTGCTCGTGCATCTGACTCAGCGCATCCCACTGTTCTTTCGCAGTCGCACACGTGACCAAGGAACGAAGCTCTCCCGCTTCCACCGACGACGCGATTAACACTTTTGCCTTAGCATTGTCTCTCTTCCACGTTTTCTTCTCATTCGTACTCGCCTCGTCCGCTGGCTTCGGTCTCGTCCCATTCACTACGTCATCGACGTCCGCAGACTCGAGAACCGACATTATGTGATATTTCCACGTCACAAAATTTGTCCCATCAAGCTTCACCACGCCTCTCACCAACTGATCGTCGGCCATCGTATCGCCACACGAGAATATCACACTCCCACAAGTACCTTACACACGCTTCCACAATGTCCGCCACGCGGTCGACACTCCCGACCCACGCGACTCGTTGCAACTCGAAAAAAAATATCCGCGCTCTCACTTAACACCTTGCAGCACGATTGCCTGGGCCCATAACCTTTTGAGATAAATGATTCTTCGATTACTTCCAGGTACAAGGGAACGGGATGTTTTAGGATTAGTAACTGTAGACAATGATATCACGTGTATATATATATAGAAAAGGAAACTTTTATTTCAATGTTACACGAGGACCTCGTTTTTACTCGACAGAGGATGCTCGACGACAAACTCGCCTTCCGGTCACGTATCGCTAGAACGCCTCTCTCGGCCACGCGTGGAAACATAGTTGTTAATGATGGCGTCGCATCGAGTGCGCACGCAGGCGCGCGACTATTCGAAAAAGTCCGATAACTCTTTTTTTACTCAATAGTAGTGAGTGCGCTTGCCGCGACAAAGAAAGAACGTGATAAAAAAAAAAAAAGAAAAAATCGAAGAAAGAAATAAAGTGTTTCAAGTGTCACGAATTCGGGCATTTCGCGAGGGAGTGCAAGTCGAAAGGTCGAAAGAAAGATGGCGGCGATAGATCGAGCGGGAAATCTAACGACTGCGCGTTCATAGTTGAGACGGTAGTACCGGGTGTGACGGAGGCGCACGCGAAGTCTACCGGTAATCAGATACGGAAATTAATGTCCGCCAGTCAGAGCGATGTCTGGCTTATCGACAGTGGGGCGTCGCGTCACTTAACTTATCGACGGGAGTGGCTAATCGATTATCGTGCGAGGAAACAAGGTGAATCGATTTTTCTTGGGAATAATCAAGTCTGTAACGTCACGGGTGAAGGAACGGTTTTGATTAAAAAGCTGAATGATGGCATATGGCGTGATTCGAGGATCGAAAACGTGATGCTGGTACCGCATTTACGAAAGAATCTATTTTCGGTAGGTGTCTGTACCAAAAAGGGTTACGAGGTGTGTTTTCGCGATAGATTCGTAGAAATTACGCATGGCGACCAGATGGAAGCGTTCGGGTTAAAACAAGACAACGATGTATGCCGAATGATATTCCAAGTGGTGCAATCCGATAGTGTCGAGGAGGCTAACGTTGCGACGACGAATCTCAATGTGTGGCACGAGCGAATGGGACATGTGGGCGAACGTGCGATGCGCGAGCTCGTGAAAAAAGGATTAGTTACCGGGGTCTCGTTGTCTGATAAGAGTAAAATCTTTTGCGAACCGTGTCAGTTGGGGAAATCACACAGACTACCGTTCAATAGAAATTCGGAAAAAGTCTCGACAGTGGCCGGGGAAGTATTGCATACGGATGTGTGCGGTCCCATGTCGGAAAATTTACCAGGAGGTTCTCGATATTTTCTGACGTTTAAAGACGACGCGAGTAGTTATCGTCATGTTTATTTTCTAAA
This sequence comes from Dyspetes luteomarginatus, assembly GCA_963669185.1. NCBI lineage: Eukaryota > Metazoa > Arthropoda > Insecta > Hymenoptera > Ichneumonidae > Dyspetes > Dyspetes luteomarginatus. The sequence goes on along the minus strand of OY769903.1, from coordinate 16,137,727 downwards.
GATCAAATTGGAGGTGTTCGGAAAATTTAAAATCTTTGAGAGAATTATCGCGAATAAATTCGGGCGTCCGATGAAAATCCTACGATCGGATAATGGACGCGAATTCTGTAACAAAGAAATGGACGATTATCTTGCATTACGTGGTATGATTATTGGTACACACGAGACGACGGCGCCGTATACGCCGCAGCAAAACGGGAAATCAGAGAGGGATAATAGAACGATAGTTGCGAGCGCGCGTACAATGCTTCATGCGAAAAACTTGCCGTTAAAACTGTGCAGTTTATGTTTTAAATCGATCGGTATGGGCACAAAACGAAGTAAGTCCCTACGAGAGATGGGTCGGAAAAGCTCCGAGCTTAAAACATCTGCGAGTTTTCGGATCAGAAGCATTCGTAAACATTCCGAAACAGTTTACTAAGAAGTTTGAAGCACGGGTGCGAAAATTGATCTTTGTCGGATACAAAGATAACTCTCCGAACTATCGACTATATGAACCGGAAAAGTCAGTGAAGCTCGGGATGTTGTGTTCAACGAAAAACTCAGAAAAATAGCAGCAGGAACAACTGAGCCGGACGACGACGAAGAAGTAATACTTCCTAGGGTTTCCGCTGAGGATGAGGAGAATCGTGAAGAAGAGGATGAAGGTCCGGAAGAGGGAGCAGCCAAAGCCGCGGCAAATCAACAAGAAAATCAACGCGAGCTTCGAGATCGAGGAAACATCAGACGTCCGAGCAGGTTCAACGAAGCAAACGTTGCAGAGTACACAATTCCGAATACCTATGAGGAAGCGCGAAATAGCCCAGAAGCCACGCAGTGGGCAGTTGCTATAGAGGACGAGTTCCAAGCACACGAAGAGAATCGAACATGGACGCTTGTCCCGAGGACGTCGGAAATGAGACCTATATACTCGAAATGGGTTTTTCGAGTGAAGGTAGATGCAGAAGGGAAATCGCATCGTTTCAAGGCTCGTCTGTGCGCACGAGGATTTCTTCGAAACATTCGCACCAGTTCTACGACACGATTCATTGCGAGTATTGTTAGCAATTGTTGCCGAGAAGAATCTCGAACTACGACAGTTCGACGTGCAGACAGCATTCCTGTATGGGAAATTGAGCGAAGAGGTTTTCATGGAAATTTCGGAGGGACTCAACGATGGACAAGAAGACAGAAGATTTGTGTGCAAACTGGAGAGATCGTTATACGGTCTAAAACAAGCACCAAGGTGTTGGAACCAGAGGTTCACGCGATTGCTACGAGAGTTCGAGTTTAAAGAGTGCGAAGCCGACAGATGTGTGTTCGTAGGATAATTCGAGGGTGAAACAGTGTACTTAGGCTTATTCGTTGATGATGGCTTAATTGCATCGGACAAAGTAGAGACTCTAGAGTTAATACTGCGAAGATTGAGTGACGCGTTTCGGATAACTGTCGGTGACTCAACTATATTTGTCGGGATGCAAATCGTGAGAAAATTTCGGATATGATTCCATAGAGAAATGTCATATTACACATTTTAATTTTCAAGGTCACTGAACAAGCAGTGATTTAAATGCAGTCTGTTATAATACGCAAAAACTGATATTTCGAAATTGAGAGAAAATTCTCGAAAAATCAATGTATTCGGAAAAATCAGGGAATGTCTTTCGTAAATGAAAAAATAATGCTTCGGTCACTTTGTTGAATAAATTCTTTTGAACCAATTTTTTAATAACTTTTTGGTCTTACTACTAAAAATTAAACTATTACGTTGCTATTAAAAATTAATATTATCATTATTTGCAATGAGGCTAGTCTAAGATACAGCGCGTGCAATCAAGAAAAGAATGGAAGACTTAAGACAGTATCAAGTGCGTTTGTAACTTATTATTATCGCGAATCATGCAATGATGTCTTTATTGACAAAATTCTACCGATGTATCGGACAAAACGTCTATTCCAGACCGGCAAACAAGAGTCTGAGGACTTTAAACACATACACGTAGGGAGTACATCAGCTCCTACTCTCAGAGCGAGAGAGATCGCATCATCGAGCTAATCGTGAATGCGCGAGAGATAGCGCCGTCAAGCTGATCGCGATTGCGAGAGATAGCGATAGTCCAATATCATCATTACATCTCAGTATGAGCAGGGGCCAACGCGTGATCTGTTCGTATTAACATGTTGCTCTCTCTCTCTTATAAAAACTTTTTTCGCTGTTTTTTTATTTTTTATTTATTGTGTATATCGCAAATTGCATAATTGCAAAAAAAAAAAATAACGTAGGCGGGGATTGAACCACCGACCTAGCACATACAGAAGCAGCGCTGTACCCATTACCCCAACGAAGATTGAGGCCTCAATCTTCGTTGATATTACGGTACGAAGAAGACGCTGCTAGCGCTCAAGTATACACTTCGGTTGCGGAATTTTCGCGAACCAAAATTTGGCTACACTGATAGGCTGCGGCTTGTATTTAGGTAATCTTACCACAAAATTTTTCGAATAAATGCCATTTCCGAAGTTTTGCACCTACAACAATGTACAAGTGCTCAGTGTGTACATTTTTTATTGCTGAATAGGATGACGCTAAGGATTTTTTGAATAACTGGCTTTGAAGGTCAGTAAATCCATTTTTATTTTACAGATAACTGGTGGTAATGCGAACTGTAATTTTTTTTTTTTGATTTTCACAATTCTACGAGCGTTACCGGATAGAATACTATTAACTGGATTATATACTAAAATTTCTATTTATTTAGTTTGATAGTTTTGCAATGGCATTTGTTCGAAAATTAAGGCGTATTGCGATGGAAAAGAAGAGCTTTCACATGCTCTTAAGGGGGGATATACATTTAGGACACCCAAAAAAACCCTGTTTTTTGAGAATTTTTTTTTCAGTCAAAACCAAGCGTATTCTTATAAAACTTGTTGTGTTTAATCAACTATTAAATAATACAAAAATATTTTTTTGTTACAAAATTATTATTTTTTTTCTTAAATATTCATGTATGTTTATGACTGTCCGCCGTTGATATCAACAGTTCGTGTACATGCTGGCATCTCCAAATTTTGTCTGAAACAAATCAAACAAATTTTTCCATCATTTTCATGTACAAATATCGTCGATGAACTCTATAAATCAAATAAAAGTATAAAACTAAACAAATTGTGCAAGTTTGAAATGAAAATAATGATTTTCGCGGAAAAAATTCTCTTTCTTTATGCAAAACTTATTGTTTAATTTGATTTTCTTATTGTTTATTTGAGTTCATACACGATGGTTGGTTATTATCTAATTTAAAAACCTTAGAGTAAATCAATTGATCGAATAGAACTTTTTTATCGTGTACACAAATTTCAAAAACGTACTTTTGAGAAAAACGTGTTTAAGGTTTTAAGTTGTAGTTATAGAAAACTTACCGCAGTCAGAGATTAATCTGCTGTACTTGGCCCATTGGACAGCCCCTCCTCTTCCTCATGCAACTCATTTTGTTCAAGTTGACTAAGTCTTCGGGCTTTCTGAGCCTCCTTTGAGCTGCTTAGGCTGCGTCGATTTTGTCTCGTAATTCGCTGCTTGTCATAATTTTCGGCGAAAAATTTGCACTGCTGTCCAATCGTTATCTCCAACTCATTCATCACTTTCAAAATAGATGAATATCCTTCATTGAATAGACCCACAGCAAGAAAGGCAGCGATTTCTACTATTTTCACTCCTGCATTCAAATGTTTCGGAGCTAGACGCCATACTGTTGAATTAAAACTCTCATTCGGGCTTTGCGTGTGTCCGCCTAAACGCCTAGTCAAAAGGTTTTGGTTCCACAGATCATTATATATCGGTATCAAATGCATCACGACCTGTGAGTTGAGAGGGAGTGGATGTATGAAATCTTTCTGTGTACCAGATTTGGATTTTGACTGACAATAACAGGCTCGAAAATAGCACTGCTCGAATATCCTATTGGAATTTGCACCAACCGTCCTGGCTACACATTTACACGGCCAAGGCGACGGAGGCGTGGCCTATCCAATGTGGCCGCTCTTTGCCAGTCAGCCGTAGTCGTTAACACGGAAAATATTAGTGAACTATTTATTACTGCGTATTTTTTGCGGATTAAATTGTTTCAACGTGATATAATTACACGGCTTACTACTGCTAGTGTTTCTGCGTGCGCAGACACTGCTGTCACAAACAGAAATTTTGTCGAAGGAGAGAAAATCCTCAACGCAGGTTGGGGGAACTGCAGAAGCTTTTAATGAATGTGTCTTTGATGGAAAGTCTATTGTAGACAAAAATGACGTGAACACTCATATGATAATCGTTCTACAAGGCTAATCGGGATCCTCTACTTCTAATAGTATTTTTTCTCCCGTAGGAAAGGAGTCCATGTTAGACATATCAAAGATATATCTTGATCATGTTGGATATATTTTTATGAAAACTTATATTTCCTGGAAAAACTATCCCAGCATAAAATATAAAAGAAATTTTGCTTAGAAATATCTGAAATATATTATCGATGTATAAAGGGACGAAAAGTACTATATTTTGGATATATCTTCGTGTACATCTCTGCAGTGGGAATAGTACAATCTACACTGAATTGATATAAGTTGAGCAATTTAAGCTGAATTGATGTAAGTTGACGCAGTAATGGGTTTCCCAATTTTTATTGCTTGTTCCCAAGCTTTGTATTTGTCTACATTTTCCACTACACCAAATCTATTTGTGATGGCAACAAATTTTTGTCCAGATTTCGGAAATCTGTGGAATCTCACAGTGGCATCTCTTTTCCCTTTACTCGAACTCCCGTATACAACGCAAAATTATTTGTCCTTTATTGTGTGTGGTGAAAACCTCATACCTTTACCCAGACCTTCAGCCTTCTTTTTCGATGTTTGATTATTAATTTTTCTGTCGTAAATCGCCGATGAATTCTTATCTGAGGGCGAATAATCCGCTAGGGCTCGCAAAATGCGACATATTCCACAGGAATAGGTCGGGGTGCAACATGTGCGTTTCCAATATTCACATGGACGTACACAGAACCTCATACATACTTCAGGAAACATCTGCCAAGCCGATAATCATATACAAGGGACAAACAGGTCAAGCGCTCCTACTGCGCGCCGTATACCTTGTGACGCGCTGTCGATCCCTAAGCTATAACTACCAAAATACTTCGAATAGAGCTATAAAACTTCAGGAATAGATTCTCCAAGAGTTCTACTACAGATGCGGGCAAAAAAAATCGAAAATTTTGACGTAAATGTATATATCCCCTTAATATCAAATTATCAATATTGTTATGATAATAGACGTATATGAAGCAATTGGTACAACTTTGAAATATTTATGAAATTTTTTTTACAAATTGTGATACAAATAAACAAAGTGCGAGAAAATTCTCGTACTGTAGTCATGTCGTACGCGCTATAGTACGTACGACATGACCACGGCACATAATACAAGCATATTTAATACAAATTGTTAACGTTGTTAAATTAATGATATTCGTATAAGAATACATTTAGTATGGTGCAGGTTTTATACACATTTAATACATGTAAAAAAAATAAGTAGTTACATTTTGTACGAATGTGATGCAAATGAACAGAGATTTCGTATAACAACGTCTTCTATATTTGATATGCATTTCAACCATTCAAGAAACTGAACGGCACCGGGTAGATTTGGCTAACGTATATTGTTACTCATTTTTGGATGCCCTATTTATTGAGCGATATTTGTCTCGCTCGCCCTATGTGCTCCTCCCATCCACCGTAACCCCACCACACGTCCCCAGGTAGATCAGATTATGTCCCCTGGGAGCGCTAGTGAGCTGGCCGGACAACCGTACAACTTTTGTTCGAAACATTTTTTCGTATCTCGCGTTAGCTGCAAGCCAGTGCCATGTAATATAATAGGCGTCTTTTAACCTATGCAGAGTTATTTCCTCCACTTAAACCGAATATGGGTCGCTATGTTTTCGTCATGTTTCATAACTCGAACGCTCCTGTATACAAAGTTTTATCAAAATCAGAGGGGTACACCTCGGTTAGGTTCTTTGTAAGCCATTACTCTAATGTAAGCATAGTAGCAGTATAGCGTGTGTAAAACATTCACGAAGGCGTATTCCCAATAATTCGATTTGCACATAATTTAAAAAATGCAATAACCGATTATTTTTCTTATGATTATTAGTTTTAATCGTTAAGAATAATCGATTATGGGGAACAAATAATCGATTTTTGTAAAATTTATTATAATAGCCCATCTATAGGCGGGAAGTGAAGGCCTTGATATTATAAGGACCCACGCAGGAAAATTAAGTTTTGGAAAAAGTCCTGGATAAAGTGTCGGAAGGGTCTTGGAAAGAGTCTGCGGGAGTCATGCAAAAGTTCCGGATATAATCCGTCTTTCCAATACTTTACGTATTTGAGTTGTCTTTTCCAGATGCTGTGACAATCTGAACATTGTTTCCACGACTCTTTCCAAGACTTTTGCCACGGCTCTTTCGAAGACTGTTTCCAAGACCCTTCCAAGACTTCATGTTTATGCGCGGGTACTTACGTAGGGACGGGTTACCGATATACCTTTAGGCTAGGTTCAGATGACGAGCATTGAACGCGCGTTAGGCCAATGCGCTTTGCAAGATACACAGTACATCTATAAGCTGTTCGCATAATGATGCGCGTTTTATGGAACCGCGCATTGTACAATTTTATAAATGCGCGCTGGCCTAAAGCGCGTTCAACGCTCGTCATCTGAAACTATGCTTAATGTATTGGGGGTAGAAGCGTTTATAATTCTGATCGGTAGATGAAGAATCGACAGTTGAAACTTGGTGACATTGCTTTAAACTTAGGGTTTGAAAAGTTTAATTACGAATTTTTTTATTTATCGTGACCCTCGTATATAGGCCTGAAAATAGTTGAAGTATTGACCTATACTACTTTAGATTTTTTCCTTCTAACGGTCATTAGATGACGTATTCACTGTCAAATCTTACCGCCACAGGAATCGTACTCTCCCATTTTTTTAGCTGCTAATTTCATATCCATCTTCTAAGTAGTCTTAAAATATTCATTATTCAACAAAGAATTTACTGTAAATCTTTCTAAAAATCGATATCGTACTTTTTTAGTAACAAAATTTTTTTGGCACTGCGATCAAACCAATCTTCAAAAAAATCTAATAATTGATGTGGTGTATTTTTTTACACCTTCCTACAACCAACGAAGATTAGACCTCAATCTTCGTTGCTACAACGTACTGAAATGATATATATATATATATATATATATATATATATATATATGTGTGAAGGTTATGGGCCTGTCCAATTAACGTGGACTTGCCCATATGTACTTGTTTCAAGTATTTTAAATCCATTTTTGCTGTTTTCGGAAAGGTTTTGAATATTTTTTACGCAGTATTTTTAGCCATCACTCTGCATGCGTTCACAACACGTGAAAATAACTTTCTCTCAGTAGTTATCCTACTAATATTATAAATGCGAAAGTTCGTATGTTTGGATGTTTGTTACTCAATCACGCCGAAACGGCTGAACGGATTTGGATGAAATTTGGCAAAAAGATAGATTATGTCCTAGAATAACACATAGGCTATTAAGTTACCTTAAGGGTTAAAATCAGTTATAAGTATTACCTACTATTTTAGTTGACAAATACATCAATAGATGACGCGGATTTTTTTATTGACATCACTCTAAAACGCACTATCATTTTGCACAACCGAGGTTACCTTACCGCTGCCCTGACGTTTTAGTTCACAAATCCACTAATAGATGGCGCGTAATTTTTTATTGTCATTATTTCAAAACGCGCTCTCATTTTGCATTTTTTCGTACAACCGAGGTTACCTTTTAGCGCTGACGTTCGGCGACTGCCATATAGTTTACCATTGCATTACCCATATATGTCGTTTATTTATGCTGAAAAATTAAATTAGGGTATACATTTTTTTCTTAATACTAAATATAACGTTTTATTACGGGCAGGCTATTATTTACAGTCTTCGATTACATGGGTATTATTGTATACAGAAATGTATTGCAATAAATAACACCATTCTTCACTAATGTTATTGTTGGTTTCCTTTTTATTTTATTTTTAAGGTTCCGTACCACAAAAGGAAAAAAAACCGGAACCCATATGAGATCACTCTCGCGTTCGTCTGTGCGTTTGTCTGTCACAGTCGATTTTTTTTTTGGAAACGACTTAACGAAAATTTGAAACTTGGCAGTGTTTTGCGTGCGACTTCGTCCGCGTGGACTTTATTTGAACAAAAAAACCGGTAAAGAGCGAGTCGGGCTCGCACAATAAGGGTTCCGTTCCATAACTGTTAAATTTCAACACAATCAAATAATATAAATGCGGTTTACATGTTCTGGTTAATGATCGTAAAATTTCATTAAAGTCCACGCACATGAAGTCACGGGTGAAAGCTAGTATAAGATATATACATAGATAGTTATATAGATAGGTGCATAGATAGTTGAACCAACCCATTTCGCGTGGAAACGTCTGATAATAATGGCAATCGTTAAGGAAAGAAACGCAAAACTCCACGTGCTCAAATGTATGTCAATTCTTAGCGGAACTGTACAAAATTGTAATCATTTGCTTTTGCAGTGAATTCAATGAATCGGTCAAACGAAATTTCAAGACAGATGGAGGCAATTCGTGTAACTTAGAAAACCAGCCATCAGTAGCCAAATTCTCGTATAACGTCATTTCACTGTCGGTCATTATGTGCTACTTCTAAAAATGTTCACATGATTTTCTGACGAATCCTCATTGTGATGCAAGTCATAACGCCTTCGCCTGTGCCTCCGTCAATCAAATTACGAGTTCACTAGGACTCGCTAATCGCTGACCCGAAAGTCTATAAGACTCCAGAGAATATAACAAAAATCGAAAAAGCATACAACAATTGCAAATATGGACGATGAGGACATGGAGGTGATGGGGGAAGTCGCGACACTAAAGAAAAAATTGACGAAAACGGTGATTCTCCGCATGGGGAGAAGTCGAGTAATATCGAGTAGCAGTACTAGCAGTCGCGTCGTACATCAGCAGCATTCGCCCGATGACTCAGACACAGTTGGGTACGACTCGGAAAGCGAGACAAAGAATGTACCGGACGCAGCTGCAACAGAGCCGATCGTGACAGACGAGACAAAAAAGCGAATGTATGATGAAGTGGCGACTGAGATGATCGTTGGCGAGCACGCAAAAAAAAACGAAGGTGATTCTTCGGAGATTGCAAAATTCTGTCTTCATATCAACGCGATAGAAGGACAAAGACATCACGAGACTATGGAGAAGATTCAATTAAACTCCGGCGAAATAGTGGAAAAAGACACCAAACGTGAATCCTTGACTTCCTATAAATACTCTTCCGCACCCATGGGCATTTTCGTGTCCACCAATCGAAGTTCTCAATCAAGCTCGAGCCAGGAGGATTATGAGCCTGAGGTCAAGTGTATACCCCGTCAACATCTCCTTTCGGCCAGTGCTACCGGAAATGTTTCCGCCAAATCGATGGAAAGTTTACGTATATCAAGGAACTTTTTAAGCACGGATGAACGGTACTGCGAAGACTCGCGTTCGCTGGAGTCACTCACTTCATCGTCTAAGACTCACGCGGCATCGACCTTGACCTCGAAGAGTCACTATCGTAGTTTTCTGACATCATCGTTGGGCCAACGAGACATCAGACGTATTGTCAGCGTCGAGTCGAGAAGTAGCGAGAACTTGCTCCATCGCGACGACAGTCTCAACGCTGAGGTGAAACGTGGTCTCTTCGCAAATACAGCCCTAGAAAGGAAGATTCCTCAGAATTTAAGCCTACCACCACCTAGCGGAATGTTTTCATTGACGAGCCCGGGTGGTAGCGATCGGAGAATCACCATATTAAGTCCTCACTCGCCCGTACAAGCTCTCGACTTTCAACCCTATTCCATACAGACGTTGAAGACACATAGGAATAAAGCGACCGTCTTACCGAGGCTGGTGTTGCCACGAAGCGAATCCGAGGTCTTTTTAGAGTGAGTAGAGAACAAACATGTCGATGACGTATCGTGTTCGTACCATATGTAAGAAATACATTGAAGGTGATCGCCTAATCCATTTCTGGACATGATTCACACCAACGACAATTTCAGCATCTATGGGGCTTGAATTCATTAATTAACGTGAGCTCTATTTGGTTTTCAAACTCCATAAGGGTCTGTGAGCAGCTATTCATTGCTTTAAGAGTAGTTTAAACTTGAACACACTGACAAAATGAAGACCTCCAGGTCCCACATTTTCAACGACAGGAGCTGGAGGTTAAGTAAAGATTGATTCTCTACAATCTTATATGCCTACTGAAGTTCAGAATACGCACGGTGTAATGTATAACGTGACTGATATCCTTTTTTTGTCGTTCAACAACTCGTTTTTGAAAAAGAGACCTGAAGAGTAAAAACAATTACGCGAGTAATTGTTTTTACAAGCCAAGCCTTTCTTTGATCTTTGAATGGCCAACTGTACATGGTTTTTCGCAGTTTACATTTATATACAGTTCAAAACAGTTTGGTGCTACTATGTCTTCATAGTCATCTTCATTTTTGGCGAGTTGCACAAACTATATTTGTTTATTGTTTACTGCTTTCAGTCATTTCACACATTTTTGAAAGTCTGCCATTTAAATGGTGTGGTTTTTGACTCAGAGAATGGAAATGAATAACTGTAATTTGATATATTTGGTGTTCATAACACATTACGTACGTACGTTCGTACGAAAATTATGATTATTATATAATAGCCTCAAAAAAATTCTCTCAAAGAATTTTTTTCGTTTTTCGTGAAACCAAATTTCTCGAACGCCCAAATACCGACACTGCCATTGGACTTACACCAATTATAGAATATCCCTGAATGCGTATAGATAAGTTCGGATTAACTAATTTTATCTTGTTTTTCACGGAAATATTCATAACATTCAAAATACACGATAACTGCGTCGTAGAATCTGTTGTAAGGTACTTATGGTAGCATAAGTTTTATAATTATTTATTAAATGAAAACTTATATGATAGAAACTAACGAAGCTTCGATGAAATGCGATGTCTACAAGGTTTTCATTTCAATAAAATGGTCACGGCATACTCTGATCGAGAAATTTAATTATACATACACCCTGTCCTTTCAATGCCTATAAGAGTGATTTTCGGAAAAAAAGCAAAGACATTTAAATTCCATTTTTTTGTGTAAGCATTATCGTCACCTTATTTTTATTTCGTTCGGACTATTCGTTGCCGAACAAAAAAAATATATATTCTTAAGGGTAGTTTATCCCTTGAAGGGGGTGGATCGTTGTAAGACAGTATTGTTTTTGGGTCGTGCTGACACGAATTATATTCCTGCCAAGTTTCATTGAAATCTATTGAGAGCTTCTATGGAAGCAAAATGTCAGTCAATGTTTTGCTAAACTTTTGGGGGCTGTTTCACCCTTTAAATGATCATCTTAGCAGATGAAAGAAGATACGGGCCCCTTAGATTTTTAATTTCTACAACACATATAAGAATTGGCAAAATCGACGTGGGACACTAGAGAATGTTTCCTTGCTAGTGTAACGGCCCGGTAAGGTAAATTCAGCCCTTACCTTTAGGGCTCTTGCAGATTCGCATTTGAACATTGAAATGTTACCTAAAAAGCTTAAGGTTTTTCGCGAATTAAAAATAAATGAAAACAAGACATGATATTAGTAAGATTAATTAAAAACAAAATTTATTAATAAAAGCAGAACAGATTAATTCGAATACTTGATTAATTATCATTTGAAATCTCAATAAAAGAACTTCGACATATAGCAATAATTAAAGGCGCGCTCGTGATCGAACCCAAAATCGAAGTGTCGACTTGGCGACAAAATCCGATCTCTCGGCCTCTTCGCGGTTGCAAAGCGTGATACAAAGCGTCTCCTCACTCGGCATTCGGTCAAAAAAACACAATTCTGCATTCACACAGTGCAGCTCTTTTGGGACTTTCTTTCACATATGGGCCGGTTCCACGAAACAATTCGAATATTACTTATCCGAATCTTAACTTTATTGTCGCAGTCACAGTTTATTTTAGCCGTCTTATTCTATGAAGTTAACAGCGTAAATTTATTCGATTATATTCTAAGAAAAGTCATTATTCTAACGCGTTTAGGAGTTTATTTAATGTATTCGTATATCTGTAGATATAAATCGCTCAACCACCAAACGTGCAACTAACAATACTTTTCTTCATCCGTAGCGATTTTACAGTTGATCGAGTCTCACGGGATTTTTCAGAACAATTAAGCCGTGAGAAAATAACGACGCCCGACACGAATAACAGCACGTTTCAGATTCCCGGTGAAAAAGAGCACGTTTCAAATTCCCCATGAAAAAGAGCACATTTCAAATTCTCGGTTAAAAAGAGCATGTTTTAGGTTGAGAATGAAAAAGAGCACGCTTCAAATTGATTCGAAGACTAGCACGTTTCAGGTTGACTCGAAAACTAGCACAATTCAGGTCGACTCGAATACTAGCACAATTCAGGTCGATTCGAATATTAACAAGTTTCAGGTGGTTAATTATTAAATTGGAAATTAATAATTCTGCACAAAAACTCGATTTAATCCTATTATTCATGTTTACACTGACTTCTTAACCGAATAATTACAAAAACTGTTGACTGTAACGAATAATATACGGGAGTAGAAATTTAAACAAAAACGTAATATTTCAGCTATTACGTCGTTGCATGGCGAGTAGACTTTTTTTTAGCAAACCAAATAATCTGTTTCACAAAAAAATATTGCCATTGTTATATAGATGATACAGTGAAGACAAAAAATATATTTCATGCATTGTTTTTCGTGGTTTTTTTTTATGCCAAGCAATTCTAATGCACTCGCCAATCTAGAAGGATTATTTAATTTCATTATAAATTCACAATGGAATTATTAGATCAACAAAAAAGTATTTTTTATCTCTTACATGGGTATATTGTCGAAACAAAATTTTGCAGACGGTATTATTGTAATTAAATTTGCAATTATTTAATTTATTCAACGATTCCCTCGTAAAAATCGTGAAATTCGGAAGGTATCAATCGACGATTGCACATTGATTGCAGGTATTTTTTTTGTCGTTTAATTTCAACTTAGAATCGTAGGCTTGTCGTACTTCATATTGATTAAAATAATTCCATGAATATTTTTTAAAAAATATAACCAATTTTTTTTTATTTCGTCTAAGTTATATTTCACATATATTTCGTGACTGTTTGAATCGACATTCATTTCTTTGACACTTGCAATCTTAAATGTAGGCCAGTTGAGTGTGCTTGACAAATCTGTGAAATCGAAGATTTGACAGTGTTTAATTACATTCACTGAATACGGATTGCCTGTCTTTGCTTCAGACATAAGCTGACACCATTGCTGTTGTGAAAAAATCGATTTATTTTTGCAATGGATTTCGATTCTGGCGTGTATGGAATCACCGTCGTTCTGTGTATGACCCACTTCTAAAAATCTAGAAACAATTTATCGCATTACAAAGCAAGAATGGGAAATTATAGTAAAAAATGGTATCGTTTGTTGAAGCAGTTTTCTATTGCAAGACAAAAAGGACAGGAGTTAACTTTTGGAGTATGGAGAAATAAATGTTCAACGACTCAGTATTACGTAAAGAGAGGAATTTATTTATTTAACGTCGTTACTCTCACGGGCTCTGGACACTCACGGGTCGCGCCAGGCACTGCGACCACCTAAAGACCCGAGCGTAATCCTATCTTTCCCGACTGGGATCGGCTCCAGTCGCACAGTGGAAAAGTGTTGCCAACTCAAGCACGATTAACTATCTCAATATCGTTTAATAATTTATTATCATAGAAACTAACTGAAAACTACTGTCCATATATTATCAACAAACTGCCCATTAGGAAGATAATGATTTCTAATTCATATTACAGTCTGAAACTAATTGATCGGGATTAAATCGGGAAAAATCGGGATTAAATCAAGTTTCTGTGTAGAATTATTAATTTCCAATTTAATAATTAACCATCTGAAACTTGTTAATATTCGAGTCGACCTGAATTGTGCTAGTATTCGAGTCAATTTGAAACGTGCTAGTTTTCGAGTCAACCTGAAACGTGCTAGTCTTTGAGTTAATTTGAAACGTGCTCTTTTTCACCGGGAATTTGAAATGTGTTCTTTTTCACCGGGAATTTGAAACGTGCTCTTTTTCACCGGGAATTTGAAACGTGCTCTTTTTCACCGGGAATTTGAAACGTGCTCTTTTTTACCGGGAATCTGAAACGTGCTGTTATTCGTGTCGGGCGTCGATAAGATGTATTCAATAAATTGAATTTAGAACTGAAAAGACTATAGAGGGTTATATGAAAAAGTGTGGTAACATTCGCAATTTGTTACACTAGTCTCTTGGTAACATGGAGAGCGTACACTTAGCGCCATCTGTTTTAATAAGAATATATCTCAGAAACGTCCGAAATTCAAACCCTCGCTAGGCATTTTAAAATATACCGCTGAATACGTAATTACCATTCCAAAATCTAGGATACACAGTGAGGATATACAGTATCGGGGTTTATAGCAATTCTTGACCAATAACATTATTAATAAAGGGCAGTATTTTAAATGAATTGAATAACAGCACCGTCATCTGTCATCATTTCACACCCCGAAAAATCTTGGTGTATATTCATAATTTATCAATTCATAGTTCTCAAAAAATTAAATTCTTAATCAAGATTTCTGGTTTAAACTAATGAGATGTGCATTTTTGACGTAATGGCATTTTAGACAAACTGCGGCTTGCGTGACTCGGATAACCATGAAGACTCGACATGCATGACACCGGGTTTAGCGTATACGACGAGGACGACAGAGTGCTGAAAATGTTTTATGACACAATTTCCACAAATTGTATAATGATTGTGCTATTAATAAAAAATGTTTAACGACACTTTCTGTAATAAATGAGTAGAAAAATCGAAGTGGTGTAGATACATCGATGGTTACGGAAAAAACTATTCGGTGAGCCTCGGGCCATAATATCTTCTTGTCTCGTGAGTCTCCTGAGACTTTCGATATAAATTTCAATCGTTCGGTTAGGTGATGTAGTTACTTTCTATCTGATGGTGTATTGGCATATATTACATTCCAGTGAGTTATATCAAACTCATTCAGTAGTCTAATCAAGAGATGCGACGGCGTCGTAATGCCGAGTGTTTCCCATATAGATGAGTTACTGCACTTTACACAGTTGAGGATATACAGTTTATTTTAAGACTTTGCAATATGAAGATATCAAAACATCTTCGCACTATTGCGTAAATAAGATTTTCATGCCAAAAATGTGTTGGAAGAAAGTTTCTTAGATTTATATGTGATGATTTTAGAGTGCTGACATTTTTTTGAGATCGCTAAATCGAAATTATGGCATCTGGATTTTGAAAATTCAATATGGCAGATCCAAAATGGTGGACTGAAAAGGACAAAGGGCCGGATTAAAATGGAAATTGGTATTCTATGATTTTTAAGATTGCTGAACCTAAATGTGATATCTGAATTTTCTAAATTCGAAAAGCCGGATCTACAATAATATAGCGAATCAAAATTTGGAAAATTGGTTATTGATGAATCAGAATATAATATACCAGAATTTCGAAACTTTAATATAGTGAATTCAAGATGAGTGGCTAAAACGGAGAAAGGGGCCATTTTTTCGATAATTGGTATTGTATAGTTTTTGACGTCACTGAATCCAAATCTGATATCAGAGTATGAAGATCAAAAATAGTCGATGTAATATGACACGCTCGGTGCAGTTTTACTCTCCACCCGAACATGTGCCCTTCGTGGAGGCTAGTAGTAGGATGTGAGGTGTAAAGGTGTGTAAAAGGGCCAGACTGGCGCTGTTCGCAGTTCACAGACCTATGGCAGGAGGAAGGATACCTTATACACTCGATAAATAAAGAAGATTTTTAGATTACATTGTTATAAAATTATTTATTGATTGATTGATTATCATGCAGATGTTGATTATTATTTTCTCATTGCTTTCTCTGACGTACCGTTATCCGCTTACGCCGTCAACATTCATCATGATAGCAGGCCTGTTAGACCCAGAGGCGGGCTCAATTGCGTAAGAGCGTGATAAATTTTGGCCTCATCCCCCGGAGAACTGGTTCCACAAATTTGAAAAGTTAATACCAAAGTATTTAAGAAAATAATACTAATCACATTTTTCTGCAGTTTATACTTTTCTGTTTCCATAGAGAAAGCTTTGTTGTCGTGATTTTTTCGAGATTTTAACATTGGAGTACTTAAGACGTTGAAAAAGTCGAAAATTCTTGTAAAAATATGGCAAGAAACTATCGTCGTTTATTGCAATGTTCATCCAGATTTCTTGAGCGTTTCAGATTTTATACAAGATTATAATGAATCGATGAATGTCTGTAATTGCCCCAACTTCCACAAATTTGCATCTATCGAGCCAAAATTTTCAATAAAAATAGAATAGGGGCAAGGATACTTGATAACGAGTTTGGCAAGAATCAATTCAATTCCAATAGATTGCTCGCAACTTTGTACACTTGCATCCGTGGTATCACATGCCAAATTCAGTGCATAACATTTTAATTCATGGGGCATTGTTGAATAATAATCATCTTTGGCGCGGCTGTGTCGGTATATCGGCTCGCCGCTGCATGGCAGCACTTCTCGGGCCCACTCACCGGGCATCTCCCGCGTGCTGTCGCGTCGATGGGGGCAACGGAGATGCCGGCAACGTACATCGGGTTTTCTCGTTAGAGTGACAAGAAAGTTAATGGCCGTGGTATAGCTCACTGCTCATTCTCAACGTCTGCTCACTTAATTTTGGGACCGCTCATTTTCTACTCTCATGGTCGCGCTCACCCGTGCATCTTTTGGTCGCTCATCATGGGATCGTCTCAAGGATCATCTCGTCGTGTCGGGATATCTGCAAAACTCTCGTCAGGTGATACCGCATTTTTCTCACCTCGTGGTCGCGGCGGTTACAGACGCCGTGGTCTTCTCGTTACGGGAATTAATATCATCGCGTCGGGCGATATGAGCTCGATTTTTTCGTGTACAGACTTTTCTCATGTGTCGGCTCATGGTTCCTCTCATTCTCATTGTGTATTCTCGTTCCCGCGTTTTAACGTGCTCATCTTGACTATCTCATTCTCGTACTTTCTCAAGGAGCATCGTGTCCCGAAAAACTACAAGACTCTCGGCAGGTGAATTCGCGTGTGCTCAACAGGTCGTGGCGGTTACAGACACCACGGTCCTCTCAACACGAGGCATTTTCGCGCGACGTGCATCGTTCGCAATCGCGTCGGCGATAAGTGCTGAACTCTAGTTATTACGGACTTTTTCTCATGCGTCAGCTCACGGTTCACCTCAGTGTACATAGTTATTTCCTGTTGGTTTTTCTAATAAAGATATCTAACATCTGTTACATAAAACACCTGTTCGTCGAACTTCATTTATTAAACATCCTCGTTCCACTATATACCATCTTCTCATTTGCAATTCTCAAACAGGCATAAATAATAAATTCTTTACTATTACTGATAAGATAAATGTCCGAAGACACTCAAGAGTCTTGTAACATATTAAACAGTCTTGAGAAGAGTTCGCGAGAAAATGTTTCCAAGTGAAAACTATGGAAGTCATTTTTTATGCTTACTATTAACACCCGATCCATTTATTTCTAGTTTGCACGAATTATCTCGAAAAGAAATTGAAATCGTTGCTACCAGAAGCAGCCCTGTTATTAATTGCACCAATTATTGAAGTAAGAGAGGAAAGTCCGACCTATCTTACAGTGGAATAAACTGACTGTGAATCAATTGACTGTGAATCAAATTATTCTTCTGATGACGATGCATAAAGTTATAATTCATTGAATTTTAATGAATATATATCTATTTTGCATTTTTCACTTTTCATTTTACTTCTTTTCTTCATAACCAATGACATATTCAAAAACAAATGTAATGTTAATCTTTAACGTGCAACTAAATATTTAAAAATGTTTTTTTTTTAATAACATTGTATTCAGATATTAGAATTTTAACAGCATTCTCAATCTTCCATTTTTTTTATTGTTATTTGGAATTTGAATTTTCACTAACAATTAATGAAACGGACAGAACTTAAATTTCAGCCGAAATGGAACGTTTTTTTCTATACAAGTCATCCATATTCGAATTGCCTTTTTGATTTTTCAAATTTTGGCTTTAAATTCATAATCAGTGATCCCAAAAACCCACCATCACTGTTTCATCAAAATTGAAAAATGTTTTTAACTTTTGGCCTCATAAAATGACGGTCTAAAATTTCAGCACGGGTCACTAATCCGTGCGGGCGAACATATTGCGGCAGGTTGGCGGTGTAGTACTATGGACAGTTCAGTGTCTTCGGATAAGCTGAGACACATATTTGCTTATTTTCACTCCTCTTTAATTCTAAGGAGTTTCATGAACAGCGAGGTACATTCTTCGTGTTCGAACGTGCGTTCGAAGACGCTTCGCGTTCCCGCGCAAAAAAGATAGTGTGGAAATAGTATGGCTGAAGTATTAAAAGCCAAGTATGCCGTATTGGACTGAGAAATACTTCATAAATGCTTCCAAAATTTATAAGGATGCATAGGGATGTGTTTTGAGAGTACGATTTGCGGGTTTTTAATAAAATTTGGGGTTAAAAGTTTGATAATTTAAAAAAATCAGGAAGCACGCTTCGTACACTTCACATTCATGAAATGATCAAACTTTTACCCACAGATTTCGTATATAATTCGACTTTTAATACTTCACACTTCAGCCATACTATTATTATACTATCTTTTGGGACGGGAAGGCTTTTTCCAAGATTCTATTCATGTCTTGGAAGTTATGTCCAAAAAATATTTTTAATATGTTTTGTTGCCTTGCAATAATATAGACTCTAAAGTGATATTTCACATACGAGGACGAGTTTCCTTGTACGCCATCTAGCCGGCCGTAGTACTAGGAGGTCCCGCTAGATGGCGGATATTGCGTTCGTACAGGGTGCAGCTATATTGTTCTCCACACGGGCCATGAATCATATTTTTAACCACAATATCATGTAAGATAGGATGCTGTTCACGGTCTGGAAGTTCAGCTGATATTAAAGAATCCATCTCATCGGGTAGTATTTTCGTTAGAAGAATATGTACGTGGGGTAACTCGCTTTTTGCCATGCGATACTAAATATAAAAGCTTTTGAGTTGCCAAATATGGCGTTTTTTGTCAAAAGTTTCATTACTTTTTTCACCTTTAAATGGAATACACGTGCTACAATGTCGTGTCTGTCGTAAGATCTTTGGCCAGGAAACAATTTGACTTTTATTTCCGGTCATTCAGTGTTGAATGTAAGTGTAATAAATAAATGTGGCCTGGAAAAATTTCTGACGTACGTCATTGCATCGTATGTTTTTTCATGTATATATCTTGGTGGTCCTGTCAATGTTGAGGGTAGTATGATGTATTGGCCGATATTTTGGGCATTAAGAGGATGTGAAAGCTCTTCTTTACCATCGCAGTATGCCTAAATTTTCGAACAAATGGCATTGCAAAACTATGAGACTAAATAAATGGAAATTTTAGTATATAATTCAGTTAATAGTATTCTATCCGGTGACGCTCGTAAAAATTTGAAAATCAAACAAAAAAATTACAGTTCGCATTACCACCAGTTATCTGTAAAATAAAAATGGATTTACTGACCTTCAAAGACAGTTATTCAAAAAATCCTTAGCGTCATCTTATGCAGCAATAAAAAATATACACACTGAGTACTTGTACATTGTTGTAGGTGCAAAACTTTGGAAATCGCATTTGTTCGAAAAATTTTGTGGTAAGATTACTTAAATACAAGCCGCGGCCGATCAGTGTAGCCAAATTTTGGTTCGCGAAAATTCCGCTACCGAAGTGTATACTTGAGCGCCAGCAGCGTCTTCTTCGTATCGTAATATAGAGTAATAGGGGGAAGAGCTAAGTGTTTCCGTCTCCCAGGCCTTTTGCCACAGAGCGAAAGAGAGAGAGAGAGAGAGAGAGAGACCGCCGTAGTAGGCCATATCTCTTAGTAATTTTTATTTGTTATGTAAAGTAAAGGTGTTTTAGGTATCCAAGAGAATGCATCCTCTGGATATACTTTACATATACCTTCCCCATACCCATCGAGCACCTGAAGCTCATCGTTGGACTTTTTTTCGTGCTTTGCATGAATTACGAAAAACGCAAGATAATTGTATAATTATCGTCGATAAATATTTTGAAATGATAGATTATTTATTTTACAAAGATAATAATGATTAAATAATATGGATATATTGTTGATTGTCTTATTTCTAAGAATAATGATAATACTTTTTATTTAGATTTCAGCAATAGTGGCTAAAATAATGTAAATTTTAAATTATAAATTAATTTTGTTTAGATTGAATAATAGATAAATATTCTATAAATAATTCATCAACTAAATTTTTTTAGTTTATAATTAAAATTATTACTGTTATTTACATAAAGTATTGAAAAAAATATATTTGCATGATAATTGTGCCAGCAATTGCGGACAATTGTTATAATAAAATTGATTACAATCAGTTTGTTCGACTGCTTTGCTTCAGTGGACCGTCCTTAGACAAAAATTCGTGTATTCTCTTTATCTCTCTCGATAGGCGGAAATGTATACATGCATATGCAGATTTATATGAACAGATACAATGTATGCATAAACATACACACACACCGCCTGGACGGACGCGACAAATTATATATATACACATGTATGTAAATCAACTAATGTGTGTGTGTGTTTATTTATACATACATTGTATATGGTCACACACGCCTCGACGCATACACACACGTGCATATATATATGTATATATGTAAGCCTCGAGTCAGAGACTTAAAGGAGACTGGATGAGGAAGCGTGGTTGAAATAAACCGACTCGTGTTGTTGCAGTAGTAATCACTGTAATTACCAGTGGGTAGAGTATGAATATATAGAAGAACATATGTATCTCACGTATGCGTATTCCCCACGTATTAATTCTGACGTACCTGAATCGACACAAATGTCGGTTTAACAAAGGTTATAGATTTGGTTTACAAATTACTCTCTTAACCGTGAGTGCGTGACTGTGTCGTAGCACAGCTTGTCAACGACTGCCCGAGGGTGGCATGCCGTCGTTATCGAGCGTCTCAGTCGCCTGTCTGATAGTCACATGATCTACCGGCCAGGCGGCTAGGTTTGAAAAGTCGTCAAACTTACATATATATATATATATATATATATATATATATATATATATATATATATATATAGTACCGCAGATTGAGAGAGATAAAGAGAAAACACCAATCTTATTCTACAGACGGTTTACAGAAACAAAACAGTCTATATGACTGGTTGATGCGATCGTAAGACGTCGCGTTTCACCGTGAAGTTATATAGTTATATTATTAGAGCATAGGAATTCTCTCTCCTATCATTCTCTCTCTCTCTCATTCTCCCTCTCTCTATCATTCTCTCTCTCTCTCTCCTATCATTCTCTCCATTATTCTCTCCATCATTCTCTCCACCATTCTCTCCATTATTCTCTCCACCATTCTCTCCATCATTCGCTCCATCATTCTCTCCATCATTCTCTCCATCATTCTCTCCATCATTCTCTCCATCATTCTCTCCATCATTCTCTCCATCATTCTATCCATCATTCTCTCTATCATCTCTCTCTCTCTCTCTATTATTCCCTATCTCTCTCCATGATTCTCTCTCTCTCTATCATTATCTCTATCATTCTCTCTCTCTCTCTCTATAATTCTCTCTCTCTCTCTCTCTATCATTCTCTGGCTCTATCATTCTCTCTCTCTCTATCATTCTCTTTCACTATCATTCTCTCCGTCATTCTCTCAATCATTCTCTCCATCATTCTCTCCATCATTCTCTCCATCATTCTCTCTATCATTCTCTCCATCATTCTCTCCATCATTCTCTCCATCATTCTCTCCATCATTCTCTCCATCATTCTCTCCATCATTCTCTCCATCATTCTCTCCATCATTCTCTCCATCATTCTCTCCATCATTCTTTCCATCATTCTCTCAATCATTCCCTATCTCTCTCCATGATTCTCTCTCTCTCTATCATTATCTCTATCATTCTCTCTCTCTATCATTCTCTCTCACTATCATTCTCTCTCTCTATAATTCTTTCTCTCTCCCTATCATTCTCTTGAGAATTTGGGGATGGGGGGAGGGGAGAGAGAGAGAGAGCTAAAGTAGCAGAGAGGAAAATAATTAATAACGATATTTATTTTTATATAAACTTTATTTTTATAAAAACCTTACTTGTATTTTACTTTAATTTTTTTTTTTTTAATACGGCGGATGGGAAAATCCACACATTTGGGGCATCCTTGGCATTAGGAAGCCCGGTTATTTCAACGATACAATCGAGCAGTAATTGCATGAGCTCGCTAAATTGTGTAGAACGACAATTTTTTTTGAAAATCTATCGTCGCCGAGATTGCATGTTCTCGGTCACGAAAGTCGAACTCGACGACGATGCTCGTGCAGCATCATACGATGAGATTGTTGATTTATATGAATGAATTTGACTCGACAATCTTATATATTCGATCAAAATCTCATCGAGCTGCATTCATGCGATGCCGATAATAAATTGACTCGAACGAGTCATTTTCGTCACCGAGATTACACATTCTCGGTGACCGTTGACAACCGCGCTTATTTGACGGGGCGTAGCGACCGAGCCGCTTTCGCACGCCTCGCACGACGTGGGTTTGTCTGTCAAATCGCCGATGTCGTATAGTGCCTATAGTGTTATTCCTAAATAAAATAAATTCAAAAAAATCTAAGCCCGATATACACGAAACAAATTTGCGATCGCATATCTTTCTTTACAATATGTATTTCTGGGAAGTCAGAAACATTGTAAAGAAAGATAAAAGTCGAAGATCGCTAATGATTTGTCTGTCGAACCAAAGTTATAATATAAACGATTAACCGACTCGACACGCATGTATACAAATTGTAGCGCGTGGAAGCTGTTCGGGTCCTTTATTACCCCACGCGCGGTCAGCGGGTGAACAAAATTTTTTCAATTCTATGTTTTGAACGTTTTGAATGTTTTGAAGGACATGTCACATGTACCGTTAGTGTAATGTTCGGAAATCAGGTATCCCACAGTCTTGTATGGATTTCTGGAGAAAGAAGCTCGAAAAAGACGTCAGGACAAGCAAATGGCTCAAAACAAGCTTTGTGAAGAGGAGGAAGGTATTCTGTATGTCCCTGGTATAGCTGATTGGCAGAAAAATTCCGTAAGTACTCGATATACCTTCTTAAACCGTACTTGAAACTTAAAACGAGTTTTTCTCGAAACAGCTTCTTCGGGAGTGGTTGGTATCTGTGTATCGCTGGTTTCGATATCTGAAAAACTATTAGTCTGTCAGCATGAAATTTTGACTGCATGTCGAGGAAAGATCCTTTTATCATATGATGAAGCAGAAAAACGATACATTACGTCTTTCTTTTTTTATTGTGGACAAATGGCCATTTTTTAGCAAAATTGATGATCTCGGTTTGACAAGTCACAATTTCCTCATTTTTTTTTTCGTGGTTCGTCATATTATAGCTACACGTATAATCAAGTGAACCACCGTTAGAATTTTTGGTTTCAGATTAACCGGAGTGGAGAATCTTGCCAGCCAGCGATCGAGGGATACCGCGCGGCGCCATAATCAAGAACGGATAGCAGGCGCGTTTCTCCATGAAAATTATTGAAAAAAATTGTGTGTTCACCTGAATGTTCAATACACATGCATAGTTGAAATTCTATCAACTTGATAGTTTTGTCAATGAAAAATCCCAAACAAAGCGGTAATTTCAGCGTAAATAAAGCAATTCCACCTTAATGTTTTGATCTGCATTCACTGCATCTCGTAAGTGAATATAATTTTCAGCTCAAAGTTTTGTTTGTTGATTTCTGCGGATATAACCTAGCCTTTCTGTTATCATCTTTGCCATATCATATCGACACAACATTGGTTCAATAAATTCCTGAAATGATGCAGCGTATCGAAGCTATCTCCTTTTATCATAAGCGTATTAGTAACTAATACGCGTGAAACTGCATGCACGTTATTGTCTTATTACGTAGCGAATTTGCTTATGGTAGATTCAGGCAGTATATCTTTCCCTATAATGAAGGTCAAGGGGTATTGTAAGGGGTCATATGATTGATGCAATTCTGAAATCCGTCTAAATTATCCGTCACGACTATGCAACACAAGATCTCTAGGTCCTTTATATTCGTCAACTAAAAGCACCGCGACTTCATTAGTTGTAGGAGCACTGTATCGTCATATATGCTCATTTGGCGGTTGTCAATTCGCATGTATTATGATTTGCAAACCATCTGGCTCTACATTATTGTCCAAGTGGTACTTGAAACTTTGAATATACCGGTTATGTTCTTGTAATGTTGTCTGAATATGTGCAATTAATTCTACATTTAAATTAGGTACAATATTTGACCGGGTATTTATCTGATTTTGATCGGAAAGAAAATATATTTGTGAATACTGAGGATTGCTGCCCTCAGGAGGAAGTGAGCTTCCTATCAAATGGTATATTTGCCCTTATATTTATGTAAATGTAGGCATAACATTTTCTTTCGTTATTTCATTTGCGCCAAAGGGCGTCATTTGAAATAGGGTATTGTATCGTCTGATATAATTTAAGAAGTGAGCCGGGTGCGGAAGTTTGTCAAGTAACAAATCTTTAATTGGTTGTGGTGGTTCAGGACTATCCAACAAAACTACCTTGCCTGCAGCGCACCATAATACGTTAGGTTCATCATTCCATTTTTTTTTCTTTGCATTTATTACATACTTCGTCCATTTTACCAATTTGAATATCTTTGTGTTGATAATAATTATTCCTCGGATTATAATTGAATGCAGATCTGACTTCGTTCATATTTTATGGCGGGCCCTACCCGTACTGTTTCGGCTGGGAGTAATTCGGTGAAAACTAAAGAATGCGCAAACAACATTAGTGTGTCCGTGTGGGCTACACAGAGTTCGCCGCGCCGCCTAGAGATGGTGTCGGTTGGTTTGGTCCATACCAAGCGTAGAATGACAGTTACAATTACTAACTCTTCTGTCACTCCAATATTATAGTAATTAATGAATCATTATCCTTTGTATGCTATGAATCATTTCACTCTTTTTAAATGGCATTTTGTCAGTCAATGTTGCGATTGAATATTAGACAGTCGGCAGTTTAAAAAAAAAATGTAATGTTTCTTTCAATATTGGATAATATTGAAAAAGGATTTCCAAGAACACTATAGTTTTTATAAAACTATTCGAACATTATTCTAAAAACAAACAAAAACTAAGTTCCATCAATTACCTCACTATCAGAACGCAATTCTATCCACTTTCCTAAACGTGTTAAGATGTTTACACATAACTGTTGCGAGTACTAACAGACTCGTTCGGTTTTTTTATTCCTCGGCTACGTGCATAAAAATCCAGTTTTGAGTAATATTATCATATATACGACCTACATCAAATCCACCACACCAAAAGTTCGGAGTGAAGCGCTAGCGCGAGCGCCGCCGGCGTAAGATGGCATCAATTTCAAGCGAACGTCCGCACCACGTGCTGCGTTCGCGCAAGTGTGCTGTGCCGGCGCGAGATCGGATGGCATTCTACATTCATTCCCGCCCTCCATCGCCTCTCCGTGCCCCGTCTTTGCTATCACTGAACAAGCGGCGCAAGTACTTTATCGTACTTGACGCCTATTCAAAAAAAATGTCATATCTCCTGAAGAACTCATTGACAGTCAAATGACATGCAGTAAACACCATATTTTATCTACATGCTGCTGCTGTCTATGGTATTTATTTTGATAAAGGCTAATTTTGAAACGGTCAAATAGTAAAGTTCATTTTAGTATCTTTGAAACCATAAAACGGAATAATACGGACTTTCCGTAAAAGATAGACATATACCACCGCAGACTTTTTTCTAGGTCTCGTTGAGATACACAATTCCTTCTCACATTGTTTCGTTGTATCTGTGACGGTTTAGTCGGCGTAAGCCAAGAAAGCAGCCAAATCAGCTCATTTTTCTCCGATTTGATTCACAAATATTGCAATTTCTTACGGAACCCTATTTTTTAGAATTAACGAGGTACGACTATTGCACCTAAGTAAAAAAAATGCTTGAATTAGATGTAAATACAGAGATCCGGAATTACCTCGAATATTAGTTTTATTACTTGAGGATGCTGCTGATATGCATCATTTGTTGTCAGGTTTTCAAGGCTGCTGAATCGAAATCTATATCTATACTTCTATACTAATATCATAAAGAGAGAGTGTGAGTTTGTTTGTTTATATGTAAGAAGTAAACTCAAAAACTTCTGGTCCGATTCTGAAAATTCTTTCACTGTCAGGAAGTAAAACTATTCCAAATGGACATAGGCTATGTTTAAGGAGGTACGACTATCAGGCACATCTCAGCTTTGAGACCTAAAATTTTTGTATGATTTACACGAACCCTGTATACATCTATTCTCGAAATTTCAATAACATTGATTGTTTAGTTTATTCATGGCAATATTTTGAAGTTGACCATTTCGAATCGAATGAAGCATAGTGCTTATGGAGACTATCGCTTCGGTGTCAGGATATCACTGACTTTGGTATACTGTATGGAACCAACTGAGAACTCCCAAAAACTCACATTACGCAGATAAAACATGATGGATCTTGTAAAAAATTAAAAAAAAAAGTCTTGACCGTGTAAATTCCATCCTGTCTACATTCTAAAAAACTTTATTCTCCAATCGCTAACGAGACTTGGCAACGTCACGGTCACAGCTGACGCGTTTGTACAGCCTGACTTAACCTTACCTCCTGTGTACGTTCGATGCATTTAGTCGCGTCAAATGTTCATCAACAAACAATTCATAAGGAATTCATCGAAAATATATCAATATTTTATGAATAATTATTAATTATTTATCAAATTTTCAATATGAAAAATATTTTTCTTATATACCTTCAATTTTTTTTTTATTAAACAAAAAGAAAGGTTACGTAGCATCGGAAGTACTTGACGACGACTCCCGAGTCGTTGATAGTCTCATATTCGTGTTTTTATTTTACAATTTCTGATAAACTAATTGTTTACGAACAATGACGCATATCAGAAGCATCCACAAGTAATAAAACTAATATTGGAGATAATTCCGGATCTCTGTAATTACATTTAACCCAAGCATTTTTTTACTTCAGTGTAATAGTCGTACCTCCTTAACGACGTCGCTTTCGTCAAAAAATTTCAATGAAGGACTGTCTATTTGGACATTGAGGATATTGGAGTGCACACGGCCCCTCCAAAGAAAGGGCTATTGTCGAAAGTGCTTTTTAGAAAACCATATCTGATGGAATTGTTTTATTTCATGAAAATAAAAATGTATACTGTCTTTAAAAAAATGTCCATTGCTAACTTCTTATCCTCAACTATTAGGTATCATTGTGTCCTAGGAGGTCCCCATCTCCTTTGAATGATTTATTCTCTACGACTCCGTTATCTGACAGAATATGAACCCATCTTATGATTGAACATTTTTTTTCTAAATCTGTTACAGGTAAGTTCCTAAGAGGATGTTGCAAGACCTGTCCGTTTTACCTCGTGTAATGACTGCACCATCGCGCGACCCCGTTTACGTAAGTCAAACGCAGTGTGTGTCATACAGAAATACAAAAATGTAGATAAATTAAGAAAACCGAGACGTACGAGCAGTAGAAAGATGGTTTATTTGCAAGCCAGGGAATCCTCGCTCGAGGTAACGGTGAAGTCTCAAACACTTACAGTCAAATCTTGCAGCTCAATGACACGATATTTGAGGAAAGAAAATATCGTCCATTTTATATAAAGCTTTATATTGAATTTGAACAAACCTTATTCGGAGTACGTGAATTTCATTCAGCTTTGATAAGTCTTTTTCTGGGTTTCCAAGATCTTGATAATTTTTGTTACTTCATGCTGGTAGAAATCAACCCTCAAATGGCATACTGGTGCGAATTTGCACCATATAAATGTTTCATCTTCCAGATGAAAGAGAATTTCGATGTATACCGACTCATCCCTGCTACTGTAAATATGGTTATACCACCACGAGAAAATTCTACCCCAAAAACAGGTATGAAAAATCCAAATTCAAATTATCCCAACACGAGCTACATGAGTTCAAACAAGCGGAATCCCCATTCGCACCAGTGTGCTAATAGAGGGTGCGCAGATAAGGTATGCTTTTTAAGGGTTAATGAAAAGGGTAAAGTTTGGATTTAAAGAATCGACAAGATCGAAAATATTGCTATGGATTTTGGTAACGAAATTTTTTAAAAAACAAACGCAATCGATTTACTTGATTTGTATGAAGTTCATGGAGATGTATGAAGTACTTGGCAGGACCTCGGAACAAGCACATTTTATGGCCTCGGCACACCGAGTGTATTTTCCGTTAGTAGTATACGATGCGCTATAGCAACCCCCACTCTTCAGGTCTGGTCTGCTACTGTTTCTACCGAGAACCATAAGGAGTTTCTCCCATTGAGCACATTCAAAGTTTTTTCGTAAAGTTTTACCTGTTACTGCTGTTGCTAGTCTCCCCTTGCCGGTGGCGCTGAGAAAAGGGTCATGCCAACACGTAGTTTTCCTTATAAAATAACACATTCACACGCACGCACACACACACATACACACCCGACAGGGCTGTCGATTACTCCTCGTCTTCGAAGCCTTCGTCGTCGTCATCGGCGGGGTCGTACCAATTACCGATGTCTAACTGCTGCAAGGTGAGCGCAGCAATATTGATATTTGCTCTGTTTGTCAGCTGCACCGTCGGGGCCTGGTCGTCGGCGCCGGCTATGATGTATTGGCAGACGAGCGTTTCGTCACGGCATATTAGCTCCAACGCACCATCCGAACCGTCGATATACTGACGATAATCACGCACGGTGCACCATGAACCGCTTATTCTCGCGGTACATCCCACCCTGCCGGTTCCCCCCGATAAAATTTTTGCAGAAATGTCTGCAACGCCTGGACAGCAGCCTCCATCATTATTGTACGTGAATATACAGCGCACGTACTCAACACGTAGATTACGCGGCAGAAACACCCTACCTCAAAAACACCGGTGTTGTACTTTGGATACATTTTTTCGCGTTATACTCGTTACGAATGCAGAAGAATACTGAGGATGATTTTTTGCTCTGACATAGCACACACTCGCTCGCGAAAATGAGATGACAGGTCAAGCAGCAACATCATCAAAATTGCACGTGCCCATATTAATGTCTTGCGTATCTCCTAGGAGAAATCTATAGATGTGTAGCCGGCTGTGAACCATAGTAAATACGATCGTCAGCATTTTTGCACGTGTGCAGCTCAAACGCTCGAGTGTCGAGCTCCGTTAAGTATATATATATGTGTATGTATAGATATAAGTATAAGTCAATTTATTATTTTTAAAATTTAATAGTGAAAAATGATTGAAATAATATCGTGTATATCCATTCATGCACGAGCATTGATTTTGGAAAAACAAGTTCAGTAGAAGAAAATTATAATCGAGCGCTGCCTGTACATGCAGCCTGCAACTATATATAGTATATATATTTTTACTACGACGAGCGTACAACAATATATGTATACACATTTAGGTACAATCATCTCATTTATTGAGTTCTATGTACACATCACCACAAGAATGCTGCTCTGCACCGTAATAAATACTATCATCAGCATTCTTGTACGTGTGGTTTTGCGCGAACGTCAAATGCAGTCTGTATATATGTGTACACATACACGCATATACATATACACTGCGCGTACGTATAGTCTGTATACACGATATTATTCCAATTATTTTTTACTATCAAATTGTTCAAATTAAAAAAATTTAAATCGTAGCGAAGATGTTGCTGTGAACTATAGTAAATACTATTGGAAGCATTTTTGTACGAGTGCTTTTGCGCGAGCGTCGATCTCCTCACATGCGCAGCCTTTATACTTCGTTATGTTATTACTTCAAGCACTTTTCACTATTTTGAAAATAATCATAAATGATAATAATATAATTTATGTTTTTCTACTGTTTGGGTCAACTTGTACGGGAAATTACTTTGCTGTTTGGGCTTACGAAAAATTGAGAGTTCAAGGGAGCTAAAATATTATATGACTATGAATCAATGCACTCCTACAGATCAAAGAGTCCGATATCTCTGAAATTTATTAAACATTTTCACCTGTTTGTATATGAATTATCGGTGTATATGAATTACAAGTGTTTAAGAAAGCGTATACTGGAAGGCTAATATGTAAAGCCGATGGTAACGCTGGTGCTAAGAGCACGGACGTTCTCAAATCTGCAATTTAGTAAAACATAGCTAGGGTCGAGAGCTCGTGGGATATCGTTTACATATCAGGATTTTATATGCACTGGAAATACAGAAGATCGCCAGTCATGTGACAGTCGTGTGATGATCTGAGCGTGTCAGTGTCCTGGACATAATGCCGAACCACGCCTTTCGCTCGCGTATCCTCGCTCTTTTAAAATTAGCGATAATTCACAGAGTGTATATTAGGTGTCACTGTAATGCTACATGGTGTAGGAGTTTAAGATATTTATTGACTGATAGGCTCGTTAATCGTTTAAAATATATTTCATGGTGGATACCTTTGCGTGTCATTGTGGTAGCTTTCAATGGAGGTATTCTCAGAGGTCAGCAAGAGTTAACGTGTGTGTTTGAGGAGTTACAACCACGAGGACTTGAAGATTCTCTATCCGTCAGAGGGATTCGCAATGAAATTCGATCTGAGTATTATCTGCCATAATAAATGGTATACGGGTATTATTTGAGCAGGTATTATTAGCACTATAGCTGCGTTTGGGTTTGCTTTGAGTATTATTAGCACAATAGCAAATATTAGTCGGGATTATTTGCTAAAATAAATCCACCGTTATAATATATAGACAGCTGTTAGAGGCCTCAAGCGATGAAGAAGCAGCTCTCATATAAGAGACGCGTGCTGTGGAAGAACAGGATTTGTGGTGTCGAATACACCCTGAAAGCCGTAAGTATTGAACAAACTGCTGCGTTGTATATTGGATACGAATAATAATGAGGTTAATTTCAACAGAATCAGGGACTTCATCGGAGTTCAGCCTCAATGGTGATGATGATGACCCTGCAATAGTTGCCGCCATTGAAGCAGCTCCTTCCTTGGATGATGATCATCATCATCCTTATCGGCTTGCTGACCGTTTTCAGGAACCCCCCTGTTCCTGGTTCAGCACAGATGATGAGCGGGTCGCTGCTTGCATTGCATAAGCGTAATGGCTCTGCCACAGCACTATCTTCTTCTCCTCGCTCGAGTCGAGATGCTGCTATTTGAATGAAAATTTGTATTATCCATAATGTATTTTAAGATTCATTCAAAATATTTTTCGAGTACTTACAATTTGCTGCATGCTGCATATCTTCCGCCTCATCAGGCGGAACATATACAGCATGATGAGTCGGAACATATGCAGCATGCAGCAAATCGTAAGTACTCAAAAAATATTTTGAATGAATTTTAAAATACATTATGGATAATACAATTTTTCATTCAAATAGCAGCATCTCGACTCGAGTGAGGAGAAGAAGATAGTGCTGTGGCAGAGTCATTAGGCTTATGCAATGGAAGCAGCGTTCCGCTCATCGTCTGTGCTGAACTAGCAACAGCGGGGGTTCCTGAAAACGGTCAGCAAGCCGATAAGGGTGATGGTGATGATGATGATAACGAGCGTGATGCAATCGAAGATGTCTCAATCATGGGCAGGGAAAACTATTATGGGAAAGCCAATTATGGGAACAACCAATGGAAATGATATCAGAGCAAGAACCTCATGAAATGGAAATATTACAGGAGCAGCTACCCCGTGAAAGAGCTGACGCGTGGTTTGATCATCTCACGGTCGATGACTCGGGGAAATATGAATTTGTATCCTATATTATATCTAGATCCCTTGGTGTAAAAATAAGCGCGTGTTTTTTGTGTTGGGATATTCGACAGCTGTCTCACGGTGAAAATACTCTATGACTCTACCAATCCTTTTTACAAATGTTGAGAGAGAGAGAGAGATACTTTAATTTCTCTAAACATTATGATTGTACATCTTGGAACCGTTTTGTTAGGATTATTCCGGCTGAGCTTGGTCAATAAATACAAACACAATAAACCGTGGACCCTCAGACTCTTTTTTCTTCAGGTATACAGAAGGGAGCTGCAAAGAAACGGAGCACACATACATACAGCACATACAGCCACCAGGGTTTGAATCGAAATAATTCAGGACATTGCGCGTTATTTTAAGCGTTTTGAACTTCGTGGCCGCGAGACGACTATGCGTATTTGCGAACCGCCTCCGGGAACGAGTGTAATGAGCTGGCTCGAAGGGAAGTTCAACGATCTACTCACACATATAAGTAACTCGTGTGAGGGCGGAGATTATGTAGGAATATCGTTCACCGCGAGTACTTTGATACACGGTCCCGTACGGCTTTCGTTCCGACTTGCCCGCGATTACGTGTTTCAAGACATAGCAGCACTGCTCATAAACAGTGCTGCTCAAACCGCAGAGTCTCTTAATATCGATGATGAGTGTAATATAAAAACGTGTGTTGTCGAGGGTGTGAGGGTAGGGGCCGCTGGAAAGGCTTAAGGCACCACACCACGGTGCTCGCGCGGTACGAGGGTGTATTTTTAATAATTTTTTTCGAGCAAACGATGAATGGTTTTTATTTTATTGATACTAATATTCAATATATACATATAGAAGACACTACACAAATTTTTTTATTCGAATCTTAAGAATAGTTTGCGGTGTACGCCGCTTCCAAAAGGACACTCCGACGAAGTTGCTGCTTGGTGGTTGACAGCAATTAAGCCATACGGTTCATCCGAAAAATAAAAAAAATATATATTTATAAACTAGACATATAGGTTTATAGCATCACGTAGGGTAATTTCGATATCTAAAAAAAAAAAAAATGGCGGACCAGCGGATTTTATTTCCCATTTTCACAGAAAATTTTCATCGTTTATGAAAAAATAAATAAATAGAAGGTGGCTCTTTATGAAAAAATCCCTTCTTGGTGCCATAGAGACTGGATTTTCGAACATTTTAAGACTTGGTACATGCAAATCGGATGAATAGTTTTTTACATATGTTGTCAACCAAGTTGAAGAACGTAATTTCGAGAAAAACGCGTTCAAAGTTTTGCTGAAGGATAATTCGACTTACAAACTTAATTTTATATCTGTAATTTTTTTTTTGTTTCTCACCATCAGTCAGGTATACCTGGACCATAGAACAGCTCCTCAGCATCCAGAGACTCATAATTTTTTCCGTGTTTTGCACGCAGACGACCCTCATGCGTGTTTTTTTCGGCTTCGTGCTCGGCGTCGCATATCCGCTTCTCATCAATGTTTAGACAATATTGGTAGAGTGCTTCACCAATTTTTATTTCCATTATCTCCAATACATTAATGAGGCCAATATGACCATTGTTGAAAAGTATTGAAGCAATATTAGCGGCAGTTTCAACTGTGGGTCTGCCGCGAAGACGTCTTTGGCGCAAATTTCCATATAACAGAGTTCAAACACTCGTTGTTATTCTGGTTAAACGCGCCTAAACATCGTTCAAGAAGCTCGTCTATACTAAGGTCCACGTATATCGGTTTTATTGCCTCAATGACATCTGCAGGCAATGCAGGATTATGTGTATAATCGTTCAAAGTTCCTTTGGCATCCGCCTGCTGCCACGAACACCACGAGTCTTCTCTTGCGTCTGTGGAACATTTGTGATAGAATGTAGTCCAGACAGCTTTTTTCATATCTTCCGACGAATCACTATTCCGACGAATTGCAAGACCGTAGAATGCAGTTAATTCTCCAATGAGCTCTCCAGTCAGCTTTCCCCTTCCACCGAGGCCCTTATTCCCTTTTTTACAATTTCGCAATCTTGTTCGCATCCGTTTTTGAACATGGTTGACACATTCTTTTTTCTTCACATCATACGGAAGAGCTTGCACGATTTTGTTATAAGTTTTAGTATCGCCGTCCCCGATATAAGTGACGTATTTCGTTCCGTGTAATTCCTCCGCTATTTGAAACATCTCAAGCATAGCATCAGTTTCCATTTTGCCTGCACAACCGACGTGATTTGCGTTACACGATTCAGCATGGTTTTCTAGCCAATTTTGATAGTCCTCTGAATCAGTTTTACCTTTCCACAGAGCACATGCCTTACAGTATGCA
The DNA here is from genome assembly GCA_963669185.1 of Dyspetes luteomarginatus. Classification (NCBI taxonomy): domain Eukaryota; kingdom Metazoa; phylum Arthropoda; class Insecta; order Hymenoptera; family Ichneumonidae; genus Dyspetes; species Dyspetes luteomarginatus. The sequence continues at coordinate 16,103,202 of OY769903.1, read as the reverse complement.
GATTTCACACAAATATCAATAACTTTTTTCGAGTAATAACCGATAAGTGTCGTGACACCATCTAACGAACAAAGGATGGCCAGGTCGCAAACCCGTCTAACAGCTGCACGTCTGCCGCTCGGCTCGATCGTGCGCTTAGAACGGTTTCACATAAAATGCTGTATCTTCGTCAATTTTACGAATTATTTTACAAAATTTGGTGAGAGCAATATTAACAAATGCATCTTTCAGAAAAAAAATGTACCGTGGTCTGGTGTCTTCATAGATGACGGCATCTTAACGATTCACAATGGTGATAATCTATGTTTACGTCGTTCGTTGGGAGCAGCCCTCGTGCATGAGGAACAGGGCAAAATACACACGGGCGACTTACATACAAAATGGCAGTGGGTGAGACAGATTAATCAAAAAATTGCAAATGGAAAAGTGTAAATGGAATCGATCATTACCAGGATTACTTAGCGCGAGACGGTGTTGCGATTGTCGTTTCGAGTTTTTGGACTTAGCGTGACGTAAAAAAAAATCCAACTTCGAAGGCACGCAAAGCGTCTTGAACGCAGTAGGAAAGGTCCGGCACACGTTGTATATCTTGTATTACGAACGCTCGAATTATTTCGAGCCATTGCCAATTTGAGGAGAGTGATAGGCAGTACACGTTTTTACACATCGTGCGACACAGTATATCGTAAATTAGATCATCGATGCAGAAGAGAAAGATGTTCTCGTTGTTTTGCGATACCGCCATGTATCTTGAACTCGGCAGATACGATCAGGTGCGTGGTGTGCAACCGCGTTTTATTCGGGGAGATATGCTTCAGGTATCACAGTATCGCCGAAACGGCGCATAAACCGACTGTTTGTGCGACTGTTAAACGCTGCCGTGAATGTTTTAACACGATAAGACCGTTAGAGAAAGAGAAGAAGCACGTGTGCTATGAAGGGTACTGCAAAACTTGTAAATCCGATAGACCATACAATCATTCATGTTTCATGAGGCCTCTTGTAAAGGATAGATATTTGAAAAAAAACTATTCATCCTCTATGATTTTGAAACGCAGCAGTGTAACCCTTTGGAGGGTACAACGGGTACACGCGTGCACGAACCGAATGTCTGCGTAGCTCAACGGGTCTGTACAAACTTTTGCGACAACGACTCTATAGCAGAGCCTTGCGAGTTCTGCGGTGTATATGAGTTTGTATTTGAACATAGCCCAGTAGGTCAGCTGGTGGAGCTAGCTATGCCGAATATCAAAAGATTTTCGCGTACAATCTTAATTGCTCACAATGCGGGAAGCTTCGATACATAGTTCATTGTACGCTATCTTATCGATGAAAAAAAGACCCAGCTGCCGTCACTAATATAGAACGGAACAAAGATACTGACCATGTATATTAGAAAACTCGTCTTTCTCGACAGTCTACACTACTTTCATATGCCTGAGCAAATTACCGAAATCCTTTGGGTTAGCTGATACCCTAGTGAAAGGTACTTTCCTTCACTTATTCAATAAGCCGGAAAATCAGGATTATGTAGGAGAATTGCCACCGAAGGGGTATTATTCTTCCCATATTATGCCAGCGACCGTACGCAACGATATATTCGAACGGTGGAATCGCTCATTGAAAAACGCAAATTATGTGTTCGATTTTCAAAATGGAAGTATAGCCTACTGCAAGAATGATGTTACGATATTGAAGCAGGCGTGTATGATTTTTCGCAAAATGTTCGTAGCCATATGTTGTGTTTGTCCGTTCGACGAGAGCACGAGGATGGCGTCAGCCTGCTTTCGGATTTTCCGGAAAAATTTCCTCGAAGATGACGCGATCGGGATTATACCGAGAGGTGGCTACAGATAGGCCGATAATTGATCGAGAAAAGCAGTTTCGTGGCAGGTATCTATGGAATATTCCCTAGGGCAACGCGTAATTCACGCAGATCGATCGTGTGAGTTCAAGCTACCTCAGAATTAAATGGTAGATGGTCACTACGTGGCCCCTGCCGCGGTGTATGTATTACAGTTCTATGGATGCTATTGGCATGGCTCTCCGCGCTGCTTCCTGTTGAACAGAGATCAGATAGAGAGTAACGGTGTATCTATAAACTAGCGTCACGAGAGAACGATAGCGGTAGCTTATAAGATACGGAATACCAGGTACACACCGACGGAGATTAGGCAGTGCGAGTATGATCGTATGCTTGAAACAAATGCGCAGATAAGTACTGTCGTACGGGATCACGCTTTATTTACAGTGGAACCTCGTAATCCGCGTGATGCTTTCTTCGGAGGCCGCACAGAAACATGGTTACGCTCTACGATGTAAAGGATGTTGAGTAGATACGATATGTCGATGTATGTTCTTTATATCCGTATATTTGTAAATACGGTAAATATCCAGTGGGCCACCCGAGAGTATACGTATATGATGAGTGTATGGAGTTAACAGGACCCAGTAACAACGTACGGAATATTGATGACTTTTGGAAGGCTGATCTCGTAGATCTTCGCTCGATTAAGGATTATAATGATGACTATGTTTACCTCCGAGTCGTTATGGATGTGCTTAGTAAATTTGCATGGGTTCAGCCTTTACGCGACAAGACCGCCGCATCGGTGACTAAAGCGTTTGACCTCATTTTATCTAAAAAAAAAATAGTAACGACCGATCGCCCGTTTGCCTATAGACCGACCGGGATAAAGAATTTATCGCTGATGTATTTCAGACCCTCTTAAAGACAAAGAACATTCAGTTTCGTGTTGCGAGAAACCCTGATATAAAAGCGGCTATTGTCGAGAGATTGAATATAACGCTGAAAGAAAGAATGTGGCGTTATTTCATGTATTCTGGCCAAAAACGTTATACACGGATATCATGGATTCCGGCATGCAGCCAAGAGAAGCATTTAAAAAGCGCCTGCGCGAGTCTGGGGAAAATCTGAAGTGTAAGGCTGAAGAAAAAATTAGTACGCTAGTGAAGGGCTCAGGCTATAAAGCTAGTAAAATTAATAAATGTTGCATTCTCTTGCTGAGAGCGCATCACGATGCACCGGTGTGAATAAAAAGAAAGAAGACCGTGAAGTCGCGAAAACGTTCAGGCGGTGTGAAAAAGAAGCGGGGTAAGAAGAAGCAGGTGAAAAGAAGACCGACAAAACCAACCGCCAAGAAATGTAACAAGAAACCAAGAACACTGACGGATATTTTTGCTCAGCCTCAACTGAGAAAAAATGGCGTTCCTACACGCACCCTCGTGTGAGTGTCTGAAGTCGGAACTTGAACTATTTACACTACCGCCGACCCAGACAACGAATGAGGGAACACATTCAGTGTATTATAAGCCAATCTCATCGTTGACGGATGATTCCCCGATAGAGGTTGTCATACTGGAGCATGGAGATGAGTACATTGATCCTGCACATACCATGCTGAGTATGCGCGTTAACATAGAAACTCCAGCCACAAAGGAGGGTGAGGTCATCAAAGTAGGACCAGTCAATAATCTTCTGCACTCAATGTTCAACCAGGTCGATGTATTTTTGAATCAGAAACTTGTGTCACCTCCTAACAATGCCTATGCATATAGAGCGTACATTCAAACACTCTTGAATTACGGGCATGTTGCGAAGACCTCGCATCTTACGAGTGTTCTATGGTATAATGATACAGCTGGTAATATGGATGATACGGCCGATGATAATAACGGTCTTGTATCCCGACGCGCCGTATTAGGTAAGAATAGAACGGTCGACCTCCTCGGCCATTTGTACTGCGATATCTTCAATCAAGAGACGTTTTTGCTGAACGGTGTTGAAATGCGTCTGCGGCTCGTACGGACCGATAACGCTTTTTGTCTCACGAGTTCTTCGAAAGATTGCACGATACGTATTACAGAGGCATCGCTACTTGTACGTCGCGTTAAGATAGCTCCAGGCATACTTCTGGCTCATGCGAGAGCTCTGTCCAAATCTACAGCAAAATACTTAAACGTCAATTACCTAAACGTATAATTCTCGGTTTTGTCGATAATAAGGCTTTCAACGGTGATCGTGCCATGAATCCATTCAATTTTCAATATTACCAAATTAAATATCTTTCTTGGATTGCGGATGGCTTGCAGATACCGTCCAAAAACCTCCACAACCAGACTTTGTAGATGCTAATATGCGCGTGGATGCATATCACACATTGTTTTCGGGTACAGGTATTCACTTTCTCAATGAGAATAATTGCATGTCACGTTCAGGCTATCCGTGGGGTAATTGTCTATTCGCATTTGATCTTAGAACCGATTAATTGCATTGTATATGCTGAATACGATATTGTGTTTGAGATCGACTCATCCCGGCATCCCGATTGTAGATTTCAGCGGCTGATGAGAGAGAAGTGCCTTCAATTTGCGTTAATCGTTAGGAGCCCGACAGTCGAAAAAAGATTTCATCGTGAATATCTTTATTGATATACAGGGTATGAGGGATAGAGATAATCAGTTTATACCTAAAGAAGTAGCTGTCGTCTCGGTACAGACTGAGGACTTTGATCATTGGCTTGTAAAACCACCCTACGCGTATGAAAAATTGTCACCCGTTGTAAAGAGGCAAAACATATGGCTATGTGGAGATATTTATGGCATAGAATGGTCTGAAGGTGATATATCATTACGTTCGCTGGACACAAATCTGAAGAGAATTGCGACCCAAGATGTACGGATCTTTACAACAGGCTCTGAGAAATCATCATACCTAACTCTGCTCACGGGGTGTTACATTATAAATCTGGAAGATGATGATGAGGTTCCTTCATTCCGCCACCTGCCACGAAGTGACACACGTTGTATGTATCACGGTGTGCTAAATAAAAAACACACATCCAAATTCGCTCTGAACAACGCTACCAGGATCAAAGCATGGCTCTGCTATAGCGAGCGAATCGCCTCCTTATGAAAATATAGAACTACTACATTGTGGCACATCGATTTGTCAGAGTACGAGTCAGAAGAGGAAAAGCCCTTGGGCCATGAACAGTCTTCAGATTCTGCAATCTCTCCAGAATATAAAGCATCATACGGTGGGAGTGTATCCAGCAGATCGCATCCCGAGGGTGTGGACGAAACCGACGGCATTCGTGGTTAACACCGATGGACAAAAACTACCAGGGGCCCACTGGGTCGCCATGTACGTCGGTCGAGATGGACACGGATGGTTGTTCGACAGCTACGGTCTACCACCAATCATCCCGTAGCATCTTTTGCGTTTCCGAAGAAACTGCCGACTCTTCGTTGTAACGAAGAGTCGTTGTAACGCAACTCAGGTTCAAGGCCCTAATTCACAATCCTGCGGAGTGTATTGTTTTATGTTTCTTCATTATATGGCTACTGGTTTCGGTATTCACCGCTTTAGATGCGTATTTTCGAATGATTTGCAGCGAACCGATAAAATAGTGGATGAGTATTATAATGCGTATATCGATAAATGCAGCAAATCTAAATCTCAGGGTGTAGTTTTCAATAGGAATGGTTGTGCTGGTGGGGGTTATAGAAATAAGCATCTACATTGTATACAGCACTGCTGTTCTCGTTCTCGCTAATTATAGGGCAATAAGCGCTTTAAAAATGTAGATGTTTTGTCTGACTCCCATCTCATTGCTTTCAACAGAAATCATACGAGTGGTGATACGTTTGAGATCTCAGGTTTCGTAGACGTGCAATACTGCTGACTGTAAGTCTTAGGTTTCGCACACGCGCAATACTGCTGACTGCAAGCCTTAGGCTTCGCACACGTGCAATACTGCTGACTGTAAGTCTTCGGTTCCGCACACGTGCAATACTGCTATAGTATAGGCATTTTGACTCAGTCTCGAGATGCCATCATGTGATGCTGAGTCAGGTGCTACTGCGAAAAAGGCGACATCAAGAGGGGAGGCTGTCAGAAAATAAGTCGCACATCGTTGAGCGAGCGAGCGACTCCGTCAGTCGTCACTCGTCGTCAACCGAACTCATCCAAATCTACAGATCGGTCCTTTTCCATACAAACAAAACGCTGCGCATTGAAAAAGCGAATAGAAAGACTCTTGCAAGACATCGACGACATTACAGTGTTAATACGCGCACGATCCGACTTGAATTTTTTAACACATCAGCTAGGAACGCTCGAACTCCGCGATGGCTTTTTCAAGCATCAATAGAGTGATCAAATTGACGGAATTCCTACCTGTCAAAAAACTGACCGAATTGGAGGTCGGCAAGGACTACAAAGTACCAACATAAGAACAGCGCGAACAACATGCGGGAACAGAATTACCATTGATGTGGACAACGAATTCACGTCTTTCCTACCGCTGAGATTCGTCAAAGCCTTCGAAGAAGATGACGCCCTGTTCCAGCAAATGGTAGCTACCGCACACGCTGACAACCTGTTTATGCAATACCTGGGTGGTCGATTCAATAACCTGGAATTCAAACCTGCCACAGTGTAATATCACAGCAGTTGAGTGTGATCCGTGTTCTCTCTAATCTGTATTCAATGTAAAAATGTATTTTATTAAATAAAAATAAAAAAGTAATTATTATTATGCGAATAATTCACATAATTTTGATAATAATAATAATAACACACGGTGCGTTGTGACGGCACCTCACAACCTACCCCCACTCGCCACGGACCGACCAGGCCTGAAGAGTCCGAATAGGTGTGCGGACAGGAGTGGTGGTCGCCATAGCGCACCGTATACTACTACTATTCGATAATTATGGAAAGAAAAAGACTCCATAGGAATACGAATACGATAGGTATTCCGTAGGATAAATTCAAATTGCGCACTTCGCATTCTCCACATGACGTCATCAGCGACGTTGCCATATCAATACCACGCAAATTATCAAAACTCAAAAACGAGTATTTTTTTCTTCCTAATATCTTTTAAATCACACGGACACATGTCGTTTTTTTTTTTCGAAGTTTTATATACCACAAAATATACCAGACGAATATCTCGGAAACGAGAAGAGGTACGGAAAAAAATTTCATACAAATATTTTGGTGTCGAGGGGGTCAATTAATGGCAGTATTGATAACATCATCGATGACGCTACTTTTGAAATATCAACCATAACACTATTTTTTTTAATTTTTAAACATTTTTTTCAATTTTCTTAAGGTTTTTTTATTATTCTTTTAAAACTTGATTGATTTGTTTCGATTGCTAACAATTATTAGGTGCTCACTTATTTACCCACAAATTTTGATTGTCGTCCTTATAAACCATGACGAATAAACGATGCGTCGTTTATTAGTCATGTATTAGTATTACAGTATCACAATACTCTCAGGCTAACGCAAGAAATATTCAAAAACATTACCCCTTGTGGCAAGGTATTGTTGAACCCTGCGGTGAGAATGTCTGACAGTACTTAGAAGTATATTTCTTGGAATGCTTCGGCAGGCATCTTGTTTTTCGTGAACGTTTCTTATTCCTCATGTGCCTCAAGTCTTCCGTATGTACACACAGTGCGCTTGACCGATGATTCATAGCATAAAAAGAATCCATTAATTATTATAATAAAGATCCATTAATTATTATAATAAAGAACCATTAATTATTATAATAAAGATCCATTAATTATTATAATAAAGATCCATTAATTATTATAATAAAGATCCATTAATTATTATAATAAAGATCCATTAATTATTATAATATTGGAGTGACAAGCGTTAGTAACTACAATTGTCATTCTACGCTTGGCGTGGGCCCAGCCAACTGACGCCATCTCTAGGCGGCGCAGCCAACACTGTTGAGCTCACACGGATACACACTAATGTTGTTTACGCATTCTTCAATGTCCACCGAATTGCTCCCAGCCGAAACAGTAGGGGTAGGGCGCGCAATAAAATGTTTACTTATCAAAAATAAAAATTAAAAAATATGTTAATGTTTGTTTAACCCTCCCCGAACACACCTCATAGAGGTAGCACGCTGGTCATACGGGATCAGAATAGCCCTAAGCGATTTTCGGCTCAAAATATCTCAAAAGTATGCACTCTTTTGGAAAAAATGTAAAGACGTTTTCGGTAACAAGTTTATTGAACTTTAAGACCGCACAGTTAGATTTTTGGAAAGACCAATTTTAGTTATCAAAAAACATGCTTCAAGCCAAAGCTGCGAAGTGCGAATGGCATTATCTTACAAAAAAACATCGGGTCGTTTTGACCCCAGGTGAGGGAGGGTTGATTGTATATTTTTTTAAAGATTTAAAAAAACTGAAAAAAGCTGAACAAAAAAAAATTGAAACATAAAGAAAAGATATGATTGAATTTGGCTTGAAACCATCTACAATTTAAAACCGAAAAAAAAAAATCGATCTCCATTTTCAAAAATTGTGTTATAGTTGATATTTCAAAAGTGGCGCCATCCATGATGTTATTAATACCAACGAAGATTGAGGCCTATAGAAGCACAAAGCCTATAGCCCGCTTTGTTCCAAAAAAGTTGGGGAGCTCGGACAATCTTTCTCCCCCAACGGTAAGATGTCGCTAGCGTCGAGTTTACATGTGTGCGCTCACGTACAGAACTAACGCACGTGAGCGGCTGTATAACTGCGTTGGCTCCACCTACGGAGTCGGGGTGATGATGCTATTTCACTCGCACTCGCAGCTGGGGTGATGGGTGAGCTCTCTCGCACAGGAGCGATACGGACGTAAAGTGGGGGTTTGGGTGTGCATTGCCGATGCCGAGGAAGATAGAGCTATTCATTGCAAATTCTTTTGCATTTTAATGACCTCTACGTCGAGACAAACTTATTTATTTAATTATTTCTTTATATTTACGTAAACTAGGAGTTAATTAACCCAACCAAGCAAATCTAATGAAATCGAAATCCGAGCGGGGACACGATTTTTATACTTAAAAAGATAATAACAGTATATATATCCAAGTTGGGGTAATGGGTACGGCGCTCCTTCTGTATGTGCGAGGTTGGTGGTTCAATTCCCGCCTTCGTTATTTTTTTTTTTGCAATTATGCAATTATATTCACAATAAATAAAATATAAAAAATCTGCGAAAAAAGGTTTTATACGAGAGAGAGCCACATGTTAATACGAGTAGTTGGCTCCTGCTCGTACTGAGATGTAATGATAATATTGGACTCGATAGCGCTATCTCTCTCGCACTCGCGATTAGCTTGATGGCGCTATCTCTCTCGCATTCACGATTAGCTCGAGGATGCGATCTCTCTCGCTCTGAGAGTAGGGGCTGATAAACCCCCAGCTTTTCCCGCGTATATTCCTATCCCATGCACGTGCGAGTATGTGTTTGAAGTCCTCGGACTCTTGTTTTGCCGTTCTGGAATAGACGTTTTGTCCGATACATCGGTAGGATTTCGTCAATAAAGACATCATTGCATGATTCGTGATATTAATAAGTAACAAACGCACTTGATACTGTCTTAAGTCTTTCATTCTTTTCGTAATTGCACGCGCTATGTCTTAGACTAGCCTCATTGCAAATAATGATAATATTAATTTTTAATAGTAATAAGACCAAAAAGTTATTAAACAATTGGTTAAAAAGAATTTATTCAACAAATTGACCAAAATCATTATTTTTTCACTTACGAAAGACATTCCCTGATTTTTCCGAATACATTGATTTTTTGAGAATTTTCTATCAATTTCGAAATATCAGTTTTTGCGTATTATAACAGACTGCATTTAAATAACTGCTTGTTCAGTGATCTTGGAAATTAAAATGTGTAATATGACATTTCTCTATGAAATCATATACGAAATTTGCAACGTTGCATCAATTTTTCGATTTTTGAATATGGAAATTTCGAAATTGATATAAACATCTAATGTATTCAGAAAAATCAGGGAATCCATGTGGTGAGTAAAAAAATATTTGTTTCCGGCAAATATATTGAAATAGTTTTTTAAAACTAATTTGACGATAAAATTTTGGTATTATTATTTAAAATTGAAGTCATCTTCAATACGGTTACTTTCCTCAAGATTTTTATCTTATTTCAAAGTACTCAAAAGAACTGAAAATAATAACCTAAATTGTAATCCCTGCAAGCTCACCATAATATTATTTTTCTATCTGAGCAATATCTGGCGGTCGTTGTTTAATGAAACAACAAAACATTCCACGCATTGTATTTTCTTCCCAGATACATTTGTTTCTATAATATTATAAAACGGAAATAAAAATTCCATATTTCACACAAAAATGCCTATGTTCAATATAAAAAGTGTATGAAAATTAATGCATATGTGAAATCGTTGGCCGAAAGACAATCAGGACGAAAAAAAAAAAAAAAAAAAATCCGTGTCTCGATCGCGCGCATTCCGATTCGTATCTTGACGCTCTACCAACTACGCTAGCGTAACTGATTGAATATTGAATGAGCATTGTAATATTTATGTTGTGTACCCCGCTTGGATTAGGTGTTCTTAGGTTTGGGTTTCAATAATTTACTCCGGCTTACACGTACGTTGTTAATTCGAGTATAATACGAATATAATACGAATTCGAATATAATAAAGCTCGTCGTGTGGGTGTAGTCATTGTTCGTAAAAATAAGTCTGCCGCCGCGCGTCGTCGAGCGGTGCAGAATGAGGGACGGTAGGGGTAGCCACAGAGAGGGAAGTCAGGGGAAGCTACGTGACCCCACCGTAGCCAGATGGCTGCGAGCATCGAAGCTAGAAGGCGGAGCATATCGATCGGTCGACACTAGAGCCTCCTAGCGTATGTTTGACACACTAAAAAATTGGGACCAAGCGGGTTATAGGCTTTGTGCTTCTATATACCTCAATCTTCGTTGGTATTAACAACGAAGATATTATATCTTATATAGTATTATACTATATAAGAAAATATTATATATATATATAATGCCGAAAGTGAAAAGAAAAGTCAAAAGTAAACCGAAAATAAATAAAAGGAAAGTGTAATAAAAAAACAGAAATGGTGACTATAAAAAAGAACAATTTTATTGTGCAAGAAGACCTCTGTGGAAAAAGTGTTGCAGAGGTATCGAGAAAATATAAAGGGCCAGAATCGACAATACGAGTCAAAAAACTGGGAAAATATGCTGATAAACCACCAGGGCCTGTTACTACGCTTAGTGCTCAAGAAGAAAAAAAACTTGTCGAGTAGATTTTTCATTGCGGTTAACGAGGCTTTCCAGTGACAAAACACCAGCTGAATCGAAAGTGTTCAATTGCTTTGTGATAATGATAAACGAAAGACCCCTTTTGTTGACAATAAGCCAGGGCAAAGTTGGTTTGAGGGATTTTCAAAGCGACATCTAAACATATCACACAGAATATTTGAGACTGTGTCACTCAATCGAATTAAAGTCTTTTCAAAACTTTTATTTTTGCCGAAAACCAAATTATCAACAAAAAAAAAAATAAGCGTCGAACTACTGCAAAAAGACAACCACTGCCACTCTGCGTGGTGCTATCTGCCTGTGGCGCTAGGGATCTGTTCTCACGACCACTGAAAAACGATGACTGGCTCATTTCGCCTGTTCCCTCGCTGCCTGCACTGCAATCGTCGATCTGCGATTGCCGCAATGTTGAGTTAACTCTTGACGCGATCCACAACTCCTCATTGCCGATGAATTCCCGCGGTGTCTGCATCGTTCTCAGAAATTTGGCAAAGGCACTGCGCTCCGCTGGTTTAGGTATTTTCCGCGCCCTCATGGCGTCATTAATGAGATCAACAATATTTGAATCCCTGATTCGTTTTCCGCTGACCGACACGACCCCAGCAGAATCCCAAGAAAAATTAGCTCGTGGTGCGTCACGCAACCGACGTAACCGACGCAAGTAGCAGTTTCGCTTTAATGCGAAATTTAGCCGGTATACTCTCAATTATGACGGAATCGTTCATGTCATTACAGGTTTCTTTATCACAACCACGCTTTACAGTATATTTATTCTTCATAAGCGCACGATACTGCTGAGCTCTCTGACGAAATGGAGATAACGTTGTAGTACAGTCAAGTATGCAGCTCACTTTTCCCTCTCATCCTTGTATGCATTAGATTTCAAATTTTCAGTCATCTCTATTTCCAATCTAGTTAGCGTAGCATCAATTCCTTGCGCTGGGCGCGCTTGAGACGTGGCCGTGCTAAAGGCTGGCTGATTATAACTTTGTGAGCCCAGCTGCGATAGATGTTCCTCCAGTACGAGTACCATTTTTCTTGCGTGCTCCATTATCCACGGCCACCAATCAAACTCGATAGAACAGTGCCTAGTATTGGCGCTAGTAAGAGAGGCAGAAACCCACCACTCTGAACAACGGATCGTTTCTTACTCTTCCAGGAGCCTTTTTTTGAGGCTAAACAACGGAGAACCGTGCCGACGTATTTTTTTTATTTGATGGGCCTTCAGCGGCACGTTGCCGCAAAGAACGTTCAAGGTGCACTTATAAATACAGCGGATGATGCCTGGATGCTTTACGTAAAACAGCTTCGCGTTGCTCCTTATTGGCATGTTGAAGTGCTCACAATATTGCAACGTGCTTTTTGCAGAGCGGTGAACCACCTCGCGCCATTACGCGTGTCGAACTGTCAATCGTCTAGATGTATCACTCCTTTTAACTTCTTTTGTACCGTGGGATCTTCGGAATAGCGCTTCCCCTAAGAATGCGCCACGCACACTGACGAATACAATGAGTAGTGCTTGAATTTGTTTTGCGCGAGTCAGACTCACTTCGTATCGTGCTGGTTTGTTGAAACGCGCTCAATATGGGGATGCATTTATCGTAACGTGACGGTCCTTTAGACGCCATTGCACGCGCTGAACTGGCAATTCACCAGCACTGCAGCTGCTTTTTAACTTTTTCCGTGATACGTACACAAAATGATGAGGATCGTCGGGAAAAATACAGGTGCGGAATCTACAGTCATCAGGTGTTGATTGTTTCAAATCGAGCAACACATAACCATGAGGCTTGGACGTTGCATCGTCATAGACCTCTTTTAAAAAGCGTGGGTTTTCCGGATATACTTGGCGTGCGAGATGCTGTATTTGAGCACGATCACGAGGATTTTTGAAAACTACGATATAACTGGCATTCAGCGAAATATCTCGTTGTCCGTGTCCTTGATGGAATAAGTTTTGGGTAATAAAAACGACGCTCAGGTTTTTATGGTGACTACTTTTGGTGAAAAGATCTATAACGCTATTGTTCGATGCCTCCTGCATCAAATCGTCGATTATTAGGAGTTTTGCACGGGGGTCGTTTGCATAATCGGCACTCTGCGGTAGGCCTTCATGAAACTCTATCGACGTACGCGGGCCGTGTATGCGGGCTGCTACTCGGAATAATAGAAAATAATTCTATCGAATGGCTCACGGATGTGAGCCCTTCGATAGAAATAAACTTCAAATAACCGAACTTCAAATACCCGAAATAAACTTCAAAAACTTTTTTACAAAGTACGTTTTACCGCAACCGATGGGGCCGCAGATCATCGAGGTCCAGGGATGTTTCCACCACGTGTCCATCTGTACGAATGAGTAAATTTTGTATAAAACAGTGCAAGATAAAGGGTTCGAATAGCCGGAATATGTATGTTTATTCCCCCCTGTAACCATAAGGGAGCGAGCCGTATTCACCGCAACGTCTTCGTTTGACGCTCGACGGTTTACATTTCTTTTTTTCTGCACGCGTGATAACGTTATGAAACGGCGTACGACGTATAGCGTAGTATTTCAACTCGATCGGTTCCACCTTCGTCAACTATATAGGAGCGTAATGTGCTGTAATTAATCAATTGACTGTTTGCGAAATTGAGCGTTATACCTTTTACTTTGCAAACTTCGATTTCGGTACAGTCGGGAGCGCGGATTATGGATGAATGAAATTTTGAATCTCCGGAAACGATAGATTTCATATAACACCCCGGATCCAACTCGTCTGTAAGATCTCCTAAAAGCTGACCTGTTGGCGGCTCGTATTCAGCAGGGTTATTCTTCGTCACGTAAATAACCGAATCGGTGTCGCAGTACAACGCACCCCCATCTAGACGTTCTAGATAACTATAAAGTTTCAATCGAGCCTGAGCTGTTGTATACGCTGCGATTACAGAATTCGCTATACCTGACGGGGTCACAACGTCGTAATTTTTCATGTAACTGACATACAATATCTCATGATATACAGGTAAGATACCGGTGATTTCGTACTCGGCATTAGACAATATTTCCAAGAGCTCTGCTCGTGTCAAAACTATAACCGTTTGCGGCAAACTTTCCCCAAAAAGAGTTGAGACATAATTTAGCTGCTGGACGCAATCCGGGGTTTTTCGATATTGCGTGACGAAGCAATTTGACACCTTCAGAATGCTCGAAGTCAGTGATGTATTCTTGCGCATGTCCGTTGTACAAACACCCTGTAGGCCAACCGCTAGCTTCTTGTTTAATTTTCAGAAATGTGTTTATATATTCGGTAAAATGACCGCCAGACCGTGTATCACGATTGTATTGCGTTATCTCGTATTGCAAAATTTCTTTTACGCGAATCACTTTGTAGCCGCATGGTACAGCTTTTCGCAACTCATCGACTATCCACGTACCATTGAACACACGCTCTGCAGGATATTCATGTTCACATTCATCTTGACTCATGCTTTCGCAGCAGCTACGACATAGAGCGAATAACAAGCGCTGATGCATACGCACTGGTAGCACTGGATGATAGAGATATCGCGGTGGTAACACCGTACACTTAACAAGACCTTCGACTTTCGATCGGTGTTACTGGGTCCTGTTAACTCCATATACTCATCACCTACGTATACTCGTGGGTAGCCCATGGGATATTTACCATATTTAGAAATATACGGATATAAAGAACATACATCGACGTATCGTATCTATTCAGTATCCTTTACATCGTAGAGCGTAACCATGTTTTCTGTACCCGAAGAAAGCATCACGCGGATTAAGAGGTTCCGCTATAACTAAAGCGTGATCCTGTACGAGAGCACGCATCTGCGCATTTGTTTCAAGCATACGATCATACTCGCACCACTATAAGCTACCGCTATCGTTTTTTCGTGACGCTCGTTTATAGATACACCGTCGCTCTGTATCCGATCTCTGTTTAATGAAAATCAACGTGGACAGCCATGGAAGTAGCAATACATGTGACGCGTCAGGGGTTTTGTAGTAACCATCTACCGTTAAATTCTGAGGGAGCTTGAACTCATGCGATCGACCTGCGTGAATAACGCGTTGCCCTAGAAAATATTCCATCCATACGAGCCACGAAACTGCTTTTCTCGATTGATTATCGGCCCATCTGTAGCCACCTCTCGGTATGATCCCGATCGCATCATCTTCAAGGAAATTTGTCCGGAAAATCTGAAAGCAGGCTGACGCTATCGTCGTGCTCTCGTCGAACGGACAAACACGACACCCTATGGCTATGAACATTTTGCGAAAAACCATACTCGCCTGCCTCAATATTGTAACATCATTCTTGCAGTAAGCTACAATTTCTTTTTGAAAATCGAGCACATAATTTGCGTTTTTCAATTCGCGATACCACGGTTCGAATATATCGTTACGTACGGTCACTGGCATACTATTGGAAGAATAATACTCCTTCGGTGGCAATTTTCCTACATAATACCGATTTTCGGGTTTATTGAATAAGTGAGAGAAAGTACCTTTCGCTAGGGTATCAGTTAACCCAAAGAATTTCGGTAATTTGCTCAAAGGCATATGAAAGTAGTGGAGACTATCGAGAAAGACTAGCTTTTAAATACGCATGGTGATAATTTTTGTTCCGTTCATTTATTAGCGATGGCAGCTGGGTCTTCTTTTCATCGATAAGATAGCGTAGAATGAACTGTGCATCGAAACCTCCAGCATTGTGAGCAATTAAGAATGTACGCGAAAACCTTTTGATATCCTGCATAGCAAGCTCCACCAGCTGAGCTACTGGGTTATGTTTAAATACAAACTCATGTACACCGCAGAACTCGCAAGGGTCTGCTATAAAGCCGTTATCGCAACAGCTTGTACAGACCCTTTGAGCGACACAGAGATTCGGTTCGTGTACGTGTGTGCCCGCGGTACCCTCCAAAGGGTGGCGTTGCTGCGTTTCAAAATCATAGAAGATGAATAGCTTTTTATTCAAATCTCTATTCTTTACAAGAGGCCTCATAAAACATGAATGATTGTATGATCTATCGGATTTACAAGTTTTGCAGTATCCCTCACCGCACACGTGCTTCTTCTTTTTGTCTAACGGTCTTATTATGCCAAAACAGTCGCGGCAGCGTTTAACGGTCCCGCAAACAGTGGGTTTGTGTGTCTTGAAGCATGTCTACCCGAAAAAAACGCGGTTGCACACCACACATCTAATCGTATCTGACGAGTTCGGGGCGCATGGGGTATCGTGAAACAATGAGAACATCATTCTCCTCTGCATGGATGATCTAATTTACAATATACACCTAAAACCTGTACTGCCTGTCGCTCCTCTCAGGTTGAGAATCGGCTCGAAATGATTGGAGCATTCATGATACAAGATATACAGCGTGTGCTGGACCTTTCCTACTGCGTACAAAACGCTTTGCGTGCCATTGAAGATCAGTTTTTTTTTTACGTCCCCCTAAGTCCAAAAACGCGAAAACGACACTCGCAACACCGTCTCGCGCTACGTAATCCTGGTAATGACCGACTTTATTTACACGACATCCTTTTCTCGATATCCTGACATTTGCGCGCCGTGTAAGATCAAGTGCAGCAATTTTTTGAGCTGATTCATTAACCTGTCTCACCCGCTGCCATTTTGTATGTAAGTCACCCGTACGCATTTCGCCCCGTTCCGCATGGACGAGGGCTGCTACCAACGAACGACGTAAACATAAATTATGTCCATTGCGAATCGTGAAGATAGATCGTTTTGCTACACCGTCATGTGTTAAGCCTTTCCGGCGCCTCCTACCCTCCACACCCTTGACAACACACGTTTTTATATTGCACTCGTCATCGATATTAAGAGATTCGGCGCTTTGAACAACACTGCTTATGAGTTACCATATGTCTTGAAACACGTAATCGCGGGCAGGTCGGAAAGAAAGCCATACGGGGCCGTGTGTCAAAGTACTCGCGGTGAACGATATTCCTACATAATCGCCACCCTCGCACGAGTTAGTTATGTGTGTGAGGAGATCGTTGAACTTCCCTTCGAGCCAGCTCATTACACTCGTTCCCGGAGCCGGTTCGCGAATACGCATAGTCGTTTTGCGACCACGAAGTTTGAAACGCTTAAAATAACGCGCAATGTCCTGAATTATTTCGATTCGAACCCCTGGTGGGTCTATATATGTCGCTATATGCATGCGCGTTCCGCGTGCTTCCAGCGCCCTTCTGCATTCCTGAAGAAAAGGGTATGAGGGTTTAAATTTGTATTGTTTTTATTGATACCCAATAATAATGTTTACAGAAATGAAATTATCTCAGCGTTTTTGTACAATGATAATGTTTACAGAAATGAAAGTATCTCAGCGTTTTTTGTAAAAAAAAGATTCGTAGAACCGTAGAGTATCTTCACCGTGAGACAGTTGTCGAATATCCTAACACAAAACACACACGCTTATTTTTACACCGAGTAAGCTAGATATAATATAGGATAAAATTCATATTTACCCGAGTCATCGACCATGAGGTGATAGAACCACGCGTTAGCTTTTTCATCGGGTGGCTGTGTCGGTAATATTCCCTGGGGCTGTTGCTCCGATATCATTTCCACTGGTTGTTCGCATAATTGACTTTCTCATAATTGGTTTTCCCTACCCATGATTGATACGTCTTCAATTGCATCACCCTCATTATTATCATCAGCATTACCGGTCTGCTGAGCGTTTTCAGGAACCCATGCTGTTTCTGGTTGAGCACCGGCGATGAGCGAATTGCTGCTTTCATCGCATAAGCGTGATAGCCCTGCCACGGCACCATCTCCTTCTCCGTGCTCGACTCGAGATGCTGCTATTTGAATGAAATTTTGTATTACCCATAATAATATTTTAAAGATCATTTAAGATTTTGAGTACTTACGCTTTGCTGTATGTTGTATCTGCGCCGCCTCATCCACAGCGTGAGCTGCTTCTATGACGGCAATTATCACAGGATTATCATCATCATCATCATCTTCATCATCATTGAGGTTGAACTGCGATGAAGTCTCTGATTCTGTTGAAATTATCCTCATTATTATTATTATTGTTCGTATACAATATACTACCCCAGCAGTTTTCAATACTTACGGCTTTCGGGGTGTGTTCGACGCCACAAATCCGATTCTTCCGCAGTCCGCGTCGCTTCTATGAGATCTGCTTCTTCATCGCTTGAGGTTTCTAGCAGTTGGCTATATACTAAACGATGGATTTATTTTAGTAAATAATCCCAGCTATTATTTGCTGTAGTGCTAAAAAAAAATGCCCAAACCCACCCAACCCAAACTCGACCCTGTTATTATTTGCTATGGTGTTAAATATTACTCACATCGAATTTCGCTGTGTATCCCTCTGGCAGCTGAAGAATCTTCAAGCTCTCGTCGTTGTAACTCCTCAAATACACATGTTAACACTTGGTGACCTCTGAGAATCCCTCTATTGAAAGCTTTCACAATGACACGCAAAGGTGTCCACCATAAAATATATTCTAAGCGATTAACGAGTCATCAGCCGATAAATCTCTTAAACTCCTACGCCATGCGGAATTACAGCCGCGCCTAATATGCGCACTGTGAATTATCGCTAACTTTCAAAAAGCGAGGAAACACGAGCGAAGGGCGCGTTTCGGCATTATGTCCAGGAGACTGGATACACTTAGATCGTCACACGACTGTCACACGACTGGTGATCTTCTGTATGTAGGATGCAAGGCATAGTAGTGCTCTAGTGTGTATGTGCTAAGCATTGGAGACTTTTACGATCGAGCGGCTGAAGTGTGTCGAATTGTCGACGCTTCGGGGTGGGCCCTCGAAATGTTTAGGGGCTATGGTTTCACTGATGAGTGACGCTGACCAGAGACTTTGAGAACAGTGCTTTTTTGTATCGATGAGTTTTTGGTCACGTAGGCAGAATGACATGTGCGGGTGGGATGTAGAGTTATTCGGTTGGATGCAGGGAGTCATTGTCAGACTGTGAAACGAGCAAGACGTATGAGCTGTGTGCGATTTTAATGATCACTATATTAGTTACTACTTCTCACTATCTTTTTGTATTTTCTAAATAAAACACCATACTCTAAACCTGAGTTATTCTCGCTCTTGATCCCTATGTAATCGGGATTAAACAACACCTTTACCAAATCCCACATGTATTTCCAGTGCATATAAAATCCTAACATGTAAACGATATCCCACGATTTCTCGAGCCTAGCTATGTTTTACTAAATTGCAGATTTGAGAGAGCCCGTGCCGTTAGCAACAGCGTTACCATCGGCATCACATATTGATCGTACAGCCGTACAGAAAATGATGCCGATAATATTTACTATGGTTCACAGCAACATCTTCGCGGCAATTTAAAAAATAATATCGTGTATATAGACTATATGTATGTGCTGTGTATATGTATATGCTGTGTATATGTATTTGCGTGTATGTGCACAGTATGCAGATTGCATTTGACGTTTGCGCAAAACCGCACGTGCAAAAATTCTGATGATAGTATTTATTACCGTTCATAACACCATCTTTGTGGTGATGTGTACATAGAACTCTATAAATATGTATATGTTGAAGAATAATCATATTTGGCGCGGCTGTGCCGGTAACCTGGCTGGCCGCTGCACGGCAGTACCTCTCGGGCCTGCTCAACGAGCATCTCACGCGGGCTCGGGGCGCATGCGCACTCATGTCGATGGGGAAGACGCCGGCAACGCTCATATTCATCTCAGTATATGTGTGACAAAGTTAATGGCCGTGGCTAAACGTTCTGCTCAAGCTCATCGTTTTGGCTTTTCTGAAGTTTCGGTTCAGCTCTGTGGACTCTCGTTTCCGCGTTTTTAACGTGCACAAAAAGGCTTTCTCATTCTCGTACTTTCTCACGGAGCGGTTCATCATGTCGCGAAAAACTACATAGACTCTCGGCAGGTGAATTCCCGTGTGCTCAACAGGTCGTGGTGGTTACAGACGCCACGGCTCTCCCAACACGAGGCAACTTTCGTGCGACGTGCATCGGCTTCCATCGCGTCGCCAATCAGTGCTTGAACTCTAGTGAATAATAGACTCTGCTCACTTTAAACTGACTGCTCACCCTAGTGTATTAGTTTCGATATTCGTTGAGTTTTTGTGAATAAAGATTTCTACTTTTGTTACAGAAAAAAGCTGTTCGTCGGCGTACTTTATTTAACCACCCAAACGTTACACTATATTTTCTCATTTTGCAATTCTCAAACAGTATACATATATTGTTGTACGCTCATCGTAGGAAAAAATAGCCAATATATAATCCTAAATTCAGAAGCTGTAATTGTAATGATAACGCGTATATACGCCGATGTATAGATATACTGTTTTATTTTGCACAAGTTTAGTTGGGAACCAGGGAATAATTAATGTAAAATGATGCGTCACAGGGAGGTTGTCAGAACTTAATGGTTTTATTGAACTATAAATAGTTCATTGGCTTCATTGGCCGCCGGAAGCCAATAAAGACTTTGGCCACACGACTTTGCAGCGTCCTGCGCGGCAAGATGGCGGTCTAACGCCACGAGGTGTCCGTAGAAAATTCTATGAGTCTTTATTTTAATTGAAGAGAGCCGAAGCGAAGCACTGGTCCACGTAAACACGAGGTTGTAAGGCTCGTACCCACGTAAGACGAGAGAAAATGATGAAGAGCCCGAACGAAAGAGACGCACTCGCACCGTAATTCGAAGGGGAACCGTTGAGAATTAGACATACTACAGAGACACACTTGTTGCTTTTATGATTGTCCGAGGTGAACTAGCCAAGCACGCCGTGCGCGCTAGAATAAGGGGCGGGTGGGCCACGTTGCCGTGAGCAAAATAGGCGCGTAACACCATAATTGAGGCGCCCAATATTTTCTCGAAGTGTCGGATCACTGAGGGCCTCTCGAGGCGCCCGCGAACCCTACGTTTTTTTGAACGTATACTATATATATATATATATATATATATATCTGCAAGCCGCCTGTACAGGCAACGCTTGTGCGTGATTGAGCATATACATATACTTAACGGAGATCAGCGCTCACCGAAAAGCATCAAGCGTTCGAGCTGCAGACGCGCAAAAGTGCTTACGCCGTAATATAGGGTGGTAATTTCATATTAATAATTTCACTACAGCACAACACGTCAATATAAAATACGTCAAATTTTATTCAACAATTTCCGTTGAGGCATAGTCCAAAAACGAAACTATCAGTTTATGATAACTGTAGTACATATGTATATATATCACTTCCCGACCCGCCGTTGAGTGAGCAGAGAACGCTATATGTGGGAAGGACACATACATATATATGAACACGGAGTATACACTACTATATACACGCACAGTCAGTTTTATATACCATACTTGCACTAGCCTGGAAATCGAAAGAAGCACCGCACAAAGAGGAAACGCCGAGAACCGTTCTCCGCGTCTCCTCTTTGTTCGGTGCTTCTTTCGCTCTCCGCGGTAACTCTATTCTCGCCATCACCTCTTTGTGCGGTGCTTCTTCCTATGGATTCATTTCAGCGCGGCTAAAGAAGTTTTACTTCAAAAATAGCCAAAATATAATCGTAAATTCAGAAGCTGTAATTGTAATAATTGGCGCGTATATACACAGATGTGCAGATATACTATATACTGCAAGCCGCCTGTACAGACAACGCTTGTGCATAATTGAGCATATACGTAATTGAACATATACTTAACGGAGATCGGCGCAAAAGCATCGCGAGCTCGAGCTGCAGCCGTGCAAAAATGCTGACGACAGTATTGACTATGAGATACCCAAGACATTAATATGGACACGTGCAATTTTGCTGATGCTGCTGGTCGACCGATCATCGCATCTTCACGAGCGAGCGTGTGCTATGGCAGAGCAAAGAATCATCCACAGTATTTTCTTGCCGTCGTAACGTGTCACATTCATTCATATTTTTATTCGCGAGTAAAAAGGTAAAGAAAAATATGGAAAGTGGAATAAACTTCTAAATCTCGCGTGGTTCGAAAACGAGGACGTGCCCGTTGAAATTCTGAACGTCGACAGCCCGACGAGCATATGGCTACGCCCGACGGCCTTAAAATGCCTTTACGTGGACAATACGCTATCAATGATGACACATTACATCAATAATAACAGCGGCGTTCTCCTTGGTAATGAAGAGCTCGGTGCCGGGGCGCTTTGCGCTGTTCGCTCGAGCGCAACTGTAAGGTGGGGCAGCATTATTGATATTGACAGTTCGGGCTACGCTGAGATTTGGTTGCTCGACCATGGCTGCTCGGCTTTTTGTGATAAATCAGAAATTTATTATCTGGAGGAAGATTTTCGACAAACATCCATCACAGCTATTCATTGTGGCTTATCGGACGTACAGCCAACCGATGTAGAATGGTCGTGCTTGGCACGGCGCTACATAAGTGACGTGACCCTGGGCGTTATTGCAACGGCGCGCATTTACCTAAAAGTTTTCGAAAATAGCTCTCTCTGGCTAAGGCTAAACATCCGCGGGGTCGATCTCGGCAGCGAGCTCATCATGGAGAGGCACGCTTTACCGCATCGCCAACGACTGCGCGCCATTGTTTAAACATTTAAAAATATTTGCGTATGTGTGTGTGAATGTGTTATTTATAAGGAAAAACTGTGTAAACCATAAGAAAAAACATTTTCGGTGCGAGCGTCGGCTGGCAGGACCAGCAGCAGCAGCACCAGCAACAGGTAAAATTAATTGCATTTAAATTTTTTAAAATTCAAAAATAATAATAATAATAATAACACACGGTGCGCTCTGGCGACACCTCACCACCCACCCCCCACTCCTACCCACCACTCGGACCGACCAGGCTTGAAGAGTGGGGGTAAGAGTGGGGCCACCTACCCCCACCCCTACCCACACTCGCCACTGAACGACCAATCACGAAGAGCGCGGGTAGGAGTGGGGGCACATACCCCCACTCCCACCCACATTCAACACGGTCCGACCAGGCCCGAATCGTGGGGATAGGAGTGGGGGTCGACATAGCGCACTGTATACTGCTCCCGTCCACCATCCATCATCAGAGCAGTTCTACAATTGCATTGACATAATTTAATAGTTATTTTGGGCCTTATATTGAAGAAAGAATTTTTGAACCACCACCACATTATAATATTTGTACTTATATCAAATCAAGAAAAAGATCCGCCACACCAGCTAATTGCACAAATCGTTGCGTAATTTCACAATCTGTTAAAAAAAATGATAACAAATTGAAACCAACGTAGGAGGTTTCCGTTGGTTTTACAATTGTTACACTCGACTACAGTTAACTACACGCTAGTTAACTGCACGATCGAGCTTTTTTCCCTCCACACAGACTTCCACACATACTACTATCAACCCCCCCCCCCCCCCCCACTCTGATAGGGACTTTTCCACTGCTTTACCCCGGCATACCGCTAGCTCTATCCTCTAAAAGCAGCCTGGGGGCCCCGGTTAACAGCACGATTTCCTCTTATATCCGCCCAAAAGCGTGCAGTTGACCGCAATCGAGTCTATAAAAAGGGTTAAATTCCTAGCATAAAGAAAGCTGCAGGAAAAGCTTGTATGGAAAATAACGTCCGTAATAATCGAAAAATACAATAGGATGATTCTGCATCATCTTTCTGTAGATCACTCAACTGCAAGGTATAATTAAATATGAATTCATGGACACTGAGTTAACTAACGAAATTTTATTTAACCCTTTATAGTCTAAATTTGTCCATACATAGAATTCACTTGAAACTTTTTACTCGGGAGTTTTCGAGGTCGTTGATTGCGAGCCTCAAGTCAAAATTGCGAAATTCAAAATGGCGGATCCAACATAACGAACCAAAATGCAAAAAGTCACTTGATTCGAATGAAACTCGGTACGCAGAGTTTTTCGAGGTCGCTAACTACCAATCTGAAGTCAAAATTCAGAAATTAAAAATAGCGGATCCACTATGGCGGACCAAAATGTAGAAAAGTCACTTGATTTCGATGAAGCGGTAATCGGGGATGTTCTAGGTCGCTGATTACGAATCTACAGTAGAAATTCAAAAATTCAAAATGGCGGTTTTAATGTAGCAGGCAAAATGGATAATAAGCTGATTTTCATGCAAGTTCGCACCTGGAGGCTATAGAGACCACTTCTTTTCAATTTAAAGTAAAAAATCGTGTAATCCTCAAAACGCTTTTCGATAATTTCAAGAAAAATGCTGCTCGCATCATTAATGCGGCCAAAGATGCTACACTTAAGAGTACATCCAGAGTACGCCACGCTGCTTAGAACGACTTTGCACCACTTTTTGATTTATTTATTTTGAATTTTTGTATTTTTTAAATTTAGATTCGTGATCAATGGGTCACAAAACCCTCAGAGGACCGAGTTTCATCCAAATCAAGCCAGTTTTGATATTCTGTTCTACAATATTGGATCCATCATTTTGAATTTTTGAATATTAACTTCAGATTCGTAATCAGTGACCTCAAAAACTTCAGGGAGCTAAGTGCCGTACTGATATGATAGCAATCAAGTAGTTCGAGTTTGTGACTTGAGAAGGCGTCACATTCGCTTCGTCTGCTTTGCCCACTGAAGCCCGCTTAAGTGGGCGCAAAGTTCTATGTCCGCCCGCTGAAGAAATGCGCATGCGCAATCGTCACCGGACTGAAACCGGCCACATGGCGCTTGCTTCACATGCGTGAAAAGACGCGTTTTCAAGGGGAGTACAACAACAAAATATTTGCATTTATGTTCTGTTGCCCCGAAATGATGTAGACGCTGAAATTACATTTCACATGTGAGCGCGATTTCCTCGTACGCCACCTGGCGGGCTGTAGTATGAGGGGATCCCGCTAGATGGTGAACGAGGCAACTTGCGCTCATACGTGAAATATCACCTCAGAGTATTATTGCGAGGCAACAGAACATATTAAAGAGGTACGACTATCAGGCACACCCCAACTTTGAGATGTGAATTTTTTATGTTTTACACGAACCCTGTATACATCTATTCTCGAAATTTCAATAACATTGTCTGTTTAGTTTATTTTTGGCAATATTTTGAAGTTGACCATTTCGAGTCGAATGAAGCATTGTGCTTATGGAAACTATCGCTTCGGTGTCAGGATATCACTGACTTTGGTATACTATATGGAACCAACTTAGAACTCCCAAAAACTCAAATTATGCAGATAAAACATGGTGGGTCTTGTAACAAATTTTAAAAAAAGTATTGCCCGTTTAAAATCCACACTTACTTACATTCCAAAAAACTTTATTCTTGAATCGCTAACGAGACTTGACAACGTCACGGTGACAGCTGACGCCTTTGTACAGCCTGACTTTACCTTTCCACCAGTATACATTCGATGCGTTTAGTCGCGTCAAATGTTCATCAACAAAAAATTCATAAAGAATTCATCGAGAATATATCAACATTTTATGAATAATTATTAATTATTTATCAAATTTTCAAATTGAAAAATGTTTGCCTTATATACCTTCATTTTTTTTTTATTAGACACAAAGAAAGGTTACGTTGCATCGAAAGTACCTACTTGATGACGACTCCCGAGTCGGTAATAGTCTCATATTCGTGTTTTTATTCTACAATTTCTAATAAACAAATTGTTTACGAACAATGACGCATATCAGTAGCATCCTTAAGGTAGAACGCTCCCATATGTCAAAAAAGAGGAATTTTGATGAAAATTGGCAGATATGTTCGAAACTGAGGAAAATATTTGCTCGAAAAATTCCAACGTGTTTGACCGTACCGTTTCTGAGAAAATTGAATTAGTTGTTTACATTGGAACTTACGGGAAAGGGTAAAAAGCCGTAAAAAAACATTGAAAAAGTACCTTTAAAAAAGCCACTTTTTGATAAAACTAACACAAGTATTGAAATAAACTTTTACGATCACTCGCGCAAAATTGGCAGCAATTGTACCGCTCATGTCAACATGAAATTGCCAACTCTTACTTGACTGGTGACGGTCACGGTAGTGACGCGAAGTCCGCGCACATTTCGCTCCCCACGCTCAATACCCGCTCGTCTATCCCCACCATGGGCTTGGTAGCGTTCTACCTTAAGTAATAAAACTAATATTCGAGGTAATTCCGGATCTCTGTAATTACATCTAAGTCAAGCATTTTGTTTACTTAAGTGCAATAGTCGTACCTCCTTAATTCTGAAAGATAGGGTTCCGTAAGAAATAATTATTTCTAATTATGGACATAATCGTTAATATAGTGATGATCAATGAGTAAGAGAGGCAGTGGCATAGCAGTAGCGCGCCCGGCTCACACGCAGTGGGTCCGGGTTCGATTCCCGCCGGTGCCGATGGAATTTTTCTATGTGCTTTTTCTGCGCTCTCGGTGGTTCGGAACCCACTTACAATTGTAGGTCCACAGGAATCGAAGTGCCTAGGTCTGGCGAAGCCAAAAACTCGAGACAGTTGTCTCGGGTTTTGATTCTCGGTGCCGAAGTCCGCAGGTGAAAGCAAATGGACATGGACGTAGCTCTGGAGCTATATCTGGATATAGGACGTACGAACCACGACTATTCTGTTCCAGTGCTGACACTTAGCTGGGCGTGACGAGCTCCGACGCCGAGAATTAAACCGGGGACAAAGGAATAGGCCGATGCCGAGATGGAGAGGGGGCCGGTAACCTCGAAGGGGATCGGGATATAATCACATACATACTGTGACGCATTTTCCCGATAACCCACTCGGTGTGCACAAAATCCTCGCTCGCCTGCTCGAAGGGCGCCAGCCACGGGAGCGAGAGCTGCCCGTGGTAAATTTTTTTTTTTTACCGGCGAACGAGGAAACTGCCCGACTTTGCTGCAGCCGTCTTTGATAGTAGAGGGGCTGGATTTCTCGCGGGATGGTCCTTAAATAAAATAATGCTCGTGTTCTTTATATCGGCTTTTAATTTCACTCATTTAATGATCTCTTTTTATTTACCCCTTGGTGGACTCGATACAATATAATTTTAAAAAAGTAAAAACTAAGCGGACGGACTGAAACAAGATCTCGACCCCGGGAACAATGCTACACGTGAGATGGAAATTTTATCTTGTCTCAGCCAACTTGGCAGCTGAGGCGGCGTACAAGATGGCGTCGATCGAAAACGTGCTCGCGAGAGCCGTGACATAACAGTTCGCGATTTTGATTCTTCCCCCGGCCGAGACCCGAATCAACACCTAGCCTGAAAATTAATTGGACTCGCACCTCGCGCAAAAATACAAAATACGGACCTTGGTTAGACGATCCAACAAAAATTACAAGAACGAGAAAATCCACACAACGATAAAAGGCGGGACAATAAAACGCGATCGGGCTTCCGTGCGTTAACCGGCCGTTACGACAATATCGTTACGGCTCTATACAATCTTTACCGCAATAAAGAGTCCCAAAATACTGAACCGAGCGAAACAACGACCCTAACGGTTTATTTTCTTTAGATGGATTCCGGATAATCCACGATTTGCCCACCCGTGATGATATTCGGAGGGGCTGCTTCTCTTGAAAAGCCACGTCTTTTCTCGTACGCGCCGCGAGCTTGAGTCCCCAAGCAATTAGGCGCTCTTTTCCCTCTCGATGCGGGTCCTTTTACCCCCACCCCTTGCCTCTTTAACGCTCGCGAATAATTTGAAACCGTTGATCGGTACGGTAGTTGCACGCGTCTCGTAATCGACTGGTAGGGCGATTTGAGTGCGTGCAACGATGATAGATTTACTCCAAGCTCAATAACGTGACCTCAATGGCCACGAGCTTCGACGTAGCGGCCCTGCAGATGACCTTGGGTGCAGTTTTATGGTGGCGAAACGTGAATCACAGGCGAGCAGCACTGCTCGGGGTGGGTGGCGTGACGGTAGCCAATCACAGGCCATAATTCAAATTTTGCCTCTCGTGATATGGCCTGAGAGCAACGGCAGTGACGAGAAGCACGTGTGTGAGCCCACCGACACCTGTATAGCTCGGGTAGATGATGGTGTAGGAGAGAGAGAACCCGTCTCTCTCGTCGATATCGATTCGTGCCGTGGATCTCGTGTCATTAGCACGTAGATGCGCAGTTGACCGTGGCGCATCCCTTCGGTGACGATGATGATCTCGTAGGCCGGCAAAACCGAAGCTCGCTCAGAGATAACGGAAAATAAAAGATACGAAAAATATTAGACTATCGAACGGCTGTTAACGCATTTGCCCTATTGGATCGACTCGGAGGAACTCAAACGAGTCGAGTCGTCGCTCTCGTGTCATGCGGGAGTTCTGTTTTTCGTTTAGTAGCGTGGTGCAGAAATATCACGTTACAATACATAGTGATGATCAATATCTTCTACGGGCAATTGTAACGGCATACATGAACATGCATATGTTTGCATGCAATTTATTTTTGCCAGCTGCCCCATTTCTTACTCTAATTATGATTATCTCCATAATTGTTAATATTATCGACAAAGTGCAAATAACTATTCATTTATATCGTAAACGACGTCATGAATATTTCCGATGTACAAATTTATCCTCTATCTTTAATCATTATAACCTATTAACGATTAAAACCGTAGATGTGGTTGAAAATCCAAAGTAAGAGCTCAAAATAATTGTAAACATTTTGTTTAGTTTTTTGCACATATACTCCTGAATGCAGGAATAATAAAGGAGTTAATAAAAAAAAAAATTGTTTATCAACAATTATTAATAACAATAAACAAATAAATAAAAGTAGCAGGTAATGCAAATAAAATGTTGAAAAAATACTGTGCGGTGAAGCCAAAAAAATCATTGAGAATTATTATTTTTTATTTTTATTTTTAACAATTTTTACAACAATTAATTGAATAGTTCAAATTTTGTTGAATAATCATTTTTTTTTATTTATCTGTAAATGTGGTCCGGATTCCTAAAAATATTGAGAATATTCATCAACTATGGACATTGACATCTAATTGTTTATAACTAGAACAAATTAAAAACATGCAAAAATTGAAAAATGAAAAACATGCGTAGGGCTCTCAAATGTATATTGCTTGTTTAAATGCAAAGTCAATGTTTTAAATGATTTCATGTTATTACCCCCTTAAGAATGGGTTGAAGGTACAATTTTTGTTTGTTTTTATGTTTCGAGAAAACGGTTCGACATATGAAGGAAAATCAAGGGATTGAATGTTATAAGAGTAAAATTCCCTATAAGCTTATATTTTTTTGATGATCCTCCGATTGTTAGTTTCAACAATGGAATGGATTGAAATTCCAAAAAAAAAAAAATTTCAAACCCCTGTCAAGATTCGAAAAATGAATGAAAACAATTCTGACAAGTGTCAATAGCTTACCGATAAGGTTTCGTTGACTCATTAATTTTTCGGATTTTTTTTATTTAACGCTACCTAGCCGATACTGAATTTAACAATTAATGGAGCCCTCGGCGGCTTCACTACTCACGGGCTCTTTCGTCGCGCAACTTTGTAAACTATTAATGATATGTCCTCGCGGACTTTCTTGTACGAAATCCAATCCTCTACAAAAATTTGTATACAAAGTTTTGCCGTATTTTGCGTCATTTGGTCAGCCCTCGGGGTGAACGGAAAAAGTGCACCAATTTTGCATTGTTTGAAATTATTTTTGCAAAAACGAGCGGGGTTTTCACGCGCACATTTTAAT
Source organism: Dyspetes luteomarginatus (assembly GCA_963669185.1). Taxonomy (NCBI): domain Eukaryota; kingdom Metazoa; phylum Arthropoda; class Insecta; order Hymenoptera; family Ichneumonidae; genus Dyspetes; species Dyspetes luteomarginatus. The sequence continues at coordinate 16,073,326 of OY769903.1, read as the reverse complement.
AGGTCATCATGATGATAATTTTTAATGGAATGGCGTTAATTTAGTGAAGCTACTAATTAGTTGGATTTAAGCCCAAAAAAATGGCTAAAGTCACTGGCCTATAATGGCGAAGACCTACACTACACCCACACCCAAACTAATTTGCTCATACCGATTTTTACTCCCGACTGCCCGCCGAGCAAAAGTCGAGAGTATGAGTTTCACTGTGGTCGTAGTTACAAGGCGTGTTTCCTATGTCTGCGGTGATCTCAGAAACAGCAAAAGTTGTCCTAACAGAACTTGACAAATCGATTCTGTTAGTGATATTCAACGTTTGACAACATACATTGCTCAAGTACATAAATAAATCGTTGAGATAGAGGACTTTTTACAAAAATTGGCTCAGAATTTTTTTGTCCATTCCCTTATTTGGGCACCATTATGCGCACGACGACCCTCTTATTCCATACATTCCATATATTCCGCGTCGCGCAGCAATATCAGCCAACACTAGTTATCCCAGGTACAATACGCAGGGCGCTTACACGGCGCGCTAATGTTGGTGTTACTACATTGGTCATAGTAAAATGTGAATCTCCATGACATCGCGTATCGTATAAACGTAATCAATGAGATATCGAGAAAAAGAATGATAGATAAAACTGCAGTATACGCCCTGAACTTGAAATTAGCTACAAATATTACAAGATTTGTACACTATCGCCCTCTGTCGTCAAAATGAAATGCTTATTTTAATAGCGGCGCTATCTATCGACAGAAAAATTACTATTACAAAATTTGTATTACCCTTCAATATTTTCTGTGCTAATTATCATAATTATGATATTAATTTTATCCCGAAAAGTCAACCGTTTCCAGATATTTGAGACCAGAGTAAAAATGTAGCTTTCTTTCCCAATCAAAATGGCTCACGCTAAATCTGTTTTGCCGACTGCGTAGTAGCACATAACCTAAATAGAAGTAGCTATAGAACGGGAACTTCAAAAAGTTTGAAAAAAATAAAAATAAAAATCAACTCCCGTCTGCAAACGGTTCAATTACCGAGGAATGAATGCAAAAATTGAACTCAATTACCGGAAATTGAATTCGAAAATGAACTTAACAAAATAAAAAATTAAAAAATTAATTTCATAAGTACAAAAGGATGAAATAATCATTTACAATATTCTCTGTCTGTAATGTACCTGCTGTAAAATATCTTTTATGATAGGATTGCATCCTCCCGATTTCTATCCCAATTAAAGTTAAATAATTTTATGTCACATGACTGTAATGCGTAATTAATCGACCGTTCTCACTACAGTCGGGAGGCGTCTCCCGAAACCTCAAACACCATTATTTATGAGCAGATTATGCTAACTAGTGTAACAGAAACTTGAACATTACTAAGTATAATGGGAACTGTTGGTGCCAGCATTTTTCACTTATATTAGTGCCTGAATTTCACCGTCTATAGTCCTGCATCAGTCCCCGATCACTGGGTGATTGGCACTGATTGATGAATGATTTCCTACATTTTTTATTTGGATCAATGTGTTGTCTTGAAATGTTGAACCGATCGTGATTGATAGTGTCGTGTTTTAAATAAAACGTACCGAATATATATATATATATTTTTTTATTTTATTTTATTTTATTTTATGACGGGGGGACGGTTCCGTTACCGGACCCGACTTAAGCACGCAGGCCATAGGCCCATTGTACCCCCCAAATCCTGCTCACCCCAGCAGCCCAGCACTTCTAACGAAGTGCACCATTGCCGCTGGTGTGAGTGACGATACCTCCTCAGGCTCCATAAAAGGGCGCCCGAAGCAGTTCAACCGGCCCAGTGCAAGCGCCGCGCACTGGCAAAGCACGTGTAACGGGGATGCCTCCTCCTCGCCGCACTTCCGACACATCGTCTCCTCGCATTTCCCGAGACGCTGCAAGTGCCTCCTGAGTCCGCAGTGTCCCGTATACAGTCCAACTGCTACCCTCAGGTAGCTCCTATCCAGCCTAAGAAGATGCTGCGTCTTGAAGGGGCTTGTTCAGCCCCTTCAAGACTGCTTTCGCCTGCCTCATCCCTGGCTCTTCCAGCCATTCCACATTGTGTTGGTTTTCCATCCACATGCAAATGTCCGCCTTAACCCAGCATTTGGCCACTCCTGTAGCCGGCTCCGGCCCCATGAATGGCGTAGCTGCCCCTTCCCTTACGAGGCTGTCTGCCTCCTCATTGCCCTCTATGCCCCTGTGTCCAGGTACCCACAGAAAACTGACCTTGTTCTGACCTGCAAGGCGTCCCAGCGCATCCTTGCAGTCCCTGACAAGCCCGCTCCTGCACCTCACAGCTTCCAGAGCCCCCAGGGCTGCCTGGCTGTCTGTGCAAATGCACATCCTCCTGCCCCTGTATCCTCTTCGGATGTTCTCCAGTGCGCAGTCTCTGATTGCCACCACCTCGGTCTGAAACACCGTACAGTATTTCCCCAGTGGGATGCTCTTCTTCCACCTGGGCCCCTGCAGGTGTATTCCCGCCCCGTCCCCTCCTCCACCTTGGAGCCATCTGTAAACCAGATAAGCTCCTGTCCGTGGAGTGGCTCGGGTTCGTCATTCCAATCCTCTCTGCTCGGGTAGATTACCCTTACCGGTTGAAGCAGTATTCCACTTGTATGTGATCCTGCCACATACTAGACGCCTTGCTAATGCTTCCCAGGTCTCCGCGACTTCGGCGTGTCCCCCGGAGCACGCTCTTCGTCTCCATTGAGCCGCGAGCTTCAGCCTGTACGCTGCTGCCATCGCCGCCCCCCTGACCTCGATGGAGAGGGGGGGCAGCCCCAGCAGCAGCCCCATGGCCCTAACCGGCGTAGTACCCATCGCCCCCGTAATTGCTCTGCACGCGAGCTCCCTGATGTGATCGAGTATGTTCCTCGCTGTCACCAGCGACGTTCTCCTCCACCGCACCAGCGCCCCGTGCAGCAGGGCTGGCTTTATAACGGCTGCGTAAACCCACCGCATCATCCTGGGGTTGAGGCCCCATACTTTTCCGTAGATTCTGCTAGTGGCCCATAACAGCGCACAAGCTCTTCAGCCCACCACTGCCACGTGCTTCCCCCAGTTCAGTTTGGCATCCAGGGTCACTCCCAGGTGCTTCACTGAGCCCGCGGGAACCAGTGTTCTACCGTAGAAGTTCGGGTCTTCCCAGCCCACGATTCTCCTCTTCCGTGTGAACAGGACCAGTTCCGTTTTGTCCAGATTAACCGTCAGCCCTGTGTCCTCGCACCATCTCTTTACCATTCTCAGAGCCGTCCCGGTGAGCTCCCTCGCCACGTACCCCGGGAAGTGCTTGCCCATCAGGGTGTGCATCTCTTCCTCGTGTGATGAGGTAAAGCCCCCATCTGGCCGTCTAAGCGGACCAGTGGCCGGGCCTAAACCTCTCTTGAGGATTTTTTGAAGTCTAGCCGCCGCAGGTATGCTGTCCGCATCCCCGCAGAACTTCCTCCACGAATCCCTCTTTGCCTCCTGATGGCATCCTTGAAGGCCCTCTGGCACTGCCTGTACTCATCCCAATGCCGAGGGTCCTTGGTTCTATTGGCCCTGTTACAGGTTCCCCTGACCTCCGGCCTAAGTCTATCCAGGCCCCTGTTCCACCACCAAGTTTTCCCCCTGCCCACCGCTTTCACGGGGCAGTTGTCCTCAAAAGATCTCCTCATAGAGTCCTGCAGCACTTTAACGGCTGCATCTACCTCCACGGGAGTACCATACCTGGATGGGAAGGCCTCCATCCTTCCCCTCAGGTCTTCCGCATAACCCCGCCAATCCGTGGATCTCTGGTTCCTATAAGAACCCCCCCCCCCCCCCCCACGGCTGGCTTATCTCCCCTGATGGCGAAGCAGATATGCCGGTGGTCCGACATAGTCAGCTCATCCGACACCCTCCACTCCGCCACGCATTCCGCAGCTAGGCGCGACCCCAACGTAAGGTCTATCACCGCCTCCCTATTTCTAGAAAGAAATGTGGGTTCCTTACCTTATTGAAGATTTCCAGCTCCTTCGTCATTAAGAACCCGAGGAGGGCCTGCCCCCGGCCGTTGACGTCCGCACTCCCCTACACTGTGTGGTGCGAGCTGGCATCGCAGCCGAGAACCAGCTTCCATCCCCTGTCCCTGCAAAATCTCACCAGCGCCCTACACTCCTCCGACGGTGGTGGTTCCTGCGAGTCATGTGGCATGTACACGGACGCCACCACAACCTCCCTTTCCACTCCTCCCAGTGTCATCTGCAGTTTGATCGCCACCTGATCCATACCGCAGTGCTCCCTGAGAGTCGTGAAACTCACTCCTCTCACGAGGATGCATGCCCTGGCCCTGTGAACAGAGTCGTCATAAATTAGTTGTCCGCGGTCCACGTTGAGCCCCCTGATCCGCCCCTTAAAAGCCCAAAGTTCTTGGATCAGCGATATCTCAACGTTTTCCCGGACCACTCTCCTAATAAGCACCGCTGAAGCCGTAGCGCAGCGATGCAAGTTAATCTGAATTAGGGAGAGACTACTTACCATGTCCAGGTCCATCGTCCTCCCCCTCCTTCTTCTTCCCTTCCACGGGCCTGTTGCCCAACCTCCTTACGGACGCCCACCCCATGCCTAAGAAGGACTGCCACCCTAGTCTCTCCAGCGCGGGAATGGCGGTCTCGCTGACTCCGAGGATGAGTCGGGTACCCTTCGCAGGTTCCCCTGCCCGTCCGCTCCTCTCGAAAATCTGCCACCCCGCTGCGCCGAGTCCCGGGTTTTGCCGGTCCATCCTCCTGAGGATGACGGCCGTATGGACCGACTGGAAATCCGGATGACCCGGATTTCTAGGCCACCTCCCTGCGTTTCTTAGGGGGGTGCTTGGAGGCGTTGGGGGATACCTCCTCCAACGACCTCTGCCACTTCGCCGCCCCACTTTGCTCTTGCAGTCCCGAGTCTGGGCCTTTCTCGGCCCCCCCTCGTTCCTGCGCCTCCCGGATCTTTTTGTACCTCTTCCTGGCCGTTCCGCTTGGTCTCTTCCTCGGGGCCATCGCCACTCCGGTTTGCCCGGAAAGACCGCTCCCCAAGGTCGATCCCTCCTGGATTGACCCGACTTCCATCGGCAGTTCCCGGGATGTTGGCCCAGCAACTGCCTCTACACCTGAGGGAGTCGCTACAAGCTCCTCCCCCAGCACACTTCGCTCCACGAAAGAGGTCCCTTCGCTTCGCCTCACCTCCTCGTTCTCCCCTTCCCCCTTGTTTTTGTTTATTTTTGATTTTGAGAATTTTTCCATTTTAGTTCCACGAGAATCTAGGGAACAAAGGTCCGCCCGCAGAGTCTCGAATGTGCGGGTAAGGCCTGCATACACCGATATATATATATATATATATATATATATATATAATAGAAACGATATAAGCTTTATTTGCGTACAATATAATACCACGTGTCTCTCGCTTCAGAGTTTTACGAACGAACTGACTACAACGCTGCGTAGCCGTTAATCCGGACTCTGAGAGAAGGAGGTATACATATATATTCACGATTCTCGAAACTTTGGTACGAGTCGAGACGCGCTCGCATCATACATATACTAAGCGCGACGGCTAACCTCACATTTCTGCCGCCTGAGCGCTCACTGCTTTAAATCATCCCAAGACTCGCACGCATTTTACAAAAGCGATCCCTTGGGAGCGGTTTAGTAAATATATCCGCCCGCTGGCGATCAGTCGATACATACATTACGCCAATATCACCACTCTCGACTTTCTCACGAATATAGTGATATCGGATGTGTGTCAATGTGTTTTGTTCTCTTGTGGAACTCGGGGTTTTTCACAAGGCGTATGACACTTTGATTGTCCACATACAATAACGTAGCTTTTTCACATTGATGTCCGATACCACTCAATAAACTACGTAGCTATAAGGCTTCTCTCGCAGCCGCTGCCGCCGCGATTTACTCGGACTCGGTGGTGCTCATAGAGACCACTTTTTGTCGTTGAGACGACCAGGTAACGAGCCCGTCACCAATGCTGACGGCATAGCCGGTCGTTGACCTACGCGTTGCGACATCACCTGAGTATCCGATTAACTCAGATTCCTCTCCGTTTCCTCCATACTCTATTCCGAAATCTACGGTGTTGACTAGTTACGCGAGAATGCGTTTTACAGCTTGCCAATGACTTTTGTTATAGTTATTTAGGAACTTACTCGCGTTATTCACGTCGAATGCGATATCGGGACGAGATACAATCGCGAGAAACATGAGTGAGCAGACAGGTTCTTGATACGGTACAACACACGCTTTTTTGCTGTCCTCCTCAGGATACAGTACTGTGTGAGAATCCGTTAGTACCGATACCCCCTTTGCTCTGGACATCCTGAACCTTTCGAGAACTCGTTTTACGTAGGCGCAATAAACATTATTATATAAACATTATTTTACATTTTCTATCTCGACAAATTTGCAACCTGACAAAACTGCTGCAATCACCTAGCGTGATCTCGAATGAATCTCTCAACGACTTAAGATTGACTCGAGAACTTTCCGAGACTTAGCCGCGATAATACGGTCGTCAACAAAGAGCGCAAGATAAATTTCTGAACCCTCGTAGTTTCCGAAAAATATACACTTATCCGCGCTTGTCCCTCTCAGGGCAAACTTTCTCAGAAAGTTACAGAACTTCACGTTCCAGCACCGAGGTGCTTGTTTAAGCCCATAGAGAGATTTGTTCAACTTACACACCACACTTTTACTATTGCTCGTCTCTCGACGAACATCGAGACCGTTCGGGACCTCCATGTGAATTTCTTCATCCAGTTCTCCGTGCAGGAACGCCGTACACACGTCGAATTGGACGATCTCGTAGTCTTCTTGTGTAATCGTTGCCAATAACACCCGGAGAGAGTCGTATCGCACGATCGGAGAAAATGTCTCGTTGTAGTCCACTCCTTCTCTCTGTAGAAAACCTCTTGCCCATAGCCGCGCTTTAAAACGGTACATATCGCCGTCCGAATCCCGAAACACCTTAAAAACCGATTTCGAGTCTATAGTTCTGCCACCAGAAACTCTCGGTATGATTGACCATGTTTCATTCTTGCGGTGTGCCTCGAGCTCGTTTTGTATTGCCTCTGTCCACTTCGGACCAACTGGCCCGGACATTGCCTCCTGAATCGTCGTCGGTACTGCATATTCAACAAAGTTCATTTCATACCTTGTGGGAAGTCGAATCGTCGATCGGTCACGTAGTGAGCGAGCCTCGATAACCTCTGGCGGTCTTTCCTCATGGTCGATACGTAAGTTTTTAACTTCCGCCGCTCTGTTACCGACTGTTCCCTCTTCAGCTTCTACATTATCGACGGCCTCTTGATCCTCGACATCATCTGCATTAGTGACTGCTGGCTCGAACCCACTCTGCTCATAGCACCGATTTCTGCTAACATCTGTTCCTCATCAAGCCATTCCTTTGACTCTGACCCACCAGTGTGCTCGTTAAACGATACGTCCCTGGAAACAGAGACACACTTTGTCTCTAGATTATACAACCTGTAGTTTGACGACTCTGCCTCGTATCCCACGAGAAGCACCCTCTTGGCTCGAGCGTCAAACTTCCTCGTCAGTTGCTTCGGCACACGTACAACACTTGTGACCCGAAGATCGTCATGTGGCTCAGGTTAGGTCGTTTTCCTGTCCACATCTCATACGGAGTTTTACTTCCGCCCGTTCTCGAGTGTCCTGCTCGATTCAACGTGTAGACAGCCGTGTTAACAGCTTCCGCCCACAACGACGTCAGGAGATTCTTCGCTTGAAGCATCGTTCTCGCACACTCGACGATCGTCCCCCCTCAATCCCTCTCAGATTTCCCGTTCTGCTCTGGTATATACGGGGCTGTATTTTCAATCGTAATCCCTCGAGACGCCAAATACTCTCGCATTTTCTCGTTACGATACTCCCTTCCGTTGCCCGCGCGTAACGTTTTCATTTTACGATTGAACTTGTTTGCGACACTTTTCTCGAACTCTCGGAACCGATCTAGCACGTTCGACTTGTGCTTCATAAAATAAACGATCCTAAAACCAGTCGCATAGTCTTTGAACGTTATGAAGAACCGTGCCCCACCGGGACACTGTACCGAGATCGGCACACACTCGTCGCTGTGCACAAATTCTCCGGGCTGTCTGGTCACTTTCTCGATTTTCTTCACGAACGGTAACTTATGCAACTTCCCCAGCTGGCATGACTCACAGAAGAATTCTGAGGTATCTTTTATGTTTACGCCGTCAACTAGACCCTTTTTTATCAATTGACACAGCGATTGGTTGTGAATGTGACCGAGACGTTCGGGCCAAATTTTAATGTCCAACGCTGACACATTTGCTTCGTTACAAAATCTCGGTACCCGGAGAAACATACGGTACAACTTGTTCGATTGTCTCATGCGCGTAGCTTCCATCACGCCGTTCCGTGACAGTTCTACAGTCTCACCGTCGAACTTTACGAGAAAACCCTTTTTCGCACATCCCGACAGAAAATATTTTTTTCGTCACTCGCGGTATAAACAAGACATCCTCCCACACCGAGCCTATCCACTTACCGTCCACGAGTCTCTCAACACGAATTTTTCCGATACCGGTAACAGCGCACTCGCCATCATCGCCGAGAGATACTGTGTCGCCACTTGTCGCGCGAAATTCGAAAAACCATTCCCGGCGTTAGATCATGTGTGCCGACGCACCACTATCGGTAATCCAAACGTCTCTTTCATCGACACCCATTAACTCACGCACCTTACTCACCATCCTTACCACCCTTCTCAGACTTACCATCTTTCTCAGATGCTTCGACTACAAACCGCACAATTGTCTCTCGAGCTTGTTTTCCCGTGGTCACCTTGATCGTTTTTCTTTCGAGGACACTCACTCGCGTAGTGGCCCTTTTCTTGGCACCGGTAGCACTCGATATTGTCTTTCTGTCGTCGCTTCTTCGTCAAGCCGTTTGTAGATTGCTAAACTTGGGCGTCACATTCGCCAAAATTTTCGCCATGACCGTTAAATCCGACACGTTCTCGCCAAGGTCACCGAGTTGACTCACCATGTTTTGCACCTTGGATATGTGCTGAACCACAGAGTCTGTTGGAAACATCCGGTACTCGTGGAATCGTTGTGTGAGCATCAGCTTGCTCGATTCTGATTTTTGCTCGTGAATAGTACTGAGTTTGTCCCAGATCTCTTTCGCTGATCTGCAAACGTATATACTCTCGAGCTGAACATATTCTATTGCTGCTGATATAATCGCCGTCGCTCTGGCGTTATCACGTACCCACGTTTTCACTCGTTGCTCGTTTTCGCCACCCGTATCCGCCGGCATAACTGTCGACCCATTTACTACGTCGAATATTTCGTTTGCCATGAGTATAGACGTAGTTTGGAATTTCTATCCCTGAATTTTAGTCCCAACGCACCCCCTCATTTGCTTTACTGAGAATTCTACTGACATTTTTCCACGTACACCGTAAACTCGAGAGCGTACAAGACCCACGCGCCCACGCGCCTGCCGGCTTACCCGTAATGGGGGCCTCGACCCCCCCCCCCCCACTTATTCCTTCGTACCCGCGTCACGCGAGTTACACGACAGTACCTCTTTTTTCCAATAATTCACGCAGCTATGGTATCTGGGTCCATCACCTGTTGAACCAAACGTTATTAATACAGGAGACGCGAAGGATATATATATATATTGTGACGTGGCGTCACAAGGAGCCACAATAAAATAGAGTTTAATAATAGTCCCCGCGCTCGAAGTCCGCCACCACACTTAAAATAGAGTATAATGTAAATATTAGAATCTAAGGAGCGTCAAATAAAAACGAGAAGTAATGTAAATATTAATAATAATCCTAGAGATCCAACGCCACGATACACCGAGACACAGAAAAGGTCTTCCCCAATAATCCCCCAAGAAACCCGAAATAATTCCCTGTATAACCTTGAAAAACATTACGATTTCCCCGGAAATACCTTTTTCCCCTCCCCACACCCCCTAGCGTATCCCCAGCAACCAAGCCCAGCCAAAGAACCAGCAAGTCCTAGAGAGCTGCACCACCACCAGCATCCCCAAGGAGGATCACCCACGCTGCACTGCCAGCTAGAGAGGGTCAAATGAGAACATCCCGCGCTCACGACAATTATAAGGCTCAAATTTGCCACCGAAAAAGATAGTTCGTGAGCGCAGCAATATCCCACTCTACTCGTCTGCCGTGTCGGTAAGGGCCAAATCCCGGAGCACGTGCAGCGAGAGAGTGTGGAGAGAGAGTACCCTCTCTATGCTAATGAGGGCAGCAGCGTGCGGTATGGATCGATGATATCGACCAGCCCGAATTCCCACGTGCGAGAGAGATGTCCCCACGTGTGGCACAGTCTTCCCGGCCAATCAACAGTCGCTCTCCAGGACCGAGATCAAATTCGCATGCGCGAATCGATCGAGATCATCGATCAGTGGCTGCTTATCGGAAACACGTCAATCCCGTATCCCCTTCCTTGTCCTTTAACTTCCCTTATCGAGCCTCGTGTCGAGGTGAAGAAGAAAGCTCTTCACTTCGAGCGTAGCGGCGATAGAGAGTAGATAAGGCGTTGAGATAGAGATTTGTAGAGTGGAGCGTTGTAGAGTGTGAGAGAGAAGGAGAGAGTGTAAAAGTGAGAAGAGTTTGGAGATTCGGAGAGATAGGAGAGTGTAATGAGTTTTTATTTTGAATTTTTATTATATCGAGTTTTTCTTTTCCTTTTTTTTGTTCTGATTATAAATTTGGAATTTTGGTTTAACGGACAGGAGTGGGAAATAAAGAGGCAGGAGGAAAAAGCGTGTAGAGTGTGAGAGGGAGAAAGAAAGAGGCGATAAAGAGATAGAGTGAGAGACGAGAACGAGAAAAGAGAATTGAGAAAGAACGAGGAAGCACGAAAAGACCAAGAGTGAGTAATTTGAAATTGTCTGTTTTAAGCATTTGGCGAAAGTGTTCAATTTCCAAGAGCGTACCGGCCACGCGGCGGACGCCATTTTTCCTGATAAAATATCGTGCGTGTGTCCCCTTAACGTGTATTGAGTCCTGCAGTGTGGTGGTGTGGAATAATTAGAGTCAGCCCCAAATTTATTCTTTTTTTTTCTTTTGCGTTCCCCAATAAATCCAATTATTTTTGCGTTCCCCGATAATTTTGAAAAGTTATTTTTGCATTCCCTGATAATTTTTAAGAAGCCCGTAACTTGCGTTTCCCCAAGAATTTTTACGAAATTATTCTTCTTCCCTTTTTGTTGTTGTGATCCTCCCCCCCCCCCCCCCAAAGATAATATTGGGTTCCCCCCGTAAATTCAACACCGATTAATTATAACAAGAAATAACCCAAAACTAGTCTGCCATTGACCAACGGCCGTGGTAACAATTAAGAGGCCGAAACACGGACCTCCCCACCCCCCTCCCCCCTGAGAGTATTCGCCGTCGTGTATGAGCTTGCCCGCGTATTATTGTGATTTATATATTTTTTTTCTTTTGTTCAGCGTGATAACTCTGACAGACATTATCAGAAAATATTTAAAGTCAATATTTAAAGTCGCTATGCCAAAAGAATAGCTGGCGCCCTTCCGAGTGATTATTATTTTTTTTTTTTGGTGGCTTCAATTCGAAGCTGAGTGCGGTCCGCCGACGCATTGGCGTAGGAGTTATTTTTGCGATTTGTTTTTTTTTTTTAATATTGTTTTTAATCGAGAATAAATAGCGTTTTATATTTTTTATGTTAACCCCGAGTTTGCGTTTCCCTTATTTTTCCCCCTGTTTAGAGTCGGCATGACAATATATATATATATATATATATTTATATATATTTTTTGAGTCAGTTCGTTCGTAAAACTCTCAAGCGAGAGACACGTGATATTATATTGTACGCTAATAAAGCTTATATATATATATATATATATATATATATATATATAATAGAAACGATGTAAGCTTTATTAGCGTACAATATAATATCACGTGTCTCTCGCTTGAGAGTTTTACGAACGAACTGACTACAACCAACGAAGATTGAGGTCTATAGAAGCACAAAGCCTATAGCCTGCTTGGTTCCAATAAAGTTGGGGTGCAAGGACAAGCTTTCACCCCAACGGTAAGATGTCGCTAGCGTCGAGTTTACATGTGTGCACTCACGTACGGAACTAACAAACGTGAGCGGCTGTAAACTGCGTTGGCTCCACCTACTAAGTCCGGGTGATGATGCTATTTCACTCACACTCGCAGCTGGGGTGATGGGTGCGCTCTCTCGCACAGGAGCGATACGGACGTAAAGTGGGGGTTTGGGTTTACATTGCTGATACCAACGAAGATAGAGCTATTCATTGCAAATAGTTTTGCATTTTAATGACCTGTACGTCGAGACAAACTTATTTTTTCAATTATTTCAATATATTTACGTAATCTAGGAGTTAATTAACCCAACCAAGCAAATCTAATGAAATCGAAATCCGAACGGGGACATGATTTTTATACTTAAAAAGATGACAAAAGTATATGTATCCAAGTTGCCGTAATGGGTACGGCGCTGCTTCTGTATGTGCTACGTCGATGGTTCAATCCCCGGCTTCGTTGTTTTTTTTTTTTGCAATTATGCAATTATATTCACAATAAATAAAGTATAAAAAATCTGCGAAAAAAGGTTTTATAAGAGAGAGAGCCACATGTTAATACGAACAGGTCGCGCGTTGGCCCCTGCTCGTACTGAGATGATATTGGACTCGATAGCGCTATCTTTCTCGCACTCGTGATTAGCTTGATGGCGCTATCTCTCTCGCATTCACGATCAGCTCGAGGATGCGATCTCTTCCGCTCTGAGGTGAGGGCTGATGAACGCCCAACTCTACAGTGGAGCATTCATCAGCTTTTCCCGCGTATATTCCTGTCGCATGCACGTGCGAGTATGTGTTTAAAGTCCTCAGACTCTTGTTTTGCCGGTCTGGAATAGACGTTTTCTCCGATACATCGGTAGAATTTTGTCAATAGAGACATCATTGCATGATTCGCGATATTAATAAGTTAAAAACGCACTTGATACTGTCTTAAGTCTTTCATTCTTTTCTTAATTGCACGCGCTGCGTCTTAGACTAGCCTCATTGCAAATAATGATAATATTAAATTTTAATAGTAATAAGACCAAAAAATTATTAAAAAATTGGTTAAAAAGAATTTATTCAACAAATTGACTGAAAACATTATTTTTTCACTTACGAAAGACATTCCCTGATTTTTCCGAATACATTGATTTTTTGAGAATTTTCTCTCAATTTTGAAATATCAGTTTTTACGTATTATAACAGACTGCATTTAAATAATTGCTTGTTCAGTAATCTTAAAAATTACAATGTGTAATATGAAATTTCTCTATAGAATCATATCCGAAATTTGCAACGTTGCATCAATTTTTCGATTTTTGAATATGGAAATTTAAAAATTGAGAAAAACATCTAATGTATTCAGAAAAATCAGGGAATCCATTTGGTGAGTAAAAAAATATTTGTTTCCGGCAAATATATTGAAATAATATTTTAAAACTAATTTGACGATGAAATTTTGGTATTATTATTTGAAGTTGAAGTCATCTGCAATACGGTTACTTTCCTCAAGATTTTTATCTTATTTCAAAGTACTCAAAAGAACTGAAAATAACAACCTAAATTGTAATCCCTGCAAGCTCACCATAATATTATTTTTCTATCTGAGCAATATCTGGCGGTCGTTGTTTAATGAAACAACAAAACATTCCACGCATTGTATTTTCTTCCTAGATACATTTTGTTTCTATAATGTTATAAAACGGAAATAACAATTCCATATTTCATACAAAAATGTCTATGTTCAATGTAAAAAGTGTATGAAAATTAGTAAATATGTGAAATCGTTGGCCGAAAGACAATCAGGACGAAAAAAAAAAATCCGTGTCTCGATCGCGCGCAGTCCGAGTCGTATATTGTCGCTCTACCAACTACGCTAGCGTAACTGATTGAATATTGAATGAGCATTGTAATATTTATGTTGTGTACCCCGCTTGGATTAGGTGTTCTTAGGTTTGTGTTTCAATAATTTACTACGGTTTACACGTACGTTGTTAATTCGAGTATAATACGCTATTTACACCGGGCATTACGCTCGATTTTAGTACATCGATGTTAGTAAAATTGGAATAAAGCTCGTCGTGTGGATGTAGTCATTGTTCGTAAAAATAAGTCCGCCGCCGCGCGTCGTCGAGCGGTGCAGAATGAGGGACGGTAGGGGAAGCCACAGAGAGGGAAGTCAGGGGAAGCTACGTGACCCCACCGTAGCCAGATGTCTGCGAACATCGAAGCTAGAAGGCGGAGCATATCGATCGGTCGACACTAGAGCCTCCTAGCGTATGTTTGACTCACTAAAAAATTGGAACCAAGCGGCTATAGGCTTTGTGCTTCTATAGACCTCAATCTTCATTGATAGAACTGAGCGCGGGTATTGAATACAAGCGCGAAATTTGAAAATTAAATAGCGTGCGTGCCGCTGTAGTACAGAATAATTATAAAAAATCCGAAAATAAAAATATAAAAAATTATCTTTTGTTTTTATGATTCTATGAAGTCATATAAGTGTGTGCTGCCGTCAGACACTCATCTTTCCACATAAAACGTTTTTTTTCTCATTGCCTTATGAAGAATCATGCGTGTCAGTGTGTGTCTCTTTACTTCCCTCACTATCCGTAATGCCGTAATTATTATATCGCAATTAAAAATTTACGCAGCGGTTAAATGTCTTGAGGTTATGTCACTTTTGCACTACAATAAGTCAGCCGGCAACGGGCTTGACTCGAGCCTACGTTACTGTTTACGGGCAACAAAAGGGCCCCAACGTTGCCACGGTTATTCGTCATTTTGAAAAATAAACGAAAACAAAACATCATTATAACTTTGCTACGTCTAATGCAAATCTTAATCATAATTATCGAGTAAAAAAAAATGATTGATGGATAGCCTATAGGGCACAAAAAAAATAGCTACAGCGCCCAATTTATAAGCATAAGAAAATCTCCCCCATTCTGATTCATCCCCACCCTACTTCTAAACAACCTTAATTTTAAATTCGACATTTTTTTATGCAATTTTTTTTCCAATTTGTTTTTTTTAATGCTAATTTGTTTAAATTGATTTTTTTGTACGATATTTTTTTAAATTTGAAATTCTTAAAGTCCAAGTCTGCAAGTAATATATTTATAGCTGGTAACCTATACCGCACTATATGTGGATCAAGAATTCACATCAAGTGTAATGAAAAATAAAAACTTACATGTTCTTGGCGACATGTGCTGTGAATAATTTTGATTTATTTGATAACTTTTTGTAGGGATAGTGAAATGGAATGAAAATGTATTGGAATGGACAAAACGTACTTGTCTCAAGTTTTTGTACACCATTTATGGTGTTTTTTGTGGATATATATATATATATATATATATATGTACTAGTCGTTTGACGTTTATAGGCTGACGTCGTCGAAAAGTGTGCGAAAATGGCGACTGTATGACGACGACGACAATCACCGCGAAGCGCTTGTGGCTTCATCGAAAAAAAATAATCGCAATATCATCGCTATGCGTATAGCTACAGCTTTCGTTTTATTCCAAATCGTAAGAGAAAAAAAAAATGCGCATACAAAATAATCTTTAAGGGGTTACACCACCCTGAGAGTGTAGAATAAGACTCGGTATTCGTGAATATTTTGTAGCTGAAGTAATGGATATTTTTTATTTCCATTTTCACACGCTTTCAGTAGATGTTTTCAGCTTCTGAAATGTATTTTTTTAATCTAAAAATATGTATAATTGACAGAGATACACGCTTCCGCGCGCACCAAGTTTCTTTTTCCACCCCTCATCTGCGAGAATCATAATGGCCTAACGGTTCATCTGAAATATAAAAGAATGAAAATATTTTGTTGAGTAAGGTTCAATACACGGCGCTCCATAGGATTATCTCAAAAAAAAAAAAATGGATTTTTGGTGTCACGCAGAAATTTATATTTGTTTTTCACATAAAATTTCTCCTTAAAAACATTGATTAAACAAAAACAGTTAACGTTAAAAAAAAAAACCTACGAGAGGATTGAGATAATCATGTTACAAATGTGTGGTATAAATTTAAAATCAATCGGAATAGCTGTTATTGAGTTATATTTCCCGCAAATTCAAAAAATGTCGTTTCGAGAAAAACGCGTTCAAAGTTTTGACGCGGCTTCAATAGTAAAAAACATTTCTGTGGCTTACCTTGTTTTATTATACTTAATCGACGATTCCTGCTCCATATTGGGGTCCTTCCTCAGCAAGTTGCAGGTCCTCGAGAGATAATCTCAATCTTCTCCAAGCTGTTCTGGCCTCTTTTGTATATTCTTCCGCGCGATCGATTTTTTTTAAATTTAAGGTTGGTGTAAAAATTAATATCTCCGTTAATATTGTAGGTACGGACTTCGCATTTACCTTAAAATTTTCTTCAAAGTTCAAACTATGAGAACAGAATTTAAAAAAAAAATCGATTTTTTGAAAATTCCAGGGTGGTGCAACCCCTTAAGACGCTACAATTAATTAAATATGAGCAAAATAAGTTTTTTTATATAGATATATTCCTGTGTATAAGCAAGTTGTTTCGGGTAAAAGAGTCTTGGAGCTCCTTGTTTCTTGTCGGTCGATCGATATCGTCAGTATAATAGGGAAATGTATTTGTCTCGAGGCGCTACCGCAACTCTTGATATTACAAATATCCCGAATTGTACCTTGGATGAGCTCTTCATAATGATAGAAGAATTTGTTTGTCGCGTGTATGGGTTCAAAGGGATAAATGATGCCAACGCAACACGAGGAGCTGCGTTTATCGAAAATTATCAAATCAATGACGACAATGATATGCTGAAATTTAAAAAATCCGAAAAGCGAATCCGAGCTACGCCAGCATTTATTGCGCACATCATACATTTTGGAGCCATGCTCATCTGCAAGTCCCTTCAGAATTATCTCCCACTGACTGGGGATGGGAAGAAAAGGAAGAGAAATACGTTTTTAATTGGTTCGAGGGAGATCAACCACCGTCATATGTAACTAGTATAACGGATAGCAACGAAAGTATTGCAGGTATGACATTTTTTTCGGTGACACTTTCTTTCAGTGTGTACATTAGTGTTGATCTAATTTTGATGATTGCTACATTAATTTACAGATAACCGTGAAGGAGAAGGACAAGCTGAAGATGATGAAGAGTGCAATATAACCACAGAGGACAGTTTTGATGACAATTCATTCAAAGACGACAATGATGATACCGATACAACGATTGACAATGAATAATTTTTTTTATGTTATATTATGTACTGTATAACTTTATATTCCTTCCATGCATATATTAAAAAAAAACAAAATCACATTTTATCGATTTTTTCCGTACGATATTGTTTTAGACGAATTATTCTTCCCCGGATTACCATTAAATTGTCACAATGCCGGTCGAATTTTGACAATATGATAGTTTTACTAATTACGTTTGCGAAAATTATCAGTCAGCTGGGTGCGGGCAGTGGGGAGGTCTGTTAGCTGGACCTTGAAAGATACCGTGCAGTGCTCGAATGTTTACCTTTACTGCGGGCTGACGGCCTTTTGTTTACAATATAATTAAAAAAATATATATTTTCAATCTTTCTATTTACAAGTTGAACAATTGTAAATAAATACTATGTACAATTGAAAATAATGAACAACACGATTTTTTACAGTATTACAGAAAAATCAAAATGCGAATTACGACTGGATCAAGACTCGAAAACACAAAATCTTTATTAAACGTCGAGACGAACGAGAGAGAAGATGCTGGTTCTCACTCGCACTCATTCAGCGCCGCCGGTAGCGCATGCGCGCAGCTATAGGGACGCTGCTGCGAGTGGAAGTAGTATAACGGACCTGCTATCTCACTCGGGGCGCCAGTGGTGCTCTGCACGTTTTTGTCATTTTTAGAGGTAGCGAAACTTGGAAATTATCTAGCAGATTATCAATAAATGATGAAAAAAACAGTTCAAATGCTTATTACGCGAATTTATACGAACTTCAACGTTTGTTTAAAACTTTTTCCCGATTTATCATTCGTTCACGTGATTTGTGCATTTCAACCCTTAAGGTTGTTTACAAGTAGGGTGGGGATGGATCAGAATGGGAGAGATTTTCCTATGCTTATACATTTTTTTTTTTTGGTGCCCTACAGGCTATCCATCGATAATTTTTTTTTACTCGGTAATTATGATTAAAATTTGCATTAGACGTAGCCTTTATCAAAGTTATAATGATATCTTATTTTCGTTCATTTTTAAATGGTTAAACATTTAAATAATTAAACATTTTAAAATCACGAATAACCGCGGCAACGTTGGGGCCCTTTTGTCGCCCGTAAACAGTAACTTAGGCTCGAGTCAAGCCCTAGTTGCTAGCTGATTTATTGTCGCAACGAAGATATACCTTTATCTTCGTTCATTGTAGTGGAGAAGTGCCTCAACACATAACCGCTGAGTAAATTTGTAATTACGATATAATAATTACGGCATTATGGATAGTGAGCGAAGTAAAGAGACAAATAGTGAAACGCATGATTCTTCGAAAAACAAATTGTTACGTGCGAACGTAACGCGAAAATATTTGATTGGTGAATTCCCGCTAATAAATTTGGGCGCCTCACCTTTGTCCCATACGGGCCTGTTTTCTTTCTCCGAGACGGGTGAGGCTCTTAATAAAATTACTTAACAATCGTTATTTTCTTTGCAACTCAAAATAATTTTAATTGTCTCTAAGACGTACGAGAATTAATAAGTGTGGAAAAAGATTAATTACAATATTCCAAATTACATCATATTTATAATATTACACGGATTTACCGCGGCAAGAATAATTGATGCCTAAAACTACAACTCACATACAACACTCGTACTCACCCTCTTAACCTTATTGCAAAGTCTACTCTGGATTTATCCGACGGATGCTCCCAGCTGCCGTCAGCGATGACAGTCAGACAAAAGGGAGCGGTGAACAGCACCAAGGGACACCACTGACTTCTCGTGACGCAATTGTTCGAATATATTTATATAGGGATCTCCCGAACTGATACCCACGGTGTGAACACTATACCCGAGTACACGCGGAACAGATTTACAACACTGTGCAAGGCGTTCGGCAACAAGAATCCGGAGCCCTAGATTCAACTAGTTATTATGTCAAACATTAGTACAAGACTAATTTCTTCCGCCACTTCGAGAAGAGACGAAAGTTTCGTCTCTCCAGCAGAGGGGAAATATCGCGTGATTTTTCCTGAGGGTTTTGTTACCTTTCGAAGTGCCAAAACCACTTAGGTTGCGTTTGCTCTTCTCCCGGCCCTGTCGCCGCTCATCGTGGACCGCCGTCGCCACGAGAAACTCGAGCGCCACAGCAGTCCACGAATCAGCACTCGGACTTTGAGTTCTTCGCGAATGTTCATGACAACTGGGAAGAAGATATCCGAGAAGACGATATGATATGTGTAGTATAATAATGACATATATTAATCTTGTAATAATAGTTAAGGCTAATTACGTTGGTAAGAACAATGGGAAATGCTTGAAATAATTGAATTTTGAATAATTCAAAATAGGGATATAACAAATTCATAAAAACAAAAAAAAAAAAAAAAATTGTTTTTGTGAATTTTTATAATTATTTTATACTACAGCGTCACGCACGCTATTAAATTTTCGAATTTCGCGCTTATATTCAATACTCACGCTCAGTCCTATGTACTCCCCTTCTTTCTACCGCGAAAGTCCGGCGTTGCCGTGGCTGTCAGACACTCACCCGCTCGGAGTGAATTTTAACGCGATTTTTAATAAATATGTTACAATATCTTCAAGAAAATTCTCCAAACGTTAATGATTTTGGTATTGATAGACGCGGAATATTTCAGAAAGTACTTGGTTAGTTTTTCAACAAAAGCTCAATGGCACCTTCAGATATATCGCGAGTTTACTGAGATCGAGCATGGCTCTGTCCATTAAAAGCTGTAGTTGGGCGCTCAAAAGTACGCAACTTTGCGATTTTTTTGCTCCATAAATAAGCTCCAAACTCACTTGAAATTTTACAGAGACATAGTTCAAATGTTCGACAACCCAGTGCGTAAATTTCAATTTTTTTTTCATAGGACGTGATTTACTTCTAAACAACCTTAATTGCACAATCCTCAACTCTACCAAACAATTCTGGATTAAATAAGCTATTATCAAACTAAATTCGAAAAAGCCAAAAATACTGAGGCTAGCTTCAGACTACACATTAACGTAGACTCGTCCTCTAGCCGATCGGAATGGTTTTTCCGATCTGACGGAAAAACTAAAGACTCCCTAACGATTGAATTAGGTGATTCGTCGCCCCCTAACGATTTCGAGTCAATTAAGACTTTATGAAATTGAATTGCTTGAAAATGAAAGCACGTTCGGTCAAGTTCACGTCCGCATTAAACTTTTCATTTTAAATATCGGTTGACTCCCATAAGTTTTATCTTGACTCCCAATTAAACGATTGCTTAACTTTGATTAAGCGCTTGTAGAACTAAATCGGTTCATAAATACAAATGCTATCGACGAAATAACATAACCGGATGCACTCCCATTGCCCAGCCGATAAGAGAGCTCTCGCGGCACTCTGCACAATCGCCGGGTACAATAATTGTTTTATCTCGTGCAATAAATGATCCGCATCTACCGATTCTAATTAGATAATTAATCATCGGCAAATAGGTATTATCTAATAGAGACGGGATACAATAAAATTAGCTGAGAAAGTAGAACATTTGTCCAGCTATATTACTTTCAGATAATACAAAGATATCATATTTTTTTGTATGCTTTCCATTATCGGAGGCCGATTATGGGGTATCATACATTTTAATTGCACCATCCTTCACTCTACCAAACAATTCTGTATTAATTAAGCTATTATCAACGAAGATTGTAGACCTCAATCTTCGTTGATATAACCTAAATCGAAGTCGCTATAGAACGGGAACTTCAAAAAGTTTGAAAAAAATAAAAATAAAAATAAA
The DNA here is from genome assembly GCA_963669185.1 of Dyspetes luteomarginatus. Lineage (NCBI taxonomy): Eukaryota > Metazoa > Arthropoda > Insecta > Hymenoptera > Ichneumonidae > Dyspetes > Dyspetes luteomarginatus. The sequence continues at coordinate 16,052,189 of OY769903.1, read as the reverse complement.
ACTCCCGTCTGCAAAGCGTTCAATTACCGAGAAATTAATGCAAAAATTGTACTGAATAACGGAAATTGAGTTTGCAAAAGAAGTTGGCAAAATAAAAAATTAAAAAATTAATTTCATAAATAAAAAAGGATGAAATAAACATCTACAATATTGACTGTCTATAATGTACCTGCTGTCAAATATCTTTTGTGAGAGGATCGCATCCTGCCGATTTCCATCCTAATTGAAGTTAAATAATTTTTTTGTCACATGACTGTAACACGTAATTAATCAACCGTTCTCTACAGTCGGGATGCGTCTTTCTTCTTCTCACAAGCATATACTTATACTTTGCCGTTATGCAATTATCGAATCTTACAAATAGAGAAAAAATCAAGGCAACGCATGGATCAAGATAAAAAGTGTAGGAAGTGTAGGGAAATTGTTCAGTCTATGATTTGTTAGTCGGGAGTTTTTTTTTCATATTTTTTTTATTTCATCCTTTTTAAAGGGTTTTTTTGTTATTTTATTGGGTTCAAACGGGGGTCAATACAACAACCCATTAGGAAATTTTACAATTACTTCAAATTTAATATTTTGTACCAATATTTTCTCTTGTTATATGTTTTTTCAATACATCTGAATTTTTTGAGAATTACCTCTCATCTTTGAAATTTGCATACTCAAAAGTCGAAAAATTGATAGAAAATCGAAAATTTCGGATGTTTCCATAGAGTTTCCATATTACACATGTTAAGTTTCAAGTTCATTGAACAACCAGTTTCATAAGTACAGTGTTTTGTTACCCTAGTCTTCGTGGGTAACAGCATGCTTGAATACTAAGTCTCCATGGGTAAAGAGAAAAACGAATATCATACATATATCCGTCGGTATGGATGACGGCGACTTTTATCGCTGATATCATTTTGAAGACAGAGTCACCACATCTATATACGGAACTGAACGGCATAACTTAAGGTCCGAAGTCAGCCATAGGTTACAAGTTGTGGTGGGTACTCTGTTCGATATCACACGTTGTTTTGATACAGGATCTTCTGTTAAAGAGAGCTTTATCTTAAAAGCCATTTATTCCTTTGGAATGACACTGTACTTCATCCATTTGTAAATAACAATGAGGGTCGCAATACAAAGAATCGGTGTGACAACTTTGGTTAAGTGATCATTAGCAGTTTTGCAGAACACTGGCAACAACGAAATATACCCCCACAACCTGACTGCGATGAAACGTATAACTCCCTTCTTTTTGCCCTGCGGGCAGTCGGGAGTAAAATGGTACCATTTAATAATAATGCCAGCTGTATTCTTTATAAGTTTGCTTCATAAATAACTGACATAAAGGTCATGTTTACGAATTTCTATTATTTGTGGGCAGACATACATGTTTCATTATTATAGTTAGTCGAAAAAAATGATAATTAGTATTAACAAACGAAGACATAGGTCTCTCTATCTTTGTTGGAGGTTACCGTGATGAGAGCAGTCATTTACATATATCGTTTGTTATTATAATTATTATCGTAATAATTAATTTCAACGTTTTCCGAGTGACAAGTATGTTTGTTAAAAGTTGAAACGACGTGATATATGAACATAATTTCAGTAATAAAAAAAATAAAAAAATTTAACTCCTGACTGCAACAGTTACACAAAAATTCGATCACACAGTAAGATTTAAAAAGGGTGAAATAATTTTCAGCATTGTAAGAATAACTGTAAATGTTAATTAATTATTATAAATATTGATCCATTATCTTTACTATACTCGGGAGACGCGTTTCGATCATACAAACGAAGCGGGAACGTCCCCCGACTGCATTAAAAATAATGGCTGAATTTTTATAATAATTAATTAACATTTATAGTTATTCTTACAATACGGAAAATTATTTCGCGCTTTCTAAATCTTATTGTGTGATTAAATTTTTGGTAACTGTTGCAGTCAGGAGTTTAAAAAAAATGTTTTTTTTTATTTCACTCTTTTTGAAGAGTAAAAAAAACTTTATTGGATTCAAGACGGACGTCACACTAATAACAAAATTAGAGGCCGATTTTTACCGATACGAATTATGCACCCATAAGTTATTTATAAACTGGATTGACACCACCTTATAAAGATTGTTAATGTTTGCAGATTGATAAAGTAGAAGGTATTTATTACGATATAAATGTTTAGTACAAAGTAAGATAAGATGGCAGCATAACAATAATATTGCGTTCACTGTTCAGCAGTGACTACTCCTCGACATACAGTACAGAACTAAAATGTGAACGGACACTGCATGAGAGCACGTCGGAGACGCGCATGCGCCGTACGATCTATTGCCAATAATACCAACGAAGATTGTAGGCCTCAATCTTCGTTGATAATACTAATACTGAGGTACGTTTATTGTAACGCTTCCCATGATGTTCACACATTCATTAGAGAAAGCTTCCTCCACGAGGAAGCCAGAACTAAGAAATCTAGTACCAACGAAGATAGAGGTTCTATCTTCGTTGCTATTACCCATTGAGCAGAATGTATGGGTGGACGAAAATCACGAAGTATCAACATGCAAATTTCGAATTTGCACGCTTTTTTAATTGAAGTCTAAGAAAAACTAGTTTCTAGCAGCTGATTGCTGTTAGAAACTCTTGTACTGCCGCATATGCGGATATTTTGCCAAAATATGATTTTTCGACGTTTGGGAATGTTTACGGTGCACTGCCATTAAAATATATTTTTAAAAAATTCCTAAAATTAAAGTTTTCTCTGTAAGGGAAAAAAAAATCAAAATATTCAATAAACAAACTACTTGTTCCATTTTACTGAACGGTAGTAATTTATATCATGATAAATATTGTATTTCGTTGGATAATTATAACCGCTACTGGGCTCTCTCAGAACGAAGGAAATTCCTGAAATTCCAGACGTTCACGGCATTGTATATTCTTCGTATCTGCTTCGAGCGCAATAGAACTCATACGAATAAATTGTAGCTACTGGTTAGCGACAAGGCGCTGAGTGTTTTTGCACACGGCAACGTATTACGTATATATAAGTTTACGAAAACTTGAGGCTCGAGATGTTCTCTGACTGGTATTTTTCTATCGTTCCGATGGTTCCGCGATGCCTTCAGGCACTGCAATAGCGTATCCAAAATATTTACTTAGACACCTAATCTATAGTATGGGAAAAGTATTTTTCGAAATTTGTAGTTTAAACTCATGCGTTATCTTTACACTACTGGACCAGAAATAATTAAAATCGTGTTAAGAGAATGAATATGGTTTTTTTCGATTAAAAAAATCTTGTTTTTTCGAAAACTTCAATGTACTTTGTAACTTATTTTTGTCAACTAAAAGACTGTGACCGTGAGTGAAAGAAATCACAAGAAATTTTCACATCAGAAATGTAAAAAGTGTGCTAAATCTCGTGGAAGTATTTCGATTGTCCGTGCGAACCGCTGGGATTCGATAATTATTCGATAATTCGTTGACCAAACAGTTCTATGCGTTTTATTTTTGCAATAAATTATAAGAGCTCGCAATTACGTGGATGGACAAGAGGCAAACGTTATTGAATAACTTCAATTGACGTAATGGCAATCAACAAAAACGGATTTTCAATTGCTGAAATAGTTACTTGAAATCCAAGAATTCACGAGTCATTTCATTCTATAACTGAAAAACTGGACAACAACGAGAATACACAATTATTGAGGCAAAAAAACATTCAAAAAATAAGAATTCACAATACATTTTATTCCAAGTGAACAAATCTTGAAAAACTGAGGACCGACGAAACACGAAACGTTTTTGATGAGGTAAACAAATTGTGCCGAAAAACAAAAATTGGCGATAATCATTTTCTCGCCAAGGAAAAAATAATCTGGAGAAGAAAGTGAATTAACAATGTTTTTTTTTTATCGAGGTGGCCAAATTGTGTAAAAAAAAACGAACGCACAATTACGATATCGTGGGTGCCAAATATGAACAAGTGTTTTTCACTACTTGTTTTCCGAGAAATGCAATGGCGAAAGTTTGAAGTCACTGCTGTTGTTACTATTAACTTTCGATATATTGAGAATTTTTGGTACTCATAGCTTCCGTCTCCCACTCACTCTTCTTTGCCCGGCACTCTCTCACTCGAACATTCTCGAGCCGGCATACAGTGATTGACGTAAACCCATCATCCGCACGCCACTAGTCTTAGCCTTGTAAATAACACTGCCTCGAACACTGATTTGCACAAACATAGATTTTTAGAAATTTCGTAACTAAATTTTCATTGTTTTTTAAGCTCTGTAACTCCAAGAATAATTGATATATCGAATTTTACTATTCTTAATTTTCTGTTTGTAATGGCCCGTAGATGACGAATCTATAGTTAAAACATGGTGCCTAAGATTTCGTACTCGGCCTAAAACGAGACCCCGTAACATATTCTTAGTTTTGTCTGCCCACGGGGCAAAAAAACGGGAATAATGCATTTCACTACAAGTCACGTGCCTTTCGCCTTTTCGTTTTTCACTATGTTTGGCGAAACTATATTACAAATGTCTTAACGGATGTTGACACGGTAACTCGTCCTAGTGCGACGCTCATTCGTATAGTATAGTATAGTATCGTATATGCATAGAAAAACGGATCCTAAAAAACGTAGTGAAAACTGTATTTGGATATGTTGATTTGAGGTGCTCTAAAACGGCATTGGGCGCATGTTGCGTATATGTGTATCTGATATAACGCATGCGTGACTGTTATTGCTGGTGCGCCATCTTTGACGTTTAATTCAAATAGTTCCTATTCATATCCCAAAGAATAAAGGAAAAAATATCCTTGAATAAATAAAAAATAAAGAAAACAATAAATTTTTATCTCCCGACTACCCGTATAGTTCGATCATTGAGAGTTTTCGACTCTATCGTGCTTCATATGATACAATTTGATTGTAACCAAATTTTTTACGCTACAATCAAATAGTACAATCAAAAAACTTTTAAAAATACGCACAAACAATTAAACACATTTGAAAACTCCCAGCTGTCCAATATTGAATCAGAAAATTGAATGACCAAATGCCAATCAAAAAGAGTGAAATTTGTAATTCATAGCATATAAAAAATAATGATCCATTAGTTATTATAATAATTTGTTCATAATTCTCACTATAATCGGGAGACTTGCCTGGAACATGAAAATATCCGTTTACATTCATTCGTCAAGACTTTTACACAAAGTAAATGGGAAATTGTACAAAAACATGCGAGTCCATGCAAAATTTGAGTAACGCAGTTGAAGTATTGGGCACCTGACTGGAAGCCGGTGGACGTCTTCCGACTGTAGTGAAAATTATGAATAAATTATTATCATAATTAATTGATCATTATTCTTATAGCATATCTGCTATGAATTATTTCACACATTTTGAATGGCATTTTGTGATTGAATATTGAACAGCCGGGAGTTTGTAATTTTTTTATATTTTTTCGGAAGTAGAAACTAGTAAAACAGATTCGAGATTTCACGATACATTTATATATTTGTAAGGTTAAAAAAAAAGTTCTAAGCGCTGAAGTATGAGAGGGGCGGTGGGTTGTGGTGATTCGGCTCGATAAGCTATACAGTTACGTATAAGCAACAGTCGACGGCATGGAGGCTGACAGTTCCCTGCCGGCACGCGACTCATGAACGTCAGGCATCCGCGACACATGCACACAGACACGAGAGATAGAAAACATTTTACGAGGACGCTTTAGCTTAGAATTTGGAGTGTCGTTTTTTGTCGGATGTACATGCGTCTTATACATGCACTTCTTGTGCATAATAAGCAGAATGTGAGTGTTCGAAAGTCAGTAACCATGGAGTCGGGTGTGAAAAATAACATAAACGTCATTTACTCATAAATTTTCTCATTTGTGTTGATTTGGAGATTGTATCTCTTATTTCGGCTAATCTGGTATCAATACAAATTCTATATTACAATGTTATTAGTATTATCAGTATTATCTGCATTGTGATATTATTTCTTTCTGTCGATTTTTGAAAATCGGCTCAAAAATTTGATATTACATTAACGATAAATGCCATCGTATACGATAATAATAATAATACTAACAACAATTATTATTATCTTTATCTTTCGTAATTTGTGCAGCAACATATTATTTACTAGAACGATGTTCGAATAAATATTTACCCAATCTTGTCAATCCATTATCGATGAATTCAATTACATAGATAGAAATTGGCGCTAATGACACTAGGGACCTGTGTCGTGTCAAAAAATTGCACGCGCTCAACATTGCAATCTCGTGAGGCTGAACAGTGAAGCGCGGAACAGCATCGATTTTCCAATACCCCCCACATAACAGTGGCACTGTCTTTTGACTCTCGTCCCGTCCGTTGTTTTTTTTCTACGTTCTCGACCATCATGCACTATGTACTTTGTCCCTCAGAAAAAAAATGATCAGTAGTAACTTTTGCCACATAAGACTCGAAATTCATATACGAAGATTCGTGCGGTGGCGGATCACGACCGCAAATTAGAGTTAACTTTTCGAACGATAAAATTTTTATCTCAGACATTTCGTGATACCAATTAAAATTCAAAGTTGATGTATTGATTTCAATGCGAGCAAGAGCGAATAAGAGAGAAAGGGCCTATCTGCAAAAAAAACGGCTGCATCACAGAAAGAAAAACGAATTTGTTTTATGAGATTACGATTTAATAGAATCGATCAAAATTTATTTCAATTGAATTACATTCATTTAAGTGACATGAAGTTTATTTTACTTGAAAGAATCATTAGTTCATCAATTGTTTAAGTTTATGAATATTTATTCATAAAATTAAACAATTGACACATAATACATTCGTATACATTTTTATTAGGGAAGAAATTGCTGAAGCTGCAATTTTTTTTAATCATAAAAAGTATTGATATTTAATCATTTCATTTTTCATTTTCATTTCATATTTAATCTTCATTTTACATTACAACGAAGCTTCGATATTAACTTCGATCTGTCCGTCTCCTTGAATCCATAATTACATATTGAACTTGGGTTTTAATCCAATCTAAGACGATTTAAAGATTGGTGGATGCCACGCAGTAATAACCATAGAAACCCGGATACTAGAACGTTGATGAATGCCCCATCTCTCTCTCTCTCTCTCCCTGTACTGATACTCGAAGCTTCGTAATCAAATACACATGAGAGCGTAAATTAACATTCAATTTCGAGAGAAATGGCAATATAGAGAGCCCACATCAGTTTGTTTACATACCCCCGAAAAATTCCGGATTAAAATGTCTTTTGCTCCCGAGAGAAAACGTTTCATGATATTGAACCGTTAGATATTTGTATGGGGAATTTAAGCTTTCAGTCTATTTTAGGGCAATAAAAAAATACTCCACACCAATTAGAATACTTTTCTAACCAGATCATTATACATAACCTCAAATGATGTTTAATTGAAAAGTTTGCCGATTATTCGAAAACCTTATTCACTGCTTTCACAATTCTCATCTTTAGGGGGACGAGAGAGGCTGTCTACGAAATTCGGTTTTATAAATAAAATGAAAACCCAAACGAGCCAGTCTTTCTGAACTTGAGATTTGTGGGTAAACATCTTTTCGCGTAATGAGTTTGCGCCTGATTGTTTTTGGGAATAAGATGTGAATATTGGGTTATTAATATTACTACATATTTTATTCCTAAAATGATTGTGAAATAAATACAATAGGTCCAACGTTTTCCTTGTACAGATGCACCGAACGCTCACTTATTTACTACTTGGTCTGATGAAAGATCCCAGTAAAATAACAACACTATGCCCCAACCTAATGACTCCACTGAAACTATAGAAAAGTATTATCCTGTGACTTATTCTTGACTTTAACAAAATTTTCTACGCTAGGTTCTTATCCACACTCATTCAATAACACATAGTCACTCAACGATATTTCTATCTACATTTATTTTCGTTTTTATTGGTGTATTTATTGGAGTGATAGAAGGGTTAGTAACTGCAATTGTCATTCTACGCTTGGTCAACGAATTCAGACGTCTGAATTCGTTGGCTTGGTCAACGAATTCGCATCTGAATTCTGAAGTCGTTGGCTCGGTGTGGACCTAACTCAACTGACGCCAACTCTAGACAGCGCGGCCATCTCTGTTGAGCTCTCACGGACACACACTACCGTTATTTACGCATTCCTCAGTTTGCACCGAATTACTCCCAGCCGAAACAGTACGGATAGGGTGCGCGATAAGATGTTTACACATAAAAAATGTGAAACATTTTAGAACTATTGGTAACTTCTACGGCGATTATTCAAAGCTTTTTTGATGATGACTACACCGATTTGTGACAAAAATCTGAAGATTTGGCTGCAGTATATTTTGTGCTGTCCTGCAATGTACTAAAAGGGGGGAGAATTGAAATGGTAACGGTTACCATTACGGTCCCACATATTCAGCTATCCAGCTGTATAGCGTCTGATGGTAGGCCGAATATTTATTTGATCGGCGGGTTATTCGATCACTACCCCAACACACTTTATCAATGCCACTTTTATCCTCCATTGACATAAATGATTTCAATATAACAGGAACTCTAAGACAAGCTGGTCTACTCTGACCCTCACCATCCGCGATTTTTTGTATCACTGAGTATGGTAGATATAAATTATACCACAAAACATCTGTTACCATCCATGATCCATGATCCAAAAAATGTAAAACTCGAAATTTTTTGGATCATGGGTTCGATTAGTACTCGACCTAAACGCACAAAAATCCATTTTTCTAATGAAAAATTCAACGATTGAACGAACTTACCTTAAGTGAAGTTCGATCGGGATTATATGAGCTGTCTCGTCCGAATAGGTCATACGTAACGTCGTTACTGTTAGAATATCCACAGTCCATTCAAAAAAGGGAAGCCAAGTGGCGCCCTCTCCTACTCTGCCTCAGGCTCCGTGTACCCGCATGCCACTCCTAGACGCCATTGATTTTAAAGAGTCCAGCCCCCAACAAGGGTATGGGTAAAAATTGTGGTATCAACTCCGCTTTTACTTATGGTCTCTCGGATCCATCGACTAATGGTCTCCGAGGAAGCTGTATGAAATGGTTTTTTTTACGCTAGAAACAGAAATTTGTCTTCTGCGCAACGGATACTCTATGTCCTCTCGATATAAGCTAACATCGTAGAAGCGATACATAGTCGTGGCTGTTCGTTGAAGAAGGGTACGATTAAGAGCGGTTGGTTACGATTACGCCCTAACGTTTTAAGACGATCCGTTATATATATCTGCACCACATTCTTCACGACCAAGATATTTTCAACTCGAATAAGAGAGAGAGTTTGGACCCGCTGCGCGGTTATCAACGTGAGAAGCGTTCCAAGCTTGAGAGTCAACTTTGATAACAGCATTTGTTTGTTTGTGCTGAACGTTTGCAAATAATTGAGAACACATTGAGGATCCCACGTAACTGTGTATTTTGGCCTTTGAGGCTTCTTATTGGCAACACCCGTAAAAAATCTTTTGATGCGCTCGTCTGTACCGAGTTGTGCCATTAATATGATCGACAACGCCGGGCGATGACAAGTCATTGTACTGTACGACTTAACCTTTTCAAATCGCATTGCCAAAAATGTAAGGACATGAGATACTGATGCTCGATTAGGCGAGATTTGTGAATTTCGACGAAATTCCCACTACAGTTTGTACGTCGTATCATATTATTTACGAGTGCATTCGGAAAAAGACGCGATGATTATTGGTTGTGCTGATTCTGAAACACCCTTGATCCGAAATGCTTCGCCGATAGCCTCGCTGCAACCAGTGTAAGCGTCTTCGACGGTGGATCCAGATAACATCGCTGCAAGGTCCAGATAACAATTCTCTGTGAGGTTGAAATGAAATCGGCTCAGATGCTAGTAATTTTTTAAATAACGGAAACCAACTTTGGGTTGGACAGTTTGGAACAACTACTGGACCTTCCGCTCTATCGTTTATGATTTTTCGTAATGTACGCAGTATGATCGAAAAGGGCGGTAAAGCATAAAAGGAATGATCAGACCACGAAGTGGTAAACGCGTCCACAGTTATTGATTCGGGGTCAATGTGCCATGGCACAAAGCGTGACACTTTCGCATTCCGACTGGATGCGAATGAATCAATATCGAACTTGCCAAATGCTTTTTCGATTCGTTCAAACGCCCAATCGACTAATTCCCATTCGATATCTTTGGGAAGGATTCGTGACTCGCGGTCAGCTTCTATGTATATTATCTTTTGACCTGATTTATGAAGCGAATAGCCAAAGATCTCGAAACTCACACCACTGTCAGATCTCTTTACTGAGGTTCGCAAGTTTGAGGAATTAGACACTACCAAATCTATTAATATATGCAGCCGCAGTTGTATTGTCGACTCTTAAGAGAATATCGCACGATCGTATATCTTTTGCAAAGTATTTGAGGCCATTATGAACCGCTTGGGGTTCGAGGAAATTTATATGTTCGTCTTGCTGCTCAGGCGTTCATCAGCCATATGCTTTGCGCCCGCTACAAAAACCGCCCAATCCTGTCGTGGATGCGTCAGTAAAAATTTCGAAACTATAGCACGATTCGCGTACAGGACACGAGGCGTTTTGTACTTTACTTATCCACCAATCGATGTCAGCCTTCACCTTCGAAGAGATGCTCATATTTTTCTCGTAATTATCGTCATTGTGAGCCAATGCCAAGAATTTTTCACGCTCTAGACATTTAAATAGACCTGACCATACTTGACAGCAGGACACGCGGCAACTAACTTTCCAACAACACAAGCAAATTCTCGTATCCTCCATTTTTCTTTTCGACGAAATTCTCTAGCCATCCCGAGGATTTTTTGTTTCTTTTTATTTGTTAGTCTTGAGCAAAGATCGATACTATCCAGAACGAAGTCTGAAAATTCGCATTGTCTGGACGGATTCATGTGACATTTTTCAAGATTGAGCACGAAGCCTAATGACTAACAATTCTTTAGCTTGTGCCGTAACATGTGAACATGCTTGACTTGACGTTTCTATGATGAGTAAGCCGTCTAAATACATTGCCAGTATCACTCCTTTATACCTCAAAACATGTAATACCGGTTTCAATAATTTCGTGAAAGCATATGGAGCGGCGCACCAACCGAATGGCATACAATTGCATTCGAAAAATGTTCCCTCAAAGGCGAATCGCAAGTACTTCCTATATTCTTTGGCTATAGAGATCAGAAAGTATGAATCTTTCACATCTATGGTCGCCATAAAACACCGACGGAAAAGCCATTTTCAGAGTACTTTCATGTTTTCCATTTTGAAATGTGGAGCCACTATAAACTCATTTAATTTCCGAAGATTCAGAATGAATCGTTTACTTCCATTGGGCTTATCCACCATGAAGTATGGCGACAGAATTGATTGGTAACGGGCTAACAAATCGAGATCGCACCGTTGCCAATAAATTCGCCGATGAAAACTTTTAAGTGAGGTTTTGTCATCTAGTGAAAAAACAGGCTCAGCTGGAATCTGATTTTGAGACACTCGTCATGTAAAGGGAATTTTATATCCTCGAACGGTCGGTAATATATCGTGATCTGATGTTATAGATAGCCATGCGTAGATAAACTTTTTAAGTCTTCTACCTAGCTTTTTTACCTCTAGCGTTTCCCTTGGCGAGTTCGCTCCAACTGTCTCGATCGGTGCCCTCCCTGGTGATAGTTGTTCTTGAATGTCTTCCGGGGAGGGCCCTTCCAGTTTCCTGATGTCGAGTATGTTTTTCCAGGTCTCTGACCAAATAGAGTCGGTGGCTTCGGTTCTAGTTGTTTCGAAAAGGGTTTGGCAAACGTCTTTTTCGATTTCTCTACCGTTTGGGCAGATTTCATTTTCTCGGAAAATTCCTTCCCAATAATAACGAGTCCACGGGACACTCTTCAGCAACAGTCTTGACTATCAGATTTAATCCTGGTAAAATAGCATATCGGCTGGCCATTGACATTTCGTGATGGAGATCAACCATAACTCTTCCAGCGTTGCCTATCGTGGAAACTAGAGGGAAAAACGTCACTTTATCTGCCTTGAGTTTCAAAATCTCCGTTAACGCTGAGCCTACAGCACTGACCGCTGCGCCAAGTTGGTTTTGGAAGAGCGACTGAAAATGATCCGACTTGGTGGCTCAAGGGTTCAGAACTGACTTTATCTCAGGATTCAATAGTGATGCCTTCATTAAGGTACAATTGCCGCTCGCTGGATATTTCGTGACCAGCTCTTTTCTTGCATCTTTCTCCAAACCCACCTAAAATAACTTATTCCATCTCTCCGCAATTTTCGGGAGAATATCTGGTCCAACTGAATCGTCTTTAGTTGGGTCGTCACCGAATAATTCGAGAGTTGAGGGGTCGATCTTTGTCGTAGACTCTGTTTTATCGTCTTTCGGTACGAAATTGCATCGTGCTGCCCTCTCTGCTCCGGATGGAGACTTACGAGACTTCAGTCGGTAACGTGAACGCTTGTCGCACTCGCTCGCATCAGAGTCATCTGTCGGTGACAGACTGAAATTGCGAATTTGACGTAGATTTCTATCTCGAGATCTCGACCGACTTTGAGACGAGTACGAGGAATATTGACTCTCGTGAGAAGAATCCAGGTGACTGTAACCCTTTCCTGTTGAGGGTCTCGAGTCACGATTATGCGTTCGACGTGTTGCGGAACGTCTTGCCTTGTCGCACTCATGAGAAGACGAATTGCGCTTGTAACGCTCGTGTTGAGGCATGTGCGAACGATGTCATGTCGAGGATCGTGGTCTGCGGAACGACCGCTTGTGTTGAACCTCTATTTTCTACAAAAGATCGCGAGAACTCTGACTGCGACTCCTCTTTCTTCTTCTGCAGCTCCGGTGTTCTCTCAAAGGGGATGGCATACTGATAATTAACCGAAAACACTTTGATTTACCGGAAAAAAACTACTAATCGCTTACGGACGTGTGAATTGATTCGCACAGAAAAACGTAATGGCGTGTAGGAGAGGCGTACGGGCACACGGGACCTGAGGCAGAGTAGGAGAGGGCGCCACTTGGCTTCCCGTTATTGAATGGACTGTGGATATTCTAGCAGTAACGACGTTACTACACGTATGATCTAGAGGACGAGACGGCGAAATATAATCCAAATCGATTGCCTTCGAGCTTTTCTCATGAATTATTTGTTAAAAAACAAAAATGTTGAGACCCTGACTGAGGTGAGCATGGAGGTGTTTTCCCTTTAGTATAAGAAATTACATAAAAATTTATATTTGATTCGATTTTTCTCATGTATTTTGAATTATTGAATTTCTTGTTTCGTCCACAGCTTTTAAAACGAACGCCACCACCTTCATACTGGTCTCAAAATGTCCTTTTAACACAGAATTTATGACAAGATTTAAAGCCAATCGATTCCGGCTTTTCATTTGAAAATTAGGTTTTTTCTGTTGTTGTAAAACCAGTAAATATCAAACTCGTGGTGAAAAAAATCTAAAAGATATAGTTGAGCTTGGCGCGGAATGCCTCATGAATAAATATTATTGTTTGACATTTATTCAAATGGAGGACACTGTTTTTTTTAAATAAAAATGGGATTGTAGAATTCGGGGTTTTTGCAGTTTTTGGGTATACAAAATATTTGATAAACGATCCCGTACGTATTGCAATAATTTTTTTTTAAGTATGTTCAATGGGTATAACAAAGCATCATTCAATTCCGTTGTTACATATTCCAAATCGTATTCTTGTCGAACTAGAATGATGGGGATCGAAGAAACGTTATCTCAAGACATTTAAAGTTGACGTCGAACAAGTTCAAAATTAATCTTGTGCTCCATAGTTACCGTGTGAGTGAGAAATCTTGGTAAAGAACCTCGTAGTCTATTAACACAAGCGCCTTATTTTCCGCATGAACTATAGCAGTGAAACGTGAACGTTTGATCATCGATCAGGAGTACACGAACCCGGTCGGCAAAACTTGTTGGCGAGACCTCCATGACGTCATGGAAACATATGCCCAGCGTAATCAGGGAAGTATTCCATTGCTAGATTATGTGACGTAGTAGAGCAAAAAGTAGAAAATATGCGGAAAGAAATAAAAAATGGTACTCTGGAAATACGCGGGTGATTATAACGCCTCTCAAGAGGATCCAGTCGATAACGCGTGAGAAATAAAACGAGGGAGAGTGAAGTGTGTTGTCTATGGCATGGCTGCACTGTCGTAGCCGTTCTCAGACTAATCGCGTATCGATAAGGATAGTCGGGCAAGCGTCATGACTTGCAACGTAGAAGTGAAGTGTACCTGTTACGTGTGCAGCGATGTAATCGCTTCCTACCCCCGCCACATAAACGTATATGCTGTTTCGCCATTAAAAAAACGGATTATTCGAGTGACGATTCAATAAAACAGCAAATGTACATAGAGATCCAGAAATTTTCAGATCCTTGGAATGTTAATAATTGTGTTGGAACGGATTTTGAGTGATACCGCGGATATTCGTAAATGTGGATCTGGTCACGATGGAGTGATGCCAAGATAGGCAGGAAGAAAAAGAAGAAAAAGACAAGATACGCGGTTGCTAAATACATCAACGATGAACGAGTATGCGATATTAGTGCCATCCGAGATGAACTCGAAAATCGCGCGAAGAGACTCTGGTACAATGAGAGTGTCCTTTCCCGTGACCTCGCTCAGGAGGCATAGCGGTTGCGTATCAACTCTCGCACGTGCAAAGCCACATCCTAGACTACTTTACGTGGCTGTACCGTAAGTTCCAATGAGCTGAGTGCGTATTGACAGTGTATGCTTATTTGATGCTTGCTCACTTCTTTTCAGTTCTTTCCTGATTCCCTCTATACTAACTTGGTGTATGTATTACTGCGCTTGTTATAACACATCTATAAACATCTTGAAACTTATCGTAGGTCTTGAGGTACAAAACTCTATGGCACAGCTAATAGCAATAATGAAAAACGATAATAAAACGAATGGGGAGCATTGGCCATTTCGGCAGTTCTCAGTGGTCTATATGAATCACAACTGGCTGGTTTAGCGATATGTATTCAATTAGATATCATGGCCATTTAAAATTGAGTGCCGATAAACCCGATGATCAGCATTTAAAAATAATGTCTATTACGTAATAGGTGGCGATTTATTGAGGTAGTCGTCTAGCTGGATCATTGTGGGATAGATACAGCAGGGCTTGCCGGGTGGATCGGTCGCGTACGAGAGAGAGAGATAGGGCTAAGGTCGACGACGCACTGGCGCCATGGAATGAAAACCGAATATTTTCTTTTTATCTCAAACGGAAATAGCAATTTCCGTTTTCCAATGTTCGATGACCCTGCCTCTTTTTTACACAATCATATTCACAATTCATTTCAAAATACGTATTGCCTCGTTGATTGCTGTAAAATAAGCTGTTGAGTAAAATGTTTGAAGCTGCGTCTAACCTCTATTTTCGTTAGCATTGATGGGTAATGAGTCATATTTGCAGTTTTTTTTGTCAGCCCTTCACGAGTTACAAGTGTATTGAAAAATCTGTCGACAAAGGATTAATACCATTAGAATAGAGTGCGCTGTTTACCCGGACAATAAATGTACTGATCGACTGAAGAGTTATAACCTGGGGGCTTATTACGGTTCTTAAGTGAGTTCACTCACGTTTCACGTTTTCATGTCACGTGTCTTTGGTCACCCAATCACGGAACTGTGGGATGAAAATGCGAAGTAACTAGGGAACTTCGCATTTTCAACCGGTATAGAATCTCACATGTTCACGACGCGCCATTTGTTTTGAACATTCTATAGCATATAGTATAGCATATATTCTTATTCTATAGCATATATATAATTCTAGCATATTCTATAGCATGTGTATATGCTCGCATTCTATTTAATAGTAAGGTTAGGTAAAAAAAAATGAGCGTGACAGAAAAACAAAAAAGTATTTTGCTCGACTATATGCGATGTAATCCAGATTTATTAAATTATCAATTTTTTTGTGACTGTAATTACACGCGCGAGCGTATTAAAGCAACCTAAGCAATACATTCCCGACTGTTTGGAGTCTTCGATTCACCTATTCACGTAAAATGGTCGTGCCCAGTCGACTCACGCAAGTGAGCTCGTATTTTCACGAGGTGAGATTGATCGTAATTGGGTGAGCTGCTCACATTTGTCATTTTCATCCAATCCGAGAACCGAAATAAGCCCTCTGGTAGAGTTGTAAAATGATATAATCGGTACAAGATGGGGCTGAAATTTGGTAATGTTTATGGAGAGCTGTATTCTGATAGAATTTTTATGTGGTAGCAACGAAGAAGACCTCAATCTTCGTTGCTGGTAGTGATTGGAGCACTTTTTTATTTGGCAGCGAGATTATTTGATAGATATTCTTTCCGAGACCTTTATTCAGGTTGTTGTTTGGTAGTGATAATTCTGTGCTTTTTAATTTGATCGGATTGTAATACGGTAGAGCTTCATTTTGACAGAGATGTTATCTCTCTTGCAGAGTTGTATTTTTGGTAGACTTGTAAATGGAAGAGTTGTAAATATGCCTGTACATTGAAAAGTGAATGTCGAAAGAACCGAATGTTGTGCATTTGCCTAAGGTTATTGTATAATAAGTTTCAACTGATAATGTTACTGCATTTTTTGAACGATGGCCAATTACAATTGAATTGTTACACGATCAAGTTCTTTTTTTTGTCCAATATTTTTTTATATGGAGACTCGGCAGAGTCCCAGGACAAGAATTTCACCCTTACCGATTGGCGGTAAGGGCTTAGACCTTGAGACTCAACAACGACTATCTTTTCTCCATATATGTATTTTTCTCGGGCAAAAACAATTCGCCGTGGTGGGGATAGCCCATATTTTCTTATGCAACGAATTGCAACAGATAAATTGACAATACAGATGAGGTGACCAACATTTTTTAGTTAATGAGCCATCGCTGTATCCTGTTGAAAAAGTCTGATACAAAACAATAATCGAAAAATTCTATCGGAAAACAATGTTGTTCTCACTGAATTCACATATAATTCCCGAGAGAGCGGAATTGTATGTGTAACCCTCGGACACACTTTTGTCGAAGAGGGGGAATATGGCTACCATAGCCATATTCATTATTAGCCGTTTTCTTTCGCATGTTTGCGTTTATGAAGAAAAGTGCTATTGAAGTGCATAGAAGTTTTTGTTCCTTAACGGTGTTGTAGATTCTTACATATTTTTGTGTGTATGGTGTTGCTGTGCGGTTTTTTGAAAAGAAATTTCATAGTGGAGTGGTGCAAGATTTGTTTCCGGTGCAACAAAGTTATTAACAAAGGTAAGCTGTACTACCATGTTTCGACGCTGTTTTGTCTAAATTATATAACCTAAAAACGAACTGACGCTTATCAAATTTGATATCAAAGTCTTTGATATAAAGTTGTAACCTTTATTTACGCTATGTACATTATATTTTTATGCATTTTTCAGATGCCAAGAAAATGCAAATGACGCTTTGTTGAAAATTCCTTCAGTGAAATTAATGCACAATGTGATGTGCGGATGCCACTTTGAGCCGAGATATATGCTTGTTAAGAAGCTCACAACAGGTGCAGTCCCCACTCTCCATTTTCCAGGCATGTATACAACCTCTTTATATTTGTAGGTGTACTATAAATACTTATGTAAATCGTTATTAATTCTTCATTATACATTTTGGAGCTTCTATCCATATATGACGGTATCTTGCAACATGGAATAAGGAGAATCAAGCACCTCCTTCATCTGAATTGTTAGTTCTAATAAACAAGCCTTTAGAAGGAATCATTGACATGCATTTTCGAGAAATGTACTGTACTCAGAATAAGGTTTATGAACTTTTCACTGGTAAGTTTTTTTATTACATTTATTTTGTACAAAATGTACCCAAACGTGCCTTTTGGGTATGGTAGAAAATTTTTGTTTCTCTTCCTTAGGTTTGATGTTTTTTTTATGATTACAGCTAACAATTCTCATAACGACTGCAGTGATCTCAACATGGAATCATTTAAACTTCGCTCTAACTTTATGGTGCCATCCAATGATAATTCTAATGGAGGGAAAGATTCCTCCTTCTGAGTTATATAATAGTTGTATGTATGACCTATATCTGATAAGCTATGATTTTCAAAATTTAATATATGAAATATATACGAATTTGCAAAACTATAAATAGTTGGTGATACCATAATAGGATCTTTTCTTCATGAAAATGACTTCGGAAATTTCGGAAAATAATACTAGTTTTCTGAAAGCCCACAAAAATATAATATTGAATAAAAAAAAATTCAAAAAAATTCCGGACTGCAACAGTTACAAAAAAATTCAATCACACTATAAGATTTAAAAAGAGTAAAATAATTTTCAGCATTATAAGCATAATTATAAATGTTTATTATTTATTATAAAAATTCATCCATTATTTTTAATTCACTTGGGTTCCCTTCCGATCACATAAACGAAGCAGGAACGTCTTCCGACTGTATTAAAAATAATGGATCAGTATTATGGTTAAACTATTTATGTCATACTCCCAATAACAGAAAATGTTTTTTTTTTAAATGATTTAATGAAGCGAGTTCGTTGCTGGCAATCACCTGGCACTTTTTGGTTATCGGGTATGTTTCATGACGACAATCGAACCGTCGATATTTTTGTTTATCAACAGCTGACTAAATTATTATTCATTACTATTATTATTTAGATTACACACTATTTTTTCCCTTCATCAGCTCGTCAAAAATATTATTTAATATTAATGCGCATCCAATGAGAAATCGTTATTCTATTCTATTCTGAAGTTCCCACTGGTTCCTTAGTTTTGCAGCTGCCTGTGCCGCTATTCGTCGTCCATATGAGCTCCGTATCGGCGGCCATCTCTCAAATTTAGCGATATGTTTAAGCGAGAATTTTACCAGAATTATTCAAAGTTTATTATCTCTCTGAGTTCGAATGCAATCTTAGTAAATATTGCCTTAAACATAGTCCATCAGTCACAGATGTAGTGTGCACAAATTTGTTAAGACATTTTGAGCCGATTAGACAATATGCGATGACAATGAAGACACGAAAAGTCACGGGACCTCAGTGAAACGCATAACTCCCTTCTTCTGCCCGGTGGGCAGTCGGGAGTTAAAAATGACAAAGTGGGCCTATGCGCCCAATGTATACAATGTATGGGTCAATCGTTTTTCGTTCTCATATGATATTTAAGACCTATCGATTTGCCGATATCTTAATATGAAAAAACAAAACAACCAAAAAAATGTGGAAACCTTCAATTTTAAGGAAAAAGTGTCCTTCCAGAATCTGTGGCGATGTCAAACAGTGTAAAAAAAAATTTCTTTGAGGTAACTTCTCAATGAACAATTAGAATTATGAAAATTGAAGTGATAATAGATTACGTATGAAAAAAGTAGTAGCAACTTTGAAAAATTTATGAAGTAATCTTTACAAATGTAATACAGATGAATAGACAATAGAAAAAAGCGTTGGATGCGGACATTACTTGGGGTGGTGGCCGGTTATAGTCCAGTCAAAATGTTCCTGAAATCGACGTTCCGAGCCAGAGAGCTGAATTTTTGGGGAAAGCTGTGTTCGACGGTCACAAAACATGCTGCAAAGTCGTAGGGCTGCAACCCTCGGGGGTCCGACGGAAAAAAATGGAAAAGAGTGAAAAAACATATTTTTGGCCTATAACTTGAAAACCGAAGGAAATATTGAAAAAAGTTTCCTACCAAGCCTAGAGCGTCAAATTTTACACAAAAAATGTCTCCACCCTTTTTCCGTATTTCCAATAAATTGTCCATGAAAAGCGTGCGAAATATGAAGGTTGGCGGCGACCTTCAAAAAATCGTAGAAAATCCAAAAGGTGACATTTTTTCAATTTTTTTTTTGTTTCAACCATTTCCTTTTTTGTTATAACAATTTTAATTATTAAATCAACAATTACCCCATTTCATGGGGTGCTAAATTTTTTATTTTACCCTCAACTTATTTTGTGATTAATTTCCTACGAAAAAGTCCCCTATGACATTTTCCTACCTGCCCTCCTGTATGAGCTAGGAACACCTGCCTGTTTGAATAAGTTTGTAGATTCTACGCCGCTGGCTTAGAGAGAGACCATGGTATGTTCGGTCGCGCCGTTCCCACTCATTGCGGCGTTCAACGTGCTTCTGCGCATGCGTCACTACCTTTAACGCACACTTGAGTGCATTCGGCCGAAACTATGTATTTGAAAAATGTAGATTAATTCTTCGGGTGATAAAAATCATTTAGCCCAAATAAAATGAGGTGAAAATCGTTTTAAATATTGGAAATGAATTGATATTTTACAGAAATACCTTTCCGACGTTTTGCATATTTTGTAGAATAAAATGAAACAAATACGAGAAATTATAGTATAATTCTTTTCGTAGAATACAAAATTCTCTAAAGCAACTGCATCACAGCATCAGTCTATTGATATCATCGAGCATTTCTTCCTGGATTTTTTTTTTCGTTCATTAAAAAACCGTGAGAGCAGGAAGATTTCCGATTTTCATCATACTGGATGGGTACACAGTAGAAAAATAGATTTCTGAAAAATTATAAATCTCAATAATTTCAGTCGATGAACACTTAAACAATTACAAAAAATTCTTTTTATGAATGTACATTTTTACAGTATTCCCGTACAGTAGATTGGAGTTTACAATCTTTTCGTCAAATACACATTAAATATATTTTCTTATGAAATACGACATGGTTTCACATTGAATAAAAAAATATTTGTCATAATACGTAATATCAACGAAGATTGAGGTCTATAGAAGCACAAAGCCTATAGCTCGCTTGGTTCCAATTTTTTAGTGAGTCAAACATACGCTAGGAGGCTCTAGTGTCGACCGATCGATATGCTCCGCCTTCTAGCTTCGATGCTTGCAGCCATCTGGCTACGGTGGGGTCACGTTGCTTCCCCTGACTTCCCTCTCTGTGGCTTCCCCTACCGGCCCTCATTCTGCACCACTCGACGACGCGCGGCGGCGGACTTATGTTTACGAACAATGACTACATCCACACGACGAGCTTTATTCCGATTTTACTAACATCAATGTACTAAAATCGAGCGTAATGCGCGGTGTAAATAGCGTATTATACTCGAATTAACAACGTACGTGTAAACCGGAGTAAATTATTGAAACCCAAGCCTAAGAACACCTAATCCAAGTGGGGTACACAACATAAATATTACAATGCTCGTTTAGCATACAATCAGTTACGCTAGCGTAGTTGGTAGAGCGACAAGATACGAGTCGGATTGCGCGCGATCGAGACACGGATTCTTTTTTTTTTTTTTTTTTGTCCTGATTGTCTTTTGGCCAACGATTTCACATATTCACTAATTTTCATACAGTTTTTACATTGAACATAGACATTTTTGTATGAAATATGGAATTGTTATTTCCGTTTTATAACATTATAGAAACAAAATGTATCTAGGAAGAGAATACAATGCGTGGAATGTTTTGTTGTTTCATTAAACAACGACCGCCAGATATTGCTCAGATAGAAAAATAATATTATGGTGAGCTTGCAGGGATTACAATTTAGGTTCTTATTTTCAGTTCTTTTGAGTACTTTGAAATAAGATAAAAATCTTGAGGAAAGTAACCGTATTGAAGATGACTTCAATTTTAAATAATAATACCAAAATTTTATCGTCAAATTAGTTTTAAAAAACTATTTCAATATATTTGCCGGAAACAAATATTTTTTTACTCACCACATGGATTCCCTGATTTTTCTGAATACATTAGACGTTTTTCTCAATTTTGAAATTTTCATATTCAAAAATCGAAAAATTGATGCAACGCTGCAAATTTCGGATATGATACCATAGAGAAATTTCATATTACACATTGTAATTTTCAAGATCACTGAACAAGCAGTTATTCAAATGCAGTCTGTTATAATACGCAAAAACTGATATTTCGAAATTGAGAGAAAATTCTTAAAAAATCAATGTATTCGGAAAAATCAGGGAATGTCTTTCGTAAGTGAAAAAATAATGTTTCCGGTCAATTTGTTGAATAAATTCTTTTTAACCAATTTTTTAATAACTTTTTGGTCTTATTACTATTAAAAATTAATGTTATCATTATTTGCAATGAGGCTAGTCTTTTTCTGATTTTTATCGTGTCGCGAAGTGTTCAAATTTTGGTTAAATCAAACTTTCATTCGGGAACGTATAAGTAATACAAGAAACCGCAGTAATACCCACTCTTAGCTAATCTTAGTTTACAACAGTTAGGCGAAATAATATGCAAGACAACGGTGTGCAACCATGCGAAAAATAAAGTATAATTCCAAAATATATATATTGCATATCAGAAAAGCGCATGACTAAATAACTAGAACAAAATACCCACTTTAGATACGAGGTGATATAATAAATGTATGTTTTATTTGTAGCATGTTTTTGGAGTATACTTCATTTGCAAGAGCCATACGAATCTAATTATTAAACCGTTTATAGTCCTCAGTTGAATCTCATGATTCAACTTTTCATTCCAAAAGGCCGCTAATGTAAAATGTAAACTAAGATTGCTCGATGAAAACCACGCGAAGGTGGTGGGTCTCTTCCATCGGGAGTGGGGACAATGTCAAAATCACGAAATATGGTTTTTGAAAGTATTAAAACAATTTTCAATGCAAATTCGTTATCACTTACATTGACAATTCACAAGGTAAAACAAACGAAATTGTGACATTGACCCCGGGAATAGAGAAGGACAGAGAATGGATACAAGAATAGGAAGGTTGGGAATGTATGTGATGGAGTGTGCGAGAGTATAGTGCTAAACAATGAAATAATGACGGTGGTAACGCATTTTTCAAAGAAAAATGTCCTTATTAAAAACCACGTTTTTATAACTGGGATAATAGAAAATGTTACTCGGAACGGAGATATCTATTTCACCTCCAAAGTTTTTCAATTCGTACTCTAATTCATGCATTTTGCGCGGGTGCGAATTAAACCCTCTCACTAACTGTAGACAATTTTAAATAGTGGGAGGTATTTAAAGACATTTATCTTTCCCAATCCGAAGCCGGGAATTTAAGTGAGAAGAATGTTTTACGATAGGAAGAAAATAGAAATTAAAATCTGCCAACGCATAGTCGCAATCGAGAATTAGTTAACCCGATGCTGAAGTACAAATTATGTATACCCTTCACCACCCCCTGAATCGAACGGTAAAGAAATACAAGAAATTGAGACGTGTCAATTGCACGTCATTAACCTACTGATGAGTTAATTTCATCAACTTTGCGTTCGGCTTATTCCCTGCTGTACGCGCGTATCTCTTTGTGGCTGCCTGATCTCGAAGGTCACGGGAGATCCACTTCAAATGGTGGAAAATGTTAACGCGTTCAAAAAGTTGGGTAATATAATTTCTATGTTCCTGGCAGGGTCCATCGAGAAACCAAAAGTCGGCATGGGATGTTGAAAAGGCGTTGTGAATAGAGGTCTCGAGATTTTTCTTCAAAGAAGTTCTGTGCAACTGAAACGAAAAATTTGAAGTAAACACATTATACATAGTCGTTACGACATTGTTGAATTCGTCTGAGGGACCCTTCAAATTTCCAAGCTCGTGATTTTCTTTACAGTTATAGGCCTTCCAAAATATCAATAGCTCGTTTGATTGCTCATAATCTTGATTATCTTTTGTTAAAATGACTTGACAATTAGAACAATTGAACTTTTTAACGCATTTGTTGATGAGATATCCAGCAACATACTTCATAGCGCATTTTTCGAGAGTAGCAGTACTTTCCAAACTTGCATTATCTGGTACATCGTCATCGTCAGGAACGCTGTTATCAACCACGTAGCGAACGGTTGGTTCTTGATCAACCCATGCATCGATCTTTTCCCTCGTTTTCGTGATTTTATCCGTGATCGGATCTTCAGTTGACCGGTCGTCCTGACAATTCGTCCCCACGGAGGGTTTTATCAAGTTCGCGACCATAGCATACTGCAGATTTTTACGAAAAGTCATTGCAGACGGATTTTTGTTGTCACCTCCGCGATTTCTTAGGACCGCGAACAGATTTTCAATAGGATCCTGATTGACTCTCGAAGTCATGAGATACAGTGATCCCGACTCTTGCATGTTTTCCCAGAGTTGCAGCACGCTATTGATCGACAACACGATACCTCCGAAACATGGAGGTTTTTTGCCATGAACGTCGGTCCACTTCGCAATCCACAGTAAACTTCTAACGTTTTTTGCACCTGTGGTTCCTGAGATGACATCGCACGTTTCAGGGGATTTGGATTTATACGTCCTTGACTGTTCATGATATCAAAGACGTCGTTGAATCTCTTGCAAAAGTTTGAGGTGGGCGAGCAAGCGGGATGTTTCAATTCGCCGGTTAGCAATCCCGTACGTAACGCAGCAGACACAGATGCGCTGAAGACTTGTGTCGCGAAACTTACGTTCATTCGTTGAAACGCATTTGGATTACTATGGCGTTCAGTCAGCTTGGGTACAGATCTACACCAGTTCTTTTCCTCGACGTCTCGCAATTCACGAATAGATCCCCACGAAACCGTGGCTCCATCGATCAAGAAATATTTGATGAGCAAATTGTTGCGTACGCTCTTGATGAGGTGAGGAAAGTCATGCATGAAGAAAATTTTTCGGGAATCTCGCTCAATAAAGGGTTTCTCGGCAGTCACACCAAGTTCAGTGAACGCCGACCGATTAGCAGAACCCTGGTCGCACACGGCTGCTTTTACGTCTAACCCGATTGACTGAAGTTTGTCTATCACGCCTAAAATCAGTTTTTGTAAATTGTTGCTGTGCACGTTTCCATGTGCGACGACATAAGATAGCGGTTACTTTTACGAGTACTTTAAGCCTCTCACCATGAATACAAGCGCGGAATTAGCAGTGCCATTAGTCCGGCCAAGTTCGCCAAGGTCTTCGAAACCCTCGACAAGATCGTCTTTAGAATTGTACTCGAGCAGCTGTTTAATGCTCATTTCGTCCCACATAAGAACACACTGTCGTTCGTCGTCTGTCATCATCTGTACTTTTGTCAGCAATCTAATAAATATCCCGCAAGTTATGCCAGGAGCTAAGTCGAGGTTATTTACCCACGCCCTTATTGACGAAATACACGGCAATGCAAAACGCAGTTCCCCTCGAAGATACATGTATGCTTTGGGCGCTATGTAAAACAAGACTAATGAAAATTGTTGCTCTTTGTCAGACCAGGTTATTTGCTTTCGATGGACGAGCTGCATTTGGAAAAAGGCTTGCTGATTTTCGTTCAATGATAGGAGAGATTTTCCAACAGTTCGTGGTCCGATGTTTGCTTCGCTGCATTTTCAAGTGCCCGGACTCTTCGTTTATACTTTTTTATTTTGTGGCGAAGTGACTTTATTAAGCGGGCTTGTTTAATTGTAGTGCCTGTGACCGTTTTAAAACCCTTTATTGGCGAGGCGCGAATTTTTGGATTTTCAAGATTATCAATTTTCAAACAGGTAGAATCGATGACGATTTCTGGGTCAAAATTGGTTGAATATACATTTTTCCAACAATTTTTTTTTAACTTTTTTAAAACTTTTTTTTCCAAATTCCTAAAACTTTTCTTTTTTAATTTTTTTTAAATTTGTTCAAAATTTTTAAAACTTTTTTTCAACATTTTTTTCCGCTTATTAATATTGTTTTTTGATTAGTTCTATAGTTTGGTACCCTGCCCCACTCTATATAATGCACCGAGGATAAACGGTGTAAGGACTTTATTCTTCAAAGTATCAAACTATCAAAAACGAGATTTTCATTGGCTGGAAATTTTTGTTTGTAAACAATGTTGAAACAATCCGGCATGAGATAATTGAAAACGGAAGAACAAATCCCTTACATACTTTTCTTTTAGTGGAATATGTAAGACGGGACAGCGTGCCAAAGTGTATTTTTGCAGATGCAGAAATTTTCAAGGTCATGACTTTTAAAGGTCTTTCAGGCGATTAACGTCGCTACCGGTAAAGTTCTCATTTGAAAAATAATTCAATTTGAAAAATGACCCTAAGCCGAGAATTGTGCGCAGTGCCGAGAGTATTTGACAATTTGACAGGACGCATTTATTATGTTTAAATAGACTTTGATCAAGTTGCACGCCATTTTTTTGACCTTACAATATTTATCAGAGCAATTGCATTATCTCCAATTTATAATGGACGAATTTAATTGAAATAAATTTTATTGAGCGGACGCAATTAATTTCGGTAGAATCAACGCAATGTACAACGAGAATAAATGAATTTTGTTCGTGCCTTAATAATAATCAGTAATAATCTGAATATTTATTTTAGGAATCTTTATATTTTGCCATTAAAATGAATTAATAGGTGCGTTAACATAAAAAGCGGTGATCACAACGGATTTCCCTAGAATCGGTAAAAATGAATACAATGTTGCTCGAGAAAAGAGGGATTTGATGGACGAACACTGGAATCACACTAAATATGGTATGATTCATTACGGTGTCCCATTGTGCCACCGGGTATAAATTAATGGGAATTTTTTTCTTAAATTTCGGCCGGAAGGAAAAAAGTACATAGAAAAGCACAGAATTAACAAAATGCTGCATATGAATAATAAAAACTTACGTGGCTTCATCCTTTGGGAATCGATGAAAAGTGACATTGTCTCTACTTTTCATGCTCCCACAATCTCCGTAAACACACACAGTAGACAAAGGCATTGCAATAAGGTAAATAATTTATCATGCAACGGAAAAAAGCCTGAATGACTGAAAAAAATTACTCGATGGCTTAGGTTTGCCTAAGCCATCGAGTAATTTTATGTAATGAGAAAATATTATAAAATAAAGACTCAGCGCGTGCAATTGAGAAAAGAATGAAAGACTTAAGACAGTATCAAGTGCGTTTGTAACTTATTAATATCGTGAACCATGCAATGATTTTGTTTTGTCCACGCCTTCACCACGTGGGCAAATTCTGATTAATAGTTTTTTTATTGGGACTAAACGTACACGAGATCCTCGTGTGCGAAGGGAATGAATTTTCGGATCGTTCGGAAAATGAATCGTGCACGTGTTAATTGTGTGAAAATGTTTTAATGCTTTTATTACCACTTGTTGTTTATCCCGGTTCACTTGGATCGACGCTCGGTACCTGAATAATACACAATTTGATAACGCGACAGTTCAAATGATTTCTCTTAATCGTACAGTCAATATTCAGAGAAATAATCTTCGATGAGAGCAAGTTGATTATACGAGCCGTCGTTGTAAGCGCGTGTGTCTACTTCGACGGTTTCGGAGAGAATCCCCTCAAAAACGCCAGAGTATAGGTGCCGAACGTGGTATATCGCCGGCGCTACGGGGTTTACAAGTATAATTGCCATATTTCGTAGAAACTCTCAACTCCATATGCGACAGCTAGACGCCACGGAGATGCCTGAGGCGTGAACAGATTTCTTTATTGACAAAATTCTACCGATGTATCGGACAAAACGTCAATACCAGACCGGCAAAACAAGAGACTGAGGACTTTAAACATATACTCGCGCGCGCATGCGATAGGAATACACGCGGGAAAAGCTGATGAATGCCCCACTTTAGAGTGGGGAGTTCATCAGCCCCTGCTCTCAGAGCGAGAGGGATCGCATCATCGAGCCAATCGTGAATGCGTGAGAGCGCCGTCAAGCTAATCGCGATTGCGATAGATAGCGATAGTCCAATATCATCATTACATCTCAGTACGAGCAGGGGCAAACGCGTGACCTGCTCGTATTAACATGCTGCTCTCTCTCTCTTGTAAAAACTTTTTTCGCGGATTTTTTATATTTTATTTATTGTGTATATCGCAAATTGCATAATTGCAAAAAAAAAAAAAGAATGAAGCCGGGGATTGAACAACCGACCTAGCACATACAGAAGCAGCGCCGTACCAATTACCCCAACTTGGATACGTATAATTTTATTATCTTTTTAAGTATGAAAATTGTGTCCCCGCTCGGATTTCGATTTCATTAGATTTGCTTGGTTGGGTTAATTAATTCATAGTTTACGTAAATATAAAGAAATAATTGAAAAAATAAGTTAGTCTCGACGTAGAGATCATTAAAATGCAAAAGTATTTGCAATGAATAGCTCTATCTTCGTCGGTATCAGCAATGTAAACCCAAACCCTCACTCTACGTACGTATCCCTCCTGTGCGAGAGAGCGCACCTATCACCCGAGCTGCGAGTGCGAGTGAAATAGCATCATCACCCCGACTCCGTAGGTGGAGCCAACGCAGTTATGCAGCCGCTCACGTGTGTTAGTTCTGTACGTGAGTGCACACATGTAAACTCGACGCTAGCGACATCTTACCGTTGGGGTGATAGCTTGTCCTAGCACCCCAACTTTTTTGGAACCAAGCAGGCTATAGGATTTGTGCTTCTATAGACCTCAATCTTCGTTGATATTACCAACGTAGATTAAAAATACGTTACGCGCAACGTAGATTAAAGAGCGTAACGTTACGCGCAACGTAGATTAAAGAGCGTAACGTTACGCGCAACGTAGATTAAAGAGCGTAACGTTACGTTACGTTACGCTCCACATTACCCCACGCTCCCAAGCGCGTCCGATACGCGCGACTGTGGCGCCATCGTACCTCAGTGGCGTGAACCAACATTCTCATTTCTTCGCGAAATACGCCGAAACAGACGGACAGAGAGAGAGAGAATTGTCCAAGCTGAATAAAGAGCTCATACTTAGGTTTCTTTTTATTTTTGACGTTTTGACATTTTTTACATTTTTTGTCTATAGGCCCGACTATAAAAACTCGACCGTCACGCTCCACATTGCCCCACGCACCCTGTTTCGTACACGTTCTATCGCGTTCTGTCGCTAACAACGACAGGCCTTTAAGGGGCTACTTCTGTAAGTAGCCCCTTAAAGGCCTGTCTGTAATCTCTGTATTATGTCTGTGTAATGTCTGAAATAATCTGTATTATTTCATTGTCACACTCACCTACACCGTATCCTTCACGGAAAACGTAACAAACAAAAAATGTCTTCACAGTTAAGCTAACAGCTATAGTGTTTTTTTAATTATTTCTTTATATTTACGCAAACTAGGAGTTAATTAACCCAACCAAGCAAATTTAATGAAATCGAAATCCGAGCGGGGGCACGATTTTTATCCTTAAAAAGATAATAAAAGTATATGTTGGGGTAATGAGTTCGGCGCTGCTTATGTATGTGCTACGTCGGTAGTTCAATCCCCGGCTTCATTGTTATTATTTTTTGGCAATTATGCAATTTGCGATATACACAATAAATAAAATATAAAAAATCAGCGAAAAAAGTTTTATAAGTTTTTATAAGAGAGAGAGCAACATGTTAATACGAGCAGGTCCCGCGTTAGCCCCTGCTCGCACTGAGATGTAATGATGATATTGGACTCGATAACGCTATCTCCGATTAGCTTGATGGCGCTATCTCTCGCGCATTCACGATTAGCTCGATGATGCGATCTCTCTCGCTCTGAGAGTAGGGGCTGATTAACTCCCCACTCTAAAGTGGGGCATTCATCAGCTTTTCCCGCGTATATTCCTGTCGCATGCACGTCGAGTATGTGTTTACAGTCCTCAGACTCTTGTTTTGCCGGTCTGGAATTGACGTTTTGTCCGATTCATCGGTAGAATTTTGCCAATAAAGATATCATTGCATGATTCGCGATATTAATAAGTTACAAACGCACTTGATACTGTCTTAAGTCTTTCATTCATTTCGTAATTGCACGCGTTGTGTCTTAGACTGGCCTCATTGCAAATCATGATAATATTTATTTTTAATAGTGATAAGACCAAAAAAATTAAAAAGAATTTATTCAACAAATCACCGAAAACTTTATTTTTTCACTTACGAAAGACATTCCCTGATTTTTCCGAATACATTGATTTTTTGAGAATTTTCTCTCAATTTCGAAATATCAGTGTTTGCGTATTATAACAGACTGCATTTAAATAATTGCATGTTCAGTGATCTTCAAAATTAAAATGGGTAATATGAAATTTCTCTATGGAATCATATCCGAAATTTGCAACGCTGCATCAATTTTTCGATTTTTGAATACGAAAATTTCCAAATAGAGAAAAACATCTAATGTATTCAGAAAAATCAGGAAATCCATTTGGTGAGTAAAAAAATATTCGTTTCCGGCAAATATATTGAAATAATTTTTTAAAACTAATTTGACGATAAAATTTGTGTATTATTATCTGAAGTTGAAGTCATCTTCAATACGGTTACTTTCCTCAAGATTTTTATCTTATTTCAAAGTACTCAAAAGAACTGAAATTAACAACCTAAATTATAATCCCTGCAAGCTCACCATAACATTATTTTTCTATCTGAGCAATATCTGGCGGTCGTTGTTTAATGAAACAACAAAACATTCCACGCATTGTATTTTTTTCCTAGTTACATTTGTTTCTATAATGTTATAAAACTGAAATAAAAATTCCATATTTCACACAAAAATGTCTATGTTCAATGTAAAAAGTGTATGAAAATTAGTGAATATGTGAAATCGTTGGTTGAAAGAGAATCAGGACGAAAAAAAAAAAAAATCCGTGTCTCGATCGCGCGCATTCCGACTCGTATCTGTCGCTCTACCAACTACGCTAGCGTGAATGATTGGATATTTAGTGAACATTGTTATATTTATGTTGTGTACGCGCTTGGATTAGGTGGTCTTAGGTTTGGGTTTGGGTTTCAATAATTTATTTTGGTATACACGTACGTCGTTAATTCGAGTGTAATACGCTGTTTATACCGCGCATTATACTCGATATTACTACGTCGATGTTAGTAAGACCGGATTAAAGCGGGTCGTGTAAGCGTAGTCATTGTTCGTAAAAATAAAAATAAGGCCGCCGCCGCGCGTCGTGGAGCGGTGCAGAATGAGAGACGGTAGCGGAAGCCAAAGAGCGGAAAGACAGGGGAAGCTACGTGACCCCACCGTAGCCACGTGGCTGCGAGCACGAGGCTAGAAGGCGGAGCATATCGATCGGTCGACGCTAGAGCCTCCGAGCGTATGTTCGACTCGCGGAAAATTGGGTACCAAGCAGGCTTTGTGCTTCTATAGACCTCTATCTTTGTTGGTAGTCTATCTTCGTTGGTAATATCTGTGCAGTGATGCTCGAAACAAAAGATATAACGGAAACTGCCGGACATAAGTTGCTAGAAAGAAGATATTGTTATGATTATGTAAAGCGCTAATATTTTGACGGACGACGTTCACGTCACAAATTTATTGATTGGGGCAAATCAGAAACCTTCATTGATTGACCAAGTTCACAAATGACTGCGACGGACTACTCGGAACAGATGAAAGACGGATAAACGACGAACGTGACGACGAGCTTAGGTTATTATAAACGGTCTTATGCGGTTACCTTCAAATGTGAACATGTACGACGGGAATAAAAACCGTGACCAAATTATAACCTCGTATACTCTGTTTCGCCGATTAGAGCATTGGTGTCTGTCGGATTGGTGTCTGTCGGATTTGTTGTTAATTCGTAAAAAATAAATAGTGGGTCGTGGTGTGCCGTGATTTCCCAAAATGATGATGAGAAATCTGCGGTTTGATCAGCAGATTATGTTAAGAGAAGAATACGAGAAAAGGGTAGGATAAATTCTACGTTTCCACGAAGAAGACGTCAAACAAAAATGAAGGAAGGAAACAGCGATCGAGATGGTGAAGGAAGCTGCTATCGTTGCAACCAGAGAGGCGTCGTTCGTCGCAATTTGGGCGAAATTAGCGTAGGGTGCTTACCGAACGGTTATAAAAAAGTAGGTACAAAAAATTAAGCGTTTACGACTGAGGGTGGTGGGAATCAAAAGTTTTCAATAAAATAAAGCGATGATCGCCGGTTGTCAGTCGTCTACAACATGGAGTTCATCTGCTGCAACGCCTGAAATATGTGAAAAAAACGGGCCCAAAAAAATTTGAGAGTTTACGACTGACGATGGAGGGGATCCTACCATTAGCCCTTGAACAACACAAATTTCGTCCGCCAGTCTTTTTCAATGGCCCGAAAGGGCGCTGGGCCCTTCGATTTTGGAAAAAGGTCCCGGTACTTTTTTATATTATATTTCCATTCAAAAATTTAGGGACAAGTTATTTGTGATATACAAATCGAGAATCTATAACCATCAGTCATGTACTACATGGGAAGGGTACACGGCCCAAGAAAAGGGGCAAACATTTACAGGTATACTTCAATTTTATAAGTTTATGCTTCAAAAATTCACAGAACATTAGTTGTACCACATAAATTAAGAATTTGTCACCCATAATTATGTGAAGTGTGGTGAAGGCCCGCTAAAAATTGAAAAAGAATTTCAACTTCGGGTATTCGTTTTTTCGGGTATCCGAATTTGAACTTCGGGTACTCGTTTTTTCGGGTATCCGAATTTAAACTTCGGGTACTCGTTTTTTCGGGTATCCGAATTTGAACTTCGGGTACTCGTTTTTTCGAGTAATTTCGAACTTCGGGCACTCTTATCAAGCTATAGGTATCGATCGAAGAAGGAAAGAAAACGAAAAATCAAAAAAAAACACGACTCTTTGTTTCGTTTTCGTCTCACTTCTTTGTTCTTTACGTTGAGCCAAACTCAAACCCAAACGTGAACAAGCGAGTGCATTCAACTCAAAATAACGGGAACGAGCCAGTGCATTATACCCAAAATAACAATGAGTTAAAAATAACAATGAGTTAACAATGAAATGGGGCATTAATCAGAAAATAACGAGAACATGTGGGGCTAAATATCAATCCCAAAACAACGAGAACGAGCGCATGATTTAAACCCAAATCAACGAGAACAAGCGCGTTATTTAAACTCAAAACGACGTGAACGAGCGAGTTAATGAATCTCAAAACAACGTGAACGAATGCGGGTATTAATCTCAAAACAATGAGAACAAGTGGATGTATCAAACCCAAAACAACGTGAACGAGCAAGTGCACCACACCCAAACCCAAACGTGAACAACCGAGTGCATTTATTCCAAAATAACGAGAACGAGCGAGTTACATTATGAGTGAGAATGAGTGGGGGTACCAATTTCGTGATTAATTCACTCGCTCGTTCACGTTGTTTCGACAATGATACCTCCACTCGTTCTCGTTGTATTGGCATTAATACCCCCGGACTGAGTCTCGTTATTTTGGGTATAATGCACTGGCTCGTTCTCGTTGTTTTGGGTTTAAATCACACCCTCGTTCTCTCGTTGTTTTGGGTTTAAATAACGCGCTCGTTCTCATTACATTGGGTTTAAATCACGCGCTCGCTGTCGTTGTTTTGGGTTTGACACCCCCCTCGCTCATGTTATTTTGGGATTAATACCCCTACTAGTTCCCATTATTTTTGGATTGATCGCCCTACTCGCTCTCGTTGTTTTGGGATTGCAAACCCCACTCGTTCTCATCGTTTGGGAATTAATACCCACACTCATTCTTGTCATTTTGGGTATAATACACTGGCTCGTTTGGATTAGGGTTTGGGCTGAATGCACTTACTCTATCACGTTGTGTCGAGAATGATACCCCCACTCGTTCTCGTTGTATTGGGATTAATACCCCCGGACCCAGTCTCGTTATTTTGGGTATAATGCACTGGCTCGTTCTCGTTGTTTTGGGTTTAAATCACACCCTCGTTCTCTCGTTGTTTTGGGTTTAAATAACGCGCTCGTTCTCATTACTTTGGGTTTAAATCACGCGCTCGCTGTCGTTGTTTTGGGTTTAACACCCCCCTCGCTCTTGTTATTTTGGGATTAATACCCCTACTAGTTCCCATTATTTTGGGATTGATCGCCCTACTCGCTCTCGTTGTTTTGAGATTGCAAGCCCCACTCGTTCTCGTCGTTTGGGAATTAATACCCCCACTCATTCTTGTCATTTTGGGTATAATACACTGGCTCGTTTGGATCAGGGTTTGGGCTGAATGCACTCACTCGATCACGTTGTGTCGAGAATGATACCCCCACTCGTTCTCGTTGTATTGGGATTAATACCCCCGGACTCATTCTCGTTATTTTGGGTATAATGCACTGGCTCCTTCTCGTTGTTTTAGGTTTAAATCACACCCTGGTTCTCTCGTTGTTTTGGGTTTAAATAACACACTCGTTCTCATTACATTGGGTTTAAATCACCCACAATTTTAATAACACTAATTACCACACCCAAAGCCTGCCAAACCATTTACTTATTTTGACTCAATTAGGTTTTAGGAGTATATTTACAATATTATCTAAATCTATCTTAACCTCGCACGCAAATATCTTTAAAAAAACCTTATTTCATGTAACAATTTTACATCACCGACGTTGTGGCATGCGTCCTATTTTTGCAATTGACAGGGATTTATACATTCTGAAAAAAGCTGACTAACACATTTTGGCCTTCACGTGGTTCTATATAACCACATTTCCGAGTGTCAGTTACAAACACTCGATATAAGTTATGGAAATCCAGGAATTGCAATTAAGCTCCATATAAACAGATAATGGGATTTTAGGCCGCGCTTCATTTCTTGACTGATAACATTCCACCGACACGTGAGATGACTGACATATGAATTCATCGATTCAGCAAGTCCAATTCAGGTAAATTTTAAAGTGTAAGTCTTCAGAATTGAATATTGAAGCAATTAGGAACGATATTCCGGTAACCGTTAATTTATACCTGCGACCATAGTTTAGCGACCGATAGGGCGTTATCCATACTATAAACAGCTGAGAAATATATTTTCACCTTTCCGTGCTTCTGTTATAACTAAATTTTTGAGTGTCAGTTATAAATACCTGAAAACTTTTGATTCCCACTGCTCTCAGTAGTAAACGCTTAATTTTTTGTACCTACTTTTTTATAACCGTTCGGTAAGCCCCCTACCCTAATTTCGCCCCAGAAAAATGTATTTCGGGCGTGTCTGTAGCATTGTTGACATCAATAGCACAAGTTTCCGTGTTCAGTGTGCATAAACTTATGATGCGATAAAAAAGTAACACGGGCTCTTGGTCTAGTATGAGTAGCTAAACCTGTGATATCATAAATTATGGAATCAAGGACTTGGGGTAACGAACAGTCGTGACTTTCGAGCTCATCAATCTCCCAGTCTTTCTGCTCAACCAATTCATCAACATTCAGTTGCAATTTTTTTGCTACATCTGAATTTTTAGATTCAGTCCGACCATAAATGTTCATGAGATCGTTGAACTATACTAGAATTTCGAGGAGTTTCTTGTCATTCACTATACAGTTGACATATTGTTGGTTTGATTACGCTGATCACCGATAAAATGTTGTACAACTGCAAACAAAGTTGAACTGGGGTAGTCGTTGCTGCCTGCCGCTTAACGAATAGTACCTAAACATGTCTGTACCAAAAAAAAAGGATTAGAAACAATAAGGAGGAATGAGACCGGAGACAACAGATTATAGATCGCACAAATATTGGACAGCCATGATATATCACCTCCAAGTTATCCTGATTGACCTTTCTAAATAGTAAATACTCAAAAAAAAATTTTTTCAAGAGGTACCGATAAAGATCCATCGTGGAATATAGGGATAATCGTAGCCCGTTAGCAGTATTTGGCCTGAGGAATTCATCAGTCGTCACATCACCCTTTATCTTGGAACTTGTCCAATCGTCCAAGCACTTCAAATTTTGTTCGATAATCCGCCAACAACCGAACAATTGCAGTATCTTTCGAGCATAATTCATTTTTTTTTATAAGGCGGATATCCCTATTAGTAACGTTGAAAGCTCCACGCGTTGGCATTCATCAATTTCCACAATTAATGAGAAGTTATTAAAAAAAAAAAATGATGTCTTGTAAGGAATTATTTTTTGGCTACATAAAAATGTATTTATGTATGTCGATATATGATTTTCCAATTGGTATAAGACACATTTTCGAAGCCGGGCAATTTTCCCTAATCAGTAATCGGCCACTTTGATGCTCGTACCAAATAGTAACCGATGTTTGGTCCGGTTATTAACCGCGACGTTCGTCCGTGCTATACCGATTAGCAATAACTTGTACAATATGGAGATTTTTACTGCTGAAATGTGAATAATTACTTAAATCATTGAACACACATGTTGCTTAGTGAAATACTTTTTTTTTTAAACATGGAATGTTGGGGTTATATAATTTATATACATATATACAGTACTTTTTTTTTCTTAGAGATTCATATTTTTTAAACGAGGACCATTTGGGTTATATTCTATATACATGAAGTACATTTCTTTCTTAATTTTTTTTTTTTATAGATTACCTTATCCTTAATAAGTTTGTTTTCAATTTTCTCGGCTTTTATGATTTTTTTTTTCTATTGCAACGGCTCTTTGTAGTTTCACCTCTTCTTGTAGCTTGTCTTTTTATGCTGCTGCTTCTTGGCGTTGTTTCTTAGTGTCCTCAACTTCCATTTCTTCTTGAATGCTTTGTTCTTCTTTGTAATCTTAACCCTCAAACGTTACAACACGGTCCTGCGAATACACACCATTAAATGCATGCATTTTGGATGATATTAGCATGTTACAATATGTGAATAATGCACAAAATCCCAATTCACACCAGTGTACCGTTTACGTATGCTGGGATGAAGTGTACCGTTTGAGGGATAAAATGCTTACCATATTGGTACTGTAATAACCAAGAGCACTTTGTCTACCAGTTCACTGGTACACTTTAATGAGTATCACGAATATCTTTGTCAATTTTCAATGGATTTGCATCAAACTTTTTTGAATCGCTGATTATGAATCTGAACTGGCAATTTCAAAATTCAAAATGGTGGATCCAATATGGCGGACCAAAATAAAACTCTATGGCGCCTCAACGAACAACAGTCTCAATATATTTCTTAGAATCTATATTTCTTAAATATTATTTATCGGAATATTAACTTTACTATTGCAGTCACAGATTATTTTAACCGCCATATCCTACGAATTTAACATCGTACATTTGTTCTATCATATTCTAAGAAAAGTTATTATTCTAATCTGTATAGAAGTTTATTTAATACAATCTGTATATCTGTAAATATAAATCGGACAATCATTGAACGTACAACTAACAATACGTCCCTTTATTCATAGCGATCTTGCAGTTGATCGAGTTTCATGGCATTTTTTAGAAGAATTATTCCGTAAGAAAATAAGATGTATTCGATAAATTGAATTTAGGACCAAAAGGAGTATACAGCATTGTGCGAATACTTTGCGTTTTAAATTACTGTTTTCTGATACGCTCGGGAAGTGTTACCACCGCGCGAAAAAGCGTGGTAACATTTGCAATTCATTACACACTGCGCTACATTGGCGCCGTCTCTCTTTTTGAGAATTAACATCGGTAAAAGAGAGGCAGATGCATGCGGTCGATATTAAAAATACGTTTTCGAGTTTTTGATGCTAGAGAGTTGAAAACGTCCCAATACGTAGGAAAAAAGTATTTCGATAAAATGTGCAGTTGTGTCCTTTGTTCCATATGATTTTCGTGAAAATTCATCTATAATCGTTCGGATTCTATGAGATTTTTAATTATTTCGAAAATGTATGTTAATACCATAACTTTCGCAATTTACGAGCTATTCTGTAAGCATTTTTGCACAAATGTACTAACACGAAACACTGTTTTCCATTGAGTTTAAAGAGGATGAGTCAAACGGTTTAAATTTCATGAAATCTATCAAATTCCCCAGAAGTCCCGGAAATAATCCGTTTTCCCAATACTTTAAGTCTTCCCAAGACTCTAGCAAGACTCTTCTAAGACTTTTCCACGACTCTCCCAAGACTCTTCCGGGACTCTCCCAAAACTCTTCTGGGATTCTTCTAAGACTTTTCCGAGACTTTTGCAAGACTCTTCCAAGACTCTTCCAAGACTCCGGGGAGTCTTCCCAATGCTTTGTTTTTTTTTGTGCAGGCTACCCGTGCTGTCTCCCTCTGATTTTGATGAAACTTGGTGTGCATGTTGGGACGCTCGAGTTATGAAACATGATGCAAACATAGCGGCCCATGTTCGGATTAAGGGGGGAAACAACCTTACATAGGTCAAAAACGTCTATTATATGGCACCGGCTGGTCCACTGAGAAAAAAGTACGGCCCTGCTTCCCAGATTCCTAGTTCGTAGAGTGTTAGTTAACGTCGACAAGTGTCAACCCTCCCTGGTGACACCTCCTGGCTGTAACACGCTGGTCACGCGGGGGTGAGAATGAGCCCAAGCGATTTTCGGCTCAAAATATCTCAAAAGGTATGTACTCTTTTGAAAAAATGTTAGGAAGTTTTTGGTAACGAAGTTTATTGAACTTTAAGGCCGCACAGTTAGATTTTTGAAAAGACAAATTTTGGTTACCGAAAAACATGCTTCGAGTCAACGCTACGAAGTGAGAAATGCACCATTTTACAAAAAAAACATGGGGTCGTTTTGACCCCAGGTGACCGAGGGTGGGTTGTACATCAGTATATTAAATAGGTTTTGTGCTATATCCACTTCCTCGTCCGAAGGCAACTTGAGAATAAAAAGCAGCGGGATTGAGCCCAACCGGAATTATAGGGTAAAAAGTACAAGAGTTATAGGTTAGGATCGACAGTTTTGATTTTTTCACAGATGTTTTTTTCACGCGGTCCGATGGTGCTGCTTGCCGTGCGCGGAACTAAGAAGTATAGTTGGGTCAGCTATACGCGTGACTCGTGTATCCTTGTGCATAGCTCCAACAGCTATACCGGACTAGTCACTGCACCAGTTCAAAATGTTTTCTCTAATAACTAAAGAGTATCTTTTCACATAATTTCGCGCTTTGCTATAGTACCAAACACGCATTCAACTGACCGTATTGCTACCGTTGAAATACGTAACCCTAATAAAATAATCTGCACATCTCTTATAAGTAATATGCATGCAGCTATAATTCATTTAGTTGAATGAGTTACTCCCTTTTCTCAGGATGGCTAAACTATGCGAAATACGAAAAAAATCTTTCAAACAAAAGTTGTATGGTTTCGAGTTTGCAATCCAATGGTTGAGAAATGGTTGAGAATGCGGACTGAAAATACATAGAATTATGTCGTAAATTTAATAGTACGTAATGTACGTAATAAAGTATTTCATCTTCATTTGTTAACAATTAGTAGTTTGTGGAATATGTTAAAACTGTATGTATTTGTTTATTGACTTCCCCAAACGGGTTGCACATTTTACACCTCCCGTCTCTCTCCCTTTGCCTAATTACATTCCTTTTCACATTTATTTTTCACATTCTCCTTCACATCTGTCCTTCCGCCTCGATCTCACCCCTTCACTCTTTTTCCTGCCTTCTCTCCTTTGAAGCCCTCTCCATCAGCTTGTATTTCGTCATCTGTTCCCACCACGTCAGATCCTGGTTCATTTCCTATCTCTGTCCCTCTATTTCCTTCTTCCCTTCAATCACTTCCCATTTGTCTGCTTCTTTCTTCATCTCCACTATTACCATCCCTCCTCTCACCCCCTGTTTCCTTGTCACTAGTTTCCTCACTTCCCTTCTGCCCCCTATTCCCTCCCTTATCGCCTCCTCCAGCTCCCTGACCCTCAACTTCTCTATCTTCCCGTCTCTTTTCAAGCAAGTGTTCTTCCTTCGTTTCTCTCTTTCCCTCTTCTTCCTCTACCCTTTTTCTTATTTTTTCATATTTTTAAAATACCACTTCAGACGTCCCACCAGCACCGCCAAAAACCAAAAGTCCAAAACGCCAAAGCCGAACCACGTTGCCGAGTCGCCTTCTGCCCTGCGCGCTTTGTCCCGTTATCTTCCTGCACGTGGCCCCTTCGCTTCAAGTCGCCACCTCCGCTTTCTTTCGCACTACGCTTTCTTCTTTGTGCTCAGGCCTCGAGATCCTTCGCGCCTTTCCGTGCCTCGCGGCGCCTCACCTTGAGAGTCGGCCGTCCGCTTTCACGCCCTCCCTCTCTTCGCCGTCGTTTTCTCAGTCCAGCTGCTGCCCTCTTCCTTTTCCTTCTCGTACCATCATCCCATCTCTTCCCCGCTCATGCCTTTCCCTCTCATCTCTTCCCCGCTCATCTTTTTCCCTCTTCCTCGCCATCTCATTCCCTCTGTGCACTTTGTGCTTCTATGCCCTCTGTGCCTCTCTTCCTTTCCGGTCTAGCATTGCCACCCTTGCCGCCTCTTCTCTTCTTCTCTCTTCCCTTCCACTTCTTCGTCCTCCTCTTTCTTCATAACCTCTCATTCTGGCTTGCACTTTCCGCCTTCTTTTGCGTTGTCTTTTCACACTTCCGCTTAATCCATCCTCGCACTTCCTACTGCCACCCCCTTCTTGCCTAGAGAGGCAAGAAAGAGAAAGAAGAAAGAAAGAGAAAGAGTTCTCACCGTCTCTTTACTTCCACTCACTCTCTACCGCTTTCCTTCGCCTTTTCCCGGACACTCACTTCCCGCTACTCCCTTCATATTCCGCCATCTTCCTCTCCCCGAATATGTTAAAACTGAATATACTCATTGAAGTGATTTAAAAAAAAATGATGCATTGACTTGCTTACTAAAATATTTGTTCGTACCTCATTATGAAATAAAAATAATTATAGCATTAGGAGCAGTCTGAGCAAAAATTTGACTCATGCCTGAACGATGCTTGGAATGTTTAAAAATACTATTTTCATGTATTGCAAAATTTTAGAATCGAAGTGCCTAACGAATTACTTATTCTTTGTCGCACAACAAAACGTGATAAGCTACAGATGTCTCAATAAGCGCTACAGTGAAAAAGTCGTTTTTCGAACAGATTCAATACTCACAAATTGATTGTGCTATAATCTCCCCATTTTTTAACAGAATAATTTTATCAATATTCAGCATATCATGCGATACAATTCAAGAAATTATACATTCACCGTTTTTTTACATTTTCATAACTTGACGGCGAGAAGCTATCACATCAGCTAGTTCAATACTATTTTCTACAGCGTTAAATAGTAGAGTGTATACAAGATGTATGAGTGGTGATTGAATTATTGCAAAATACAAACTGTAAGAATAAAATCTAGCATTTATTTTATATAAAATACGCATTACAGTAACGGTATTCCGTGAATAAATGTTGGATACAAAAAGACTGTTAACACCATCAGGCTCATCTAAGAATAGTCGTTGCCCCGCATACAATACAATCACTGTCAGCACGATGAAAACCGAAGTCCTCCGGAGTTTCGACTGCTGATGGTTTGTTTTCAATGTATCTCTTATACCATGCATATTTGAACAAATTAGTGGAACGTGGCAATGAAAATTAATTACGTATAAGTGACTGCGAATGAAGGATGTTATCTCGAGTGAACAGTAACGTCATAATTGTCTATAAGAACAAAATCGAAAAAGTATTGCACAACAATTTTCTGTAGCTGTTGAGCGCCTGGGCTTGCTTAAGAGCATGTGAAAAGTTTTCGCGAACTCTGATGGGGTCGGCATAGTAGAGAACAGGGCGCGCGCAACGAGTTACCATCTGTGCCGCGCGCGGCACCGTTAGATGGCACTATACGCCATCGGCGTTTGGACAGACAAACCCACGTCGTGCGAGGCGTGCGAAAGCGGCTCGGTCGCTCCGCTCCGTCAAACGAGCACGGTTGTCAACGGTCACCGAAAATGTGTAATCTCGGTGACCAAAATGACGCGTTCGAGCCAATTTATTATAGGCATACTTTGACGAGCTCGCATGAATGCAGCTCAATAAGATTTCGATCGAATATATAAGATTGTCGAGTCAAATTCATTCAAATAAATCAATAATCTCATCGCATGATGCTGCACGAGCATCGTCAGTCGAGTTCGACTTTTGTCATCAAGAACATGCAATCTCGGCGACGAATGACTCTCTCGAGTTATTCCAGTTTTTTGCTGCATGTAAGCAACGAAGATTGAGGTCTATAGAAGCACAAAGCCTATTGCCTGCTTGGTTCCAATTTTTTCGTGAGTCAAACATACGGTAGGAGGTTCTAGTGTCGACCGATCGATATGCTCCGCCTTCTAGCCTCGATACTCGCAGCCATCTGGCTACGGTGGGGTCACGTAGCTTCCCTTGACTTCCCTCCCTGTGGCTTCCCCTACCGTCCCTCATTTTGCACCGCTCGACGAAGCGCGGCGGCGGACTTATTTTCACGAGCAATGACTACATCCACACGACGAGCTTTATTCCAATTTTACTAACATCGATGTACTAAAATCGAGCGTAATGCGCGGTGTAAATAGCGTATTATACTCAAATTAACAACGTACGTATAAACCGGAGTGAATTATTGAAACCCAAACCCAAACCTAAGAACACCTAATCCAAGCGGGTACACAACATAAATATTACAATGCTCATTGAATAGTCAATCAGTTACGCTAGCGTAGTTGGTAGAGCGACAGATACGAGTCGGACTGCGCGCGATCGAGACACGGACTTTTTTTGTTTTTTTTTTAGTCCTGATTCTCTTTCAACCAACGATTTCACATCTTCACTAATTTTCATACACTTTTTACATTGAACATAGACATTTTTGTGTGAAATATGGAATTTTTATTTCAGTTTTATAACATTATAGAAACAAATGTAACTAGGAAGAAAATACAATGCGTGGAATGTTTTGTTGTTTGATTAAACAACGACCGCCAGATATTGCTCAGACAGAAAAATAATATTATGGTGAGCTTGCAGGGAGTACAATTTAGGTTGTTATTTTCAGTTCTTTTGAGTACTTTGAAATAAGATAAAAATCTTGAGGAAAGTAACCGTATTGAAGATGACTTCAGCTTCAAATAATAATACCAAAATTTTATCGTCAAATTAGTTGAAAAACATTATTTCAATATATTTGCCGGAAACAAATATTTTTTTACTCACCAAATGGATTCCCTGACTTTTCTGCATACATTAGATGTTTTTCTCAATTTTAAAATTTTCATATTAAAAATCGAAAAATTGATGCAATGTTGCAAATTTCGGATATGATTCCATAGAGAAATTTCATCACACATTTAAATTTTTAAGATCACTGAACAAGCAATT
Organism: Dyspetes luteomarginatus; assembly: GCA_963669185.1. NCBI lineage: Eukaryota > Metazoa > Arthropoda > Insecta > Hymenoptera > Ichneumonidae > Dyspetes > Dyspetes luteomarginatus. The sequence continues at coordinate 16,008,988 of OY769903.1, read as the reverse complement.
ATTTAAATGCAGTCTGTTATAATACGCAAAAACTGATATTTCAAAATTGAGAGAAAATTCTCAAAAAATCAATGTATTCGGAAAAACCAGGGAATGTCTTTCGTAAGTGAAAAAATTGGTTTTCGGTCAATTTGTTGAATAAGTTCATTTTAACCAATTTTTTAATAATTTTTTGGTTTTATTACTCTATCATCATTATTTGCAATGAGACTATCATTATTTGTAATGAGGCCAGTCTAAGACACAGCGCGCGCAATTAAGAAAAGAATGAAAGACTTAAGACAGTGTTACGTCCTGACTTGCTACTTTTCCATCTCGGTCAAGGAAAGCAAGCTCTCCCTTTACACGTTCTCGGAAAAAGCGCATTGGTCAGGGTGTTGCCCTGTTTCGAGCCTAACTTTTCGGAAAAAAATTCAGGATGGGCGGGAGCGGATTGTGGTTGAATTTATGAAAGGGGATAGAATTCGATTTTAATTGTTGAAAAAAATTGTCAATAATGAAATTTAATTAATATTTCTCGTCTTGAAATTACGTGACATTAAGATTGTAAAAACTGTTTTATTTCATTACAGCGCCAGCGTAAATCCCTTCTGGACATGATCGCGTCGCTCTTGTAATTATAAAGATATTTATACGTGAATAGTTATACGTCAGAGGACGAGAAATAATCAAGAAAATTTGTTAAAAATGAATTTGAGCAAAACAAGAAAACTTTAGGGAAAAGAATTTGCGCAAAGAAAACATGGGGAAGATGATGTAAATCCTCATGTAATTATCTATTTCGGGTATCCACTTCTATCGCAATAGTAGAATCCACGCTGATATCGACAAAAGAATTACGCGCGGTCGGGGGAGGAGTCAACACAGGGATTCCATAAGGACAGAATAGCATAATTGCCAGGATTAAAACTAGAAGAAACATGACTGCCATTACCCCGACGGCAAACCGAATTTGAAGATCCTCCATAATTGAAGGAGAAAATAATCACTTGTAAAGGAAAGAAAAAACATAAAAACGATTTAAAACCAATATATAACGATATAGTCCGCGCGAACCACGACTGTGAATTTACGGTCGGTCGGTGGGTTGGGGGAAGCTCGGTTTCGAGCCCGAGTCAAAGCCTCTATTAAGATGACCGGCGACGAGCCGTTTATGGATCCGAGAGTAGAATTATTGGGGGTCATTAGACTTCGAGCAATTTCACGGGTTGAAATTCAAAACAGATGCCATATTGAAATGTGTCACGGTGCACCTTCTATTCTTCGAAAAGGAAAATATTTCACTAACACTGTGTAACGGGGTCTAGACAGTTTCCCACACGCACAGAAGGCAGCAAATAAGAGAGAGAATGAACACGGTCCCACAACCACACTCCCAATTAATATTATTACATAAACGTCTTCCATTTTTAATTGTTCTTCACGATAAATTGAATAATGATCGGCATTGAGACCCGTTTATTTTCGGAATAACTTTCCACAAGTTTAAAAGTTTAAATAAATTAACTGAACGTTTAGAATTTTAATCGAATTTGAACGAGGGGTAAAGAAAATGATTTAAATGATTTTAATTAGTTTCCCGACTAATCAAAAAATTCGGATTAATTAAACATTGCACTCGGAATATTTTTATTCGTACCCGCCAAACGATCTTTAAATTTCAGCGAAGCATTCTTTTCTGAATGAGAATTATTTATTTGGTCGCACTTTATTATTTTGAAAATAAATCACGTACGAGTTTTCATTTTAATTAGACGGATTATAAATTTTAGAAAAGCAAAAGAAATTAATTCCAACGCGAAGAATTACGATACGCATGTCGAAAAATAAAATGAGATGAAACAATGACAGAAAAATCTCGAACAAAAGGAAAACTCTTGGTACGTGGGTAGAGTTTCCTATTACACTACGTTAGCCCTCAGGGCCGTAACGCCGGAGGCTCCAGTCCGAAGCACGGTAACGCGCACTGATTTTATATTTGGAGACATCATGCTTGCAAAAAAAATAAACACTTCAATTGTACTTACTCGGTGGTGGTGGTAGAGAAACAGAACAAATTGAATATGATGATGATGATGATGAGTACGGTGAAAATAAGCTGTTGATAGTCGCTGAATAAGTCAGGTGAGGGTTGATGAATAAACTGAAGATAACGGATGGAGTCACTTATTTGTTTATTTAACTCACGAATGTTTTTTTTTATGTGATTTAAATTGTTTCAAGAATATAACACTAAATAAATTATGGTTTTTAATAAAAGCACACACACAGAATGAATTACAAAAAAAAAGTATTGAAACTTAAGACTGTTAATAAATGAAAATAAGAAATGGTACAAAAATACGTGTCGTGGATTCGCTTTTAAAACCTCCGCCGAAAAATCTGAACTCTTGACTAAAAACTAAAAACTGCACAACTGAACTCTTCCGGGCCTCTGACCTCTAATTATATAGGCTTCGATTTTGATAAAAAGTGGGGCATGACCCCTCGGACGCTTAACACCCCGCACGCCTTTGCCTATGCGTGGGCTTACCGCCCCTCATGTCTCGATACAATGAATTTTGGAAGAGTTGTTTCTTACATGAATAATTATTGAATTTTAATTGGAATTAACATTATCTTATTTATACTCATTCATTCATTCATTCTTGCACAAAAATAAATTCGCAAATCCCATTATTTTGGGTATTTGCGCTGATTTCTTAAAAGGTTACGCATGCGCATTGTAGCGTGACTTATCTCTCTGCCTATTCATCTCCCTTGCTTTTCATTCATCTCCGTATCCTTCGTACTCTCTCACTCTTCACTCGTGCGTTAGCTAGGCCCCTCAGTAGGGACTATCTCCTCCTTCTCTCCTACATACTCCTATCCGCTATATCCTCTCCTTGCTCATGCTTTTCTTCCTACTTCCTCATGTGTCTTTTCCTATCTTGTTCTTTCTTTTCGTTCCATTTCTTTCTTTTGGGTGACGCAAGATTTTTCTGTATCATTCAATCGATGTACAGTCCATGCTTCCGCAACTATTATTAATGATTTAGATTTTACAGAAAAGTGTAATTACTATTATGTATCTCTGATAAATGATATTCTAGATTTAATAATATTCCATTTTATCGATTAATAAACTTCGAAGATCTGAATTCTCATCTAGATTTGAAGGTTTGCTTATTGTAAAATGATTTGAATGGATTTAAAGGATTACATAAATTAATTCAATGAGTGATGAACTTTTACTTTTGATTAAATTACTTTTGATTGAATTGATTATTAATTTATGATTAGTTTGGATTTTATTTATTTTGTTTCGAAATAGATAATTTGATAAACCGATTAGGTTAAACAATCGGGTTATTTCCTGTAAAAATTGATTCATTCATTCCATGCATTACAAAATTCACACGAATTCGTATTTTTTTCATTTTTGATTTTACTATAAGAGATCTGAAATCGCAACATCATAAATGCTTTATCGGGGTGTCTTAATTGGACCATCGTATACCCGTGATCTCGACTCGTTCGGTTACTCATTTGTATAATTTCCCCTCTTCCGTAGAGAGCGTACCCACGAGCCTCGCATGGAGCGTTTCCAAGCGGACCCGATATAATTGTAGGGGGGGCTCGCATTGGTTGTGGGGGTGCGAGTGAGATGACCAGCCTTGGAGTTGAAGCATGGGCTTTGAGTACAGGAGGAAAAAGGACGCATGGCTTTGCCTGCCATTGCCTTACTTTGTCAAAACGAATTTTGGTGCTGGAATTTTCTATGTTCACAGGATGATGTCACGTAGTGTTTTTCTTTGTCCACACTGTTGAGTTCTGTCTGTTGTTACTCGCTTCGAATATTTATTTAAATGTAAATATGATTTCTCTGATCTCCTTCTCGATAATGGTTCTTGAGTTCCCGTCTAAACATCCTCAATCGTAAACGAGAGTGGCGATATACTGTATATGTACGTGAAAAAGAATCATCACAATCCTAGGTGATGATTGTTGTTATAAATTTGCATTTAAAGTTTTAAGAGAAGGAAATGTTATTCGAACTTGTGTGAAATTTCATGCCCACTTTCATACCTTTAAATTATATAAAAATAAACTATTGTTGATGGCCTGACCCAGGCACTCAGGATCATACTTGAATCTACCTTTAATTATTATTCGTCTTTACGCAACTTTCGGGAATTCACTCTGTCATATTATTTCATGGGATGCTGGTGCGCCATTTGCGCTCACTCATGCACACATGCATTTGTGGAGCCATTGATATTGGGGCGCCAGTTTAAACGTGTCATTCGAGCACGTGGCCCCACACACAATAGTATTAGTGCGGGCCACAGTTTTACTCACTCGTATATGTGCGCGCACGCTGGTGGTAGTGTCACGCGCTGTTTTGAAAATTTTGATGCTTGATCTCATGCTGGGCTGAGAAACTCTCCATGCGCCGGGAAACCCGAAGCTATCGCCAAGGACTTTCAGCTAGTCTCTATATATTTCCTTTCCGACGATTGACGATTGTTAGTGTTAGCAGCGGTAGCCGTCGCCGCTTAGGTGGCCCTCGGCGACGCAAACTCTTCGCTCTCACTAACCGTTCGTACTGGTAAATTCCATCGATTTCTTTCGGTGATGAAAAATTATGCGCATGTGAACTCGACCATGTTTCGTACTTCCTTTCTTATTCCTTGAGAATTGTCGAATTTGACAATCTCTATGAGAAAAGGAAATATCGAAAGTCGCAGGACGTAACACCTCCTCCCTCAAACGAGTGTCGCTTCGAAGAACGGCGCTCGACCTCGGAAGAGGCCTTCACAACTATTGTTCTGGGTCAGCTTATCACCGCTTAATGATTACTGTAACAAAATAAAAATCCAAACGGAAAGAAAACCAAACAAAAGTAAAATAATAAAGGAAAAAGAATAAAAATGTTAACTTAACACTACATGCCTTTTTAGACATTTTATGATCAATCGTTGGCTGATATGGATGATAGTTTAGTATGGTGTGGCCATAATTCCTTCACATCGTTGACTCCTGTCGTTTTCCTGATGTGGTTCTTCTTGTGGAATGCAGGCCGTTGGTTTCATGAGATAACTTATATATATATATATATATATATATATATATATATATATATATGTATTTTGATTTTGAGTTTGAGTTATTAAACAACTCTGATTTTGGGTTAATAGATTCTGTTAATGTAATTTTATCGCGCATCCGTCGGCTGATGTGAACAGGCCAATAGGCGTGCCACGAACGATCGTCGTTCGGGCTCTCTCGGGAGTGTTCGGACGCATCGAGGTAGCTACGTGTAAGCGCGCTCTCGACAACGTAGTGTGGCCACATATGCCGGTAGGAGCGTGCGTATGTTGTAGAGATAAAAATAAAGCATATCGTCGTCAGGAAAGACGAGCCATTCTTGTTTAATAAAATTACACGTGTTTAATCTATTACCAAATCCTTCGTATTCATCCTTCACACATTAATAGAAAGCTATAAGCTTCAAAAGATTCTAGATATGAAAGTTTACAATGCAATATGATCATGTGACAATGATAATGACTACAATAGTTCGAAGCTTGATTCATTGATTTCAAACTACTAATAAAATTCTCTAGCAAGCAAGCAAAACTTAAAATGGCAATAAAATGTATATAAACAACTCGTTTAGAAAATGGTTATGAGTTGGCTTCGATTACAACAGATCATTCGAAAACAACATTAACTGATGGAGTTGGAAAAGGATTAGGTGAGGTTTTGATAGGGAATAAACAAACAAGGAGGTGAATTTACGATTCTACGTTGGGCTCAAATGACTTAAAAATTCTCTTGATTCCCCTTAATTTGAGTTCAAAAGATCTTCTTCAATTGGAATGTAAGAGCAAATAGTTATTGAATATCCGGGATAATAAAAAAAATAATAATCAAATATGTGATAAATAAAAGGAAAAAAAAACGGTTTATTCGGGATAGTAAACAAACACAAAAGAAAATGTTAACTCTTCGTTTGCTCCCATGATGTCGAAAAATAAATAAAACAATTTAAATGCACTATACTCATCCGGAACATTCTTAATCATCACGGATGTCCGGGATATTAAACAAAAAAAAATAACTAATTTCACGGTTTGTTATATGGAAAAAAAAATCAATATTAGTCCGGGATATAAAAGAGAAGTGAATAAATGGGATTATACATAACACGTCCGGGATAAAAAAAAATAAAAAGGAATCATTCGACCTATGTCCGGGATGTGCAAAATGAATAAATGTAATTATATATAACACCTCCGGGATTAAAAAGGGAAAGAAAAGGAAAAAAAATAAAAATAAAAAGATAGAATAAAATAAAAATCGAATTCGAACAATGTTTAAGATGAGGAAAAAATTTATAAAAAATATTTATGTCCAAGATAGGGAGGAAAAAAAATTTATAAAAAAAAAAAAAAAAATATTTATGGTACGAGATGTAGAGAAAAAAAAAATTATAAAAAAAATATTTATGTCCGGGATGTGGAGGAAAAAAAAATTATATGAAAAAAAAAATATTTATAACAACAAAACAAAACAACTAGCTAACAAACAAAACAACAAGCTAACAAAACTTTGTTTATTGTAACGGTTCCGTGTTCGTGCATGCGTTCGCACGATTCTCGCGATACTTCGGCCACATACGAGGCCCTACCGTTCAAGACATCACTGGTGTGTGAAAACATTCCGCACTTTCGAATGACGCGCGCGATTTCAATTTTACACTGGCGCACGTGCAGCGATATGTAATCGTCTATTTGAAGAAACTGAATGTGAATCGTAGAAATGTTTAATATCGGTTGAGGTATATCACACTCATCAACATTCAAAAGGGATAGAGTGGTTATGTTGGATGCTGATGACCCACACTCATATCCCATCATGCTCTCATTTGGTAATGGGACTAGCATTCCCCATGCCAACATTACTATCATCAATCTCGTCATCCGCATTCTGTCTTCTTATCTTAAACAACAAAAATAATACATGGTTAGGGGCAAACCCCCCTCCCTTTTCCCATTTTACGTGATTTGAAATGGAATTATCTGAACTGCAATATTTTTAAGTGAAATAATGAGTAATAATGGTAAAAAATGACTAGAAGAAACAAAAACACAAGAAAAAATGAACAAATGGATAATTCCCCGTTTATATAAAAAAAAAAAAAAAAAGTGAAAACAAGAGAAAACTTTAAATGATCTAATGAATGAAATCATGAGAATCTTAATAAACTGTTTATTCTACTAAAGCTCCCCAAAGCATGCTGTTAATATAAAAATAATAATAGGGACGAAAAAATAAAATAAAAATAATAAAAATAATAATAATAATAATAATAATAATAATAATAATAATAGTAATAATAATAATAAAGCGTTTCTTAAAGCGATAGCAAAGCTGACTAACGATCAAGCGAGGATGGACAATCAGGTGGCGGGCCCAATACCCCCTCTTACCAGGGAACGTGGGGCCTTGCATCGCTTAGACCACTAGATCCCACTCCTGTATTTCCTTAAGAGCGTAAATGACCCTGGAGAGAATGTTCGCCTCCCCTCCGTTGGCACTAATGATCACACGGGGGTTTCCATTCACCACCTATTGTACACGGTTGGTTGTTTCGCCATAATGTATTGTGCGCGAGAGTTTGCGGCCCCATGGACTCAGATTGAGCTGAAATTCCTCTCTCAGCTGGTCCACGGTCTGTATATCCAGCCACAACTCGTTTCCCTCGATCTTACGCAATATTTGGTCCAAGAAAGATACCGACAAACCGCGAAGGACTTCACGCGCTCGCGAACCAACTATTCTATTTCGACATTTAGGGCAATTTTTATTAAAATCAGGGCGATCTTCAGCCCACGAAGGCTCTCCATTATTTTGACTAGCAAATTCAATGCTAGCATCAAGTTTTTCAAGGAATGCCGACGCTGCAGCATCCCTTGCCTTTTCTTTCATGGCCCATTCCTTCTGCTACTCTTCCCAAACAAATTACACGCATAGTGTATGAACGATCTTGTCCCTCGCCACTCTCGTGTATAACTTCATAATGTACCCCACTCCCTTGAACGATTGCACGCTCCAGGAGCAATGATACAGGTGTCCTCTTTACTCTCCCCATAACCTGCAATCATTTTCCTCAAATATCGGCTTGATTCTAAACATTACCATGCAAGGAAAGAATTTAACAAATAAAGCGACAAATAATTCTCCCCTTTTTTTTTTCATTGATTTTATTATATAAAAAAAATATTGACTACCTTACATAAAATAGACAACACACAAAAAAATTATTCGAGTAGTAGAATATACTTATGAGACAATAATATTTAAAAAAACACAAAAAAAACAACGAAAATAAAGGAATATAAAAAGAGTAGTAATTTAACTTAAAGCGAAGCGGATATACATATAATGGTCTATATATTTATCCATATATATGGAGGGAAAAAAAAAAATTACAAAGAAAGGAAAAATGTGATTTAAACTATCTTCAACTAAGGCTTAAGGCTCCTAAACTTCGTCTTCCTATGTTTTCCTGTAATCAAAAAAATATATATATATTTTTAGTTTCCCACTTATTTATTGGGCCCATTTTTTCCTTGTCTAAATCAAAACCTACACAATCTCCCAGTTTCGGCCAGGAGGGTACGAAGCTCGGGTTCAAGGAGCCGTATTGCCTCCGCCCGGATCGACTTGGCCACTTTTATTGCCACGCGGAATTCCGCCACGCGGTAGTCCTCGTTGAGCTCACGGATTTCGATCGCGTAAGCTCCCCACCTCACAGCGAGGCATATTCCCGCTATCTCCCCGTTATCCCCCTCAAGCTGGTCTATCTCCAGCACTACTCCCAGTCCTTGAAGGACTTTCCCGACCATCTCAAACAATTCGTCGAGGAAAGCCTCCTTCAACCCCCACTCCTCCCCGTGGCACAACCGTATGATTTTCCCAAGGGTCTCAAAACTGCCCCAATCCTCTCTCACTTCCTCCTGCATGACTACCTAGTGGAGCTGCCCGAGCTCCCCGAGCACCCTTTGGGCAGTACTCCCCTCCGCGGGGCCTCACTCTGCATTGACAATATTGTTGTTGGCATTCTGCATTTTCTGTAAGAAAGGGGTTCTTGATAAAAAAAATCTTTTTATGGGCCGACAATGTGAGAATGTTTTAGTCAATTAGCGTGCACGACTTTTGTATTCTTTTGAATTTTCATCCTAACATTCTGATTACTTATTACTTCTACTATCTCATGCGGTCCGGTATAGTGATCAACTAATTTACCCACTTTCGGACCCTTTTACAAAAACACATAATCCCCAACCGTAAAAATCTTTGGGTTAATTTTCTTATCATATCGTACTTTCGATTTTTTTTTAGCACCTATCAAATTAGACCGGGCAACATTCTGAACTTCGTGCAATTGTGTAACGAGCTTCACAAGATAATTATCATAATCAGGCAATTTATACTCAACACCCGAAGGCTCACTGGACGGTACTCGTGCTAATTTACCAAAGACCAGCGCATAGTGTGTATGTTTGGTAATTTCATGCACATTTGTATTATAATTGAAAATCGCGAGGTTCACCCAATCGTATTCTTTTCCGACATACTGTTTCAAATATTCACCTAACGTATGGTGAGATCTTTCTAATGAACCATTTAATTGAGGGTGAAAAGCGGTAGTGCGAATTTTCTTTATACGAAATATTTTTGCAACTTGACGAATCAATTTCCCTAAAAAGTTTCGACCCTGATCAGTCAAAATTGCTTTAGGAGCTCCAAAAAGAGTAATGAAATTTTGCACCAATGCATTGGCAATTGTTGCCGAGGTAGCATTTGGCAAAGGTATTCCGAGACAAAATTTCGTCAATTGATCTTGAATGGTTAAAATATATTCATTGTCTTTGGCTGTTTTGGGTAAAGGCCCGACAATATCCATTGCGATTTTGTCAAAAGCCGTGCCCGGAGTGTCGGTTATTACCATTGGTTGTTTGGTTTTGACTCGAACACATTTCTTTAATTGGCATGGCAAACAATGTTGAATATAATGTTGAATGTCAATTTTCATTTTCTCCCAATAATAATGTTGCCTAATACGGTTGAAAGTTTTTGTTACACACCTGTGTCCACCCACGGCGGAGCTGGGCTTTTCTTTCATCATATCTTCACGGTCATTTTTATTTGCATATTTAATAATTCCATGGCAGACGATTATTTTTACCGCACTTCCTAAAAATCCCAAACGTAATTCCGAAACTACATTTTCCCATGGAATATTTCCTACAGTGTCTGTTTTCGCGATGCTAACACTTTGCACTTTTAAATTGTTCATTATCTCTCGAAAACTGGCTATAACGTCTTTTATATGGCCTAGGATTAGCGCTATCCCTTCTCCAGAATCGTCACTGATAGGTAGAGCCACATGATACCTGTTCCCTCGCTTCACTACACTGGTTTTGCCTAGATGTAAGTCCGGAAAGTACGGCAGCTCACTTCGGTCACTTAACTTTTGCGAACCTGAGTCGAACGGTTCTCCTTGGGTATTCAAAAAGTAGGACAAGGTGTCCTTTCGAATAAAGAAAAGGTCTCGCGACTGGATAATATTTCCCTGCAAAACCGTTTCACTCGTTATTCTGGGTGACTTTTTAATTTTGTCACAATCTTCATTTTTATCTGATTCGACCGATGATTCCTCATCATCGTCTTCGGATTCTCGCAGGTGAATTTTCTTCTATGGTTTTTTATATGATAATAATTCTTCTTCGTCGGATTCTTCATATTCTTGAACGTCCTTGAATTCGTCTTCTTCTTCTCGAATGTCCTGAAATTCTTCTTCTTCTTCTTGGATATCCTTGAACTCATCTTCTTCCTCTTTATTTCGATCTCGACAACTGCCATTTTTCCCATGGTCCTTCGGGAATTTTGGTTCGACTTGAAGTTTTAATTGGCTTCGTGTTAACATTTTACTGTTGGTGATTGGAGGCTGTAAGACTTGGGTATCTGGTTTACTGGAAGGTAAAACGTTGACTTTCTTACTCTGCTTCTTTTCACTCATATCGGATGGTAATTTTCCATAATCGTCTTCTTTCTTTTCTTCATTTTCTTCTACACGATCCAATTCGTACAAGGTCAAAGATTTTCTCCATTGATCTTCAGTGTCGTCTTCCTCGACTGAGAATTCTTCATCACTGTCTCCATCTCCACTATCCTCATCTCGTTCCAATAATCGTTGAATCTCTTCGTCAGTCAACTTTTTCCTTCCCGTGATATCTATTACGGATATTTCACCTTCTGTGGTATCCTTTCCATTTTTTACCGGATTTCTTGATAATGCGTCCGCGTTAACGTTGGTTTTCCCTGCTTTATATACGACCTCATATTCATACTCACATAATTTTAATCGCCAACGAAGAACACGTGCGTTTCCGTCTTTGCACGTTTTAAACCAAATTAAGGGTTTATGGTCAGTGACCAATGTAAATTTTTTCCATAGAGATACGGTCTGAAGTGTAAAACGCTATAAACGATCGCCAACGCCTCTTTTTCATAGGTATCGTATCGAGTTTCGGGGCTATTCAATGTACGAGAAGCGTATGCTATTGGTCTATTTTTATTAATTTCACCTTGAGACAAAATTTCTCCTATGGCATAGCCTGAGGCATCTGTAGTAACAGTAAAAGGCTTTGAAAAATCTGGAAAAATTAAAAGTGATTCTGTACAAAGTTTCTCTTTTAACTCTTGAAAACTTTCTTCCTCTGTAATGTCCCATGAGAAGAGCTCATCATTTTTCAAAAGGGTGGTTAATGGCTTGGTTGGCCGAGAATATCCTTCAATAAATCGTCTGTAATAACCGGTGAGACCCAAAAATTTACGGATATTTTTCACATTTTTCGGCCTAGGAAATCCACGAACGGCCTCTATTTTTTCGGATCTGGTTTCAACCCTTCTTCTCCAATAACGTGACCCAAATAAACTACTTCTTTTTTCAAAAATTCACATTTATCAGGCTGCAAAGGTAGATTGGCTTTTCGTAGGCGATCGAAAAGCCTCAAACACTTATCGGTATGCTATTCGTATGCGTTATTCGTATGCGTATATACGAACAACTCGCGTCCCTGTAATCCCATTAATACCATATCCATGGAACGTTGAAAGGTGGGAGGGGTATTTCCAACCCCATAGGCATACGTACATACTCATAATGTCCATATGGTGTGGTAAACGCGGTTTTGTGACAATCATCAGGATGCATTTTGATCTGATAAAATCCGGATGCTAAATCGAATACTGAGAAATAGCGTGCCCCGCCCAATTGATCTAAAATATCTGTAATATTTGGCAACGGGTATGCATCGCCTATTGTTTTTTCATTGAGTTGTCGAAAGTCGAGCACCATTCTCCAACGAGGATTTCCTTGTGAGTCTACCTTTTTTGGCACAACTCATACAGGTGTGTTGTATGGAGACTCAGACTCTCGGATTAGGCCGGCTTCTAATAACTCTTCTACCTGCCTACGTATTTCTTCATTATGAATGACTGGAAAACGGTACTGTTTAGAATTTACTGGTAAATTATCTGTGGCTGGAATTCGATGTGCTACTACGTCGGTAGCACTTAATATTTCGCCCGGAAGATGGAATCTATCCGCAGCATCACTGATCAAACTTTTTATTATCAACATTTCTGAATCATCTAAATAGTCTAAGCGAAGTAATTTCATAACTCTTTCCGATCGAGTTACATCAAAATTTTGAGATCTTATCGCGAAACAATCCACATTCATCATAAAATTTATTGCATTGCTTAGGACAGAATTTGGTTGGAATATTGGTACTGATTTTTCTAAACTTTCTCTATGAACGATTATATCTCCTATAGGAATCAAACTATCACTGGAATCACCCTCTCTTGGGGCTATTACTACTGGAATAGAATCACGAATCTCGTTATTACTTTGTGGCTGCGATATGCTCACCTCTTCACCGGAAATGACTTCTATATTATTAAACTCGAGTGGAGCCTTTCCCGTCCTCGGGGTTTTCTCCGAAAAACATTGAAGTGGAGCCTTTCCCGTCCTTGGGGTTTTCTCCGAACAACATTGAACTGAACTCGTCATTCTGTTTGAGTTTCTCACATTCTCATTATTGAAATAACTTAACTCGATATTTCTATTGATTCCTTTCGCGACATGAATTTTTTCTACTGATTCTTCTTCTGGGTTTGGATTGGATTCAACAAGATCTGAGTTTTGAAGGGAACTCAACCGTTTTTGTACTGGATTTGGATTGGATTCAACAAGATCTGAGTTTTGAAGGGAACTTAACACTTTTTCTACTGGATTATTTATTTCACCTCCGATTATGAAATTTACACCATATTCTGTCGATCCCTTGACAGAAATTTCTTCACTTAATTCGTTTTTAAAAATTGTCTCATCATTAATTTTTGATTCTCGTGGAGGACTTGATAAAAGAGTAAGAACTGGTATTTCTATCTCGATCTTTTGGTCTCGCTCGTTGGTCACTGGGAAGTACGCTTTCCTTTTCTCATTCGTCACGATTCCCTTACCTAGCACTACTCCTTCCTCCGTTCCAAGGGGTGGCAAATAACCCTCACTAACCTCATCATTCTTAATGCGTACATAAAAAAGTCTTGTCGTTTTAGGTGGAAAAATCATACTTTCTCGAGTGTGGAATGGAACTTTTGTTCCATGGACTTCAAAAAGATTGTTTTCATAGTCTTTTTTTGCAAAATTATCGCGAAAATATTCCGAAGAAAGAATTCCTGATTGACTAATGGGGAAGCTATTTGGGACAATATGAAAAGTTGCCTCTCTCCGCAACGTCTTTACTTCTACATAACCCAAAGTGTGTACTATGTTTTGAGTTATTCCCCTGAGCCTCAAAGCTAGATCACGAAGAACAGGTGCATTGGAACTTAAACATTGTTCTTTCAAAACATTTTTACTTGCGCCAGAATCCAGCATCAGAATGATAGTTTCACTTAAATCCTTGCCTTTCAACAAGATTGTCGGAGCCATTACATCATCAGCAGGTCGCGTCAAAAAAATATCAATTATTCTTGGTGGGTTATTTCTGGGATCGTATGAATTGTGAGGGTCGGGTACGCTCTCATGTCGGCCTGTGCCTGGGCACCCAATCCCGGCAGGCCATACCCTTTTCCCTGATGAACCTGACGCCTCTCGTTACTGCGCTTCCGTTGCGCGCACTCTTCAAGCACGAGCCCGGGTTGTCTACAATAACGACACAGCTCAGGCGATGGATTCGAATGCGCTACCTGCGCATATGAATTTGGACCGGTCGCGTTGGCGTTTGGAAACGGTCTTGGACCCGGAATCCTTTGATTTGCCTGATTCAATTTTTTAAAAGAGCAATTTGTGGCGTAATGTCCCCATCCATTACACTTAAAACATCGAACCCCTGGAGTATGCATTTGACTCGGGCTTTGTGCATTGGGTGTGGATTTTTCGGGATATCCTCTTATTTCGACGGAATTTAAATTTTTACGACACTTCTCTGGAAAATGACCGGTGCCTCCACAAAGGCGACAGGGAATTGAAAAACATCTGTTTATGGAATGTCCCCTTTTATTGCAATATTGACAAACAGTTAAACCGTCGACTGCTGTCGTGCTAACAATAGGACCTGGAGCTCCCGAAACTGCCCTACCTTTTTGCTCTTCAACTTTCCCTGCCTCAAAATAATTAATACTTACCTTTTTCTCGGTTTGTTCGGGGGCACGCGATTTTGACAAGTCACCTCCTCTTAGCCTATTTGCGTCGGCGAGCTGGCGTTCTATTGCCTTTGCTCTATTAACCGCGTCACTAAGGGATGCATCGTTGTCAATCATTCGCTGCTCAATCTCCGGTTTCAAACGTCTCTTTAAGATTTTTATAGCCATTTTTTCCACCTTCAACTTATCCTCATTACTAACCGGATTGGCATTCTCGGCGCGAGTTGCTTCTAATATTTTTTCTGCATAATATCGGATACGATCAACGAAATCATCTACACTGTCAATATGTTTTTGGCAGCTATTTCCAAGTTCTGTCATTAATTGATATACGTCTTTTGGAGGATCGTATGTATCGCGAAGATAATCAACATATTCTTTAATCGACCGACAACTGATTTTTGAAATTTTGTTCCAAATTGCGGGAAGTAATTTTACTATTACGAGATCTAACAGATGGTTGTCAATCTCACCACCGCTCATAGTACTGGCTTGTTCTACACCGGCAATATAACGTCCCAATGAAGTTCGTTTCCCATCAAAATCAGGCACAATTTTTAAAACTTCCCTTAAAACCGTGTAATTCGCGGGATCGAGCTTTTTCTTATCATCAGGAGGAGCCATTGTATTATTTTGAAAAAATCCTTTATGTTTAATCAAATTTTTTTTTTTTTGAAAATCGATTTTTGGTTTCACGGTTTGAGATATTTCCAACGAGTCACTACTTGATTTTAATGGAACTATAACGGAAGAAATTTTGACTGGAAAAAACGTTAAACTTAATTTTTTTTCAGAGAAGGGTGATTTTGAATACCCTTTGTAATACCCTTTGCAGAAGGCCATTGTACAGGGTCATTTATTTTTTTTATTGAAACAAATTTGTCGGATTTCCTTTCTTCTAATTCTAAATGAGCTTTAATTATTGCTTGATCATTGGTTGAAAATGTTTCGTTGAATACTTCGTTGGATACGAGGTCAAATTCAGGTTTTTCTTTTTCAATTCGCGATTTATCGACCCGAGAACACGTATTTTCTTCGGAGTCGGATTCGGATTCATCTTCGGATATTAAAGCAGCTAAATTTTCGAATTTTGAGAATTCGGTTTCTATTGTAGATTTTTCAAAAGTAGTTTTTTCCGAAAAATAATCAACTTTAATATCCGGAAGGGGTGTAGATGCACTTAAAAAAGGGACCCTCTTCTCCAAGGGGTATATTTAAATTTGACTGGGATTCACGATTTTCACCTGAAATACTGGGATTCTCTAAATTTTCTGAAGTATCTTGTATTTTTCCGGTTCGACATTTTCTTACTACGGGATATTCTTTCAAAATTTCATCATCTAATTTTATTTTACAACGAGTTCCCTTACTCATTGATAATTAGGCTCATCGACCCCTCCTACCAGTGGACACCTGGACTTATCATTGTCCACCCTCTTCTCGATGTTATTAAATTTTTGCACAAATTTTATAATTGCGAATTTGTACAGGCATATGGTTCATGCATATAGGAGAAGGAGATGCGCATGCGCTTAAAATAAAAACATGCAGCAAAACAAAATCCATTATAAACCACAAAATACACTCCCTGATCTCGGACGAGCCCCCAAAATATGTTACGTCCTGACTTGCGACTTTTCCATCTCGGTCAAGGAAAGCAAGCTCTCTCTTTACACGTTCTCGGAAAAAGCGCATTGGTCAGAGTGTTGCCCTGTTTCGAGCCTAACCTTGCGGAAAAACTCAGGATGGGCGGGAGCGTATTGTGGTTGAATTTATGAAAGGGGATAGAATTCGATTTTAATTGTTGAGAAAAATTGCCTATAGTGAAATTTAATTAATATTTCTCGTCTTGAAATTACGTGACATTAAGATTGTAAAAACTGTTTTATTTCATTACAGCGCCAGCGTAAATCCCTTCTGGACATGATCGCGTCGCTCTTGTAATTATGAAGATATTTATACGTGAATAGTTACACGTCAGAGGACGAGAAATAATCAAGAAAATATGTTAAAAATGAATTTGAGAAAAACAAGAAAACTTCAGGGAAAAGAATTTGCGCAAAGAGAACATGGGGAAGATGATGTACATCCTCATGTAATTATCTATTTCGGGTATCCACTTCTATCGCAATTGTAGAATCCACGGTGATATCGACAAACGAATTACGCAGGGTCGGGGGACGGGTCAACACAGCGGTTCCACAAGGACAGAATAGCATAATTCCCAGGATTAAAACGAGAAGAAGCATGACTGCCATAACCCCGACGGCAACCGAATTTGAAGATCCTCCATAATTGAAGGAGAAAATAATTACTCGTAAAGGAAAGGAAAAACATAAAAACGATTTAAAACCAATATATAACGATATACCCCGCGCGAACCACGACTGTGAATTTACGGGTCGGTCGGTGAGATGGGGGAAGATCAGTTTGGAGGCCGAGTAAAGCCTCTATTAAGATGACCGGCGACGAACCGTCTATGGATATGAGAGAGGAGTCATTGGGGGTCATTAGGCTTCTAACAATTTTATGGATTGAAATTCAAAACAGATGTCATATTGAATTGTGTCACCGTACACCATAGTACCCTCCGGAAAGGAAAATATTTCACTAACACTGTGTAACAGGGTCTAGTCAGTTTCCCGCGAACGCAAAAGGCACCAAATAAGAAAGAGAATGAACACCAATCCCACAACCACACTCCCAATTATTATCATTACATAAACGTCTTCCATTTTTTTAATTATTCTTCACGATAAATTGAATAATGATCGAAATTGAGACGCTTTTATTTTCAGAATAACTTTCCGAAAGTTTACAAGTTTTAAATAAATTGAGCGGACGTTTAGAATTTTAATCGGATTTGAACGCGGGGTAAAGAAAATGATTTAAATGATTTTAATTGGTTTCCCGACTAATCCGAAAAATTCGGATTAATTAAATGTTGCACTCGGAATATTTTTATTCATACCCACCAAACGATCTTTAAATTGGAGCGAAATATTCTTATCTGAATAAAAATTATTTATTTGGTCGCACTTTATCATTTTTAAAAATAATCACGTACGAGTTTTCGATTTAATTAGACGGATTATAAATTTTAAAATAGCAAAAGAATTTAATTCCAACGCGAAGAATTATGGTACGTATGTCGGAAAAAATAAAAATGAGATGCAACAACGACAAAAAAACTTGGAACAAAAGGGAAACTCTTGATACGTGGGTGGGGTTTCCTAACACACTACGTTAGCCCTCAGGGCCGTAACGCTAGGGCTCTCGTCCGAGACCCGGTAGCGCGCACTGATTTCATATGTGGAATCACGAACATTGCAAAAATAAACATTTTGAAGGTACTTACTCAGTTTTTGTGAGATCGATGGTAGATGAAAAATAAAAGAAGTTGAAATTGGTGCTGTTGATGGTGGTAATGACAAAAGACCTGGCGATGAAGATAAAGCTGATGATGGTGAAAACAATTTGGTAGATGGATGATGGAATAATTTTTGCTGACACAGAGTTGCACTTTTTGTGTTTATTAATTTATATCACGAATGTTTTTCTTGTGAACTAGTCTATTTTTAAAATACGGCACTTTTACAATCGATGTATAAAAGTTTGTAATAAAAGTACGCACACAATTACATGTTAGAAAAAAAAGAAATATTGAAACCTAAAACTCTTAATTACTGGATAATAAAATAGAAGATGATACAAAAAAAGTGTCCTGGATTTGCTTTGAAACTCTCCGCCGAAAAATCTGAACTAACTCATCCGGGTCTCTGACCCCTAATTATATAAGCTGTGACTTTAGGAAAAAGTAAGGTATGACCCCTCGGACGCTTTACACCCCGTACGCCTTTGCCTATGCGTGAGCTTAGCGCCCCTCATGTCTCGATACAATGAATTTTGGAAAAGTTGTTTCCTACATGAATAATTATTGAATTTTAATTGGAATTAACATTATTTTATTTCTACTCATTCATTCATTTATTCTTACGCAAAAATAAATTCGCAAATCCCATTATTTTGGGTATTTTCGCTGATTCCTTAAAAGGTTACGCATGCGCATTGTAGCGTGACTTTTCTCTCTGCCTATTCATCTCCCTCGCTCTTCATTCATCTCCGTATCCTTCGTACTCTCTCACTCCTCGCTCATCTTCGCATCATTCGTTCTGTCTCGCTCTCTGCTCATCTTCGCATCATTCGTTCTCTCGTTTCGGAGGCGCGTGCGCGAGCTAGGCCCCTCCGTAGGGACTCTTTCCACCATCGCTTCTACATACTCTTATCTACTCTATCCTCTTTTTGCTCATGCTTTTCTTCCTACTTCCTCATGTGTCTTTCCCTATTTTGTCCTTTCTTTTCATTCCATTTCTTTGTTCTGGATGACGCAAGATTTTTTTTTCTGTATCATTCAATCGATGTACAGTTCATGCTTCCGCAACTATTATTAATGATTTCGATTTCATAGAAAAGTGTAATTACTATTATGTATTTCTGATAAATGCCATTCTGGATTTAATAATATTCCATTTTATTGATTAATACGTTTCGTAGATCTGAATCTTCATCTAGATTTGAAGGTTTGCTCATTGAAAAATAATTTGAATGGATTTAAAGTTTTTACATAAATTAATTCAATGAGTGGTTAACTTTTACTTTCGATTGAAATATATGATTATTGAATTTATGATTAATTTGGATTTTATTTATTTTGTTTTGAAATAGATAATTTGATAAACCGATTAGGTTGAAGCAATCGGGTTATTTCCTGTAAAAATTGATTCATTCATTCCATGCATTTCAAAATTCACCCGAGTTCGCATTTATTCATTTTTGATTTTACTATAAGAGATCTGAAACCGCAACATCATAATTGGACCATCGTATATCCGTGATCTCTGTTTGGTTCGATTACTCATTTGTATAATTTCCCCTCCTCCTTCGTAGAGAGCGTACCCTATAAGTTTATTTTTTATCACATATAACAATTTTATTATCGTTTACCTACAAATATAGCTTTTTCTTTTCTCATGTTCTCTCGATTATTTGCGTTCCATATTCCCATTCATATAACTTACCTATACATATACAGCAGATGCTGGCGTCGCGCAAGCGCGTTAGCACGCTTACAGCAGCGTTCAGCGCGCCACAGAACCATCCCACTCTTGCCTATAAGCGGCAAGCGTTCCTTACTAAGGTGGGGGGAGACTACGAAGCACCGCACAAAGCGGAGATGAAGGATAGGCGATGCCGTGTATAAGATGCTCCCCACCCCAAATCATGTCGATTTTCGTTACACGCGACGCGACCTTGAAGTTTTACCATCGAGCCAAAAGAAGTTTCACTTCAACAAAGAAAATAAAGTACTTACCACATTTGATATTAATATTTTGAATCTCATAATTAAAATAGATCTTATTGAGGCAGTTGGTTTATCGCATCTTAATAGTGAGAATATTAGCCGAGCAGGGAAGGGTGCGCCACCGTATGGGCATCCATATGGAGAGCGAGTATAACCAACAAAAATAGGACCTCTATCTTCGTTGGTATAACGCGTTAGAGCCCTCGGGTATTTCTGACTGTATTCGGGTTCATGAAAGAGATGTCGGAAGTGACTCCCTTCCCTGCTCAGATCGTCTTCGACTTCCAACCAGTGTACACGCAAAAATAGTAATCAGTATTATAATATAGAGAAAACGTGTGACTACATCGAGTCTTTTTTTATTCTGGAAAACCTCTCCGATCCTTTCTTCACAGGCTGCCTGAAATTTAGCCCATCCTTGATATAAAGTTTTAACAGGTCTCTTACTGAATGACAGTGCTAAGTAATTTCTTCTTGGTGCAGGAACAGCTGATCTTGACTAAAGTCAACTGAACGAACGCGAAAAAGAATTAGATATATCTCGACACAGACTAAAGTGAATGAGCTTGTTTTGGTCATAATCGAAAGCTATGTAAGTATATTATGAAAGTGACCTCAATTTTGCCGACCGAGATGTTATTACGTTGTATTAGAGGAAGTAAGAATGACAATGGTCGAGTTGCGTGAGGGTTCGCGTGTATAAACTTTTCGCGAGTCTCGCGCACAAATGTACTTGGCGTGTGACTCTGTCGAGTCTCTTTAATGGTTTTCAGAATGTTGAAAATTTACCGTGACCAACTTCATCTGCCATAATCTCAAAAATTTCGGCAATAGGTATATAAAATTAAAAAGCCTACTTCAATCCTTATTACTAGAACGTTCTCGAACATTCGATCAACACCCGCACGCACACGAACTTGAGCTTCCATATACAATATACATATACAGTCTAGCTCTCGTCCTGTTATCGAGATCGCTTTGAACAACGGTTTCACGAAAACTTTCTGACGGTATATAACGTACTCAAGACTGATTTTTCATTTTACTCTTGCATCTTCCTCTTCCTACTGCATCAAGCCACAGTATTTTCGAATTCTTTCTAGAATCCTGTTCCAAGATATGATTCGATCGATCATACATAAACGTATTTTAATTACACTTTTGATCGGTGTTGGAGCACGCCATTAAGTATTTTAACATCTTGTTTTTTTTATAACTTCCAGTTTTGACGTCGAAAATGGAGATTCAACGTTGGACGGAGGCGCTGCGGGTGGTGGCGGGGCATCCCCCAGTGCTGGCCTTGTCCTCCAGGCGCTTCCCCAGAGAAGAGAGAGCTTCTTATATCGAAGCGATAGTGATTTTGAGATGTCACCGAAATCGATGTCACGCAACAGCTCCATCGCCAGTGAGAGGTGAATTATTTTTTTAAGTATTGTTCTAATACATCATTAATAAGAACTATATAATATAAAACCGGTATATACTTTGGTCTAGTCATTAGCGTGCTTGCCTCTAACGTAAGATGTAAAAATTGGAAGGTAGGCCTATAATTTTCTCTCTATTCTCGTCCATAACTTTGATAACAAAATGTTCTGTTGTTGATGAAAAATCTGACGAAAATATCCCAGATAGACAAGCTCCACGAAAAAGACGTACATGGGATAAGACGTTTCGGTGAAGGTCTGAATAGACACTTCTCTATACTAACAATAAGAACGAATCCGAGAGAACTCACTAACTGGCCTTTCTAATAGCGAATCTCCCAACAATAATGTGTCATCTTGGTGAACATAACTGACCGTAACCCGTTTGACCTCAAAACGGCCGTCATTAGCTTCAGTGATTTTGTTACTACTCATGCATAGCCCGAAGGGTTTACACTCGAAAAGCATTGCTTGAAATTCATACCTCAAACATTTTTGGTCATTTTCTGCCAATGGTATTGCGGAAACAAAATCCTTCAAATCGATTTGAATATTATCGATAGAACTGTCTTCGTCAGTTCCGTCTTAAAGTGCTGTTGCTCGGCAGAGGGTTTCAATTTTTTTAGGTTAAAAACAAACTTTTTCCCTCCGGAGGATTTCTTGATATTCGTAGGGTCACATTCAGAAATCACTCTCTTAATTAATAGCTACTAGATCAAACATTGGGCCACTGGTTGTTGCTTAGAGGATAATTGAGTTACTTCGGGAATAAACTCTTGTCCGACTTTTGTAACGACATACCCTCGTACTTATGCATAATTACTATGACCGATGTCAGCTCTTTTCAGGGTAGGAGGAAATACTTTAGCGTACCTGCATAATGCTTACATCTGGCAGTGCTGACGTTTGTTGTTTTGGCTGAAGATGGAATAGGTGAGCGCAATCTACTTTATAAAGTGAAAGCTGATGCAGACTAAATGACAGCAACTCAGCCCATATCGCAAAATTCGGGCGTGGGGAGCTCGCGTCCACCACAGACAAATAACTGAACTATAACAGGGATGTCACTGCTCGATCTCGATAACATACGTTGTAAATTTCTTTGATCATCATGGACGTTTACTTGGCATCTTTATGATATCAACTATTATGACGCATTGATTCTATCGAAAACGCAATATGATTGGGAATGGTGTTTGGCGAATGGTAGGTCCCACTTTAAGAATCTTGTTCAACGATTTTTCTGAGGCCATCTTCGCCAATGCATCTAAAACAACACGAAGCTTGCGTCGATCACTTACGGGGATAATGATTAAATAATGCGGAAGGTAATGGACCGGTGTGGACTCATCGCGGTCGGTGTTGATCGCTGTCATATGATTCAGTTCGGCATACTCACCCCAGGAGACGTGGGGGTGGATGTGAAACCAACTCGTGTCACGCGCTAGACTGATGGTGCTCGCACATAAAACGCCGTTGCCGGAGATCCAGTAATGGAACACACACGAGCCGTGCAGTCACCAATACATAACGCAAACCAATCACAGATGACTTTTGGGACCGGTTCGAAAGAAACACCGTGGTCTCCGTCTTGGGTGGCTCACGCACGATTTTGCGACATTGTTGCTAGGGCGAAAAACCGGCAATCTCCGGTGGCGTAGCATAGTAGCAACAACATCAAAATCGTGCGCGGCCGCGACGGAGATCAAAGTATCACGTTCATGCCGGCCCGAAAAGTCATTCGTGGCTGGCTTGCGTTATGTATTGGTGACTGTACTGCTCATGTGTGTTCCGTCACTGGATTTCCAGCAACGGTGTTCTACGTACGAGCACCATTACTCTACCGGCACACCAGTATCGGAGGAGTGGGGTTAGTACGTATGTCACATAAAGAAGAGACGCCGAGAATAGGGAAATAATGTATATTTCGTGACGATTTTTGGTAACATATCAGGCGATTTTACTCTACCGCGGCTAAAAAAGTTTCACTTCTAAAATATTCCGGAACCCAATATGCATTCGATCAAATCGCGGATTTTCTATCTCACTTGCTTGCTGCCTGGTGGTAAACCGGCAAATGATTAGCTCCGATGAGACTCCCTACTTAGACGAGACCAATCTCCTTTTATGTCTAAAGTCTCAAGCCCCTCTCCCTCCAATTTTAGGAATGCCAGCATGTGAAAGTTCCGTCGGGATCCCAGAGACCACAGTACGTAGCTAGGGTTAAATTATTTTTTCCGGACAATTTTCTACACGGGAAAGCGAAATGAAGATTTGAAGATATTGTAGGAAAAGGGCCTTCACAGGCCTTTACAGGCAGCTAGCGGTACTACAAATTAGTATAGAAGGATCAGATGGTAAAATACAATCGAGAGATCTAGTACACATTCTCGGGATTCAAGAGTCTAAACTCGATACAGGATGGTCAGCATTCGTGTAAATAAAAACCACTCAAAATAATTGTCTAAAAGTGTATTAGATACCAATGCCAAATCATAAACTTATTAAACTTTCAACTTTTTTTTCTAACAATTAAGAATCATTTGGAATTATTACTCTTTTATCATAAAAAGTAATAATGATTCATTTTTTGATCATTGTTTCAACAATATTTGAAGAGTAATATTAATATTGAACAAATATCAATATTTTTCATAATCATTACGTGGTTAGACAATTATCCTAAATGCTTTTTCATTCGTCTTAGGCGATATAGGATTGAATTTGAATATTCAATTTTTATCAAATATTAATTCAAATCTGTTTTTGTGACTTTATTACGGGTTCAAAAATATATAACTAGCTCTTTTTCACGTTATTCTCTATACGAAGCCCTCGTGATGTCAGTCTGTTCATAAAGTAAAGGGTGTATCATCCTTGGGTTGCAGGTTCAAAGAAACAGAGCTGCCTGTCGATCGAGCGTATGTACTCAATTCTATTCTATATGCTCTTTTATTTTCATTTACGCTTGCTACTCTCGTGTGTAGTGCAGCACATCCTAGGGCAGCGAATACATCTAACACCACGC
Source organism: Dyspetes luteomarginatus (assembly GCA_963669185.1). Taxonomy (NCBI): domain Eukaryota; kingdom Metazoa; phylum Arthropoda; class Insecta; order Hymenoptera; family Ichneumonidae; genus Dyspetes; species Dyspetes luteomarginatus. The sequence continues at coordinate 15,984,402 of OY769903.1, read as the reverse complement.
ATAAGATGATACATATATAGGGTATTCCAGGTCAAATCAGAGGACCCTTACCCTCACAATATGTCTTCCATTTTTTGCCCGTTAGTATGTTGTAGCGTATTGCAATAAATATGAACGCAATTTTAAATTAGCAGTTTTCAACATTATCGGCGGTTCAAAAATGTCTACAGTAACGTTTTTTTATTGGAACGAGCAAAGATCTGGACTAACAGAATCGGGCATTACCATAACGTTATTCATTCTTTGTTGATATCTCGTGTCATTTGACTTTTTATAGTTAGTCAATTCAAATTGATCCATTAATACGGTCAAAAAATAAAGACCCTCAATTATTATAAATATCTATCTTGTCTTATTCGTAATATGTTTTATTTCACGCCGAGTTTCAACATGCTTACTGGAAAACGGATTTTTTTCGTTGCCTCAAAGGCATGGTATTACAAAAAACAATTCTAAATTTGCGGTACTTTACTTTTGTATAAATATTGTTTTTTAAACAAAGCGTAATAATTTTAGAACAATCAATAATTTCGAACGGTGTTGATTAAAATTTTCATTGATAAAGACAACCAATTTTTCAAAACATATCAGAAGTTTTGTCCTGAATATTTTTTTGTGTTGCTACAACTTACTAAGGAGAAAAAATCAAGGTCCGAGGAAATGGCCTGGCGTGTTCCATATATAGAATTGTGAGCATTCTCCACCCAAAACGCTGACTCTCTTCGCCCTCGCGCCATATATGACTTCTTCATGAGGATGCATACAACTTTGATACTGCTGTACATTCAAATTTTTTACTTCTCCTACGATTTTATATTGAGACAAATAATTTATTAAATATATATATACATATATATATAGATATAATAATAGTAATATATTATATATATATATTACGCTAAACTTTTAAATGATGAGCATGTAAAGTTCAGTTTCATGTACGCTTTCTTCTTGATGTGATGTGCTCCTATCTAGTCAGTAAGAAAAAAATGTATCTATTTTTCTCCGTCACGACTGATCTTTCGAACAAAAATCGAGAACAACGAACTCTACCAAAGAACAGCGAAGTTCGGCGCTCTCGTCATTTGCCAGAAAAGTTAACCGTTTGGCAAAAATTTGGGAGGAGAGTAGATTGTAGCTTCTGCTCTTGCACTCATAATGGCTTATCCAGAAACTTTTTTATTGATAGAGGAGTAGCACATGACGTTAATGATGAGCTACAAATTCTGCACTTGGCTTTCGCATGAGGATCGAACCGATCTCATGTTGTGAATTCGGTGTAATAGGAGGCTATGGATGCTGTTCACCGATTTATATTCACTATCATATTGAAAATAATAATAATAATAATAATAAACACTATCGTTGATAGTTCAGTGTCACCCACAACCAGTCAACCGATGTGAATGAAACAAAAACGTAAATGTTTCTTGTACAAAGTTATCGAAAATCCACTAGGTATATGAAAAGAAATAAAAAAAGAAGGGGGTGAACCAGCTCTCAATTTATTCTTTTCTCATCCTCTAATCGAAACTTGTAAATTAAGTTGAATAAAACAGTTACCATTCCAAATGGAGGGAATGGGCTTCAAAAATGGAGTTGACGTGTTTTTGCATATTTTTTAAAAAGCAGGTTTTAAGGGGTAAACCACTTCTTACTGTAATTCCCGTATCGAATCTATCTCTCCTTTGTCTTCAATGTACCTGTAGATTAAAAATACTAATATCAACTTAAACTTGACCTTTTCAGTCGGAAAAAAACAATTCCGTGTGTTTTAGGGGGCGAACCACCGCTCAGATTTTCCTTCACTCACCCTCCATTCAAATATTGTTAATCAAATGAAAAAAATCAGCTATGGTTTTGAAGAGAAATCAAAATTAGATTTGATGCGCTCTTGCATTTTCTTCAAAAAATCATGTTTTGAGGGGTAAACACAGTAGATTTGTAAATCATATTTCTAAATCAGGTCAACTTCACTACTATTGCACACGACTGTATAGAAGCATATTAACAATATTAGCATAAGCCACAACTCCCGATATTTCCATCCGATCGTGCACATTAACAAAACAATTTGTAGTACACCTGCATGAATAATAGGTATAAAAACAATCAGTTTTTGTGTATTAGTTTTTTCTTCGTATCTGTTTTATAAATTGCGCGATTTCAATTTATATATTTTCATAGTATGTTACACATCTTGGTGCTTGAAAAGTTTCATTCTACGCACAAAAATGGATTAACTTAAAGAGATACCTTATATTCGTTGAGTACATTTATTTTTTACGCTTTATAAATAAAGCAATAAAGATACAACTTCAATCTTTTACACATAATCAACTGTTATCTCCGAGGTATACGAATCTGACGTTTTGAATATCCTGTTAATTTTGGTTTTGGTCGATCTGAAACACATTGTGAAATACCCGGCTGCAATAATGTAGCTGATATAATATGTACGTAGTGTCAAAAGTCCTTGTATTTGACGTATTTTTTTGATGACTACCATTTTTATACGAATTACAAGCCATGGTTGTAATTAATCGTGGTGTTAATAGATACGATACAATGTAATAAGATCATTTAATCGGCCATGAATATGATATTTTCTAATCGTGGATTGAAAAGTGTGCTTTCCGAAATAACATTTATCTCCAAATAAAGTGTTTATACATATATTTAAGGTAGTTCTCGTGCTACAGTAGTGCGAGAAAGTTTCCTGTATACCACATGATACAATATATGCGGCGCTCGTGGTCATATGCGGCGAACTTTTTATACAGTCTGTACAGAAATCGCTGTTACGCATAGAACCGTGTATATACAGATGCACTCATACCGTAGAGTATTTTCTCCAGTTGCGATCGTGCAACGTCGCACATCTTTACTATATGTATCGTAGGCTCAATGCCTCATATGTATCGTAAACTCGTGCCTTTCTATATACCTGTTTCTCCGTACAGTGTCGCCGGATTGCAGCTACTCAATCCGTTTACGCGTTCAATTTTCATTAAAATTCCATTCTTTTTGTGATAGTCATTCGTAAACGAAACGGTCAATAATTTTGTTTTTTTTCCCTCACATGTGAATAATAATCTCCTACCGTCTACAATTTTTTTAATTAAAATCTGGTTACGCGTTTAGTTGTAATATTTACAAAACCGTGCTAGCATCAGAGTACCGCAATGCTTACTGTAGGCTCTACATGCAATGGTTGCTAACTTTGACATTAAATATCTCGAGTTAGAAACGGTAAATCTGCTTGAAATTTCCCGAAAAGTTAGACACTATTATTCTCTTTGTCCACTATAAATTCCAACAAATTCTGATGAAAAAAGCATTTGCACGAGAACTACTTTAAGAAGTTTTTATATTCCTTCCTTTCAAATGAAGGCTACCACTTTTCGTACAATTATAGTACATAATTTAAAAACACTGTTTTAATCGAAAACATCAAACGCGTACATATCATATGAATATTGAAAAAAAATGCACGGAATTAAAAAAATATTACAGACAAATTAATTGTTTCAGTATCAGACTAATTTTTTTGTTAATGTGCACGATCGAATGGAAATATCTAGAGTCGGGGTTCATGCTAATACTGTAAATGTGGTTCTATACAATCGTGTGAAATAGTAGTGAAGTTGGCCAGATTCAGAAATACATGAATTGGTGCGTAAAGGGTAGTTTACCCCTTAAAACTTGGTTTTTTGATAAATATGCAAGAATGCATCAAATCTAATTTTGATTTTCCTTCAGAACGATAGCTTTTTTGATTCGATTAACAATATTTGAAGGAGCGTGAGTGAAGGAAAATCTGAGGGGTCGTTCGCCCCCTGAAGTACACGGAACATTTTTATCAGACCAGAAAACGTCAAATTTAAGTTGATATTAGTATTTCTAATCCATTGGGAACATTGGAAATAGAGAAGTGATAGCTTCGATATGGGGATTAGAGTAAGGGTAGTTCCCCCTTAAAACTTGCTTTTTAAATAATATGCAAAAGCACTTCAACTGTATTTTTGTTTCCCTTTCAGAATAATGGCTGTTTTATTCAATTTGATTTGCAAGTTTTGAATGGAAGGTGAGAAATGCAGAAATTGAGGGGTGGTTCACCCCCGTCTTTTCATATTTCTCTTCATGTACCTAGTGGATTTTCGATAACATTCTAGAATAAACATTTATGTTTTTGTTTCATTCAAATCGGTTGGCTGGTTGTGGGTGAAACTGCATCACTCCCTCTTGGCGTGCCTAACATTGAAAAGTGGTTTCACCCCTTAAATCCGTTTTTTCGAAGATAACTAAGATGGATGTTGCTTAATTTTCAAAGCCGTACAATATCGTTGAGTTTCAACGAAATCAGAGGGGGACACCTAACGAATGTTCCTTGTAAGATGTTTTTCCAAGACCCTTCCAAGATTCTCACCAAACTCTTCCAAGACTGTCGCTAAGACTCTCGTCATACTTCGCAAGACGCTTTCCACGACTTAGAAGTTAAATATGCAGGAAAACATTTTAATGTGTTCTGTTGCCTCGCAATGATATAAACACTGAGTACATACTCACGCTCATATGTGAGTATCACCTCGGCCCCTATATTATTGCGGGGCAACAGAACATATTAAAAATGTTTTTCTGGGCGTTTACCTTCTACGCCATGGAAAGAGTCTTGAAAAAAGCCTTGAAAGAGTTTTGGAGAGAGTCTTGGAAAAAGTGGTAGAAAGAGTCTTGGAAGGGTCTTCGAAAGAGTCTTGGAAAGGAAACTCAAAGACATAAAGTAATGGGAAAACCGATTATATCTGGAAGTCTGCAAGACCACCGCGGACTTTTTCTATGACTCTTTCCAAGACCCAAGATTCTTCCAAGATCGTCCAAAGACACTTTCCAAAACTTCATATTTCTTCACGGGCCATGGTTCCATTTTTGTCAAGTATATTCCGAACAAACAAAAATCGAATAAAAGTAGATCGAACACCGGCTACCTCTGGGGTATGGTCTCAAAAAATTAAAGTCTAATACGTATTTTGTGCCAGACTTTGAAGTCGCGTATAAAGCCTTGTTTCGTGTAAAATTTTTAATTAAAAGATCAATAAATTGTATGCCTTATAAAATTGTAACAACCATTCAAAAAAATGAAATCACATTTTAGAGGGTGAGGGTCACAGATACGCCAATTTGGTGTGGCATACCCCATATACATATGTATGGATAGACGGAACTAATTATGTATATTAAGTAATTAGGACATCCGCCTAACCCTACAACAAAACACTGGGTGTATCATACCCTGACGTTTGTCGGGGTATGAAAAGTGCATTTGAAAAAAACTATTTAAAAAAAATAAAAACTTGCAATAACAATCATTTTTCATCACAATCGCATGCCTAATACTCGAATGAAAAATTTTGCGTTTGAATTATTAAAAAATGCTAATTACAGCCAAATCGCCACCAACGTGAAAATGGTGGCATACACCCAGTGTGCGGTTACCGATTGGATTCAAAAGTGTGCCGTTGTAGGGTTAGCAATGCCATTAGCATTATGTGTCATCATGTAATCTAATTAATTCGTAATCAATACTCACATTTATATACGAATATAGTCGAGATTCGCATAAAATAAAAATGAATTGTTATTTTCAGAATCTTTACCGATCAGTGCAGGTAAGTTGCTTTATCACGCTATTCATCATTCCCTGCGATATATCGTTGAGGATCCTTCAAAATGTTTTCGGCTTGTAATCACACTGGCAAAGAGAACAATTGGACCTTTACGGATACATATATGATTTTTTTATGAAACCGTTTTTGTTAGTTTCGGTTTTTTTAAATAAAAGATGGTGTTTTCCAAGTAAAGTTTAGCAAAATATGTTCATGACCAAAAATTCTGTTGTTCTAGGGTGTCCCGTTCTTTCACGATAACTATACTGACTTCTAGGTATACATAATCCTAGTAGCGACTTTTTGAACGTTAACGTGATGTGCAACACATCATCTGTTATGTCGATCTGTATGATTATCTTGCTCCACCATGGTTAGCGTCGAAAATTTCTGGAGGGATAAAAACCTTGCGGCTTGCATATGAAGAACGGCTACGGATAACCAATCAGAAATATTCGCGCTTTGATCCCACTGTCCAAATGCTCAAACAAAAGCAAAATAATATAACATCGATTCAGAATGCATTCTTCTTCGGACACGAAATTCCTATGTTCTGTATAGACTGTACGATGTTGTACCTGAACTATTCGTCAATCATCGTTTCAACAGCAGTTAACCATTACAGCCTACAAGTCATTTTCAGTATATACGTTAATACCCGCGAGAACCTTTTCAATTGCGGACGCTGAGCATAGGTGATAGAAAGTATTTTATAGCGATATCAAATACTGTCAACATTAAATGTGTATTACAATATTGAGTTATAATCATGCGATCATAGGATTGCGGACTTATTATCATAAAGATAAACATAATTTTCTGAGAGGTATTTAAAATCTCACCATGAAAAATGTCGTTTAAATTTCCAGCTCGAATTTCTCGATCATTATAATTTCTCATTTAATTCTCATGCTTCCGTTTTTCTGAACGGGATAAGTCCAGTGTTCGCGGGAGCCGGTCTGACTGGACGGCCACCCTGCATGGAAATTTATCTTTATACGTGGAATACATGCAAAAATATATGTTATATATATATGTAACATATATATTTATATGGGTAGCATAAATACCGCTACAAAGTCATATATTCACGATATATCCTACATACATATATGTACATGTACTGATATACGTATGATACAAATTTGCCTCCGATCATTACATTTCCCGTATATTGTTATAGAATTCTCGTTCAAAGCTCTATGTGCCAAATATGGCATACTCAACTTTCACCTCTGATCCTACCATCAATATTCAGAAAAAAATAACAACTAATATACGTTCAACATTCAAGCAATCATCCTTTGCAAAATTAATATGACAGAAATTATAAAAAAAGTGGGTACACACTTTATTTACAGGAAATATGACATGCAGCATCGTCTACCGTCGTAATGGTTTTCAGTAGGCTAGGCGGGATAAATTGGGGGCGTATTCAATACAAATGACTCCATCTACGATGAAAGAAGAGTAATACATAGCAATTATACTTACCTGAAGAACACACTGTTTTTGGTAGCTCGTCAAAGTGATTGTGCCAAATATGGCACCTCAGGTACTAAATGGTGAAGGGGACATATTTATTGTGAGTCGGTATTAAAACTGCAAATGACGCTATTCCGAGGAAGTTGAAATTTCAAGGACGAGAATAGTTAGGCCGCATTCGTCTATTGATGATGTACGTAGCCGTACTATTCTCATTCTTGAAACCTCAACCGTCTCGGACTGGCACTATTTCGAAAATTGTGTTGCCTGCAGAAGGCACACAAACGATAATAAACTAATAGTAAATTTTGTAGAGATTTACCGTGGGTTAAAAATTCGAATAATTAAAAGGTATGTGGGCACCTCACCTGCATCCCATACCGACCCGCTTCTCCTGAAATGAGGGATGGTACAACAACAAAACAATCCGGTGGAAAATAATCAAATTGAAGAGAAATGAATCGGGTTTATTATTAATATTGAATAAAAAGATCTAAAGATTTCCGGGGCAATGGCACAGTACCGCGATTGCACCGGCACTCTCTCGCTCACGCTTACAATATCTAAGGTACTCACTCTCGCTCCAGCATTGAGGAGCACGGCAGTACTCTGACCGCTTAAAGTTGTTTAGAAGTAGGGTGGGGATGGATCAGAGTGGGAGAGATTTTCCTATACTTATACATTGGGCGCTGTAGCTATTTTTTTTTGGTGCCTATAGGCTATCCATAAATATTTTTCTTTTTACTCGGTAATTATGATTAAAATTTGCATTAGATGTAGCCTTTATCAAAATTATAATGATATCTTATTTTCGTTTATTTTTAAATGGTTAAACATTTAAATAATTCAAAAATTTTAAAACACGAATAACCGCGGCAACGTTGGGGCACTTTTGTCGCCCGTAAACAGTAACGTAGGCTCGAGTCAAGCACCGTTGCCAGCTGATTTATTGTAGCAACGAAGATAGACCACTATCTTCGTTGATTGTAGTGGAGAAGTGCCTCAACACATAACCGCTGAGTAAATTTGTAATTACGATATAATAATTACGGCATTATGGATAGTGAGCGAAGTAAAGAGACAAATAGTGAAACGCATGATTCTTCGAAAAACAAATCATAAAAACAAAAAAATGTATTGTTTTGTTTTTGTAAATTTTTATAATTATTCTATACTAAAGCGTCACGCACGCTATTCAATTTTCAAATGTCGCGCGTATATTCAATACCCACGCTCAGTCCTATGTACTCCCCTTCTTTCTACCGCGAAAATCCGGCGTTGCTGTGTCTGTCAGACACTCACCCGCTCGGAGTGAATTTTGACGCGATTTTTAATAAATATGTTACAATATCTTCAAGAAAATTCTCCAAAGGTTAATGATTTTGGTATTGATCGACGCGAAATATTTCAGAGAATACTTGGTTAGTTTTTCAACAAAAGTTCAATGGCACGTTCAGATATATCGCGAGTTTACTGAGATCGCGCATGGGTCTGTCCATTAGAGGCTGTAGTTGGGCGCTCAAAAGTACACAACTTTGCGATTTTTTTGCTCCATAAATAAGCTCCAAACTGACTTGTAGTTTTACCGAGACATAGTTCAAATGTTCGACAACCCACTGCGTAAATTTCATTTTTTTTTCATAGGACGTGATTTCCTTCTAAACAACCTTAAAATTACGTACACTTAAAAAAACCGCAAGAATATTTGTGTGATATGTGCATGACATAATATATCGGTTTAAAGCCCAGAAATAAAATTGAGGATATAAGATAATAAAATTGATTGTATATCTTGAAAAAGATGAATAAAATAGATCGTTAAATAGGAGCGCCTCGAGACTTAAGATCACGCGAGAGCCCCCGATACGAACCGACAATTGGCTAAGAAATTTAACGAAGTCCGCAAATCCGTGTGGATTTATGCCCTCTTTTGAATTGGCTTAAGCGCGCAGTTTTTGCCCAAGCGTTGGTGACTCCACCAGGTCAAACTTGGAACTGCTGTTTCTTCGAGACCCACCAACGACATTGGTGTCATTGGGGCATCTCGGAAGGGATACAAATTGCGGATTTAGCGACACCTGCATAACCTTGAGGTTTTGCACGGTTCGCGTGGGAATTAATTTTCTCGGTGGCTCTCGAGTGTCATTTTACGCCGATTCAGTGCCTTCGACGAGTCGTCTGATCGCGAGGAGTGCTGAGTCACATCCCTTGTCCACATCTTAGGGAAGCAGTTAGGAATTTTGCTCTCCCGAAGAGTGGAATGAGTGGAGTGGAATAAGGACATAACAATTACATCTATCTCTTTAACACTCGTGCAAGTTTCACATCACATGAAGGTGCCGTCAAAGATGCACCCAAACCCAATGTATCCCTTTCGCTCTTCCATAGCCACCTACGGCTCTATCACTCTCACTGTCACGGCAAATATGTCAGATGGCCCCACTATTTGGTTCGAATTCCAAGAAGTGGTGTAACTTTTTTCCATGCCTGACACCACATTCACATATTCGACAATATCATCAAAATCGATTTCACAATTACTTATATCCATCTCGATGTGCTTAGACGGGACTTGTATAAGGAGGTCCAGCTAGATCGCGAACAAAGGAACTTGCGCTCATACGTGAAATACCACCTCATTTACCTTTCAAGTCATGGAAAGATTGTTGGAAAAAGTCTTGGAAAGGCAATGCGAAGACGTAAACTATTGGAAAAGCGGATTATATCCTAGACTTCTGCAATACTACCGCGGACTTTTTCTAAGACTCTTTCCAAGACCCAAGAGTTTTGCCAAGACTCTTGCCAGGACTTCATTTTCCTGCGCTGGATCGGACACTCAGTTGCTACCATTCCGACGATTTAATTAATTGAATTTGTATACATTTCCGAAAATTTTATTGTTTTGGCAGGAAAACATAAACGAGAAAAAAAAATAGGAAAAATCAAATATACAACAGCTTGACAAACTTAGTAATAAAATTTCTGTAAAAAGCTTATATTAACCTACGACTTTTACATATTCTACACGTTCTCATTATTTTATGTGAGCCAAATGTTTCACAATTCGGTGAGTTGAAAAAATAGAGCATTTCCTAGATGATAGTTGGCTTAAAAATCTGAAATAATTAACAGAAAGTCTTTCTAACTAGTGCTATACTGCAGCTCATTAATTTCAATACACCCTCAGGTTGAAATTATATTGAAATTGTATTGAAATTGCTCCGCATTTTCCATGGCTGGTGCGGTGGAAAATGCTTCATATATCTGTTGAGTGCAGTACCAATTAGCTATATATCTGCGTAGTACATCGTACATATATTATGGCTTTGCTCGAGCACTGCCAGTAGTGCTTTTATCGCTTCAGTAATGTAAATAAACCAAGGGTGTGCTCGAGAATAGAGTGCAGTGGGCTTTTGTAGTATCGAAAACTGCGTCGTCGTCATGGATATACTCGATCGGGTGGATGTCGAGAATGATGATAATGTTGCCAAGTAAATGAATAAGTATATATCACGAAGGGTCACTTTATACTTTCCTCCAAGATTTTATACGTTAACATTTAACGTAAGACCGTTTTTTGATGTGACACTTTTTTAATCCCGCCGGGGCAAAATGAAATCGGATGAGTGACGGAAGTAATGAAACGCTTGGAGGTATGGAGAGGGAGAAGCGAAAGAGAGCGGGTTAGAGTAGGTTTCATAGTGCATCACTCTCAGCTTGGTTGCCACGGCGGGGCTCGAGCGCAAAAGTGACGAGAATGAAACGCCGCGGAGTGGGGGAATTATCGATCGGTCAGCCAAAGCGGTCGAGCTGACCATAGAGTTCCATAGAGAGCGTCACTCGGTTTCTTGCGATTCATTCATCAGTGACATGAATTTTTTAAGTTTCACTTCTAACGCGCATGGGTACCACGCACCTCAGTTTCTTAATACGTTTTTTTCGTTCCTTAACCAGAAAGTTGATATTTTTCAAATTATTTTTTACTGAACATTCGTTTGTATTGCAACATTAGCAGAGAACCGAAATCAACAGTAGTACTGTTGAGAAAATGGAAACAAAAGTATTCTAGATATTAAAAATAGTTAATACAAACTCCGATGAACGATCGATTACAGTCAGGCTAGACCTCAACGAAAGAATATATCGTCGACGCAGAAAAATATTAATCACAATTTCAGGAGATTTCAGGAGTCCCTACTCGGAGTTGAGTAGTTACCACTCAGATTCCAGTAGTTACTGCGGAGTGGGCAGTAGTTCTTCAGCAACCCCTTACCACCTGTCAGTACTTACTACTGAGGATAAAGCAATTGCTGATCATCAGGTCAACTGATATTTCATCAGCAGTTACTACTAAAAGTGCTGTTGCTAGGAAATAAGTATTTACTACCTAGCAGTAATTACTGCCCAAAGTGCAGTAGTGTGCAAATACGTCGAGGACCTTCCAGTAATTACTACTGAGGGGCTACAATAATCACTAGAGAAGAACCAGTGGTCGTGTGTTGTATCAGAAGTAGAAAATACGAACCAGTAGTTACTACTGAGCTCAACTATTGTATTCCTAGTAGAACAGACAGTGGGAGATAGAGAGGGAAACAGATTAATTCATTAATTCATTCATTCTTTCATTGATACGTTTATTCAGTTTTTCCAGCTAATCAATAGAACATTTTACGCTACACTTTCATCCTTACAATTAGTTTACCTTACTTACTACATTAAGTACGGACTCTACCCCTTTTCAGAAATTGCCCTACTTCCCTTTCAAATTCATTTTCATTTCTTATTTGTCGGTCAACTTTTTGGACTTTGTTGGGCAGTTTGAATCTATTATACATATTTCATATGCTTTGGACACTATGCGTGTTATTCTAAATTCTATCCTTAAATCACGCATTTGTCTTGTGCGCATACTTTGACCATCCCCAATTATTCCCAGTATTCAATAATTTCCATTAAAATTATTCCCATGTTTTACAAGCTTCCTTACAAACCTTGTAACGTTATATTCGATTCTTTCCTGTAGACTCACAATACACAACACTCTCAATATATTGCTCACTGTCGTTCGCTTGTCGCATTGTAAGATGACACGCATTGCACGATTTTGAATTCTTTATATAATCTGAACATCAGTCTTATTTACATTCAGCATACTGCTGTATCCAATATGAGGGGTTATTATACTTTCGTAGATTGTATATCTTTCGAGTGATGATAGCAACTGATCCAGTCTATGTAAAAACCGAAATTTTTGTTCACTTTTTAAAAAATATACTCTGTATGGGCTTCGAGTTTCAGTGATGCATCTATCATAATTTCTAAATATTTTATCTCCCATACCCTCTCTGTCGTATCTTCATTCCACAGTGAAGTGTTCACAGTGAATAATCTTACATTGCCGCCTTTACACTGCCTTGGACCTTTTAAAATCATAAATTTTGTTTTCTTTGCGTTAATTTTCAACTTATTTGTACATAGATGTTTTTCAATGTTGTCACGTTACTCATTCAATTCATTTTCTATAGTTAATGAATGTTCTATGACTCTTTCCAAGACTTCATATTTCTGTGCGGGTGTATAGAAAATCAAGTTGACCGCAATTAGTTCAATCATGCAGCTTGGCGTTCAAACACTCATTATGTCCTTAACATACAATAGAAATAAAAGACGGCCAACCACAGAGCCTTGCGGAACTCCATACTTTGCTTCATGTTCATCGGATGTTTCATTGTTCATTACTACTATTTGCAATCACTTTGTATTAAGACAAATACGGTTTAAGCCGATTATTCGCATTTCCTACTATTCCATATTTCATTAGTTTTTGTAAAAGCTTAAAAAAGTTAAAAAGTTAAAAAGTTAAAAAGTTAAAAAGTTAAAAAGTTAAAAAGTTAAAAAGTTAAAAAGTTAAAAAGTTAAAAAGTTAAAAAGTTAAAAAGTTAAAAAGTTAAAAAGTTAAAAAGTTAAAAAGTTAAAAAGTTAAAAAGTTAAAAAGTTAAAAAGTTAACAAGTTAAAAAGTTAAAAAGTTAAAAAGTTAAAAAGTTAACAAGTTAAAAAGTTAAAAAGTTAAAAAGTTAAAAAGTTAAAAAGTTAAAAAGTTAAAAAGTTAAAAAGTTAAAAAGTTAAAAAGTTAAAAAGTTAAAAAGTTAAAAAGTTAAAAAGTTAAAAAGTTAAAAAGTTAAAAAGTTAAAAAGTTAAAAAGTTAAAAAGTTAAAAAGTTAAAAAGTTAAAAAGTTAAAAAGTTAAAAAGTTAAAAAGTTAAAAAGTTAAAAAGTTAAAAAGTTAAAAAGTTAAAAAGTTAAAAAGTTAAAAAGTTAAAAAGTTAAAAAGTTAAAAAGTTAAAAAGTTAAAAAGTTAAAAAGTTAAAAAGTTAAAAAGTTAAAAAGTTAAAAAGTTAAAAAGTTAAAAAGTTAAAAAGTTAAAAAGTTAAAAAGTTAAAAAGTTAAAAAGTTAAAAAGTTAAAAAGTTAAAAAGTTAAAAAGTTAAAAAGTTAAAAAGTTAAAAAGTTAAAAAGTTAAAAAGTTAAAAAGTTAAAAAGTTAAAAAGTTAAAAAGTTAAAAAGTTAAAAAGTTAAAAAGTTAAAAAGTTAAGAAGTTAAAAAGTTAAAAAAGTTACGTAGACACGTTTCATATCAATACAGATCGCCCCGACTATTTGTTCACTGTTGATTTCTTTCGCATTCCAAGAGCTGTATCGCATATTGACATCATCTACCCCTTCTAAATTCATATTGGCTATCAATCAGTGTATACTTTTAGCAATAAGCGGCGATTTGCTCTTTTACAATTTGCTCTAATAATGTTCCACATAGCGGGAGTTTATTTATTCCGCAAAACTCCTCTGCTTGCCTAGTCTTGCCAACTTTCGTGATTGGTACAATATGCGATTTTTCTACTTATCAGGGAAGCACTCACTTTTATAGTAAGATTTTAAATATTATCGTAAATTTATTAATAAGGCCGTTTTGGCCAGCTTCAGAATTTCTGTTGTTGTTCCCTCGTGGATTCCTTATTAGGTATTCTGGATATTAATGTAGCAGTTTGGGTTTGGGTTTGGGTGAAAATGGATAATTGGCGAGAGCGAGTATACTAACACGCGCGTTTTAGAGACCACCGCTTGACACAGCAGATGATAGTGGACGTTACATAAACCGATCTTAGTTTTATTAGTATTGGCTACAGACTGATACGTGTATTTCATTGAAACCCAGCTGATACTCCTGGACTTCCTTGGCTGACGAAATAATTTACCATGATGCTACAACGGATATTATTTCATCTACATTCTATTCGTCAATTTCCTTAAAGCCCTCTAATATTTCGTCCGTGTACATTAGTTCATCTATGTGCATTTAATTCGCATTTTCCATACTCATCACTATGCCCTCATTACTGCGTACATAATATTTGTTGAACTCATTGACTTTCCGAACAGTTCCTGTCACTAGTTTACCATAACATTACAGTTCCTCTAGATACTCCGTCTGTGTGACGCTGTTTTGTTTTTCAACAGTTTTTTCAGTTGCCAGTTTTTGTTCATGTGCATTATTGTTTTTCTTTTGTTCTACTTTTCTTTCATACTTATACAGTGTGCTGTTTTTACTCGCGACTGCCCGCAAGGCAATAAAACGAGAGTTATGCGTTTAGCGATAATTAGCTCAGCGATGCGATATTCTATGTCGCTAAGCTTCTTCGTAACTACAAGTAGTCTAAACAAATTTAGCTGGTCGATTCAGACAGCTGGATTCGCTGGTTTAGAGACTTATTTTTTAGTGATAAGACATAAATGACATTTATAAATAGTGTATTTGTGCATGTCAAGAATAATGGGAAACGCCCTCTGCTAAAAATCGACATAACACTTAATGCTCTCTATGTGCGGTGCGATGCTGTTCATACACATTTTTTACTCCCGACTGCCCGCCGGGCAAAAGACGGAAGTATGCATTTCACTGTGGTCCAAGTTACAAGGCGTGTTTCCTATGTCTGCAGTGATCTCAGAAACAGCAGAAGTTATCATAACAGAACTTGACACATCGATTCTGTTAGTGATAGTCAATGTTTGAGAACATACATTGCTCAAGTACGTAACTAAATCGCTGAGATAAAGGATGTTTTACAAAAATTGAATCAGCATTGTTTTGTCCGTTCCCTTATTTGGGTGCCATTAAGTGCACTTCGCCCCTGATTCCATATATTCCACGTTCCCCATTCCGTTGCTTGTTTATCTTTTCGAAGTGTTGTGATGTAATATATTATTGAATCCGTATTTTGTTTATATTCCTATTGTATATATTAATGACCTGTACAATAATAAATAAATAAATCAAATAATGGCGAATGATTGTCGTGAAATATAACCTCAAGTGAAAAAAACCGAACGAGCCTGTTAGTACTCGCAACAGTTGTGTTTAATAGTATATTGTGTGACTAGGGATGAAACAAAACGATTTCAGACCAGAGTGAAGTTGCCTGCCCGAGCGAAGCGAGGGCTGGCATCACTCGGTCTGAAATCGTGTTTCATCTCGCGTCACACATTATATTTTTCATATAAGTTGCATTAAAAATGCTAGTTTCAATGTCTGGAGCCAACCAGAACTAGATAATTTCAGACAAATAGCGAAAATACCATTTTATTATTAAACTTATTAAGGAAATTAAAAACTACAATTCAAGAAACTAATGGTTTATTTTTTATTAAACATTATTCGTAAATTAAATAGTTTTTTTATATGCTTAACCTAGAAGCAACAAATTTGTCGTACACATTTAACTACTTTGATTTTGATTTTTCCGGTAATAAATTCAAAGTTCCAGCTGCTGCTTTATCAATAAGATGCTGTGGTGTATTTTGAGTTGCTGTATCCACATTTATTATATTCTCATTCTTATTTATACTTAGTAACAGAATTATAATATGTCAGTACAGTTAACGGTTAGTTAGAATGACAATTATAAAGGTATAAAAAAAACAAAACATACTCTGATAGGATTGAAAATAAAGCTGCAACTTTATCTCGCGGGCAGAAAATCATCAGATTCTGCCCTCCGGAAGAAAATGATCGTTTTCTGTCCGGCAATGGTCGCATTGGTCTGAAATTGACTAGTTTCGGTTGGCTCAACAGGCATTGAAACTCGCATTTTCAATGCAGGTTATATGAAAACATCTTAACGCGTTTGGGAAAGTGGATAGGATTGCGTTCTAAAAGTGAGGTAATTGATGGAACTTAGTTTTTGTTTGTTTCTAGAATAACATTCATATAGTTTTTATAAAAACTTTAGTCGTCTTGGAAATACTTTTTCAATATTATCCAATATTGAAAGAAAAATTACATTTTTTTACAAACTGCCGACTGTCTAATATTAAATTACAAAATTGAGTGACAAAATGCCATTCAAGAAGAGTTAAGTGATTCATAGAATAAAAAGTGTTGTATTCTTTTGCTGAAATTGTCAGGATGGTAGACAGTCAGGAAAAGAAAATAGTATGATACGATGAATAAATGAATAATAATTTTATTTTGTACTGCGTAAACTCGACTAGACTTTGCTCGTACGACGCTCGAAGGCAACCAACACGGTCGAACGACGCATCGAGCGTGATCTCCTCGTATCTCTTTCGCGCATGCGCGCACTTCTACATCGCATCGAGAACGTCGACGAGCAACGCACCACGCAGGGCGAACACACATTAAGCTTTTTCAACACTTCCACCGTTTATGCGCGTTCCACACTCACTCATACCAATACTCTCTCTCAGCATACAGAACCGCTCTCTTGGTAGAGCTTTTGGGAAAACATGAGCTTTTTGCTGTTCTGTTTGAACGTACTCTATCTTTAATACTTTTTCTTTTATTTTTTCACGAATATAGTGGTAGCGAATGTCAATGTGTTTGGTGCGTTTATGGAACTCTGGGTTCCTGACTAGCCTGATGGTACTTTGATTGTCCACAAATATCACAGTGGCACCCACACATGGACATTCGATATCCGATAACAATCTCCTCAACCATATCGCTTCTCGAGACGTCACCGAGGCAGCAACATATTCTGCTTCGGTCGTACTTAACGTAACTAATTTTTGCCGCTGACTCGCCCACGTTACCGGACCACCCGCGAGCTGGAACACGTATCCAGTTGTTGATCTGCGTGTTTCCACGTCTCCCGCATAGTCGGCATCCGAATAGCTAATGAGCTCGCTTCCACCGCCGCGAAACTCGATACCATAATCGATCGTTCCCGATAGATACGCCAGTATACGTTTTACAGCTCGCCAGTGGTCGTTGCTATGACTATTCAGAAACCTGCTCACTGAATTTACCGCGTAGGCTATATCCGGACGCGAGACTATCGCTAAGAACATTAATGACCCGACGGCTTCCCTAAACGGAACTTTCTCAGTCTTTTCTTCTTCTTCGACTACGGGATTTAAAGCAACGTGCGGATCAGCCGGCACACTCAGCGATTTCGCGTCGCTCATACCGAATTTTTCCACCACACACCTCGCATACGCACTTTGATGTATAAACACCGATCGCTCGCTTCGATTTCGCTCGATTTGCATACCTACGAACAAGCTTGAATCGCCAACCGTGATTTTAAACGATTTTCCGAGATGCATCAACACTCGCTCGAGAACCTCATTCGATTCCGCTGCAATCAGACCGTCGTCGACGTACAATGCCAAATACACTTTCGATCCACCTACATCACCGACAAAAATGCAGTGATCTGCATCGGTTTCACGAAACTTGAACTCTCGGAGAAATGAGCTAAACTCGCGGTTCCAGCAGCGCGGCGCTTGCTTTAAACCGTACAACGATTTCTCTAATCGACACACAGCACTCTTCACTGAGCTTCCCTCGACGCTGAGACCCTCCGGGATCTCCATGAAGATTTCCTCATCCAGCTTGCCGTACAGGAACGCCGTTTGTACGTCAAATTGCGCCAAATCGTAATTCTTCTCAGCAACAACAGCAAGCAGCACTCGTACTGAGTCGTATCTTACGACAGGTGCAAACGTTTCGGTGAAATCCACGCCTTTACGTTGCATGAATCCTCGAGCGCAAAGCCGAGCTTTGTATCGACAAATGTTTCCTGCAGTATCTTTCTTGACTCGAAAAACCCACTTGGAGTCAATTTTCTTCATCTTCGGTCTTCTCTCGACCAGTGACCACGTCTCGTTCTCGTTGTGTGCTTCGAGCTCTTTTTTAATTGCGCCAATCCACTTCGATGAATTCTCGCTTCGATGAGAACATCGCTTCCTCGTACGTCGTTGGTACGTCATACTCGATCATGTTACTCTCGTAACGCGATGGTCTTCGTATTGATCCGCGATTTCGTAGGTTATGTTCTGGCGCGATACGCGGTGCTTGGACGACCAACTCCGGTCTCGCATTCACCACTTCCTCGACGGCTGGCAGAAAAACATCTTCGTCGTCCTCTCGCTCTTCGTTCGCGTTTCGTTCCTCAACTTCTTCTCTTTCAGCTTTGGGCAGCACTATTTCGTCGCACGTATCACCATCCACCGGCAAAGTTATCTTACCGATTTTCTCGTGGAATACCACGTCTCTCGACACTGATACTTTCTTCGATTGCGGGTCATAGACACGGTAGTTCGACGAATTATTCTCGTATCCCACGAGGATCATTCTTCGCGCTCGAGCGTCGAACTTCGTCGTTTGCTGCTTCGGCACGTTGACAAACGCTTCAGAACCAAAAATGCGCAGATGCTTCAGATTGGGTTTTATTCCCATCCATCCTTCGTACGGCGTCGCTCCCTTCCGAGCACTCGACGATCCTGCGCGATTCATCAGGTAAACTGCTGTGTTACACGCTTCTGCCCATAGATTCTTCGGGAGCTCCTTCGCGTGCAACATCGTCCTGGCACTCTCGATAATCGTCCTGTTGTCACGTTCTGCCTTCCCGTTCTGTTCGGGCGTATACGGAGCGGTGCACTCGCGCTCAATACCATGAGACTCGAGATACTCGTCCATCCTTTTGTTTCGGAATTCCCCTCCATTATCGGACCGCAACACACGCATCACTTTTCCGAATTTATTTTCCACCAATTTGTCGAACACACGAAACTTATCGAACACGTCGTTTTTGTGCTTGAGGAAATAAATATGCCGGAAGCTCGTTGCATCGTCTTTAAAAATCAGGAGAAACCGCGCATTTCCTTGAGACTCGACATTCATTGGCCCGCACACGTCCGTATGAATAACTTCACCAGGCTTCGTGGCCGCGCGTACACGCTCACTTCGAAACGCCTGTCGATGCGACTTTCCAATTTGACACGTGTCGCAAAAGACATCACCAGTTTTCGGCAGTTCGACACCTTCCACGAGGCCTTTGTTCACCAGCTCTTACATTGCACTACCGTTCACGTGTCCGAATCTCTCGTGCCACACCTGAAACCCCGTTTTCGCAACATTTGCTTCGTCAACTTCTTCGACGTATTTTACACGAAACAACATACGGATAATCTGATTTTCTTGTTTTACACCGTATGCTACAATTTTTCCCCGATCACAAATTTCGACTCGATTGCCTGAGAAAAACACTTCATGACCTCTCGAGGTGCACTGACCGACCGAAAAAAGATTCTTTTTCATCTGCGGAATGTACAAAACTTTTTCAATTCTCGACGGATACCACGCGCCATCGACGAATTTTTCGATTTTAATCGTCCCTTCGCCAACCACTCTGCACTCTTTACCGTCGCCGAGTGATACGGTGCTGCCGTCGGTCAACTCGCGGTATTCACTAAACCACTCACGCCGATTCGTGATGTGTCTTGACGCGCCGCTGTCGGTAAGCCAGACCTCTTGCTTACTTGCACTTAGCACGGAATTCACTACACCGACAGGAAGCTCCGCGCTCCCCTTCTTACCGACGTTTACCGACCGATTTTCACTCGTCTTCTCAGTGACAAAGGCGCAATCACGTGATTCACTCGAGCTGCTATCATCCTTTTCCCGCTTTTTATTTTTACACTCTTTCGCATAGTGTCCTTTTTCTTGGCATTTAAAACACTTCACTTTGTCTTTCGGTCTTCGATTTTTCTTCGAGTCCTCCGTGTTCGATTTCTTTGAGTCCTCCGCGTTCGGTTTGACATTTTTTCGCGCACTTGTTTTCTTCGTCGCCGTAAAAGCTCCCGGAGCTTCGTCGTTCACGGACAACCGCATTTCCTCACGGATCAAACGTTCTTGTAAATTATCAAGAGTCTGCATTTCCGCTGGCACATTGTCCCATGCCGTTTGAAAAGCCGCGTATTTCGATGATAGACTGCCAAGCACTTTAGCCATTATCGTTGTATTCGAAACTGTCTCACCCACGTCAAGCAATCGTGCCGCCATATTTTGTACGTTAGCCACGTGCTTTATAATCGAGTCCCCCGGGGACATTCGATACTCGTACAACTGCGACATTAACATTAGTTTATTCGACGCGGACTTCTGTTCATGTACTCTGGACAACGCGTTCCACATCTCTTTGGCCGTTACCGTCGAACACGGTCGAACACGGTCGAACTCTTTCGCGCATGCGCGCGCTTCTACATCTCATCGAGAACGTCGACGAGCAACGCACCATGCAGGGCGAACGCACATTAAGCTTTTTCAACAAAAAGAATAATTATCCATTAATTATTATAATACTGGAGTAATAGAAGGGTTAGTAACTGCAACTCTCATTCTACGCTTGGTGTGGGCTCAACCAACTGACTCCACCTTTCGGCAGCGCGGCCAATTACTGAGCTCACACGGACACACACTAATGTTGTTTACGCCATGGTTTACGCATTCCTCAGTTTTACGGACACACACTAATATTGTTTACGCATTCCTCAGTTTTCACCGAATTCGTCCCAGCCGAAACATTACGGATAGGGCGCGCAATAAGATGTTTACACATCAAACAGTGCCGTCTGAATAGCGATAAGGAACTTGCATTATTGTTAAATAATATTCTAGACGGGCAGATGACGGAAAAAAATTGTTTTTAATAGAAATAATAATAATTTAGTTGATTGTTAATAAACATGTTGATATCGACCACGGTATTATAAATAGGACTGGAAACTCCGGTGGTGGGAGTAGGTTCGATTAGTGAAGAGTTTTTTCGTGGTTGGCACTGCGACCACCAGGGGCGCTCTCAGTTATAGGTCGTAGTTTTTCAAATAACGGAAATCATTCCTAACATATAAACCTTATTTAAGCACGGAAGACCGTTGTATAAACTGTTATTACTTCACTTGTATCAGGTTTTAAATTCGATGCACAGCTTTTGTGCCCGGCCAAAAGTGCCGGGTGAATCGCAGCAAAATGGTTTAACCATAAACAAAATGATTGAGGAACGCAGCTTTGTTACCACCTGAGGCCGTTTTACATTACCTTAAGGAGATGAAAAGCAAGCTCAATCGACAATAAAAACTGAAAACAATGCCACTCAGAGATGAATGGCTACGCTTACATGACGCGCGTTATTCCGGATTTACTATTTGTAATGTATTTAAACCGCGTATAAAAACCCGCGTAAACGGTGCAATATCACCCAAAATTACTTATGCTTGGCACAATATACCTTTCACACGGCACACTACATCAGGTTTTTCTACATCCGTCATAGTAAACCTGGAATACCGTGCGTCGAGTAAGCGTAGTCAATGACATATCGTCAAAAAGAATAATGCCTGTGTCAGTATATCAAGTTACATCAGATTCCCTCTGTCCCACGGTTGTGAAGGACCGCAACAACCTCAGTCGGTAACAAAAATTGTGCATTATGCGAGAGAGAAAGTGTAAATTTTGAGGAAGAGCGAATTGTTGGCGGATATAGAGTATATCCGCCGTATAGACAGTGGATATTGTAGATGATTATGTCATTCTTTTTGTTATTGATGAAATTATTTTTTTTATTTATTATTTTGTCTAGTGCTTTTCGGAACTGAATTTCCGTTATTCAGTTCAATTTTTGCATTCATTTATCGGTAATTGAATGCTTTGCAGTCGGGAGTTATTTTTTTGATTTTTATTCATTTTTTTACTCGCGACTACCAGTAGGGAAAAAAGACGAAGGTAATGCGTTCCAGTGGAACTCATGACTTTCGTGTTTTCGTTTTCCACTATATTTAAAGAAACTATTGAGTATGTAATACAAATTGGAACGGTCACTTTTGTAAAGCGATCTTTATTATGGAATAATGGATTCTGAAAAACGGAACTTAATATCTATTTGGATATATTTATTTGTGGCGCAAAAAAACACCATTCTGTCGAGTATGGGCATCTGTGATAGGCACGATCGTGTCCGTCGTATGCTCCGCATCCGTGGTATCTCGCGTTCTATAGTGCAGTGCGTTACACAGTGCAAATGGACATTACTCGCGAAAGTGCCCTGAACTGCGAAAACAGCCAGTTTGTTCAAATTGTAATGAAAAGGGCCATTTTGGCAAAAGTTGTACAAGTCTGAAGTTTCTGTAGAGAGAGCATGTCAAACTTGTATCGAGCTCTTCGCAGAGTTTTCACGATGATGATACCAAAGCTAATACAAACAACGATGAGCGAGATTATGATAGTTCTTCGTTTGAGAAATTTCTTGCGGAATATTTAAAATAGGTTGCAGTGACACGCGCAAAAAAAAAGAAGTCTCAGCAAAAGTCTTGGAAAGACTCTTTTCATGCATCGGAAGTTTAATGCCCAGAAAAATATTTTTAATATTTTCTGTTGCCCCGCAATGATATAAACGTTGAGATGATATTTCACATATGAGCGTGATTTCCTTGTACACCATCTAACGGGACCGCCTCGTACTATAGCTCGATAGATGGCGTACAAAGAAATTGCGCTCATATACGAAATATCAAGCGTCAATTGACCCATCAATTCACCGTCAATTGACGATCAGTTCACTCATTTTTGACGTCAATTATCTAAAAAAAAAAAAATGACCGAAAAAATATCTGAAAACGACCGTCAATTCACATCTACATAGATGCATGCGTTATGAGTTTTGACTCTTAGGCTCCGTAATTAAACAATTTAAATTGAATATAACATTTACAAGACACTGCGTGTGTGACGCACGAAGTTGCAGGATACTCTTTATATAATATGTCCAGCGGTTTTTGAACGAGTGAGTTACAATATTTGTACTTAAAAAAAACATTTGATACATTATGGTTATTCATGCTGTTGATATATGATTCTACTCGTTACGTTCTATTTCAGATTTTTCAATTAAAATATGCCTAAGCTCAAGAATATTGTTAATACAAGTTTTATATTTCTATGACCGCAACCGGACTTAAGGACTGCTTTGTTTCAAAGCAAGTATTGCGGGGTTACGGGCTTCCTTTCTTCATCCCGGCATCTTCCTATTCGTTTATCTCGGATTCGTTTATTGGCACCGGAGCCCGTCGCGCCCCGCTAGGTGTCGGTACTGGCACAGTTATAGACGTGGTTCGTACGTCCTCCATCTGGGGCTACGTCCGTGGCCATTGTGCTTCCACCTGCGGGACTTCGGCACCGGGAATCGAATCTGAGACACCTCTCTTTCCAGTTTTTTGGTTCGCCACACCCGGGCATTTCGATTCCTGTAGACCTACAGTTTTTAAGATGGGTTCCGAATCACCGAGAGCGCAGAAAAAATACATAGAAAAATTGCATTGGTGTCGTCGGGAATCGAACCCGAGCTCACTGCGTTTGAGCCGGGCGCGCTACTTCTATGCCACTGGCTCTCTTTTTGCCTCCCAGAAACTAAATATCCAACTCTCTTCTTGATAAGACGCACGAAGAAATCAAGGCTCAAGTTGACAAAAAAAAAATTCAGAAGAGAATTCTTCCATTGCGATACAGTGCGATGCTGAGTATAATATCCTAAACAAAAGAATCGTCAATTCCATCCTGAATATACCCAGCCCGTGTTTTACAAATCCATTCCCGCAGGAAATAATACCGAAAACGATAAGTATTTAGTCAATATTATCTCGAATATTATTCTAATTCCCATATCGGAGCTATCTCTTCTCTGTTTCGAATGTATCTGCTGATTCAAAATATTAATATCAATTTAAATTTGACCTTCTCCCATCTGAACAAATTATTCCGTGTGTTTAAGGGGACGAACCACCCCTCAGATTTTCCTTTACTTATTATTATTTTTATTTTTTTTCTTAAACATTCATGTATGTTTATGACGCTGTGCCGTTGGTATCATCGGTTTGTGTACATGCTGGCATCTCCAAATTTTGTCTGCAACAAACCAAACAATTTTTTTCATCATTTTCATGTACAAATGTCGTCGATGAACTCTAAAAATCAAATAAAAGTATGAACCTAAACAAATTGTGCAAGTTTGAAATTAAAGTAATGATTGTCGCGAAAAAATTTCGATTTCTCTATGCAAAATTTATTGTTTAATTTCATTTTCTTATTATTTATTTAAGTTGAGCGACGATGGCTGGTTATTATCTAATTTAAAAACCTTGGAATAAGTCAATTGATCAAATAGAACTTTTTAAATCGTGTACACAAATTTCAAAAACGTACTTTCGAGAAAAACGTGTTTAAAGTTTTCGGTACAGAAAAGTTGTAGTTATTGAAAACTTACCGCAGTAAGAGATTAATCTGCTATATCAGGCCCATAGAACAACCCCTCCTCTTCCTCATGCAACTCATCTTGTTCAAGTTGACTAAGTCTTTGGGCTGTTCGAGCCTTCTTTGAGCTGCTTAGACTGCGCCGATTTTGTCTCGTAACTCGCTGCTCGTCGTAATTTTCGGCGAAAAATGTTCACTGCTGTCCAATCGTTATCTCGAACTCATTCATCCCTTTTAAAATGGAGGAATATCCTTCATTGGATAAACCCGCAGCAAGAAAGGCGGCAATTTCTACTATTTTCACCCCTCCATTTAAATATTTTGGAGCTAGACGCCACACTGTTGAATTAAAACTCTCATTCGGGTTTTGCGTGTGTCCGCTTAACTCCTAGTCAAAAGGTCTTTGTGCGACAGATCATTATATATCGGTATCAAATGCGTCACGACCTGTGAGTCAAAAGGGGGCGGATGTATGAAATCTTTCTCCGTACCAACCACCTCTGCACTCCGCCACTTACACCAGTTTTCAGCTCCGCCCGGGCAATCGTCGTGCTTCGGATCGTCATCAGTAGAATAGTTCATAATATTCCGTTAATTTTCCCCTTCCACCGAGTTTTTTGGTTTTTTCCACATTTCGGAGTCGTGTGCCCATTCGTTTCTCTACGTGGCCAACGCACTTGCTGTTTACTACGGAAAAGCCGTCACCATACTTTACTCCATATTGCTCCGCGGACCTTGAAAACATTTCTTTTACGGAGTCGACTTCCATTTTTCCTGCTGAGCCCGAATGATTTACAGAACACTTTTCTTCGTGCTGCTCATACCATTCGATATACTCATCAGTATCTTCTTTGTCTTCTCAAAACTTACAGTCTTGGCAGTATCCACTTTTTACGACGAGATCTATTACTTTGTCGGAATAATATCCGATGAGCGTCGTCACGCTGTATAATGAAGTAAAACCGCGCTTTTTCCATGAATCATCGTCTGATATTTTCAACTCGATTGCATTTCTTCCATTTTCAACATTTTTTTCTTTTTCTTCTTCGACGGCTTTCTTCTTGCACATACTATCAAACACTGTACTTGCCGCTATGTATACATGTCGCACGATGAGATTGTATGAAGTAAAAGTTATACCTCGACCGAAGTCCATGAGCCCACTAAATAGATTTATACCTACTTGGTCAATGCCTAACATTGTCATGACAAACACGATTCGCCTATTTGCTTCGTGTCCAGTATTAATCATCGGCCCCGAGTTAATGTCTCTCCGGCCACAAGCACAAGCAACGATCAGTTTAAAACCGAATCCACGGTGTTCGGATTCTTCAAATATAATGTCTTGCTTGCACTTCCTATAAATGAGTATTTCCGCGAGCGCTCCAAACACAGTTAGAAATTCGAAAATTCAACGACAATGCAACGAATTATAAATTACATCCTCACACGTCGAACTTTTCATTTTTTTTCTGCACTTGGCTCTGCATCATCCTATCTGTCTTTTTTCGTAAACTTATTACCGTGAAACTTTCTTCGTAACGATTTTGACGAACGTTTGCTCTCTCCGCTTTTTCCTTTTGGATACATTTTGTCGCTTAAAACCGTGTTGACTTGCCGAAATTTGGAGTTCGACTGACAATAACAGGCTCGCAAATAGCACTGCTCGAATATCCTATTGGAATTTGCACCAACCGTCCTGGCTACACATTTACACGGCCAAATAGGTATAAAGAGTATATATACATAGACGTACACAGAACCTCATACATACTTCAGGAAACATCTGCCAAGCCGATAATCGTATACGAGGGACAAACAGGGCAAGCGCTCCTACTGCGCGCCGTATACCTGGTGACGCGCTGCCGTTCCCTAAGCTATAACTACCAAAATCCTTCGAATAGAGCTATAAAACTTTAGGAATAGATTCTCCAAGAGTTCTACTATAGATGTGGAAAAAAAAATCGAAAATTTTGACGATGTAAATGTATGTCCCCCCAATATGTAGATACATTGAAAACAGAGAAGACATAGATTCGATACGGGAATTAGGGTAAGGGGTGGTTAACCCCTTAAAACCTGCTTTTTTGAAAAATGTACAAGAACGCGGCAACTTTAATTTTGATTCCCCTCAGGATAGCTGTTTTTTTAAATTCGATTAATGATATTCGAATGAGGGATAAGTGAAGTAAAAACTAAAAAGTGGTTCGCCTCCTCAAACACACGGCATATTTTTTTCGGATGAGAAAAGGTCAAATTTAAGTTGATATTAGTATTTTTAATCGATTGGGTACATTGGAAACAGAGAAGAGATAGCTCCGATATGGGAATTAGATTGAGGGGTCCCCCTTAAAACTTGCTTTTTAAATAATATGCAAAAGCACTTCAACTCTATTTTTGTTTCTCCTCCAGTTTTATTTAATTTGATTTACAAGTTTCGAATGAAAGGTGAGAAGAGGAAAAATTGGAGGATGGTTTAACCCCTTCTTTTTTATTTCTTTTCATGTACTACCTGGTGGATTTTCGATAACTTTGTATAAGAAACATTTACGTTTTTGTTTCATTCAAATCGGGTGATGGGTTGTGGTACAACTGCATAATGGCCCCTTCACACGCTTACCTTTGAAGGGTGGTCACTCAACCCTTAAATCCGTTTTTCCGCAGATAAAGAAATAGATGTAGCTTAATCTTCAAAGGCCTACAACATATATGAATTTCAACAAAATCGGAAGGGGACTCCTAACCGATGTACCTTGTTAATTTCGAATTGAATAAAAAAAAATCGAACGGAGTACTTGACGAGTTAATATGCAAATTGAATATACGTTATAATCCATAATCGATAAGCAGTTTTTCGCCGCCTCACCAAGAACTTCGTTTGAAATTTTTAAAGTGAATTCAAAAAATTTTTTAATGTAAATTCTTCAAGTAATACATTTTTAGATCATAACCACAATACTTGTTTAACTTGAATTCTCATCAAGTTTGATAACAAAGAATAAGCTGCATGTTCTTGGAGACGTGAGCTTTAAATGATTTTTCATTTATTTGATAATTTTTTGTAAAGATAGAGGAGTGGGGTCATATAAATGTGCCTGTCTCACGTTTCTGTACACCATTTATGGTGTTTTTTACGGGGATTTGTCTACTTTTTGGGAAACATCTGTCAATATTCTTAATCAATGTATCTGACTGGATACGTTCTATCCGTCGTGGCTAAGGCTAACATTTTTGCATGATGACACGGCCACCATGAGTTCTTTGATGAGAATCATGGAGTTGATACGATCTTCAACATCCTCACGGTAGCTGTATATTCTCTATTATCTGCAGATTTTATCTCTTGCGTTACCTGAATCGTCTATCATGAAGAACGATGGGTCAGTGTATCCCAGGCTTTGGATATACTTTTATTGCTTTCCATATTTTGCGTTGTAAATAACTATTCAAGTTAAATATAGCAGTCTTTATTTTACGTTATCGAGAGACGTATCAAAGTATGTCCGAGCTTGGCGACATCAGACCGTCCCCTCGCTCACGCTCTCGCAGTCTTGCCGAGACCGCTTGGAGGGGAGAAGCCGCGAACTTCGAAGAGGCGCCAACAGAGGGTGCGAACAGTCTATCCGCAATATTATCCTCCTTAAGATGACTCGGTTTAGCGGAGATGTTGTCCTTGCTGCTTAGGCTGATCTAGCGTACACGCTAGACTTATACTTTATACTTCAGTATACGTTAACTGGTCAGGGTCCAGGGTCAGGCGCCTGAGTGGAGCACGCTGGCATGAAGAACGTCGTGGCTATGGCGGGGATGTTGGTACCTCCAGTCATTGGTGACCTTGAGGCAAGTCAGGCAGTTCTTGCTTCGGCGGTTCTAGCGATTCTGAACCCATGCCGAAAGATGGTGTTGGGCTTGACACAGCGTAGTTGTATGCCGATGTTTCTGGTATCACCAGTATAGTTGTTGGTTGTCTCGTTCGGACTGGACTGCAGTCTCTAAAGGGAATTTTGGTCTCCGATCCAGTACCGACCTTCAAAATGTCATTTCGCTAGCGTTCTATGACTCCACCATTGCTGAGGCGTACTGTGAACTCATTAGCCGATGTCACCCCCTCGAGTCCCCCTCGGTCTAGTTGTCCTTCTCGCATTTGTATGATAACCTTGTCGCCGAATATGAGATGATGTCGTCGCGCGCGATGGTGCTGATCGAGCTATTGTTTCAAGTCACTCGCCTTTGATAAAGCTTCTGCTGACGGAGACTGTATACGCGGTGATAACAATGCGGACAAAGGCGATCTCATTGTCCGTCCGAAGAAAACATCTGCGGTTTCCCTTCCAGTGCCGGATGTGTGCTGGAGCTTCCCTTCCAGTGCCGCGGATTGCGGCGTATAGCGGCAGCTGAAGAGGAATTCTTGCAGATTTTTCTTCCAATTCTCTGGATCTTTTTTGATCGCTCTTTTTACTGCGTCTACCATTCGCTCTGCTTGACCGTTGGATAGGGGGTGTCCCACGAGGCTGAACAGGTGAGAAATACCTACCTCTTGGCAAAATTCTTTGAAGAGGTTGCTCGTAAACTGGGTCCCATTGTCGCTAACGATCATTTCTGAAGCACCGTAACGTGCGACGAATTTGCGACACATCTCCACCGTCCGCTCCGCCGAGATAGTGCTGCTGATCGCGAACTCTATAAACTTTGAAAACGCGACGATCGAAGCCACTAAATATTGATTGTTAATCGGTCCAGCGTAGCCAATATGAACACGTTCAAGTGGTTGCGATGCAGGAGGCCAAGGTTATAGCAGTTCTTTTACGGTAATTTCCGGGTGAAGGCGTATAGGTTGCATTCCTGCAACCTATACGCCTAAGTACCGTTCTACGCCATCCGATCACTTGGGCCAGTATACGAATTGTCGCGCTAGTTGCTGCATACGTCGGGTGCCGGGGTGTCCTCGGTGGAGCACTACTTGCCTCATTCCTTCCGGGATGACTACACACTCAGCCATCAGAACCATGCCATCGACGATCGACAATTCTTCTTGACGCTTCACGTATGGAGTCAGTTAGCCATCTTTGATGTCCTTATTCTTCCACCCAATCTTCTCCTTCACCTTCTGCAAGGTTTCATCGTTCGTATTTGTTCAATTGCTCTCGGGATTCGGGGCCAAAATGGCCGCTAATATTGTCCTGGAAGTCATGCATTTGATCCTCGATTCTCCATGCCGTGACCACTTGTTACTCATTGGCATTGCCCCTACGGAATTGATCTATCAATCGTGAGGGCGCCGGCTTGTCCGAATTCCGTAGTTTCTACGTATTCGATGGTGAAGTTGTATCGAGGTAGGCGTAGCGCCCAACGCTTGAGCCTGGCCGGAATTGTTGGTTTTAACCCTACGGAATCATCAGTGCGGAAAAGGGTCAATACCGGTTTGTGGTCCGTTTGCAGCACGAACTCTCGTCAGCATAAAAATTTGTGTAGTCGTTCCACAGCTGACACGAGAGCTAACGCTTCCTTTTTGAGTTGGGAGTAGTTTCGCTGAGCTTGAGTCAAACTCTGCGACATGTGGTATAGCCTTTCGCTTCCGCTAGCGTCCCGTTGTAGGAGCACACCACTAATACCTGTCGCGCTCGCGGCCGCTACGATGATTAACGTTCTGTTAGGAACGTAATGTTCTAAGAGCAGTGGACTTAGCATTATTTCCTTTGTTCGTGTCAAAGCTTCGACTTGTCGTACGGACCACTGCCAGGTTTGTCCTTTTTTCGTAAGTTCTTCTATTAATCCTTTGAGTTCATGAAGGTGTGGGACAAACTTGCCGTAAATATTAACTATTCCCAGCAGACTGCGTGCTTCGTTTACATTTTGCGGAGCTGCCATTTCACCGATCGCTCGGATTCCTCTTGCGTCCGCCCAATGACAAGTACGTCGTTAAGGCATGCGAAAGAGCCGGTCAGGCCGGCTAGGCGTCTGATCGATGCATCTCTGCAAAATCGCTGGGACTATTGAAGACAATTGAAGGTAACCATCACTAAGATCTAATCGGCTGAAGTATTGATTTCCACTGAGCATAGCAAATGCGCTTTCGGTAATGGGCAGCGGGTACTTATCGTCTCCTAAAGCCCGATTTCAGCCTGTCGGATAGTCAGCGCATATCCGAACTTTGCCTGATTGTCTCTTGGCCGTTACGATCGGTGTGGCCCAGTCAGAAAGTTCCACCGGCTGTAATACGTCCAACTACTGAAGTCAGCCAATTACGTCGTTGACTGCATCCATCATCGCGAACGATACCGATCAGTAGGGTATGTGTATGCTTTTGATACCCTCCTTAAGTCGAAGTACGACTTCGAAATTGTGACATCTGCCCAGCCCCTCGGTGAATAAAGCCGGAAAGCACTGATGGACCTCGATGCTCATTTTTTTTCCTTCAACGTGATAGCAGGTTATGGATGCGACGTATCCGCATTTTCGATGCGATGAGAAATTGCATGCTTGCACCTCCAACGTGACTAACGGTGGGCGAGGAATTAGCGATGGTTTGTCAATGGATTTCCATTCGTTCTCTCCGATGACTGTGACATCCGATCCACAGTCGAGTTTCATCGAAACGTTAATATCGCGTACTGTCATCTCGAAAAATACGCGTCGTTGTTGGTAAGACGTTTTTACCGTCTGCAAGATTATGTGATTGTTGTTAAATGTTTCTTTTGCACCGGACTGGCAGACTCTCACGATGTGTCCTTTCTTCGCGCATTGGTGGTATACGGCCTCTACAGATAGACACTCAGAACGTCGGTGTTCACCCCCAGACCCACGACAATTTGCACTCGTGCCTGTTGCTTCTTCACTCGTTATCGCGTCGGCTTTCTTTTTTTTCTGGGGGATTTTTTTGTTGACGCATCGCGTATACGTTTATGGCTGCCCCTGCTGATGGGTTTTCACAGGCTTTGACTTCGGTGTCCACGCGTTCACTTGCCACCACCTTGCCTATGAGAGCGTACAATTTAATTTTCGGCTCGGCGTCGGAAGTTCTTAGCAACAGTCGTTTGATGTGCGCATGTTTATCGGAGAAACAAAAACTCAACACGTAGACGATTCCACGAAATTCGCCCGCAGAACAATTTTTGAACTCGAATCGCGTACAGTTTATTCGACACGCATGTTCCGTCTGCCTCATCAAGTCGTTGTACCAGTAACATAGGTACTCGATGCGCGGTTGAAAACGACCGCGGGTCCTTGGAAAGTTCTTTGGGTGATTCCACAAGCTCTGCGAGCGTTTTTGTTATGTATATTATTTAATTATGTATATCCAGAAAAATTGAAATAGTGGATTGTAAATACACTGGAAATGTGCAAGAGCGTAAAAGAGACTCGAGATATTAAGAGTGCAATAGTGCAATACGAGAATAAATGATAAATATATCTTTCATACACTTGAAGGAATATTCAAATATATTGTGGATTATCTGATTATCTATTTATTGATTTTTTTGTGTTTTGTAGCGTATATAGCTTTCTGACGTTTCCTTCTTGCTTTTTTTTATGACGCATGACGCAAAAAAGAATCTGAGAAATTAATATTTATAATATGCTGCGGTCAATTGAGCTCACCGTTCCTGACGCGCACTTAAAGTAAGTAAGTAAGTGTGTCATTGTTTAGAAGTATAAGATTGGCGCTGTTTAGTAGACGCTCTGGGGTTTTCCCGTAGAGAGTTGGTTTGATTGCAACCAATAGTCTCGATGAAGTTTTTTGATGATTTTCGTGATTTTTTTTTTCGAACCACGATCAGGGTGAATCCAGTAGAACTTATTGTGGATACACGTACGCATACACACACATATAGTTACTAGAGATCCGTGATGTTATTTACAATTATATATAAAAACACACACACAGGCATTACTGTGTACACTTGCGCCAACCCAAACCCAAACATATAAGAACCAAAGCCATTGCTTAGCCGACGCTCGGAATAAACGGGTATAATACTTCAACTACGAAACAAGAGCATCTCAGAATCCTAGTTATCCTTATCTGTGAATAATAAGAAAAACAAGATAATGTATAGCGTAGTCAGTGTTAAGAAACCAGCGTAAAGCGAAAATCGAGATTTTTGAGTAATTCTATCGAGACTATTGGCCACGTGACGAAAATAATACAAGAGGGTATAAAAATATCATAATAACCAATACACATGACTCGCGATAAGGGAAAATGTTGGAACATAGTTAATAAATAAACTCGACATAAAAGATAAAATAAATGTCGCACATTTGTCAATAAGATTGTTATATACGCAAGATTCTCCTCGGCGTAAATTTCCTTCTACTCACGACAATCCCCGTGCAATCACCGTGGAAAGCCAGTAACTCAGTTAAGAATATAAATTAAGCTATTCAGCACTTAGAATTATATAGAATTTATTCCCACTTACGTTTGAATAATATTCAGTCAGTTCAGATTGTCGCGCAAAACGGTTTCCGACGAATCCAATTTTCATTGACCTCCATTACCCCTCATTCGTTTCGATGCATTGTGGATCAATATCCAGTCATTTGGACGTGACCCTTATTTGTTGCCATTATCCTTATACATTACCATTATCCTTATACATTACCATTATCCTTATACATTAACATTACCATTACCATTACCATCACCATTACAATTACCATTACCATTACCATTACCATTGCCATTACCATACCATTACCCTTATACACTGCTATTTATCGATCTGTTTACGAGCCGTGATGTTATTTAATACAATACTTAACAATCTGTATAACTCGGGGAATATGAAATACATCGGATAAAACTAATTATACTCTTTATTCATTTTTATTATACATATATGAAACAGAGAGGTAGATGAAGGTAGACCCAACAGTAACTGAACACTAGAGTGCTGTTATGTCCGAGGACGCGCGAAAATTCAAATTAAACGTCGAGCGGCAAACCTTGACTCTATTTATCAATCCTAATCGATATTATCAAACGATGGATCAATAGGGACATGGGAAGGTATACGCTGTAAGACTTTAAGAGCTTCTGTTAGTTTTGATTGAGTAATTCGAAGAGATTAATTTCGACTGAAGTAAGAGATACGAGACCCTTTATGCACACAGTTGAGATAGATTTGTTGAATATAAATGCAATTTGATTAGTTCGTTCATTCGTTTCATTCGTAATCATTTTTATTAACATTGTGATTATTTACATTATAAAAACGTTTTAATTACCTTATGGGAGAAGTGTCTTTGTTGTGTAATTAATATAATCATTTCGTTGCAATTTGTATTCTCGATATTGTAACTACTTATAACTTGTACATTTCACTGGATAATTCTTTGATTCGATACTTTATTATTCGTTAAACGACTCTTCTATAGAAGACCCGAAATCGCGGACAGAGTATAATTATCTGATAATTGAGCCCGAACCCAAACGACGTTGTGACGCCGTTACTCGATTGGTCGGCATTGTTTGTACATTCGTGATATACATCAATCAAGAAACGGCGTCGTCAGGATGTTTTACCTCCGGGATTCTGCTCATTCGTGAAAATATCACCATTGAGAGGTGGTCCGTATGGGACACTGATTTTCGGAACCTTCTCGTGTTCGTAAAATTGAAAAATCGTGATACTGTCACGAATTTAACTCCACAAAAAACATGACAAAAATATTCCTTGCTGGTTATCGTTATATTTTTATAATTGATATGTTTTATAATTCATCGTTATACATTTTACAAAATATTATGCATATACACATTCTGTCATTTAGATCCACCTTTAATCATCACATTACGTTTATAAAAATCGTGCTACTAATTCTATACTTTTCTTTTACAAAAATGCACAATTATCTCTAAAGAATGAAGAAAAAAACAAAACAACACGATATGTATATATTAATAAAACCTTTGCTTTCCGTTGTTTTTCTGCTTTATGTATATAGTCATTACTAGCCTTCATTGCTTAAGCTACTTTAAACAATGAATTCCATAAAAATTGTATGTTTACTACTTATTTGATTTGGCTGATGAATGAAGCTTCCTGCATCCCATATAATGGAAGCACTTGTCTAGATCGTGCGCATTTGAGAAATTGAATTTTCTATAAATTTCAACATAAGCCGGTTCTAAAATCAACCTCACTCGACGTATAGAAATCGCGATGAATTTATGAAGAGCAGAAAATTGCTACTGCGTGGCATCATCATTTTGTGACTCACGACGACTTTCACAACGTGACCCTTCGCCATTGCCGAGATCGATCAATCTTCCTGCTGATGATGTTCAGTCTAGCAATATCAGCCGCGTTAAAGGGCCTACGCTTGGGTGTTTCTCTTCCATTCTGGCATACACTATTATATAATATATATATTTAGCGGCGCAGTCGCACCGCGCAGGCGTCTCGCGCGAAACGTACCCACTAGGTACACTCCACTCTCTTGGCTCTTCTGGCATATACCCCCACCGCTGCAGCCACGATCCCCCGCCAAACCAGAACACCCTAGCCAGTTCGACATCGCGACAAACACGACGTGTGTTGATATCGTCATCTCGATCGCTCGGGCTAGCCACTACGATAGTTTCCGACAAAAATCGTGAGCAAAAAAAGACTAGATTGAGTGAAGGCAAAGTTCGAAAGAATTAAAAAAAAAATAGAACTCAGTGAATAAATTATCCCAACAGGAAATAATATTATTCTCTATTAGTTTATGAAACCTTTGCAGCGTCGACAGATCGACGAACGTGATCAATCGTAAAGGTGAATGAAACGTGATGTTATCTCCAATAATAAATATTTCATTATGTTCACAAAATAAGAGGGTAATACGATCGGCCATCATTGATTATTCTCCTACTCGGTCATTGCGCAGTGAATGAAAGTGACAAAACAATAATAATTCTTACGTAACCATCGTATTAGTGCGGATTTGTTGATGCAAATATAAACTGTGTCATGTTTTATTTACATACGCGAGGTGGATAAGAACATTTCTAGTATCGTTTTCAGACGAGTGTGCTGCTCCAAAGCGCATGATCGATATATATTTACACAACACTATAATTTAGAAAACCAGATAGTCAGAGATAGAAAAGAACGAAAACGGCCAACGTCGTGAAAAATCAGTTTATACCGATTTTTCGAAAACGGGATAAAACGAAGTTTTAATCGAGCCACATGAAACTGCAATTCAAGGCGATTTATTCTACTGAGTAATTTGTTCGATATGATTTTAAATTTTTAAAGGACACCACTGTGTCCGTTTTAAAAGATCAAATTCTTTTTTTGCGTTTTCGTATTGCTCGAAGTCTTGCAAATATGTTCGTTAAATATTCGCAATAATAACGAAGCTATAGTAGTTTTCTTACGGTTAGACTCACGCGCGGTGAGGTGCACCCGATCGCGTATCATCTGGTAAAACTCTTTAAACGTGTTTTTCTCGCAACTATCAGGTAACCAAAAGAGTTAGTGCGGTTTTAGTTATTAAAAGTAGAAGGCCAATACATTTTCTTCTTACAGTTTTTATTCATCGAAGTATGCACCTTAGAATGCTTTCTTTATTAAAATGTAGCAATGCACCGCCCATCACTGCATATCACGTACAAACGAATTCGGATAAATATGTTTCTGACAAAACCGCACGAACTTTTTTTGGTTACCTGATAAATTTTCATAAGTGGGTCGTAGCATTTTGGCACCGATTTTTATCCACATGACTTCTAATTCAGATAAAATGCTTATAATGAAATTGTTTTTAGTTGCAGTTACGATTTCTTGTTTGAAAAAGTAGTTTTTGAAAAACAATAAAACAGTGACGAATTTTTTGGCTGAATGTCGAACTTTCTTTTTAGATGCGCGCCATTTTATTGAAAATTGATCTTTCAAAAATCTTTACACTCAACTGAAACTACTCTCATATACTTGATAATGACACAAGTTTTTTTGATTTTGAAGATCTCGTTCAGACGAAGCACTGCAGCCCGTGCACCCATGATTTCTTTGCTGAGACATCATAGCACCGCACGCAGAAACCACAAATATTAATATGGTTCAATATTTTTTTTCCTATGCAGGATTTGTGCTTCAAAAAAGTACAAAAACATTTTCATAAAATTTATTATTTTTCCCAAAAAAAAGTTCACGAAAGCAACCTTTTTCCAGTCGTCCCAATAGTGATGTTTCGAACGTTGTGAGAGAGGGAGAGAAAACAATCGAACCACCAGTGAAGAGGGGGAATTGCAGTATAATGATTATAATATGGAGTACGAGTATGACTACCACGAGTGATGAGGGGCTATTAACTGGGTAGCAGTAAATCCCAGATTACCAGGATCGTAGTCAACGATGTATAGCCATTAATTAAGGCTCTGCACCATATTTATCGCTTTTTCTGTATGCGTGAAATATGAGTGCTGTATCAGGTTTACTGAAATTTGCAGCGTAACATTTACGAAACAAAATTTTCGAGAACCTCTTCCCTTTTCTGAGGTTAGTTAGAATACTAACATTCTCTTACGTAAAATGACAATAATTTCGATAAAATTTGAAGTTTTTTATGTTCACTCTTATTTAAGGGGCTACATACACCTAGAAGTAGAAACATAGGATGAAATTTGACAATTTTTTTTTCACAGTAAAATTTTCTTAATAAAAAATCTATAAATACATCATAAAGTAGGTACTTTTATGTGTGTACAGTTAAATTTTTATTAAAAAATATTAAAAAATGAGCCGTGTAGACGTAATCTTGTAGAGCCGTTCGGTGACAAGTGCTTCTACGGTAACCATCCCAGTTTCTACATTTTTTATCTGAAAAAAAATGAAAACATCTTTTTAAAGTACATGAAAGAAGGAAGTTTTTGTCATGGTTGATTTTTCAACTTTTTCACTCAGAAATAGTATCTCCGCATTGAAATGGCCGCCATTTGTTGAATGCCCACCGTTTGTTGTGGGCCGCATCCCCTCTCTGCTCTGGCTGACCGATATAATCTCGCTCACACAACATTCTCTCTCTCTCTTGTTCTATTCTTCGATTTTCTTGTCCGGTTTAAGAGGATGTGGAAGCCCTTTTTTACCATCGTAGCAGAGCTAAATTTTCGTGCAAATAACATTGCAAAACTATCAAACCAAATGAATGGAAATTTTAGTATATAATCCAGTTAGTAGTATCCTATAAGGTGACATGCTTAGAATTTGGAAATTCCAGAAAAAAAATTACAGTTTGCATTACCACCACTTATCTGTAAAATAAAAATGGATTTACTGACCTTCAAAGCTAGTTATGCAAAAAATCCTTTATGTCACCCTATGCAGTAATGAAAAACTTACACACTGAGTACTTGTACATTTCTGTAGGTGGAAAACTTCGGCAATACTATTTGCACGAAAATTTTTGTGGTAAGATTACCTGCATACAAGCCGTGGCCGATCAGTTTAGCCCAAATTTGGTTCGCGAACATTCCGCTAACGAATCATATATACTTGAACGCTAGCGGCGTCTTCTTCGTACTGTAATATACAGTAATAGTAGGAAGAACCAAGTGTTTCCGTCTCCCGGGCGTATTACCACAGAGCGAAAGAAAGAGAGAGAGCGAGAGAGACAGAGAGAAGGAGAGAAAGAGGGCGAGACCGCTTAAATTATCATAGTGATGGTAAATTTGTTTAAAATTAAAAATTTCACCTTAAAACTCGATTTATCGTATCTATAATTTTTAACGACATTTTATCTTTCGATCAAGCCCCTATCGATCTTAATCCGGTGGAAGTAACTTTTTAACCGATATTAAATTATAATATTGATGGGGAATTTGTTTAAAATATCGTATCTACAATTTTTAATGACATATTATAGTTCGATTGACACTCTATCGAGGTTCATTTCGATGGAGCTTTTGGCCAAGATAAGGGGTTATTCGTGCTCAGCGGGAAATTTCCGATCTCATAGGATCATTGAGGGAAAAAAAAATTTTACATCTTTTTTCATCGAAAATCGAAAATTTACGTAAATTTAGAGTTTTCAAATTGCCATAACTTTGTCATCGTTTGGCCGATTGAGCTTTATAAGGGGGGTTTTGAAAACGTCTCGAGTAGACTTAGAGAATGGCGTTTCATCCTGATATGACAATTATTTCTATTCCATAAGGCACTTTTAAAATCCGCGTGCGCACGCGTAACATATTTATTAAAAATCGCGTCAAAATTCACTCCGAGCGGGTGAGTGTCTGCACACAGCAACGCCGGATTTTCGCGGTAGAAAGAAGGGGAGTACATAGGACTGAGCGTGGGTATTGAATATACGCGCGAAATTTGAAAATTTAATAGCGTGCGTGACGCTTTAGTATAGAATACTTATAAAAATTCACAAAAACAATTTTTTTTTTTTTTTTGGTTTTTATGATTTGTCTTTCGAAGAATCATGCGTTTCACTAGTTGTCTCTTTACTTCGCTCACTATGCATAATGCCGTAATTATTATATCGTGATTACAAATTTACTCAGCGGTTATGTGTTGAGGCACTTCTCCACTACAATCAACGAAGATCTATCTTCTATCTAGATCTAACGTCTATCTTCGTTGCTACAATAAATCAGCTAGCAACGGGCTTGACTCGAGCCTACGTTACTGTTTACGGGCGACAAGAAGGCCCCAACGTTGCCGCGGTTATTCGTGATTTTAATATGTTTAATTATTTAAATGTTTAACCATTTAAAAATAAACGAAAATAAGATATCATTATAACTTTGATAAAGGGTACGTCTAATGCAAATTTTAATCATAATTACCGAGTAAAAAAAAATTATTGATGGATAGCCTATAGGGCACCCAAAAAAAATTGCTACAGCGCCCAATGTATAAGCATAGGAAAACCTCCCCCACTCTGATCCATCACCACCCTACTTCTAAACAACCTTAAATTCTCAGTTCATTTTCTGAAACGTCCGTTGACTAATTAAACGACGTTTAACAATTTCCTCCTCGAATATCATTTCACTTCCCGTGAAAAAAGCTTGTCTACCCCGTAAAAAATATATAATATTCTGTCCAACTCAACAAAAATTGATCATATTCCAGAAGTTCGACAATATTCAATTGTCAATTTAACATACGTGCGCATAGATAGTGTGTAGACCTTTCTACAAACACGTTTTTTACCTAGAATTACAAAATGGCAGCGCGTCAATTTGAAATAAGAATTATTTCTAATGTTTGAAAAATGATTGCAAACGAACTTGTGCGAATAAACTATAGTGACAAATAATGTAGTTCAACAAACAATTTTCTGGAATCAAAACCCGTATACAAATAACATTGGCCAAAATCGCAAATCACTTTGGTAGCTGCACATTTCTGCAATGATGTGTCTAAGATATTTCGTAAAATTTGATAAAATTTACAAGCACTACGATGCAAATTTGTCAATTCGTTAAAATTATTTGTTTACTCTGCACATCTAGTTCGGTCTGATTTATTTGATACGAAGACAGACAGTATTTAAAAAAATATCGTTTACATATCAGCTAAAGTCAAATAATAATCGTGTGCTCGATTAATTCTCGTTTGATGGTGAAACCAGTCGGTCTCGTATAAACCGCCTTTCTGGACATACGACTCAAAGTCGTATGTCGTATGCTGCGTACGTATAGCTAGAATGCTATAAAACGTATGAGCATTGAACAGACAAGTGACTCGTTCAGTTAAACGTTTGAAAAAATCGGTTTCTCTCTGTCTCGTTGCGTCACGTACGCGACGTCATAATTCTCGTCAGCTCTCTCGTATTAGTGTGGGTATATAATCGCTGTCTGCGAACATGTGTGAGGTTGTAATCGACCTTTCCCCTGATTCTGCTCATTAAATAACTCGCAACGAGCGTGTTGAATCTCACGTAATATGGAAATGCGCTTTTTGCAGGCACGCGATTAGTCATAATCTTGAGTCGACAAACGCCCCGATTGAAGCTTTGGTATTTAAGGAGGTTTGCGCATTAAGGCAAATCTAAGACAAAGGTATGGATTTTTTGTGATTATATTCTTCAAAAAACTCAGACAAAAATTGAAATAGAATTTTTCTTGAAAACTAAACATTTGAAAAAAAAACTCTTAACTGCAAATGCACAATTTTAAAATGTTGATAGAATTTATAATATCATAAGAATAGTGACAAATGTTATCTACTTATTATTAAATTGCATTCATAATTTTTACTACACTACGGAACCGTGTTCCGATCAAACAAACACCCCTTTACTTTAATGCCTTTCCACAGAGATATGATAATATGTACTACATAAAATAAAACATAGCTTTGATGCAACGGTGACTACAAAGTAGATTTGTAATGGGAGGAATGTCGCCCGACTATTGTGAGAATTATGAATGAGATTTAATCATAATGAATTAACATTTATAAGTATTCTTATGCTGCCTTAAATTATTCCACTCTTTCTAAATTTATTGCCTGATTGCATTTCTTGTGAGATACAATTTTTTAATCAGGAGTTTTTTTTTTTTTAATTTGATCTTTTTTCAAGATTTTTATCTTTAGTGGGCCGAAAGAAAGCTTTAAAGTAACAACATATAAGGTAATTTTGTATTTATTTTACATTGGTCATTTCGCATTCGTGAGGGCACTGATATGGTATCTTAGGCGCCCAATAATAACAGGTGTTTTAAACAGTTTTTTGCAAGAAAACGAATGGTGAGAGACCATTTGCTGCGATGTTTTGTTCTTGAGATATCCAACTTTGTCATTTAAGGAAATCCCAAATGTAATTATTAACTGTCATTAATACATTATTTGAATAATAAATACTATGGCCAATAATGAGTACATAGAAATTCCTACAATCTAATTACATAAACAGATTTTCGACATAGGCGATATACCGCCTAAGTCGAAAATAAAATTTGCTTCTGAAATGAGATCAATGAATAGATATATCCACTCATTTATCTAATTCCAGAAGCCAATTTTCAAGGGTGGTCAAAAGAACATGAAAAATCGCTATGAAACTAATATTTACCACATGTATTTATGATTTCAGTAGTATATCTGAAAAACGACAACGATTTAATGCACGTGCTGATGGCATGCATCGTCAGATTGAAACGAGAATCTGACATTTGAAGACATTTATTATTATTGCAGAATAATACTGTATTTTCGATATCAAACAACAGTATTACAGGGGGAAAAACTGCACATTGAAATTTGCATACTGCTTCCTCGCAATTTCTCCCATGTCCATAGGCTCCTGTATGTGCACGCACCATTCTCAATTTTGGTTCCCTCAAAAAAGAAATTATAAAAATTACTATGATGCAACGTGCAAATTTCGATTTACAGGGTTTCCCCCGCATTTTAACTAGATTCACAGATTTGATTGTTTTTAATTGATTTAAAATTTTTTCAAAGTAATCGATATTCTATACAATGAAAATGCCTGAATCAATATTTGCCAAACCTGGTATAAGGCATTGATAAACATTACTTCATTTACCTGAAAAGCCAATACCTGGAAATTAATCCACGGTCAAAAGGGTAGAAGTCAATTACTCGAATCATTTCAAATTTCATAAAATCTGAACACTCCGGTCAATTTTCTTCAATCTCAATACCATACATTTTTAATAGCAAACAGCTATTTCTAACTCCCGACTGTCCGCGGGGCAAAATTTATGCGTTTCACTGCGACCACTGAGGCGAGGAGGCGACATTTCGTTATCCTTTGATTTCTTCAGAATGGGCGATAATAACTTAACGAATTTTTTGAGAAATTTCCTATAAGTGACGATTTTGGTTCTTAGATATAGTTTGTTCGAATCCATTATGTAGTTGATAAGATAAATGCGTTTGATTAGCAGTCAATATGAATATTATCGAAATCGGGTAGCGATAAGCTCTCTACTATTTGACGTGATCGCCAGTGCTGCTCACTTCACTGCGTCCTCTTTTGCGCTGTGCATTTCAGTGTTTACATTTTTTTTCGCAAAAATAGGTTATGAATTCGATCATTCAGAATGTTCGACTTTGTCTTGTTTCATACGTTTCGCAGTCGGGAGACGTCCCTGGAACATGAAAATATGCGTATAAATTTATTCACTAAGTTAAACAAAGTTATTGGGAAAACGTACAAAACTATGCGGGTCCACACAAAGTTTGAGTAACGCAGTTTAAGTATACATATATTGGGTACGTGAGTAGAGGCCGGTGTACATCTTCCGACTACATATATTGAGAATTATGAATAAATTATTATAATAATTTATGGATCATGATTCCTGGTATGCTATGAATTAATTTATTCTTTTTGTATGGCATTTTGTCATTCAATTTTGTGATTCAATATTGGACAGTCGGGAGTTTTTTCAACATTTCAAGTTTTTTTAATTCAACATTTTCTAATGTCTGTATAATCTTCATTTTCCTATCAATTTCAGCGAAACTTATTGATAACAAAGGGGCGTTAATACTTCAGATGTGTGCAAACACTCGGCTTGTAGTTCAATTCATTTTCAAAATATGGGAGTTTGAACTTTTTGCGTAACGCACATACATGAGGTCCAGCCGGACATTTTTTCTGAATCCATTTTATCGAAGTTGTGGAACGCCTTTAAACACTTTGGCATTGAAAATTCGTTTTTTTTTTTGACGAAATCAGAACTTTGTCCATGAGTAAACCTAAGTAAATCCAGGAAGTCAGACCTCTAGTAAATCTAGTAAATCTAGTAAATCTAAGAAGTCAGACCACTTTTACCAGTCTGTCGAATTTTTACTATCATATTATTAAATAAACATGAACTGGTTTAACAATCTTCGGAGGTTAATGATTGACATCGTGAAAAATGATAGAAATATAACTGTTAACATTTGAAATCGATTTGAACTTGTGTTCTGGTGATATTGTGCATGCTACACCAAAAATGGGTTTTGTGGGCAAACGCTTTCGAAGTTTGGGATGCAAGTCGTCATGGTGTATCTGGTATATCTGGGATGTTACCTCTGTATGTTCTTGGAAATTGGATCACTAGAATATGCAAATGAATATTTCATTTCTATAATAATAATTGAAGAGTCTATCAATCTGGAACCTGTCCCGAGCACAATAAGGTTGCGCCGCTCCACTTTTAAAAGTGTTACTTCTACAATTCTTTGTAGCAACCAATCTCTAACCCTAGAACCCACCTATCATTTTTGGTGCCTTCAACCCCTACACTGGGGTACAAACGTTCCCCAATCTTCTCGATAGCGTAAAATACTTTTCATATGTGGTAATAGGGTTCTATTATACATGAATCTTTTTGTTTTTTAATAACGAAGAGAATGGTTTATTATAAAGTCAGTTTAGCCAAACAACAATTAGTAACAAAATCATTTAACTCAAAAATGTGTCTAAAAATTCAAAAAATGAGTTTTTTCACATAAAAATTTATAACCTATTGGTTTTCAATCAATGTCAAAATTTGAAACGGGGTATTGAAAAGAACATATTAGACTGTCAGAAAAAAAAGTAGATTCGGATCTTTCCAAAAAAAGTATATTTGATTAAGTATATAAATGTCGACAAATATCTACGGTGCGGAAACGGACGAAATAAATGAAAAACCAAAATAAATTGCTGTTCGTTAATCGCGGTATGACCCGTTTGGACTCGAATCAATCGAGGTTGTAAATCTCAATTCCGATCAGTATTATCGAAACCGCGATGTTTAGAACTCCCTCACCATCAATTATAGAGGATGAGGGTATTTTGTTTGTATTTTCTTTTATTTGGTCACCATTACATTTATTTAAATTCTTTAGATTATATACAAGTTGATTTAATAATAATGAGGATGATAATGAACAGTAAGAAGTCAAAGTTGTATTTGAGGTAAAAATCTTCTATGAATTTAATGAGAGTTACATGTCGCATGAGGATTTGTATTCCCGAAGTGTCTGGTTTCGACGAATGTTAAACGACAACTAACTTGAAAGAAAAATAATTCGAAGTTAATGAGAAGTGGTGTGGTAGGGCATA
Source organism: Dyspetes luteomarginatus (assembly GCA_963669185.1). Classification (NCBI taxonomy): domain Eukaryota; kingdom Metazoa; phylum Arthropoda; class Insecta; order Hymenoptera; family Ichneumonidae; genus Dyspetes; species Dyspetes luteomarginatus. The sequence continues at coordinate 15,939,632 of OY769903.1, read as the reverse complement.
GAGTCTTTTGCGACAATTTTCCCAAAAAAATGATTGGCTGCGTGATAAAGATGGGGCATAAAAACGCGGATCGACGTGTCGACGAGATGGTACATTAAACCGCTGGGGACGCTATGTACGTCTCATGCATCAGTATATATGGCCACATATGTATGTCAGTACATATGGCCCGCAGCCGGCTAATCGCTCCGCTCGCTCGCTCGTCCGATGACCGGCCGAACCGCCATAAACTAATAAAATAATTCTAAACTCGGTTTTCTCGATTTTATTCAATTTTTTTGGATTAATATTCCCGGTTTGCGATTTCTTCTTTACATTTGATGCACAGCTGCGGCTAGGGTTTTTCCTTGAGAGACTGTGTCAGAATATTATTTGTCACGAAAGACTTGACTGGATATTTTCTATCCTTTGTATTTTCTTTAAAAACCAATTTATCCAAAGGGTATCCTTCCGCATCGGAACAATTGCTTTTTAACACCTGTATTATGTGTATTTTCATATTAAAAATCGTTCAAGAGCATCAATAGAAAAAAAATATAAGAAACGTTTGTTTAGTCACTGCCGTTGCAGAGCTCACACAACAGGAGTCTGTGGTCCTTGCAAACGGTTTTCTTCAAACGGTGCAAGCCAACATTAGGTACTTATTCTACTGGTTTAATTTATACAATTCGAAAATGTCACTATATCTAATTTATACGACTTTGAACATTTAAATTACGTAAATGTTAACGAAATCTACTATTTCTAATGAACAAAGTAAAATTGACTTACTTGCACAAAACACTAACTTGACCACTACAACGGGTAACAAACGTGCCCTACGCCGGGTTACTATGCTTACTCTTCGGCACTTCAGCAGATGTAGACTCACTGATATTCGGACCGGCCTGCCCCCACTCCCAGAGAGTGACGTTGAATTATGGGTTGGGCTCTGACCCGAAAATGGCGCTTGCTAGGTTTGCCGCGGTATGTAAAAATCTCGTGGGTTACGCTTGTACCCCAATGTAGGGTTCTAGGGTTAAATGTTCTTACAAGATTAGACTATTAGGAAATGCAAAAAAATCACCTATTGGGTGTATGTATACTCCCTTAACAACTTCAGCTGATACCGAAAGCATTAATCATCTTCACAACATACCAACATCATGAATTCAATGATGACTAATGAAGAAGCAGTTATTGATTTCGAGATCAGTGAGTTCAGTGGGATCAGCGAAGCAAAGGACAACAATAAGGGTCGAAAGTAATAAATCTTAAAAACTGTTCGTGGGAAATGTTACTTACAGGCGGAAAATAATAATTGTCTTCCTCTCAATGAATAACATTACGTCGTGCTCACAAAAATCCCTGCGAATGGCAAATGTTACTAACTTTAGAAACACGTATATGGATCAGTCAGACCTGGTCAGAACGGCACATTTCCCATGAGTTAAATCTTACATTCCTAAACCGATTTATTTGTCAAATTATTGAACCGGCACGTATTTTAATTTTTCAAAGCCACTTTGAGATAGTTTTCTCTACCATGTGAAAAATTGCAAGTTGTAGGTACCATTAAAAGTCGCGTTGCAAAGACTCAGTACGTAATCTGAGTTGGCAAAAAATGTGTGCACTTCTAGCAGTAAAAATATGAAAATGAAAGTTGCGTCTCAATACAGAAATAATTTACGTTTGAACGTTAGCAAGCTGTACTATCTCCAAACTTTCCCCTTCTATTCTCGTAAAAACACTGTCTATTGAACACCTGTTACTAACGGACATTTGAGATATCGTAATCCCCTGCAAACGTTCAATCGCTTGACATTTGCCGCTCACGCCATAATGAATGCGTCATAGCCGCCAATTTCCATACAACTGCTCACAATGAGCCTTTACCGATGTCAACAGAATTTTACCTCGGGGCGTCGGTGGCACTGTTGGACGCATATACACTCCCGATATATGTCACCAACGAAATCTGGCTGAATAGGTTGATGTTGGTCGAATTCATTAAGCCATGTATATACTTTTTTGTGATGAAACAGCAACAACGTGAACAACAGCATAAAGATGAAATCAACATTCTAGGAACTTTTTAGGAGTTACCATTACTACCCGGCGTCGCGCGGGATTTAGACGCCATTATTGATTTTATAACAGAAATTGGGAAAAGAACGACTTATTATTAGCGAATTGGAATTTGTGACATTTATCCGGATTTGCGAAGTACAGTAAACTGTATAAATTTAATGTCGCCAGGGCTGACCGTTTCAGAGTTTTTGTGCGACGGATACATGCGAGTATTTTCTATTTTGGAAACAATAAATGTCGATATATAAAAATGAGTCACAAAAAGGGTACTTCATAACAATTTGAAAAGATAAACAAGCAGTGTAACATGTGGAATAGGAATGAGAAGCGAATTTGCAATAATGGCCCCCAAATCGCTAGATTAAAGAGAACAAAAAAAAAAGTTGGTCCAGTGTTGTTCTTTTTCTCAGCGATTCTTTACGTATTCTTTACGTATCTTTAAACAATACTTATCACTAGCAGAATTGACGATGAGAACATCAAAGTCTGCGGAAACCGGCCTGCGTCCTTTGGAGATCAGTCAAACGTATACTGTCATCTTTTTCCGGTCTGCAGTCGGGAACTAAAAACGTGCAGAAATAATCGTTAAATCGTTTCGAAGAATCGTTCTCATTGAATTTTTCGCGAATACTCTGTCCAAGATTCAGATATAAAAAAATATATGGATATATTCTCGAAATCCTTCTGGAGATAACTGAACTTGGATACTCAATCGTCTATTACTCGAAATAGAGATTAAATATGTAATTAAAAGTGTAAGTAAAATTTCGAAAGTTATAGTCATCAATCGTTCGCTATCGCAGATTCATTAAGAAAGATACGGTCTAGAAGAGTTAAGTCAGAGTATGTTTCTGACAGATGATTCATTTTTACAACGACAAAATTACATGGATCCATTTGCTAGTTTCCGTGATGGAAACAATTAAAGTAATGATAACTAGCTCCTAGCCCAAATAATTAATTCGGTTTTGATAAATAACATTTTATTTCAACTAAATTCATTCGAATGGAATGACATTCGTCAAGCCGGCAGATGTGCAATTTGCAACTTTTTTCACTCGTCTTGTAAAGTGCCTGCAATCAATCATTCGGGAAATTAATTAATTGCAAAGCCGTGGAGATTATTAATATTTTGCAATCACTCACTTTGGAAACTGTGATTTTGGTGACTCTACTTTTGATGAACCTGCTGTGGGCAATTAAATTTTCAATTAACACGCTATTGGCAACCGCGTTGTTGGACACCTCGATTTTTGAAACCCCGTTCCTGCCAACTATGTCTTTGAAAACTTTGCTTAGGGTCCCTCAGTACCGGGCACTTCGGGTTACTCGTTAATAAAACCATGAAATACATAAGAACTTTGATGTTTATTATTTTTATAATAAACTTTGGAGTATTTTTGGTAACGTAATAATATTTCAAATAATTATTTAACATAAAACTAAAGAAAAATCATCTCGGCATTTAGTAGTGAAAACTGTTGCATCAGGAAAGTGCCACCTCGTACCGGACACTGATAATACGAATAGAAAAAGTAATACAAAAATTATTAAATCTTGCAGTGATCACAAATATATTTATCAGAGCACTACCTTTCCATACCTGAGTCTTGGTGAATCCTACAGCGCGCAGCAAACTTGTAGACTATGAAATTCTGAGACTCAAGTAAGGATGTCTTTTTAAAAAGTCGTAATAAAAATGTTTTCCACCTGACTTCTTTTCATTGTTGAATCTGTGGTTCAATTACAGTGATTCTGCCAGCTCGTAGGCAAGTTTGAGAAATTCTCTGTATGACTGTGGCATACCCCTATTTGACAAATCTACCACATGATCAGCTAGTATGCGTTCATACTGAATGTTTTATCTAATCTCCCCATTTTCGGTTTAAAAGTACCCAACCTCCCCTCTTATTATTTTCAAGTGATCGAACAAGGTACTTTTAGGTACTGCATGTTTCACCGTGGCCTCTCTGCCAGTCATCTTTCCAGACAGGACTGTTTGAACCACCCTTTTCATACTTTCCTCGGATCATTCTCCTTTCTTCAACATTTTTGATTGATTAGCCATAGTAAAATGTTACTACAGCAAATAAAACGAAGTTTCGTATAAATAACTGACATAATCAAAAAAATCTGTGTCCGGTATTACGGGACAAGTCGAGTGTCCGGTATTAGGGACCCGTAGTGGAAGACTGAATAATACAATGCGTGCTAGTTAGCAAGAATATTAACTTTTATCGTACATTGTTTGGAAGAAGATATGCCAATAAACATCCCAGATGGAAAATACAACACTAAAACTGCCATTCGTTCAAAATATGTACTCGTGAAAATAAGAAGTGATGCAAATTTTTGCAGGCTGAAATTTCAAATGGCTCTCGGCAAAGCGCATCTGCCCACTGTTGGTAACCGCGCACCCTTATCACTACACCCACTATACATGTTCAAACGACGCAAGAGAATTAGGGATAATTTTTTTAGTTTGGCTGATATTAGCAGTGCATTAGCATTAGCAATTAGTCCGGCGTTACGGGATTTCCCCCTATAGCTAACTCATTGTTGGCAGTTCCGTTTCTAGACCCCACGACTTCAGAAACACCCTTCTTGGATTCAACGATTTTAGAATCACCATTTTTGGAATCACCGTTTTTGGACTCTACAGTTTCACAATCACCGTTTTTGGAACCAGATATTTTAGATTCCGTTTTTTCAATTAGTGATTTCAGCAACCTCGATCTTTAAAAACGTGAGTTTGACAATCACATTTTTGGAAACCTCTTTTCATCAACCATGATTTTAGCCTTCCCATATTTGACAACCAAAGCTTGACATTTTTTATAGATTAAAAGAAATTACAAATTTTAGAAAACTCCCGACTGTAGAATATTCCATCACAAAATTGAATGACAAAATTCCATTCAAAATGAGTGAAATAATTCATACCATATCGAGAATAATGACCCATTAATTATCATAATGATTTATTCATAATCCTCACTACAGTCGGAAGACGTCCACCGACTCACAAGTCACATATCCGAAACTAAGAAACTGTGTTACTCAAAGTTTGCATGAACACGCATAGTTTTGTACATTTTCCCAATAACTTTATATCAAAGCCTTGGTGAATTAATTAAAAGGCTATTTTTATGTTCTAGCAACGAAGATTGAGGTCAATCTTCGTTGGTTCTAGGGACGTCTCCCGACTGTAGTGATAATTATGAATAAATGATTATAATAATTAATGGGTCATTATTCTTGATATGCTATGAATTATTTCACTCTTTTTGAATGGAATTTTTTTCATTCAATTTTGTTATGCAATATTGGACAGTCGGGACGTTTTTAAAATTTGCAATTTTTTTAAATTTCATACGTTTTAAAGTTATTTCATTGTACAATTTGATTGTAGCGTAGAAAATTTCGCTACCATCAAATTGTGTGGCGTAAATCACGACGAATTCCAAAACTCTCAATCATTGAACTCATAACGTAATAATCGCAAAATAATTGCACGTTTAAGGGGAAAAAATCGAGTATCGGGTGTCAAAATTAACTTATATCTACATTTCTCACCATTCCCACAACAAACAATTCCGTTATGATTATATTAAAACATATGAAACACGATAAAGTCGAAAACTCCCAATGAACGAACTCATAACCTATTTTCGCCAACAACGACCGAACTCATAACCTGTTTTCGCGAAAAAAATGTAAACACTGCAATACACAGTGGACCAGAAGACGCGGTGAAGTGAGCAACTCTGACGATCACGTGAAGTAGTAGAGAGTCTGTCGCAACCTCTTTTCGATAATATTCATATTTGCTGTGCTAAACAAACGCATTTATCTCATCAATTACACAAGGAATTCCAACAAACTATATTTAAGAACCAAGTTCGCCATTCATAGAAAAATTCTCCAACAAATCATCCAGCCTTTATCAATCGTTCTCGAGAAATCAAAGGACGAGGAAATAACCGCCCATCGTTTGGCGCAGTGAAACGCATACCTCCCGTCTTTTTGCCCTGCGGGCAGTCGGGAGTTAAAAGTCCAGTGAGATGAAAAAATTACGTTGGCGAGCAATTCGGTAATTTTGCTATTTTTTCATGTTAGTCGCGCAACGAATAAATGATCCATTACATTTGATCTTTTAACGCCATGGCATAGTTTTCAAAACCTATGTTTCTTTCTTACCGACCGATAGCATTTAGTCCGTTTCGATGTGGCTCTCGGCTTTTCTTGGTGACAAATTTTACCGGTGAAACACACGATGATAAATAGGTCGTAAAATTTTCTTTATCGATGCTTTGCTGCCAGAGGATTTTGTCGTTGAAAATACTGGCATCGGTCATGCTATTCGCCTCTGGTGTAGCTTGGTGAGCAATTCTAAATTTATACAAGAATTTGCGCACTCATTGCTCGAGGCAAAATGACTATTTTTGAATTTGTTCAAAAAAGTCTAGGGTTCGCAGGCAACGTGAAGGCCCTCCGTGATCGGTTCACTTCGTGAAATACTACGCGCCAAATTCTTGTGCCTACGCGCCTTTTCTACGCGACAAAGTGCCCCCCCTTCTTCTAGGGGACACTTCTACGTGCCTCTATTAGTTCAAATAGATCACTCACAGCAGCAACAAGTGGTTTCCATCGTAATGAGCATAATTATCGGGTCCCCTCAGTTTTCGGTTACGGCGGTCTTCTTCCGCGGGCTTCAATTCACGCGATAGTTTTCGACTAGTTGCGGGATTTACGACCCCGCAACGAAGCGAGAAGGATCTTGGGTGGTTTTCTTACGCTTCAACACGGCTTCGGTTCCCCACAGCTTTCGGTTATGGGGATCTTCTTCCACGGGGTTCAATTCCCGGAATACTTCGCATTCAGTTGTGAGACTTACGACCTCACAACAATGTGAGAAGTGTTTGGGACTGTTCTCGTTTGCATAATTTTCATTGAGTTGTGAGATTTACGACCATACAATGACGTGAGAAGTATTTGGAGGTTCTCGTGCCTTAAGTGCAAAGACTTTCCGGTTTTCTTCTAAACGGGCAACTCGTGGCTTCGCGACGGCATTGGTTCATACAAGCCGCAACGGTGCTTCGTGTCACCAGAGACAAAGTGACCACAGTTCATTACTTTACGAGTACAATTTCTCTTGTGTACAATACTCTCTGTACAATTTCTCTTGTGATCTTCATACGTTCATTTTGGTATTATTTGTGTTTTGCGAAGGCGAGGTGATCCCTCAAGGTCGAAATCACCACTTTTATATGGTTTTTTGCGTAACGAGAAATAAAAAGGAGTTCCTATTTTGTAATAATTCCTGATCACACCAATTGATTTGTTTCCCATATAATTTGTCCAACCAGATTCGTGTAAATAAAAAAAGAATCGCTTCGCACGTCCTCAGCGATCCTTTTCATGCCCATTATTCTCGAGAGTCAATATGTGAGTCAATTTATTGAATTGAAACCAAACATAATCAATTTTTATTCATTGCGAAGTTTTTTTTCAATGCGAAAAGATAAAAATAAAAGTGTATGGTTCTTACACCCTTAACTAAATAATCATGACCTCAACTCAATAAAAGTACTTGAGTACTTGACACCAAATAGATAGAAACACATCGATTAAATGTAGAAATTGCACCACTTTGTTCGGGTGAACTTTCGATATCAATGAGGGATAGGTTTTTTCCTGTTGAAGTCATGTAGAAACACATGTTCAAGTGAATATCTGATTTGTTTAAAGGCTTTCCCGACTAACCAAGTCTTACAATTAAGCCGTATTCTTCAAGTCTCCTATGTCCATTCTATAATGGTTACCTGTTTCGAGTTACACTTTTCTCAACTCAAAATTAGAGCGAAATTTCATCCGAATTTATACTTTTTGGGATAATTTCATAAATCGATATTGGACTATAAAGTCATTCAATCCAGATCGGTTGAAGGTAACAATATGAACATTTCGAAAAATTTAAGCGAAACCTGCCGTGACGTAATCCACTTCGTTATTACTGACAGATCCTATACTAAGAGTACAACATTTGCCATTGCAGTGATCGACTCCACATCCAAGTAAAACGCGCAATACCCTGTTTTTTGAGTTGGCGTAAAAATAACTTTTGGTAATTTTTTTGAATTGTCTAGATCGATGTGCGAAATAACGCTAGAAAGGATCGGTCTCCGAAATGGTTGTGTTCGCATTTTGTAATAGCTGACATGAAATGCCCCATATGTACCTCACATACTTACCTGATGCTAATCTATGAACCTTTCATCAGTATGATGCCAGGTAGTATCGTGCATGTTAACTAGTAACAACGAAGATAGAGGTCTACTATCTTCGTTGCTAGTACTAGCGATAAGGATTAACCGGAGGTTCATGGGTAACTAATTTAATTTGAAAAACTTGGTATATTCTCCATTTTACGCACGCGTTACGTAAAGGCTCCATAACATTTCACAGAGAGAGGTCACACCGAAATTGTGACACGAGCATTCTCTTTAAGTAAAAAGTCTTGATGTGCTTTGCTTCGTGAGAAGCACATACACACAATATGACACGCATGTTGTCTTGTCATAATTTCAGAAGCTATCTATTCTGCAAACTGTCTCACGATTACATTTATAATTTATTATTTGCCTCCGTGAACTATTCCGTTTATCCGTTCCTTATATTATTCCGTATATCCATTTCAATGGAAAAAACAGCTCCAAATGTTGGTGATAACTATGGCCTATCATGGGAAGTAATTCAATAGAAAAGCAATCGAAAAAAAATGTATATCGTTTAATCACATCGAATTTTCAGATGCGAACTTTCGCGAGATAACGTTTTTCACATTGAAAAAAATAGTGTAATTTCAATACACTTAAGGATAGTAATTTTTATGTGAGCATAAAAAAATAATTCGCTAAAAAATTATCAATCAAATAAATTTGGTAATTTTTCAGATAACGATGTTAGTAATCAATAAATGTTACTTAATACTATTTTTTTTAACAACTTTCTCTATGGTTCAATTTACTACATTGTACACTACCAAGAAATTCATTGAAATGAATTTTTTGAAAGGCATTTGGTCCATGAAAATATTGCCTAATTTAATATTGCATTATAATTGTGATTTAATAATAAAAAAAAATCTTTGATTACGTAATATCCTTCCATTTTCTTTTTTGCTATGACAAATTCGATTTACTGGATTTCAATTAAGGTATTGTGCTACTCCTTTGTTGGTAAAACAGTTTCTGCGTAAGCTTTTGTGAGTGCGAGAGAGAAAGCTTCTTTTACTCCGGTACCAAAATTCTCCTAAACGGTTGATCTTTCGGATAATCTAAGAAAACCACGAACTGCAGAATCGTTATACGCAGTTCGTGGTTATCTTCTGGAAAGATGATAGTATTTTCTACATACGATTTTTCAGCTTTCTGGAACATCTTGAGCATCATGCATGAATCCTCGAAAAGAATATTTTGTCACGAAAACAATATTTTGTCCAATAACACTATGAAAAATAAAAAATATAACATGAAAAAATATTGTTAAAAGTAATTCACGAGTGCATGTTGGGGATCTCGTCTTTTCCTCCTAGGCTTTTTTGTTTTCCCCTATGCAAGAGGGCTGGCAGCCTTTCACTGTTCAACGCTCGCGCCTGCGCGGTATCCGTCTTCACTCCCCCTTGTGTAACCAAAGAATATATATATCTACTACGCCAAAAATTCGCTTACTCGCTGTACCACGTTTTTTCTTATCTTTAATAAATATCGTTCTATATCTCACGAATCCTGAGTGAAAATTACTTCCGCTGAATTATCCTAACAGTGCAAAATGTTAAAATTCCCATCGGTGAAAAACATACGAATGTGTTTTATTACAGTGACATCCGTCTTCCGTCTTGGACCTAACACAGTTTTTAAAAACCTTGAAAAAAAAAAAAAATTAAAACACTCCCGACTGCAAAGCGTTCAATTACCAAGAAATTAATGCAAAAATTGAACTGAATAACGGAAATTGAGTTCGAAAAGGGACTTAACAAAATAAACATTTTTTAAATTAATTTCCTAAGTAAAAAAGGATGAAAACATCATCTGTGTACAACAACATATTATCGGTCTATAATGTACCTGCTGTAAAATATCTTTTATGAGGGGATCGCATCCTCCCGATTTCTATCCCAATTAAAGTTAAATAATTTTTTGTCGCATGACTCTAATGCGTAATTAATCGACAGTTCTCACTACAGTCGGGAGGCGTCTCCCGAAACCTCAAACACCATTATTTATGAACAGATTATGTTAACCAGTGTAACAGAAACCTGAACATTACAAAGTATAATGGGAACTGTTAGTGCCGACATTTTTCACGTATATTAATGCCTGAATTTCACAGTGTATGGTCATGCATCAGTGCCCGATCACTGGGTGATCAGCACTGATTGATGAATGATTTCCTACACTTTTTATTTTGATCAATGCATTCCCTTGAAATTTTCTCTAAGTGTGAGATTTAATATTTGCATAACGCCAAAGTATATGCTTGTGAGAAGAAGAATGACGCCTCCCGACTGTAGTGAGAACGGTCGATTAATTACGCAGTACAGTCATGTGACAAAAAATTATTTATCTTCAATTGGGATAGAAATCGGAAGAATGCGATCCTCTCATAAAAGATATTTTACAGCAGGTACATTATAGACAGAGAATATTGTAGATGATTATTTCATCCTTTTTTGCTTATGAAATTATTTTTTCTATTTTTTATTTTGTCAAGTCCTTTTTCGAACTCAATTTCCATTATTCAGTTCAATTTTTGCATTAATTTCTTGGTAATTGAACGCTTTGCAGTCGGGAGTGTTTTTAATCATTTTTTTTTTATTCCGAACTTTTTGAAGTTCCCGCGTTCTTTTATTTCGTCAAGTGCTTTTTCGAACTTGTAACGGCCCTACAATTCCGTTATTCCTAACTGTCCTTTTCCCACATCTTAAACCCAACACTTTAAAATCCCATCCATCCGTTCTCACGCGGACATCCTATTCCTCACTCACACTACCCATCCTAATCTGAATCGCCGCGAATGCTGACGAGTCCGTCAGCACTTCTCGCGCCAACGGACTCAATCCCACAGTCCACGTGTCGATGCTGCATGCATCACGCACATGGTATCCCCACCAAGAGGCCCTAAAACAATGGGCCCTCTGACTCGGCTTCCGAGAGCGTCTCTTCATCAAACAGTTCATCTCCAACAATCATTCAAGCAACCTCTACTCCTTTCTTTAAACTCGTGCACTCCTCTAACTTTCGTATCGATCCATTACAAGACAATCAATATATATACGACTGTATTATCATTAACACCCGCTCCGAGCCATTATAATTGGTATCAGAAGTGGGATCTCGCATCAGCGTGCCAATTTTCTTTTCTCTCGAAAAAAACAACTTTCAGAAAAAGGAAAAGTAACGAATTTTTCGTAATAAAAGTGACAGTTTATAAAAAAAAGAGTGAGTTTTGTGATTAAAAAAAAGTGTGTGACAAGTTTTTCATAATCGAGAAAAAGTTTGTTAAACTTCTCGACACATGCACGCACACAGGAAAAACCACTTAAAAAAAAACACAAAAGAAAAAAACGAGAACACATACCCGTCCACACTCACAACAACTCACCAGGAATAAAAGAAGGTTGGAAGAGAACAACAAAACAAACAGGATAATACATTAATGCTAAAATATCTTATAACACTCACGGCAATGTAAGTACAATTTTAATTTGTTTTTTAAATTGAAAAGCCTTAGCATAAGAAGAGCAGTGAAGAAAGAAAAAGTGACATTTTCCTCTCTTTCTATTCATCTTCGTCGCCTACAAGACGAAGGTCCGTGCGACGCATGATTGTATATCACTGGCCTTCTCGCACCGTATACCATCTCTCTCGCACTTAACCCGCCCCTTACCCTGTTCACCGCAGCTCCGTAGACACATGCAGGCGCGGTACAGCCACATATAAAACTCACGTAATAAATTTTTTTTTTCTCCGTACAAAAATTGCACATTTTTACGAAACAATAGGAAAAGCAAATAAATAAATCATTCTTATTAATTTAAACAGCCAAAGATGTAGAAAACCTCAAAACCACCATTAATCGAATTTTTACAGAATTTTTTTTCCTCTCCTTTCTTTGGATAAAATACTATGGCATTGCCAAATTTTAGTTCAACAAAACCGTAACGTTAACCCCAAAGTATTCGATCTCGACGGGTACCCAATTTTTGACTTTGGCGAAATATTAAACTTTCGTTAAAGTTCCTTTTATCCGACCTTTGCTGAACAGAACTCTCAAAACTTTTGTTACAAACTATACAACCTCTGGTAAAATTTTCAACTGAAATAAATATTTCCGATTTTAACAAAATTTCCCTTTAAAATAAAAAAGAAAAACAAATTTCGACTTTTCGTAAAACTCACCATCTTCGAAGAAAACAACGCTCTTCGGAAGTTTTACCTAACCACAAACTAATTTTACTTATTAAATCGATCTTTTTAACCCTGTTTGATTATTTTTCCTAAAAATTCATATTTTCAAACAAAATAGGAATAAATTTGTCCAAATTTAAAATCATAAACGAAATAAATAGTTCCCAACGATCATGTACCGAAATGAAAGGCAATATAGATACGATTCGCAAAACAGATACCGCGACGATTCGCGCGATAGATACAGAAATAATCGACAAAATGAATATCACAAGTGCTCACAAAGAAAAAATTCACAAAATCAATTCCACACTAATTCACAAAATAGATACCGTGATAGATCACGAGACAGATACCATGATAATCCACAAGACAGATACCATAATAATTCACGCGATAGATATCAAAATACCCCACAAAATCGCAATACTTTACAAGACAAATACCATAACAGTTCACGAGACAGGTATCGCAGTAATTCACGCGATCGATACAACGCACAAAATCAACATCACAGCGATTCGCGCGACAGAGACAGAAATCATTCATGCGATAGATCCAGTAATTATTCACACGATACATACAGACACATTTCACACCACCGATACAGTAATGAAAAATGCACACCTTAAATCAAATCCCTTAATTGACAACAACAACCACGATTCAACATCAGAAGATGAACTCACTATCCAACACGGAAAACGAAAACAGCATACACTAAAGGACAATTTTACACGAACCAAGACGACCAGGCAAAGCTATATGGATACCTCCCACGAAGAAATAATGAATGAAAAATACAAGCGACACAGGAAACGAGAAGAAGAATCAAAATAAATCGACGAAACAAATCAAGCAAATCAAAGAACTCAAACAAAGCAAATCAACGAATCTACGAATAAACAAACGGATGGCCCTATCAATGCCTCAAACGACTGTGCTAAAACCATGGCAGTAGGTATTGATGACGTTGCAGTTCGTACCGGAGGACCCGGCTATGTAACTAATACCGTCACATATGACAAAAAGGCGAGATAAAGGAAAATGAATCGGCAACCGAACAGGAATCTGAGAAAAAGAATACAACTCAACTCAGATACAAACCGCCATCGACACTAGTCGGAGAAGTTTTTGATGACGACAATATCAGTCAACCACCAGTAGAACCGACCTTCAGATCACCATCCATACGTGGAAACAAACACAGTTTGGACTGCCAAGGTTACAACACCGCACGACCACTGGTGCAGCCAAATTCAGTTCACCGCCTATACTTGTCATGAAGTTTTACCTGACCTGTGACGGTAACTACATGGCACAACCATCAGTTATTCAACCAAACTTTCGATCACTTCCTCAGTACATCGGTAAAAAGATCGTTGATGAAAAGCCTGCACCAAAAACTGTGCAGCCCAACTTCAGGTCACCTTCGTTGTGCAACAGATTTGATTTTCTCTGTTGCTTCTTTCGTATACAAGTTACCAATCAACAAAAATTGCCAGACATTCACCAAAAGTTGCAAAGAACTACATTGCACATTTGTTTCACAAAATACAAACAAGAACAAGGAAAAAATATAAATAAATAATCAGAAAACAGAAAACAAAACAAACTCCCAGCATAGACACTTTTATTACCAACATGCACCCTTTTCTCACTCAGACATTATTTTATAATAATTTACAAGCATTTGTCGCTCTATATATGCCAGACTACAACAATACCGAAATAAAATCAAAGGCAAAATAAAACAAAAAACAAACCAGATATGAAAAATATATATACATATAAAAATAACAAAATATAAGAAAATAAAAGAATTCTTTGTATTTAATGTAAAATCATAGTGTCGAGTAAATTTCTGGTGTCGACGTACGTGTGCGACTACCTCAATTCAATAGAATACATAAATAATAACGAAAGAAAAGCAAACGATCTGGAGCAGTGGCCGCAACGTCTAATTTTTTCCAGGATTTACACCAGAAATGCATAAAGTCAAGATCAAACATTAAGATCCATAAAATGTATACAGCATTCATGAACGACCTTTTTGACAAATACACAAAATCAAAGTCCACACAAAATATTTTAACCAATAATAACCATTGAAATGTTTTCATATATCTTTTACTAGAGCAACCCAAATAAATTCTAAACGACTAGCAGGAATTCCTGAATCAGTACAATACATTATGCGCCGCGTATAAAAGAAAAATTCGCTAAAAATGCTTATATAATAATTTGCCTATATAATAATATAATTCGACCGTGAAGCTCCTCTACAACCTAATCCAAACCACATCCCACTAACAAGTCTCTCCTACTAACCCAGTACACTAAACGAGATTTAGACTGTTTCAGAAAAGCATTACTGGATCCACAATTTCGATCATAGAACTACAACGCAAAATTAACAGAGATCTGGAAATAAACAAGGAATAAGAAGCCAAAAATAAATGAGACCACGACCTTCAAAAAAAAAAAAACAAGAGAGACATCAACAATAAAATGGAAAGCAAAAATACAATAAACAGGACAAAACATCTTTCTTTTTCTCTTAAAATAATAAAATCCATGAAAAACCAACCTAATCCAACATAACAAGACCACCCCTGCTCACACAAAAACTAACACAGATTTAGATTGTTTCAGGTTACGGTAATTCAAACCCTACAAAAATAATAGCGACAGGGAAAGAAACAATAGAAGGAAGATACAAAAAAGGGGAAAACCAAGGAAGAAGACAACACTATAATTGAAAACATTTCAGAAAGACAAACATTGAATCGTATAACGTAAAATCATGATACCAATAACAAAACTGTAAAAATTATCACATTATATAGAAGCAAGAAAAGCACAAAAACTGTAACCGAAATGCATAATGCGGAGCATCGTTTTGTATGAGGGGGAGTGTAACGGCCCTGCAATTCCCTTATTTCTAACTGTCCTTTTCCCACACCTTAAAATGCCATCCATCCGTTCTCACGCGAATATCCTATTCCTCACTCACACTACCCATCCTAATCTTAATTCCCGCGAATGCTGACGAGTCCGTCAGCACTTCTCGCGCCAACGGACTTAATCCCACGGTCCACGTGTGGATGCTGCATGCATCACGCACGTGGTATCCCCACTAAGAGGCCCTAAAACAATGGGCCCTCTGACGAAGTGACGCTCTCGGAAGCCGAGAGCGTCACTTCATCAAGCAGTTCATCTCCAACAATCATTCAAGCAACCTCTACTCCTTTCTCTCAATTCGTGCACTCCTCTAACTTTCGTATCGACACATTAAAAGACAATCTATATTGTATACGGCTATATTATCATTAAGACCTGCTCCGAGCCATTACAAACTCAATTTCCGTTATTCCGTTCAATTTTTGCATTCATTCCTCGGTAATTGAACGCTTTGCAGTCGGGAGTTTTTTTTATTTATTTCTTTTATTCCAAACTTTTTGAAGTTCCCGTTCTATAGCTACTTCTATTTAAGTTATGTGCTACTACTCAGTCGGCAAAACACATTTTGCGTGAGCCGTTGTGATTGCGAAAGAAAGGTGCATTTTCACTCTGGTCTCAAATATCTCCAAACAGTTAACTTTTCGGGATAATATTAATTTCATAATTATGATAATTAGCACAGAAACATTAAATGGTAATAAAAATTTTGTAATAGTAACTTTTCTGTCGATAGGTAGCACCACTATTAAAATAAGTATTTCACTTTGACGGCAGAGGGCGTTAGTGTAAAAATCTTGTAATATTTGTAGCTAATTTCAAGTTCAGGGCGTATACTGCAGTTTTACCCATTATTCTTTCCCTCGATATCTCATTGATTACGTTTATACGATGCGCGGTGTCATGGAGGTTCTCATTTTACTATGACCGATGTAGTAAAACCAGCTTTAGCATGCCATGTAAGCGCCTTGCGTACTGTACCCGGGATAACAAATGTTGGCGGATATTGCTGCGGAACGTGGAATATATGGAACGTATGGAATGAGAGGGGCGTAGTGCGCACAACGGTGCCCAATAAGAGAATGGACAAAAAAATTCTGAGCCAGTTTTTGTAAAAAGTCCTCTATCTCAGCGATTTATTTATGTACTTGAGCGATGTATGTTCTCAAACGTTGACTATCGCCAACAGAATCGATATGTGAAGTTCTGTTACAACTTTTGCTATTTCTGAGATCACTGGAGACATAGGAAACACGCCTTGTAACTTGAACCACAGTGAAACGTATACTCCCGTCTTTTGCCCGGCGGGCAGGCGGGAATAAAAAAGGATGAAATTTAAAAAAAAATCAAAAACTCCCTACTGCAAAACTTCCATTCACAAAAAATGTAATCAGATAGACATTTAACATTTCAAAAGGGTAATATAATTTATAGCATCATAATAATAACTATAGACGTCAACCAATTATTATAAAAATTCATTAATTATTTTTAATACAGTCCGAAGACGTTCCTGCGTCCATCACAAATCCAGTTCAGAATTACTGGTTCATTCAAAGTTCGTTTTACTCCCGACTGCCCGAAGGGCAAAATACGGGAGCACGGTCTTATAGACAAGTCTGGGCACTCCAAGCCCCTTCCTATATAACGCAGCGTGACCGTCTTGAAGCCTGTGTTTCTCAATTTGTGCACCAAAGACCGGAGCGCTGCAATCACCGAGGCCGGTGTGCAACAAAGAGAGGAATATAGGGCAGCCGTCTTTTTCTCCGTGCGCTTGCGTGCTAGGCTTGCAGATCTGTATAATGTTTTGATGGGTTATTTATTCTAATTCAGATCGTACTTAAGACTCATATTGACAAAAAGGTTACTACAAGTGCATCAATAGTAAATTGAATTCAACCCGTAAAATCGAATCGCAAGCCGAAGAACCAAGTGGAAGAGCGAAAGTTATAAACGAGTTCAATCCCTATTTATTATCGAACAAGCCTGCTATGTATAGGAATGAAAAATTATTCGTTTTTACTTTTAAAGCTCTGGATTTGTACCCGCAGGTTCTGAATTTTTCAAAATAATTTATTTTACTCTATTAGCCAGCTATATCAATGTTTCTACTGTGTGGCGAAATGAGTTATCATAACTATATGAAATAACATTTTGAAGGATTAAAAAGAATACTAAAAATAGGATTGTAGGGTGCGGTCGGGATTAATTAAATATTACATTGTACTGTCAAAACTCTTATTTATTAGCTTTTGTGAAATTTCGCTTGTTTGGGACCGTCGACGGGAGTAATGCATTTCACCGCGGTCAGGTGCTGGGGGTATATTTCGTTGTTGCCAGTGTTCTGCAAAACTGCTAATAATCACTTAACAAAACTTGGAAAGCCGATTATTTGTATTATGACCCTAATTGTTATTTACAAGTAGATGAAGTACAGTGTGGTTTCGAAGAAATTTATGACCTTTGCAATAAAGCTTTCTTGAACAAAAATCCCGTATCGAAACAACATTTGATGTTGAACAGTGTAGCCACCACAACTCGTGACCTATGGCTGACTTCGGACATCAAGTTTTGCCGTTTAGTTGCGTAGATGTAGCGACTGTCTTCAAAATGATATCTGCGATGAAAGTCGCCTCCATTCTTACCGACGAATATCCAAAATTCCTATATAATTACTTATCGACTGCTTACCGCTCTTCTTAACTATATATATATATATAGTTTATCTTTTACCCATGGGAACTAGAGTAACAGAACACTGTATTCATGAAACTTGTTAGTCAATGAACTTGAAATTTAACGTGTGTAATATGGAACTTGTCTATGGCAACATATACGATATTTGCAATTTTCTATCAATTTGTTGATTTTCAAGTATGCAAATTTCAAAATGGTGACATAATTCTCAAAAAATTCAGATGTATTGAAAAAACATATAACAAGAGAAAATATTGGTACCAAATGTTAAATTTGATATAGGTACAAAATTTCCTAATGGGTTATTGCTTCGAACCCCGTTTGAACCCGATAAAGTAACGAGAAAACCCTTTAAAACGGATGATATCAACAAAATTTAACAATCGTATATACATAACAATAGTATATCAATTAGTAATATTAAAAGGAACAATTACTATTGATATTATTTCTACTTAAATTTTGTATGATAATTTTTCTAGAAAATTATTTTTAACTCATTTCTATCGTGTTCATTCTAGTAACGTTGTTGATCATTCGTGATGGTTTTTATACGAGTAGGAGTATTGCTGGCTCTATTTTCCACTCTGCAACAATAGATGACTAGCCTATCACACAATAAATAAATAAACAAATAAATTATGCGACTAAAATAATAAACGACAATTAAAACCATCTCAAGAGATTTCATAGGGGATATATTCAGCATTTATCTGGGCAGGAAAACCGTGCTCAGACCATGAGTTCACAGTAGTGGTGACTTAAAAAAACAACAAAATATCAAGCTTGTCGATCTCACTTATTGGTTGATGAATAATATAACCCCCAAGCTAGGGCAGGGATATGTTTTGAAACAACCACTGAGTCGAGAGAGGCAACTTAAAATCTTGAAGGAAGAAAAAAATGCTGTAACTCTACTCGCTAGCCTTAACCCTCATAAGGAGGACAAAATATTTCTCCCTCCGATGTGCAATCGTTATCGAAACAAGCGCTGCCCGCACTCCGGAAGCGAAATGAGACTTGCATCTGGCAGCTGGCAGTTCCTCAGCCTCGCCGACTTTCTACCTCACTTCACAGTGCTGATAGCCCGCGGAAAAAGTCAAGAACGTCAAAATTTCTCATTCATTTGGTCCTACTTACAATAAAATAATGAAAGGAAAAATTATTTTTCTTCAAGAAGTGATGACAAAACGAAGTTAACAGCAAAAACAAGTAGTTGGTTACGCTGAAATGAACGATTGGTGCCAATAGCGAATGACACATTGTGTTATCAGACACTTCATTTGAATATGGTATGCTTTGCCAGACTTTTCGTTTATCGTATTTTTTCTGGTGGATCGTGTGAATAAATAAATAGTGTCATCAGATTGGCGGGAGCGTCGAAGGGTGAGCGCGTGATGCCTCGAAACGATCCCGGATGAAAAAGTGTAGTTAATTTAGTGGAGGCACCTCGGAGCCTCGCACGAAGGGAGGACATTTATCAAAATGTTGCGCTCAAGCGGTGGTCTTGAGGAGCTTGCTACTTCTAACGGTGGCTTGAAGAGGTGTGGCAGCGGTATGAGCTCTCCGTCGCTGGGAGCCGGTGACGTTGACGGTGTGATCGGTGGACTACCACGCACTCTTTCTACCTCGGCTCTCAAGGTTAGACCGCCCAGGAGAGCTGTTTTCTGGGAGCAAGGCTTCGAAACAACGAACAAACGGGATTAGTGAGTTTACATCATTTTAGTTCGAGATAATATTAGTTATCTTTTTTTATTATTTACATAAATTTGTATTATTATATAAATATTAATTAATTAAACTTTATTCGAGTAAGTCGTAAATTATTTGAATAAAATGTAAAAAAATCAAATCAAAATTTGTTTGAATTGAATAAAATAAAATTTATTTATAAATTTATAAGAATTACTCAGAATACTTTGCAATAATTATATTGATAAAATTATTGGTAATGATTTTTTTTAAATCTTTTGCTTATTACTATTTTTTTACGAAACTAACGATGGATCGTTTCCACATCGAAGTTCAAGGAAATTCAAGATCTAGGATGTAAGGAAACGTTACTAAAAAAGATCACCTCATTAAAAAACGACTTTTCAGATTGGCGGCAATGTCACAAACATAGTACATGTGTTGTCACAGCCAGATGAGTTGAATCAATATGACTGCTCTGTAACTTCTCCGCGTTGTATGCGTCAACACACTTTCTATGTCTCTTGCTGATAACTTTCTTACAGTAACACGCGTAATGTTTGCTCAATCAATATTCATAACGCCGAACAATACACTTCACGTGGAAGCACACGTTATGCAAACCGAAACGCGGGCAAGTACAAACGAGTGTCCATAGGTACACGACAGATAGTATATGTGTGCTTGTAGGTATAACGGATCGCGCTCGAGCATGTGGACGAGTCTGCAGCATACGAGAGCTAAGTTAAATCTGAACCTGAAAAAAGGCGGCAAAATTTTATTATTGCATTATCTCGCTTATTTTCAACTTTAGCACATAAATAATTAGAAGCAAACTTGTAGGGAATATAATTTTCTACAATTTTAGTTGTCACCTATTTTTTCGTAGGATCAATATTTTCGCAGTTTCGCCTACGGTAAAGGAAAAGAGGGGTGTAAAAGAATTATTTCACGAACCATTAACCAACTGCATGTCTGTCTATAACAAAACTCAAATTATCTTTATTCAATATAAAACCCTTTTCCGCACCTTTTCAGCTTTCAGTCAGAAAATATCGATCGTAGATGAAGAATTGTCATGATCAAAGTTGTAGAGAATTGAATTTCCTACAAGTTTTGTAATGGCCATTTTTAGTCAAAAGTTGAAAATGGGCGAGTTATTCGACAAAAACAAATTCCTCCTTAAATTCAAGATGGCGGCCGAAGCTCCTGCAGAATCCGGTCGAAAATCTGGATTTAGACTACTAGTAACCTCCCCTAACGATTAGAAAAAGAAAATTGCTGAATTTAAAAATTGCAATTTCAGGAGTTTTTTTGTATATACCGACTGGGCTACTTTGTGCGGCCAAAGACTAGTGAACCAGGTCCGTCTACAGACTCTTCAGAATTTGAATCAGTTCTCGGTCGTTTCAAAAAACAGTATTTTTTGTCTCGGGACCTGCTCGATCGAATATTCATCATCCTTATCGCATGTGTGCTATAGCATGTATTGTATGGATAAGAGAGCATTTCAACGAACAGCGACGTAGCATTGGCCCAGCAACGTTTCCAAGATCTAGCCCGATCCTTCGTTGAAGCCCGTGCCCGGCACGCTTGCCAGAGATGGGCCGAGGTTACAAACCGTCGGTCAGCATCCCATATCGGGGAAATCCTGCGCCGTATATTCAGCTCCGGGAAGCGCTACCCGGGTGGCTTTGTATATATCGATTGATGATTCTTTGTGAACATGAATAATTTTTGTCAAGGAGCCAGAATGCTGTTCTCGTTTACAACGAAATGACCACTACCATCATAAAAAATGTACCCGAGCACGCCGATATATGTGTATCAGGAGTGCATGTCACTGACAGGGTTGCTTACTCGATGGGGCAAACTAACGGGGTGATTTAAAATGTCTCTTGCGTCGGTAAAGTAATATGACCTTTATAGGACGCATTTATTAAAGCTCTAGATACAAATACCAAGCGTTTAAACGTTTCTTTGCAAAAAGAAGTGACATCTCCCCAAAAACATCTTCGATGTAAAAAATGTTGCGCCAAGGACATTGGGGTGCGTTGTATTCTCGTTGCGATACAAAAACCAATACAAAATCAGTTTGAGTCGCCAAGTTTGTTAGTGGGTACGATTAATGCAACTACATATATGGTTTAAGAGGATGTGAAAGGTTTTGGCGAACAACGAATTACCATCTGTGCGGCGCGCGCCACCGATAGATGGCACTATACGCCATCGGCGATTCGACAGACAAACCATTAGCGATCTTCGACTTTTATCTTTCTTTACAATGTTTCTGACTTTCCAGAAATATATATTGTAAAGAAAGATATGAGATCGCAAATTTGTTTCGTGTATATCGGGCTTAGATTTTTTTTGAATTTATTTTATTTAGGAATAACACTATAGGTACTATACGACATCGGCGATTTGACAGACAAACCCACGTCGTGCGAAAGCGGCTCGGTCGCTACGCCCCGTCAAACAAGCGCGGTTGTCAACGGTCACCGAGAATGTGTAATCTCGGTGACGAAAATGACTCGTTCGAATCAATTTATTATGGGCATCGCATGAATCCAGCTCGATGAGATTTTGATCCAATATATAAGATTGTCGAGTCAAATTCATTCAAATAAATCAACAATCTCATCGTATGATGCTGCACGAGCATCGTCGTCAAGTTCGACTTTCGTGACCGAGAACATGCCATCTCGGCGACGATAGATTTTCAAAAAAAAAAATTGTCGTTCTACACAATTTAGCGACCTCATGCAATTACTGCTCGATTGTATCGTTGAAATAAATCAACGAAAACATCGAGCGATTATGCATAAGGATCGGCACCAATGATGCCGGGCTTCCTAATGCCAACGAAGATTGAGGTCTATAGAAGCACAAAGCCTATAGCCCGCTTTGTTGTGTGAGTGAGTTCTCGGACTCATATCTCCCGCGCCTGCGTGCGCAGGTGTGATAGGGAGAACGATGAAGAGTAAGTTACATACTTCTGCCGTAGCGTGGCAATCGCTGTAAAAAACCGGAAGAGCTCGCTTGTATTATACATCCGTCGTGTTAAGAAGCTCTGGTATTACATGCGTTAATAATAAATCTTTATACTAACGTTTTTCATCCTCTTTAATCGTGTGTTTATCTTTATTTACGAACCATCACCTAGAGTCCACTTCCAATAAGAGAAAAATCTACACGCTTTGTTCCAAAAAAGTTGGGGAGCTCGGACAATCTTTCTCCCCCAACGGTAAGATGTCGCTAGCGTCGAGTTTACATGTGTGCGCTCACGTACAGAACTAATGCACGTGAGCGGCTGTATAACTGCGTTGGCTCCACCTACTGAGTCGGGTTGACGATGCTATTTCACTCGCACTCGCAGCTCGGGTGATGGGTGCGCTCTCTCGCACAGGAGCGATACGGACGTAAAGTGGGGGTTTGGGTGTACATTGCTGATACCGACGAAGATAGAGCTATTCATTGCAAATACTTTTGCATTTTAATGACCTGTACGTCGAGACAAACTTATTTTTTTAATTATTTCTTTATATTTACGTAAACTAGGAGTTAATTAACCGAACCAAGTAAATCTAATGAAATCGAAATCCGAGCGGGGTCACGATTTTTATACTTAAAAAGATAATAACAGTATACGTATGCAAGTTGGGTTAATTGGTACGGCGCTGCTTCTGTATGTGCTAGGTCGGTAGTTCAATCCCCGGCTTCATGACTTTTTTTTTTTGCAATTATGCAATTTGCGATATACACAATAAATAAAATATAAAAAATCAGCGAAAAAAGTTTTTATAAGAGAGAGAGCAACATGTTAATACGAGCAGGTCACGCGTTGCCCCCTGCTTGTACTGAGATGTAATGATGATATTGGACTATCGCTATCTCTCGCAATCGCGATCAGCCTGACGGCGCTATCTCTCGCGCATTCACGATTAGCTCGATGATGCGATCTCTCTCGCTCTGCGAGTAGGGGCTGATGAACTCCCCACGTGTATATGTTTAAAGTCCTCAGATTCTTGTTTTGCCGGTCTGGAATAGACGTTTTGTCCGATACATCGGTAGAATTTTGTCAATAAAGACATCATTGCATGATTCGCGATATTAATAAGTTATAAACGCACTTGATACTGTCTTAAGGTAGTTCTCGTGCAAATGCGTTTTTCATCAGAATTTGTTGGAATTTATAGTCGACGAAGAGAATAATAGTGTCTAACTTTTCGTGAAATTTCAAGCAGATTTACCGTTTCTAACTCGAGATATTTAATGTCAAAGTTAGCAACCATTGCATATAGAGCCTACAGTAAGCATTGCGGTACTCTGATGCTAGGACGGTTTTTTAAATATTACAAGTAAACGCGTAACCAGATTTTAATAAAAAAATTGTAGACGGTAGAAGACTATTATTCACATTTGAGGAAAAAAAAACATAATTATTGACCGTTTCGTTTACAGACGACTATCACAAAAAGAATGGAATTTTAATGAAAATTCAACGCGTAAACGGATTGAGTAGCTACAATCCGGCAACACTGTACGGAGAGACAAGTATATAGAAAGGCGCGAGTTTTCTCGAATTCAAATTCTTCTGTACATCACCATTGCACGAAAACTCATTTATATAAACTAATGCATATCATCTTGTGTTTTCAATAAACGTGTGATATTTATTGAATGTTCCATACATTTTCAACATAAACTCTCATTAATTAACAACATATGATAATGTAACATTTATCATCATTGAAACCAACAAAACACTATATTATATTTATTTAAAGATTTGGTTAAAGCTGCATCAGTCGAACGAGACGATTTCTAAGAAATATTATCACATATTATTATTATTATTTTGTTCAAAGAAGTGAACAATTTGGCTCAAAATACGTTTATTTTTAGTGACTCGAGGTTTTCCATTGTTTTTCTTTTCCGTTAAAATTTTCACGATTCCTTCTTCTCCGTTCTCTTCAAATTCTTTCTTTAAAACCTCATATGTGATGTTTTCACCAGCCATTTTTCTCAAAATACCCTGTTTCAAGACCACGGTAAGAGGTTTTAGGAATGGTAGCGTATTAGCTATCCTTTCCGATTCTCTTACATGCGTGATGCAATCAACAAAAGATTTACTGTTCTCGTAGATATCAGTCTTATCAATGAAACGGGAAGTGAGCGACATTAATATTTCCACATCATATGATGCTTCGTGGAATTTTTCGTTCGAATTAATCGACAGGAAATCTCTTGCTAATACGTCAAGTTTGAACATCCCTTCACCTTTGCGTTCAGGAAAACGTCTTTATAGTAACGTCAAGGTATCGCAAAAACCAGCAATCATCGAAAAATCTTGGACCATACTTTTTTTTAAAGTGGCACGAATGAAATGTGATGTATCGAATCCAGCGTTGTGAGCAACAAGTAGGCAGCGTTTCGGAGATAAATTTAGAAATTGCTGAAACGAGCATAATGCATGTGACAAAGGAACCGTTTCAACCATTTGGTCATTCAGGAGTAATTGTCCAGCCACATTTCTTAGCCCCGTATGCTTTGAAGCTTCAGGGCTGATGTTTTTCGTAGGAGTGATATAAATACTGAATTTATATTCCTCGAATTGAGCTGCAATTTGCAGCATTTCATCAGATCTGCGAAATCTGGCCGTTTCCAAGTCAAAATATACGATATTGCAAGTTTCGGATGAAATTGAAAAATTGTGCATATTCATGTCAAAAAGTTGGGAATCTATAAGAGGATTCGGGTCTTCTACATTCTGTAACAAGCCACAATTAGTCTCGTATTGTGTTCCCTCAGAGTTTTCGATTTTTTTTCTCAAATTTTCTCTCTTCTCAACTAAAATATTCCTTCTGACTTTCGTAGATCGCAATTTCGCCCTGGTTGCTCTTTTCAACTTGGCTACATCTTTTCTTACTGCAAACATTGCTGTATGCGATCCAGGTGATAAGGATAGTTTTCTTTGAATATTCATCACATGACGTTCGCCTTCATTTTTGCTACATACAGCGCTTGCATACCGATAGTCCGCAGATTCGCTTTGACTGTAACATTTATTTTTTGGAGCCTTGTGGGCCATTATATTATTACGGCTCTCATTGGCTTGACTCGAGGCTGCAACGGAAAATTTACTAGCATTTTGAGCATATTTCGAAAAAATCTTTTTTAAATCATTATATAGCTCGGGATTTGTCAAAATTATTTTTGGATGCTTTGAATTATTTGTTGAGTTATGGTGGCGCCAATTACCACAATTCTCATGTCGATTAAATACATGATCAGGAATACTGCGTAATGTGGCAGCGAGCTCAACACTTTTACCTTTGTTCTGTGCAACTGCATAACCAAAACATTTCTTCAAATGCGAAATAGTCCCTTTCTTCCTCATTTCTTTAAAGTTTTTGTGCAAAGCATATAAATCATTGTTGAAAGCTTTTCGCAGGTGGTTCGTGTCGGATAGTTTAAAAATTGTATTGATAGCTCCATTACGGACAGCCGAGATGGTCGAGCTATCTTCATCCCCAATCAGCACACGAACGTTCAAACCTGTATCTTTGAGGATTGCGCTTTCATTGACCAATGCAGCTCCTACAGCAGGTTCCATTGCTTTAGCGCCACTTTGAAAGTTTTTTCGACAATCATGGTCCATCTTGTCGTGGTTTTTCTCGCATAATTTACATTTCCGATTACGTGTAGCGAAGTCCAAAATTTTGCCACTCAAAAAACCGATGATGCTGCCATACCCATTCAAACTGTCGTAACTCCTTCCATTTCCTCGATTGCTCCATCCCATATCGTAGGATACGATGATATTCACGATCTCACCAAGCTTTGCATCAAAATTGAAGGCATTATTTTCATCGATGTTCATTATTTTCTCTGGTGCATGATGAGAAGTCGTAGACGCAGTGCCAAGTACAGCTTTTGTGTTTACATCTGAATGCTTCGCTTTCTTCTCCGTGACGTGAATCTTTCCTGTAGGAACTTCGGTTGAAACGCAACAACTCATGCACTTCACCCACAGAATCGAATTGAGTCCAGCTCGTATTTCCCTTTCCACATTCTCTAACGAAAGCACTTCTTTACAAACGCAACATTTCAAACGTTTTCCGAGTAAATTCAATTCTACGATCCGTCTTCCGTCTAAGAGGTTAGAATCGGCCTCCGCGAGAACTTCTTTCATTATTATTTTTTTTTTCCTTCTTGCAAAGCTCCAACCAATTTCAATTTACGATCGAGAACTTTTTTTTTAATAAACTTCCCATTATGCCGTAATTGGCTCGACATTTCCGGGTATTTTTATGTCACAATTTGGATCCACTACTACTGAGCCTACGATACATATACTAAAAATGTGCGACGTTGCACGATCGCAACTGGAGAAATTACTCTGCGGTATGAGTGCATCTGTATATGCACGGTTCTATGTGTAACAGCGATTTCTGTACAGACTCTATAAAAAGTTCGCCGCATATGACCACGAGCGCCGCATATATTGTATCATGTGGTATACAGGAAACTTTCTCGCACTACTGTAGCACGAGGACTACCTTAAGTCTTTCATTCTTTTCTTAATTGCACGCGCTGAGTCTTAGACTAGCCTCATTTCAAACAATGATAATATTAATTTTTAATAGTAATAAGACCAAAAAGTTATTAAAAAATTGGTTAAAAAGAATTTATTCAACAAATTGACCGAAACATTATTTTTTCACTTACGAAAGACATTCCCTGATTTTTCCGAATACATTGATTTTTTGAGAATTTTCTCTCTATTTCGAAATATCAGTTTTTGCGTATTATAACAGACTGCATTTAAATAACTGCTTGTTCAGTGATCTTGAAATATGACATTTCTCTATGGAATCATATCCCAAATTTGCAACGTTGTATCAATTTTTCGATTTTTGAATATGAAAATTACAAAATTGAGAAAAACATCTAATGTATTCAGAAAAATCAGGGAATCCATGTGGTGAGTAAAAAAATATTTGTTTCCGGCAAATATATTGAAATCATTTTTTAAAACTAATTTGACGATAAAATTTTGGTATTATGATTTAAAATTGAAGTCATCTTCAATACGGTTACTTTCCTCAAGATTTTTGGTCTTATTTCAAAGTACTCAAAAGAACTGAAAATAATAACCTAAATTGTAATCCCTGCAAGCTCACCATAATATTATTTTTCTATCTGAGCAATATCTGGCGGTCGTTGTTTAATGAAACAACAAAACATTCCACGCATTGTATTTTCTTCCTAGATACATTTGTTTCTATAATGTTATAAAACGGAAATAAAAATTCCATATTTCACACAAAAATGTCTATGTTTAATGTAAAAAGTGTATGAAAATTAGTGAATATGTGAAATCGTTGGTCGAAAGACAATCAGGACGGAAAAAAAAAAAAAAAAAAATCCGTGTCTCGATCGCGAGCATTCCGACTTGTATCTTGTCGCTCTACCAACTACGCTAGCGTAACTACATCCACAATGACTACATCCACGCAACGAGCCTTATTCCAATTTTACTAACATTGATGTACTAAAATCGAGCCTGATGCGCGGTGTAAATAGCGTATTATACTCGAATTAACAACGTACGTGTAAACCGAAGTAAATTATTGAAACCCAAACCTAAGAACACCTAATCCAAGCGGGGTACACAACATAAATATTACAATGCTCATTCAATATTCAATCAGTTACGCTAGCTTATAGGCCAGTCAAATGGAGACCAAAAAAGGCCTGAATTTCGACATTAACAAATTTTTTGTAATTTTTTAAATGATGAAATGTGTAAAGGGAAAAATAAAAAAAAAAATTACACTACATCAAAGTTGAAAAATGTTAATTTATTCCAATTGTTAATAACAATTTTACAACAATGGCTGCCTTGAAAAAAAAAAAAAAATCTGAGACACTCTTCAAATGATATTGTTAAATTAGCAAATAAAAAAATTTGCAATAAATGAATTGTTTATTGTTAAAAACGGTCTGAAACAAAATGTCCTTTGTTTACTTGCAAATAACGGCGCTGCTGTTGCATATACGGCGACATGTCAAGAGATCGCATTTTTAGATCATCTACAGACGAAGAGATTCTAAAAACTTGTACATTGTCCAATAATTAGGTCAAAAGTTACGCCTGTTTTACGAAAAAATGTAAATTCTGAAAAAAATGAGCAACAAATGACCTCAAAAAATTGAAAAAGCGAGAAAAAAATTTTTTGTGTCATGAAATCTTTTGTTTCGATTGTTCTATTGCATGAAAAAAATCGGCGGATTTCTTCATACAAATTATCATGGGTAAACCGAACTTTGCAGCTAAAGTGCGTTTTTAAAGTGCGTTCCCAACAACTGAGATCCTTATTATGTGCACCGTCCCGAACATTTTCCATATTTTTTCATCCAGTGCAAAATTATTGGAATTTAAAATCGGTATTTGACTGGCCTATTAGTTGGTAGAGCGACAAGATACAAGTCGGAATGCTCGCGATCGAGACACGGATTTTTTTTTTTTTTTTTTTTTTCCGTCCTGATTGTCTTTCGACCAACGATTTCACATATTCACTAATTTTCATACACTTTTTACATTAAACATAGACATTTTTGTGTGAAATATGGAATTTTTATTTCCGTTTTATAACATTATAGAAACAAATGTATCTAGGAAGAGAATACAATGCGTGGAATGTTTTGTTGTTTCATTAAACAACGACCGCCAGATATTGCTCAGATAGAAAAATAATATTATGGTGAGCTTGCAGGGATTACAATTTAGGTTGTTATTTTCAGTTCTTTTGAGTACTTTGAAATAAGATAAAAATCTTGAGGAAAGTAACCGTATTGAAGATGACTTCAATTTTAAATAATAATACCAAAATTTTATCGACAAATTAGTTTTAAAAAATGATTTCAATATATTTGCCGGAAACAAATATTTTTTTACTCACCACATGGATTCCCTGATTTTTCTGAATACATTAGATGTTTTTCTCAATTTTGTAATTTTCATATTCAAAAATCGAAAAATTGATGCAATGTTGCAAATTTGGGATATGATTCCATAGAGAAATGTCATATTACACATTTTAATTTTCAAGATCACTGAACAAGCAGTTATTTAAATGCAGTCTGTTATAATACGCAAAAACTGATATTTCGAAATTGAGAGAAAATTCTCAAAAAATCAATGTATTCGGAAAAATCAGGGAATGTCTTTCGTAAGTGAAAAAATAATGTTTTGGTCAATTTGTTGAATAAATTCTTTTTAACCAATTTTTTAATAACTTTTTGGTCTTATTACTATTAAAAATTAATATTATCATTGTTTGAAATGAGGCTAGTCTAAGACTCAGCGCGTGCAATTAAGAAAAGAATGAAAGACTTAAGACAGTATCAAGTGCGTTTGAAACTTATTAATATCGCGAATCATGCAATGATGTCTTACAAAATTCTGCCGATGTATCGGACAAAACGTCTATTCCAGACCGGCAAAACAAGAATCTGAGGACTTTAAACATATACACGTGGGGAGTTCATCAGCCCCTAATCGCAGAGCGAGAGAGATCGCATCATCGAGCTGATTGTGAATGCGCGAGAGATAGCGCCGTCAAGCTGATCGCGATTGCGAGAGATAGCGATAGTCCAATATCATCATTACATCTCAGTACAAGCAGGGGGCAACGCGTGACCTGCTCGTATTAACATGCTGCTCTCTCTCTCATAAAAACTTTTTTCGCTGATTTTTTATATTTTATTTATTGTGTATATCGCAAATTGCATAATTGCAAAAAAAAAAAGTCATGAAGCCGGGGATTGAACTACCGACCTAGCACATACAGAAGCAGCGCCGTACCAATTAACCCAACTTGGATACGTATACTGTTATTATCTTTTTAAGTATAAAAATCGTGACCCCGCTCGGATTTCGATTTCATTAGATTTACTTGGTTCGGTTAATTAACTCCTAGTTTACGTAAATATAAAGAAATAATTAAAAAAATAAGTTTGTCTCGACGTAGAGGTCATTAAAATGCAAAAGTATTTGCAATGAATAGCTCTATCTTCGTCGGTATCAGCAATGTACACCCAAACCCCCACTTCACGTCCGTATCGCTCCTGTGCGAGAGAGCGCACCCATCACCCCAGCTGCGAGTGCGAGTGAAATAGCATCATCACCCCGACTCCGTAGGTGGAGCCAACGCAGTTATACAGTCGCTCACGTGTGTTAGTTCTGTACGTGAGCGCACACATGTAAACTCGACGCTAGCGACATCTTACCGTTGGGGGAGAAAGATTGTCCGAGCTCCCCAACTTTTTTGGAACAAAGCGGGCTATAGGCTTTGTGCTTCTATAGACCTCAATCTTCGTTGCTAATGCCAAGGATGCCCCAAATGGATGGATTTTGGCATCCGCCGTATTAAAAAAAAAAAATTAAAGTAAAATACAAGTAAGGTTTTTATAAAAATAAAGTTTTTATAAAAATAAAGTTTTCATAAAAATAAAGTTTTTATAAAAATAAAGTTTTTATAAAAATAAAGTTTTTATAAAAATAAAGTTTTCATAAAAATAAAGTTTTTATAAAAATAAAGTTTTTATAAAAATAAAGTTTTTATAAAAATAAAGTTTTTATAAAAATAAAGTTTTTATAAAAATAAAGTTTTTATAAAAATAAATATTGTTATTAATTATTTCCCTCTCTGCTACTTTAGCTCTCTCTGTCGCCCCTCCGCCCCCCCCCCCCCCCCAATTTCTCAAGAGAGAGAGGGAGTGAGAGAGAATGATAGAGAGAGAGAGCATGATAGAGAGAGAGGGAATGATAGAGAGAGAGAGCATGATAGAGAGAGAGGGAATGATAGAGAGAGAGAATGATAGAGACAGAGAATGATAAAGAGAGAGAATTATAGAGAGAGAGAATGATAGTGAGAGAGAATGATAGAGAGAGAGAGAATGATAGAGAGAGAGAATGATAGAGAGAGAGAGAATGATAGAGAGAGAGAGAATGATAGTGAGAGAATGATAGTGAGGGAATGATAATGAGAGGATGATAGTGAGAGAGAGAGAGAGAGATAGAGAATGATGGAGAGTGAGAGAGTATGATAGAGAGAAAGAGAATGATAGAGACAGAGAGAATGAGAGAGAGAGAGAGAAAGAGAATGATAGAGACAGAGAGAATGAGAGAGAGAGAGAGAATAATTGGAGAGACAATTCGTATGCTCTAATAATATAACTATATAACTTCACGGTAAAACGCGACGTCTTACGATCGCGTCAACCAGTCATATAGACTGTTTTGTTTCTGTAAACCGTCTGTAGAATAAGATTGTTGTTTGCTCTCTATCTCTCTCAATCTGCGGAACTATATATATATATACTAGCTGACCCGGCGAACTCTGTTCCGCCTTAGAGGCAATAAATAAGCAGATTTTGGATTTTATTAAGTTCAATTTTTTATTAGGAAATACAAATAAAAAAATTAAGTATTTTAATGATTCTTTATTGTTCATGTATTTTGGTGCATAGGTTGCACTCTTCAGTTAAGTACCTTGTGATACACGACATTTTTTGTTTTATTATCAGGCGCAAGAACAAACAACGCAGATGGTCTTCCGACCCGTGAACATGCCACATATAATTGACCATGGGAAAAACATGGATATTCCAGATGCAAACCACGAACTTTCAAGGATTGGCCTTGTGATTTGTTAATGGTCATGGCGAATGCAAGACGGATCGGAAATTGAAGTCTTTTAAACTCGAACGGCATATCGGTTGGGATCATTGGGATCCTCGGAATGAGAACTTCCTCACCTTCGAATTTTCCTTTGAGTATCGTCGCGTAAATCACATTGTTCATCAATTTACTTACCACCAAACGCGTACCGTTGCACAGTTTTGGTTGGTTTATGTTTCGAAGCATGATTACTACGGAGCCAACCTTTAGGCGTAAATTGTGCGGTGGTAAGCCATGCACATCCAAGGAGTTTAAAAATTCAATTGGATAGTTGGTGGCTTCATCTTCATTTGTTACGCAGTCAATAGATTTGAATGAATGCATTGTTCCAATGATCTCATTCTGAATTATGTAGTTTAGGTCATCTACATCTTTATTCTTAGCCGCTAAAATTGCTCGCTCACTCAACCATTCATTATTTTTGTAGTTAGTAATTATGTTTGGGAATACTTTGTTGATAAGTTCGTCTTTCGATGAGACAAAGTTACAGCAATTATGAGGAAATGAAATCAATCCGCTCGATTCGTCGACAGGTACTCGACCATTACCGATAGTCAGCAATTGCTCAGAGAAATCTTCAGCAGATGTATCATTAAGCAATGCAACTCTCATGTTTGTTGTCAACTGAAGTTTCTTCACATAGCGCCATAGATTCGATGATTTGAGGCAAGCGTTTATTTCGTCGGCAGCCGTTGATCTTGGAATTACTGGCAGTGTTTGGCGGAAATCGCCAGACAGTAAAATCATTGCTCCTCCAAAACATCTCGAGTCATTGCGTAGATCTTTCAATGTTCGGTTAAGTGCTTCTAATGCACGTTTATGCGCCATTGTGCATTCGTCCCAGAAGATGATTTTCGATGCTGATAAAACTTTGGCCATTGCTGAGTTTTTTGCAATATTACATGTTGGTTCTTCAATAGTTTGAAGATTTAACGGCAATTTTAATGCTGAATGAGCCGTACGGCATGCTTCTAACAATGTGGCTGCTATTCCAGAAGAAGCAACTGCAACCGC
Organism: Dyspetes luteomarginatus; assembly: GCA_963669185.1. Taxonomy (NCBI): domain Eukaryota; kingdom Metazoa; phylum Arthropoda; class Insecta; order Hymenoptera; family Ichneumonidae; genus Dyspetes; species Dyspetes luteomarginatus. The sequence goes on along the minus strand of OY769903.1, from coordinate 15,905,972 downwards.
AATGTTGGATCTCGCACGAACAGTGGCTAAAACTACTGACATGAGGAATGTCTTACCAGTTCCACCAGGGGCATCCAGGAAATATAAACCACCATTTCCATCATCAATTGCCTTCATTAATGTATCATAAACTTCCTTTTGTTGGGGATTCAACAGGGGTACATTCGTTTGAACTACTAAATCTAATTCGTGGTGATCATATTCACGTTCCCGTTCCAATTCTCGATTACGCTAGGATGCAAGCAGTAATCAGTGCTGCAATCGTATCGAAACGCTGCTCGATTCAAATCAGCACTTGATAAATCTCTTCTTGTGCGTCGAAAATTATCTACTTGTTGATCTCTGTTGTTCGCTCGACGATTTCGCATTGCCAACCGAGCCGTTTCACGGGCTGCCTCACTTTGCTCTTGTGATTGAGAAGCACGAAGTCGAGCCATACTAACGCGGCGCTCTTCACGGGCAATTTCTTGTTCTTCTTCAGTCCTTTCATTCGCAATGTTTCGTATCATTCTTGCATTCTGGCTTTGTCGGGAAAGATTCGATCGTCTTGGTCGCGGCATTGTTAATGATGATTGAAAGAAAATACAAATTACTGATTATTACTGATTATTAATTTCTGACAAAATTTATAATTATCAAATTTTCAACCATACTTAACCATAGACAAAATTACGTTTAGCTGTCATTTGCGTTTTGTTATTCCATGTCAGATGCGTTTTTGTTATACCACGTTTTCTAGTGACTTGTATTCTCTTTGACGTTTTATGTCACGTCACACGGGAACGCGGTCGAACGGGATAAAAAGTATCCTATGTCCGTCTCCTGGTTCTAAGATACCTCCCCACCAATTTTCAGCCAAATCGGTACAGCCGTTCTTGAGTTATAAATAGTGTAACTAACACGACTTTCTTTTATATATATAGAAGATATATATATATATATATATATGTGTGCGTGTGTGTGTATGCGTCTAGGCGTGTGTGACCATACACAATGTATGTATAAACAAACACACACGGATACACACACAACTGCTGCAACCGCTGTGATATTACACTGGGGCTGGTTTGAATTCCAGATTATTGAATCGACCACCCAGATATTGCATGAGCAGGTTGTCAGCGTGTGCGGCAGCTACCATTTGCTGGAACAGGGCATCATCTTCTTCGAAGGCTTTGACGAATCTCACCGGTAGGAAAGACGTGAATTCGTTCTCCACATCAATTGTAATTCTGTTGCCCCATGTTGTTCGCTCTTTTCTCACGTTGGTAATTTTGTAGTCCTTGCCGACCTCCAATTCGGTCAGTTTTTTGACGGGTAGGAATTCCGTCAATTTGCTCATTCTATTGATTCGTGAAAAATCCATCGCGGAGTTCGAGCGTTCTTAGCTGATGTGTTAAAAAAATCAAGTCAGATCGTGCGCATATTAGCACTTTAATGTCGTCGATGTCTTGCAAGAGTCTTTCTACTCGCCTTTTCAAGGCGCGGCGCTTTCTTTGTATAGAAACAGACCGAATTGTAGATTTGGATGAGTTCAGTTGACGACGAATGACAAATGACGACTGACTATCTAGCTAGTTCAACGATGCGTGGCTTATTTTCTGACACCCGCCCCCCTCTTGATGCCTCTTTTCGCAGTAGCAGTTGACTCACCATCACATGACGGCATCTCGAGACTGAGTCAAAATGGATATACTGTCATCAGCATTGCACGCGCGCGCGAAACCTAAGATTGCAGTCAGCAGTATTGCACGTGTGCGAAACCTGAGCTCACAGTCAGCAGTATTGCACGTCTGTGAAACCTGAGATCTAAAACATATCACCACCCCAAATGATTTCTGTTGAAAGCAATGAGTCAGACAAAACATGTACATTTTTTAAAGCGTTTATTGGCCCATAATTAGCGAGGGCGAGAACAGCAGTGCTGTATACAATGTAGATGCTTATTTCTATACGCCCCACCAGCACAACCATTCATATTGGAAACTACACCCGGAGACTTGCTGCGCTTATCGATATACGCATTATAATATTGATCCACTATTTTATCGTTTCGCTGCAAATTATCCGAAAATACAAATCTAAAGCGGTGAATACCGAAACCAGTAGCCATATAATGAAGAAATATAACACAATACTGTCCGCAACATTGTGAATTCGGGCCTTGAAGCTGCGTTGCGTTGCAGCGGAAGAGTCTGCAGTTTCTTCGGAGACGAGCGACATGCTGCGGAATGATTGGTGGTAGTCCGTAACTGTCGAAGAACCATCCGTGTCCATTTCGATCGACGTACATGGCGACCCAGTGGGCCCCTGGCAGTTTGTGGCCATCGGTGTTAACCACGAATGCCGTCGGTTTCGTCCACACCCTCGGGATACGATCTGCTGGGTACACGCCCACCGTATGATCCTTTATGTTCTGGAGAGATTGCAGAATTTGAAGACTGTTCATGGCCCAAGGGTTTTTCCTCTTCTTCTGGCGCATACTCTGGTAAACCGACGTGCCACGATGTAGTAGTTCTATACTCCCATAAGGAGGCGATTTTGCTCGCTATGACAGAGCCATGCTTTGATCCGGGTAGCGTTGTTCAGAGCGCATTTGTATGTGTGTTTTTTATTTACCACACCGTGATACATGCAGCGTGTGTCACTTCGTGGCATGTGGCGGAATGAAGGAGCCTCATCATCTTCTTCTAGATTTATAATGTAACACCCCGTGAGCTGAGGTAGGTATGACGATTTCTCAGAGCCTCTTGTAAAGATCCGTACAGCCTGGGTTGCAATTCTCTTCAGATTTGCGTCCAGCGAATGTAATGATATATCACCGTCAGCTCATTCTATACCATGAATGCGCATAGGCGCATGTTTTGTCTCTTTACAGAGGGTGACAATTTGTCATACGCGTAGGGTGGCTTTACAAGCCAATGATCAAAGTCCTCAGTCTGTACCGAGATGACAGCTACTTCTTTAGGTATAAACTGATTATCTCTATCCCTCATACCCTGTATATCCATAACGACATTCATGATGAAATCTTTTTTCGACCGTCGCACATCAAGTGATGAACGCAAACTGAAGGTGCTTTTCTCTCATCAGCCTCTGAAATCCACGACTACCTGCCGGGACGAGTCGACCTCCAGCACATTATCGTATTCAGCATATACAATGCAATTTATTGTTGAAGCTAAGGCTCCCACAAAACGTACTTCTATCCTCACACTACCGTGTCTCACCAGGTTCCAATGAGTGCTACTATTGGCCGAGAGATCGGGTGTAAGATCAAATGCGAAGAGACAATTACCCCACGGATAGCTTGAGCGTGAAATACAATTACCCTCATTGAGAAAGTGAATACCTGTACGGAAAATAATGTATGATAGGCGTCCACGCACATATTAGCATCTATAAAGTCTGGTTGTAGAGGCTTTGACGGTATTTGCAGCCCGTCCACATACAAAGAAAGATAATTAATTTGGTAATTTTGAAAATTGAATGGGTTCATGGCGCGATCGCCGTTGAAAGCCTTATTATCGACAAAACCGACAATTATACGTTTGGGTAACTGGCCCACTATGACATTATCAAGAGTATCCCCGTGTACCCCTGCATGCATCGATATCGCTTTAACCTCGACGCGGGTCAAAGGATATTTTGCTGTAGATTTGGAAAGAGCTCTTGCATGCACCAGAAGTATGCCTGGAGCTATCTTAACGCGACGTACAAGTAGCGACGCCTCTGTAATACGTATCGTGCAATCTTTCGAAGAACTCATGAGACAAAAAGCTTTATTGGTCCGTACGAGCCGCAGACGCATTTCAACGCCGTTTAGCAAAAACCTCTCTTGATTAAAGATATCGCAGTGCAAATGGCCGAGGAGGTCGACTGTTCTATTTTTACCTAATACAGCGCGCCGGGACACAAGATCGTTATTATCATCACCCGTATCATCCATTTGACCAGCTGTATCATTATACCATAGAACACTCGTAAGATGCGAGGTCTTCGCAGCATGCCCGTAATTCAAGAGTGTGTCAATGTACGCTCTATAGGCATAGGCATTGTTAGGAGGTGAAACGAGCTTCTGATTCAAAAATACATCGACCTGGTTGAACATTGAGCGCAGAAGATTATTGACTGGTCCTACTTTGACGAGCTCGCCCTCCTTTGTGGCCGAAGTTTCTATCTTAACACGCATGCTCAGCATGGTATGTGCAAGATCAATGTACTCATCCCCCTGCCCCGGTATGACAAACTCTATCGGCGAATCGTCCGTCAACGATGAGATTGGCTTATAATACACTGAATGTGTTCCCTCAATTGTTGTCTGGGTCGGTGGTAGTGTAAATAGTTCAAGTTCCGACTTAAGACACTCACACGAGTGTGCGTGCAGGAACGCCATTTTCTCAGTTTAGTCTAAGCAAAAATATCCCTCAGTGTTCTTGATTTCTTGTTACGTCTCTTGACGGTTGGCTTTTTCGGTCTTCTTTTCACTGGCTTCTTTTTACTCCGCTCCTTTTTCACACTGCCTGAACGTTTTCGCGACTTCACGGTCTTCTTTCTTTTTTTCATACCGGTGCGTCGTGATGCGCTCTCAGCAAGAGAATGCATCAGTTTATTAATTTTACTAGCTTTATAGCCGGAGCCCTTCATGAGCGTACTAATTTTTTCTTCAGCCTTACGCTTAAGATTTTCCCCGGACTCGCGCAGGCGCGTTTTGAATGCTTCTCTTGGGTGCATGCCAGAATCCATGATATCCGTGGCCATGTTAATACCCGAGCGAAGGGCCTCTTTACCAACAGTCCGAGCACCTTGTTTCAAGAGAAGTATTATACGTCGAAAGAGCCCCCCTAGGAAACTTTCAATGCCGTAGCCTCGTTGATTCGGTGAGCCAATATACACATGGCTGATACCCCCATAACCTGTTCGAGCACCACCACCTCCCGTTTGCATATCAAAATATTCGTCATAGTAATCCATTTTAGAGCAGTTCAAGTTAATCTGTACGTTCGAACTGTAACGTCACCGTCAGCGTCCCGTATACCGTCGGATGGTATCGGCTCGCCAAATTCATCCCTTATATCAATGGTTATTGTTTGAAAACTAGTGCATAATTGAGGAACATAGCGTGCTGGTGAGAAACTTCTTATTTTCACAGACCCGTAATTACGGTTATCAGTGGCAGCGGCGGGTACAACGCGTAGGAAAGGCGTGTGCACATCGCCAGTGATATAGGGTTCACAGATGTCAGTATAAACGTACATCATATCGGGTGTCCCATTGGCTAGATTGGCGGGCCACTGAGCAGTGTATTCTCTCTGAACTACTACCCCTTCCTTAGCTTGAGTGAATCCTAAAACCTTGTTCAGCACGTCGGAGAAGTAGAAGGAGTGCTCCAGGTTCTTACATGATTCATCGATACGCGTCACCGTCACATAGCCGTTGTGAGCGTACTTAAATTTCAGGTGACCCGCAACTCAGGGTATTTCGTTAATAGTCTCGAGTAATGTTTCTATGCTATGATATACGCCAGGCGGTACGCAGATACGATCTTCCTTATAGTCGATGTCTGCATCAACACCCGGTGTTGTAATGTTCGTTACAATATTAATGAAGTTCCGCTTACCCTCGGAAGGTACATGCAAAATTGTCATGGGTATGTGTATTTCCGCTAAAGAAACGGCCCAGCTACCATGGAGAGACACACATTGCGGTAAGTGAGTGGTATACCGTGTTGTCACATTATCGGGATAATAACTCATACTACTGTTGCTGGGTAAAACAATGTAAAACTCGTCCTTTATTTTACCGACGGTTTCTTAGTCTTCTTCGTTTGCAGTCTCGATAACTCAGCTTCATTAAATTTACCATCAATATCCCCACCGTGGAGATCACGCAGGACGGCAAATACTGCGTGATACACGGTGAATGTTGAATAGCTCGCTGCTCCATCCACCCTCGTAACCTTTTGCGAAGGCTGCCTTCGCGCTACTGATACGTACAATGTCGCCCACATTGTATTTAGGAGAGCAATGCTCTGTTCTCTTGTAGCCCTACATCAGGTTATGCCGAGCCCTAGCGGCTATAGCGAGCGTCACAGAAGCAGGAGCCATTTTTATACCAGTATGCGTAGAATAGTTGTAGGCCAAAACGATGTTCTGCAGAACGTCAAGGTAACGTTTTTGTCCAGAATACGTGAAATAACGCCACATTCTTTCTTTCAGCGTTCTATTGAATCTCTCGACAATAGCCGCTTTTATATCGGGGTTTCTCGCAGCATGAAACTGAATGTTCTTTTTCTTTAAGAGGGTCTGAAATACAGCGCCGATAAATTCTTTACCCCTGTCGGTCTGTAGGCAAACGGGTGATCGAGCGTTACTATTTTTTTTTAGATAAAATGAGGTCAAACGCTTTAGCCACAGATGCAGCGGTCTTGTCGCGTAAAGGCTGAAACCATGCAAATTTACTAAGAACATCTATAACGACGTGGAGGTAAACATAGCCATCATTATAATCCTTAATCGAGCGAAGATCTACGAGATCAGCCTCCCAGAAATCATCAATGTTCCGTACGTTATAAAAACGCCGCTGAAAGCGATGACGCACGGGCCTGTGTTTTGTGTAAGCATCCTGTGCTTCAAGCCAATGCAGCGCCTTTATCTTGGAAATTTTCTTCTGACGCGCCTGGTGTAACAATTTTGTGGCGCCTGGAAACGATGCTTCATGGATTGGATTAAAGTCCACTTTTTCTAAGGTTTTCATGATTATAATTTTAGGTTAGCCGAGGTTACACGTCTTTCCTTATTATAATAACCACTGCCACTCTGTCGGCGGCTATCTGCCTGTGGCGCCGGTGATCTGCTGTCACGACGACTGAAAAATGATGACTGGCTCTTTCGCCTACTCCCTCGCTGCCTGTACTGCTATCGTCGATCTGCGATTGTCGCAGTGTTGAGCTAGCTCTTGACTCCATCCACAACTCCTCATTACCAATGAATTCTCGCGGCGTCTGCATCGTTCTCAGAAATTTGGCAAAGGCGCCGCGCCCCGCTGGTTTAGGTATTTTCCGCGCCCTCATGACGTCATTAACGAGATCAACAATATTTGAATCCTTGATTGGTTTTCCGCCGACCGACGCGACCCCTGCAGAATCCCAAGAAAAATTAGCCCGTGGTGCGTCACGTAACCGGCGAAGTAGCAGTTTCGCTTTAATGCGAAATTTGGCCGGTATACTCTCAATGATGACGGAATCGTTCATGTCATGACAGGTTTCTTCTTTATGACAACCAGGTTCTACAGTATATTTATTCTTCATAAGCGCGCGGTACTGCTGATCTCTCTCGTCATCGACGAAATGGAGATAACGATGTAGTACAGTCAAGTATGCAGCCCACTTTTCCCTCTCATCCTTGTATGTATTAGATTTCAAAATTTCATTCATCTCTGTATCCAATCTAGTTAGCGTAGCATCAATTCTTTGCGCTGGGCGCGTTTGAGACGTAGCCGTGCTAAACGCTGGCTGATTATGTCTTTGTGAGCCCAGCTGCGATAGATGTTCCTCTGGTACGAGTACCATTTTTCTTGCGTGCTCCATTATCCACGGCCACCAATCAAATTCGGTAGAACAGTGCCTAGTATTGGTGCCAGTAAGAGCGGTAGAAACCCACTGTTCTGAATAACGAATCGTTTCTTACTCCTCCAGCAGCCTTTTTTTGAGGCTAAACGACGCAGAACGGGGGCGTACCGACGTAATTTTTTTCTTTGATCGGCCTTCAGAGCCACGTTGCCGCAAAGAACGTTCAAGGCGCACTCACAAATCCAGCGGATGATGCCTGGGTCTGTTTCACGTAAAATAGCCTCGCGCTGCTCCTTATTGAGATGCTGAAGAGCTCGTAATATTGCAACGTGCTTTTTGCAGAGCGGTGAACCACCTCGCGTCATTACGCGTGTGAAACTGTCGATCGTCTAGATGTATCACCTCTTTTAACTTTTTTTGTATAGTGGGGCCTTCGGAATAGCGCTACCTCTACGAATGCGCCACGCACACTGTCAAATACAATGAGTAGTGCTTGAATTTGATTTGCGCGAGTCAGACTCACTTCATATCGTGTTGGTTTGTTGAAACGCGCTTAATACGGCGATGCATTTATCGAAACGCGACGATCCTTTAGACGGCATTACATGCGCTGAACTGGCAATTCGCCAGCACTGCAGCTGCTTTTTAACTTTTTTCGCGGTACGTACACAAAATGATGAGGATCGTCGGGAATAATACCGGTGCGAAATCTACAGTTATCAGGTGTTGATTGTTTCAAATCGAGCAACAAATAACCATGAGGCTTGGACGTTGCATCGTGATAGGCCTCCTGTAAAAAGCGTGGGTTTTCCGGATATACGTGGCGTGCAAGATGCTGTATTTGAGCACGATCACGAGGATTTTTGAAAACTACGATATAGCTGGCATTCAGCGAAATATCTCGTTGTCCGTGTTCTTGATGGAATAAGTTTTGGGTAATAAAAACAACGCTCAGATTTTTATGATGGCTACCTTTGGTGAAAAGATCTATAACGCTATTGTTCGATGCCTCACGCATAATATCGTCGATTATTATGAGTTTTGCACGGGGGTCGTTTGCATAATCAGCACTCTGCGGTAGGCCTTCATAAAACTCTATCGACGTACCATACTCCGAGTATGCATGCTGCCACTCGGAATAATAGAAAATAATTCTCTCGAATGGCTCACTGCTCACACCCGAAATAAACTTCAAAAACTTTTTTACAAAGTACGTTTTGCCGCAGCCGGTGGGGCCGCAGATCATCGAGGTCCAGGGATGTTTCCACCGCGTGTCTATCTGTACGAATGAGTAAATTTTTACACAACAGGGCAAGATAAAGGGTTCGAACAGCCGGAATATGTATAAACCTTTTATTGTACAATAACAGCATAAATATTTTACATTATTTACATTTAGATGAAATAGTTTATTCTCCCCTGTAGCCATACGGGAGCGAGCCGTATTCACCGCAACGTCTTCGTTTGACGCTCGACGGTTTACATTTCTTTTTTTCTGCACGCATGACAACATGATGAAACGGCGTACGGCGTATAGCGTCGTATTGCAGCTCGATAGGTTCCACCTTGTCGTCAACTATATAGGAGCGTATTGTGCTATAATTAATCAAACGACTGTTTGCGAAATTGAGTGTTATACCTTTGACTTTGCAAACCTCGCTTTCGGCACCGTCGGGACCGCTGATTATGAATGAATACAATTTCGGCCCTCCGGAAACGAAAGATTTGATATGACAACCCAGATCCAGCTCGTCTGTAAGATCTCCTAAAAGTTGACCTGTTGGCGGCTCGTATTCAGCAGGGTTATTCTTCGTCACGTAAATAACTGAATCGGTGTCGCAGTACAACGCGCGCCTATCTAGGCGCTCTAGATAACTATAAAGTTTCAATCGAGCCTGAGCTGTTGTATACGCGGCGATTACAGAATTCGCTATACCTGACGGGGTTACGACATCGTCTTTTTTTATGTAACTGACATACAATATCTCATGGTTTACAGGTAAGATACCAGTGATTTCGTACTCGGCATTAGTCAATATTTCCAGGAGCTCTGCGCGCGTCGAAACTATAACCGTTGCGGCAGATTTTCGCGCGGCCCAAACTTTCCCCAAAAAGAGTTGAGACATAATTTATCTACCTGACGCAATCCGGGGTTTTTCGCTATTGCCTCACGACGCAGTTTGACACCCTCTGAACGCTCGAAATCTGCGACGTATTGTTCTTGCGCATCGCCATTATCCAAACACCCCGTAGGCCAGCCGCTAGCCTCTTGTTTATTTTTCAGGAATGTGTTTATATATTCGGTAAAATGACCGCCAGACCGTGTATCACGATTGTATTGTGCTACCGCGTATTGCCAAATTTCTCCTACGCAAATCACTTTGTAGCCGCATGATACAGCTTTTCGCAACTCATCGACTACCCACGTACCATTGAACATACGCTCTGCAGGATTTTCATGCTCACATTCATCTTGACTCATGCGCTCGCAGCAGCTACGGCATAGAGCGAATAACAAACGCTGATGCATACGCACCGGCAGCACCGGATGATAGAGATTTCGCGGCGGTAACACCGTACAGTTAACAAGGCCTTCGACTTTCGTCAGATCGCTGTTACTGGGTCCTGTTCACTCCATGCACTCATCACCTACGTATACGCGCGGGTGACCCACGGGGTATTTACCGTATTTACAAATATACGGATATAAAGAACATACATCGACGTATCGTATCCGCTCGGTATCCTCCTCTACATCGTAGAGCGTAACCATGTTTTCTGTGCAGCCCCCGAAAAAAGCATCACCCGGATTAAGAGGGTCTATTGTAACTAGCGCATGATCCCGTACGAGAGCTCGCATCTGAGCATTTGTTTTGAGCATACGATCATACTCGTACTCCCAAATCTCCGTCAGTGTGTACCCGCTATTTCGTATCGTGTAAGCTACCGCTATCGTTCTCTCGTGACGCTCGTTCATAGACACACCGTCGCTCTGTATCCGGCCTCTGTTCAATAGATAGCAACGTGGACAGCCATGCCAGTAGCATCCATGGAACTGTAATACATGTGACGCGTCAGGGGTTTCGTAGTAACCATCTACCGTTAAATTCTGAGGAAGCTTGAACTCATGCGACCGGCCTGCGTGAATAATACGTTACCCTAGGGAATGTTCCATCCATACGAGCCACGAAACTGCTTTTCTCGATTGATTATCGGCCCATCTGTAGCCACCTCTCGGTATGATCCCGATCACATCATCTTCGAGGAAATTTTTCCGGAAAATCCGAACGCAGACTGACGCTATCGTCGTGCTCTCGTCGAACGGACAAACACACCCTATGACTATGAACATTTTCTGAAAAACCATACACGCCTGCCTCAATATCGTAACATCATTCTTGCAGTAGGCTACAATTTCTTCTTGAAAATCGAACACATAATTTGCGTTTTTCAATTCGCGATACCACGGCTCGAATATATCATTGCGTACGGTTGCTGACATACTATCGGGAGAATAATACTCTTTCGGTGGTAATTCTCCTATATAATACTGATTTTCGGTTTTGTTGAATAAGTGAGGAAAAGTACCTTTCGCTAGGGTGTTGGTTAACCTAAAGGATTTCGGTAATTTGGTCGGAGGTATATGAAAGTAGTGTAGACTGTCGAGAAAGACTAGCCTCCCAATACGCATGGTGATAATTTTTGTTCCGTTCATTATTAGCGATGGCAAGTGGGTCTGTTTTTCATCGGTAAGATAGCGTAGAATAAACTGTGCATCGAAACCCCCAGCATTGTGAGCAATTAATATTGTACGCGAAAACCCTTTGATATCTTGCATAGCAAGGTCCACCAGCTGGGCTGCTGGGTTATGTTTAAATACAAATTCATGTACGCCGCAGAAGACGCAAGGCTCTGTTGTAGAGTCGTTATCGCAACAGCTTGTACAGACCCTTTGAGCTACACAGAGATTCGGTTCGTATACGCGTGTGCCTGCGGTACCCTCCAAAGGGCTGCACTGTTACGCTTCAAAATCATAGAAGATAGCTTTCTATTCAAATCTCTATCCTTTACAAGAGGTCTCATAAAACATGAATGATTGTATGGCCTATCGGATTTACAAGTTTTGCAGAACCCCTCACCGCACACGTGCTTCTTCTTTTTGTCTAACGGCCTTATTGTTTCAAAACAGTCGCGACAGCGTTTAATGGTCGCGAAAACAGTCGGTTTGTGTGTCGCTTCGGCGCTAATATGGTTCTTGAAGCATGTCTCCCCGAAAAAAACTCGGTTGCACACCACACATCTGATCATATCTGACGAGTTCGGCGTGCATGGGGGTATCGTGAAACAACGAGCGTATCTTTCTCCTCTGCATCGATGATCTAATTTTCGATATAGTGTATCGCACGATGTGCAAAAACCTGTACTACCTGTCGCTCCTCTCAGGTTGAGAATCGGCTCGAAATGGCTCGAGCGCTCGTGATACAAGATGTACAACGTGTGTTGGACCATTCCTATTGTGTTCAAGATGTTTTGCGTGCCATTGAAGATGGGCTTTTTTCACGTCGCCGAAAGTCCAAAAACGTGAAAACGACAATCGCAACACCATCACGCGATAAGTAATCCTGATAATGACCGATTTCATTTACACGACATCCTGTTCGCAGTATCCTGACATTTGCGCGTCGCGTAAGATCAAGTGCTGCCATTTTTTGAGCCGATCCATTAACTTGTCTCACCCGCTGCCATTTTGTGTGTAAGTCGCCCGTGCGTATTTCACACCGTTCCGCATGCACGAGGGCTGCTGCCAACGAGCGCGGTAAAAATAAATTATCATCGTTGCGAATCGTTAAGATAGATCTTTTTGCTACACCCTCATGTGTTAAGCCTTTCCGACGCCCCCTGCCCTCCACACCCTTGACAACACATGTTTTTATATTACACTCGTCGTCGATATTAAGAGATTCGGCGCTTTGAGCAACACTACTTATGAGTTGCCATATGTCGTGAAACACGTAATCGCGAGCAGGGCGGAAAGAAAGCCATACGGGCCCGTGTGTCAAAGTACTCGCGGTGAACGATATTCCTACATAATCGCCACCCTTGCACGAGTTAGTTATATGCGTGAGTAGATCATTGAACGCCCCTTCGAGCCAGCTCATTACACTCGTTCCTGGCGGTGGTTCGCGAATACGCATAGTTGTCTCGCGACCACGAAGTTCAAAACGCTTAAAATAACGCGGAGGGTCCTGAATTATTTCGATTCGAACCCCTGGTGGGTGTATGTCGCTATATGTATGCGCGTTCCGTGTGCTTCCAGCGCCCTTCTGTATTCCTGAAGAAAAGAGTATGAGGGTTTAAATTTTTATTATATTTATTGACACCCAATGATAATGTTGGCAGAAATGAAAGTATCTCAGCGCTTTTTTGTAAAATAAGGATTTGTAGAGCCGTAGAGTATCTTCATCGTGACACAGTTGTCGAATATCCTAACACAAAACACACACACACGCTTATTTTCACACCGAGGAAGCTGGATATAATTTAGGATAAAATTCATATTTATCCAAGTCATCGACCATGGGGTGATCCAACCACGCGTCAGCTCTTTCACGGGGGTGCTGTGCCGGTAATATTTCCTGAGGCTGTTGTTCCCATAATTGGTCTTCCCATAGTTGGTTTTCCCTATCCATGATTGATACATCTTCTTCTTCAATTGCATCACGCTCATTATTATCAGCAGTGTTATTGGTCCGCTGAGCGTTTTCAGGAACGCTTGCTGTCTCTGGTTCAGCACCGGGGATGAGCGGGTTGCTGCTTTCATCGCATAAGCCTGATGGTCCTGCCACGGCGCCATCTTCTTCTTCTTCTTCTCCGTGCTCGAATCGAGATGCTGCTATTTGAATGAAATTTTTTATTATTCATAATAATATTTTAAAGATCATTCAAGATTTTGAGTACTTACGATTTGGTGCATGCTGTATCTGCGCCGCCTCAGCATATACAGCATGAGCTGCTTCTGTGACGGCAATTATCACAGGGTAATCATCATCATCATCATTATCATTGAAGTTGAGCTCCGTTGAAGTCTCTGATTCTGTTGAAGTTATCCTCATTATTATTATTGTTCGTATACAATATACCACACCCCCCTAGCAGTTTTCAACACTTACGGTTTTCGGGGTGTGTTCGGCGCAACAAATCCTGTTCATCCGCAGCCCGCGTCGCTTCTATGAGATCTGCTTCTTCATCACTTGAGGCTTCTAGTAGCAGGCTATATACTAAACGATGAATTTATTTTAGTAAATAATCCCAGCATATTATTATTTGCTGTAGTGCTAAAAATGCCCAAACCCACCCAATCCAAACTCGACCCTGTTATTCTTTGCTATGGTGCTAAATATTACTCACATCGAATTTCGTTGCGAATCCCTTGGGCTGCTGGAGAATGTTCAAGCCCTCGTCGTTGTAATTCCTCAAATACGCACTTTAACACAGTGTACCATCTGAGAATCTATTGTAAGCTATCACAATGACACGCAAAGGTGTCCACCATAAAATATATTTTAAACGGTTAACGAGTCTACCAGTCGATAAATCTCTTCAACTCCTACGCCATGCGGAATTACAGCGACGCCTAATATGCGCGCTGTGAATTATCGGTAATTTAAGAAAAGCGAGGATACACGAGCGAAGGGCGTGGTTCGGCATTATGTCCGGGAGACTGAATACACTTAGATCGTCACACGGCTGTCACAAGACTGGTGATCCTTTGTATTTCCAGTGCATATAAAATCCTGACATGTAAACGATATCCCGCGATTTCTCGAGCCTAGCTATGTTTTAGTAAATTGCAGATTTGAGAGTGCCCGTGTTCTTAGCAGCGCTACCCGCGGCTTCACATATTAATCGTACAGCCGTACAAATGCTGCCTATAGTATTTACTATGGCTCACAGCAACATCTTCGCGACAATTTAAAAAACAATATCGTATATATAGACTATATGTATGTCCTGTGTATATGTATGTGTACGGATATATAGACTGCATTTGACGTTCGCACAAAACCACACGTGCAAAAATGCTGATGATAGTATTTACTATCGTTCAGAACAGCATCTTTGTGGTGGTGCGTACAAAGAACTCAATAAATGTATATACATGTATTGTTCTACACTCATCGTAGGCAAAAATAGCCAAAATATAATCATAAATTCAGATGCTGTAATTGTAACGATAACGCGTATATACGCCGATGTATAGATATACTATATACATATACTGAGCGAAGATCAGCGTTCACGCAAAAGGAAAAGCATCGAGCGTTCGAGTTGCAGCCGCGCAAAAATGCTTACGGCGTAATATAGGGTGGCAATTGGATATTAATAATTTCACTACAGCACAACACGTCAATATAAAATACGTCAAATTTTATTCACCATTTACTGTTAAGGTATAGTGCAAAAAACGAAACTATCAGTTTATGATAACTGTAGTACATATGTATATATATCGCTTCTCGACCCGTCGTTGAGCGTGCAGAGAACGCTATATGTGTGAGGGGTACATAGATATATATCAACACAGTATATACACTACTATATACTCACACTCCCCACAGGTAGTTTTATATATCATGCTTGCGCCAGCGTGGAGATCGAAAGAAGCACCGCACAAAGAGGAGACGCCGAGAGCCCTCCCCCGTTCTTCGCGTCTCCCCTTTGTTTGGTGCTTCTTTCACTCGCCGCGGCATCTCTATTCTCGGCTTCCCCTCTTTGTGCTGTGTTTCTTCCTATGGATTCTCATCAGCGCGGCTAAAGAAGTTTTACTTAAAAAATAACCAAAATATAATCCTAAATTCAGAAGCTGTAATTGTAATAATTGACGCGTATATACACAGATGTGGAGATATACTATATACTGCAGGCCGCCTGTACAGACAACGCTTGTGCGTAATTGAGCATATACATATGCTTAACGGAGATCGGCGCAAAAGCATCGCGAGCTCGAGCTGCAGCCGTGCAAAAAATGCTGACGAAAGTATTTACTATGAGATACCCAAGACATTAATATGGGCACGTGCAATGTTGCTGATGCTGCTATTCGACCGATCATCGCATCTCGGCGATGGCGTATGCTATGGCAGAGCAAAGAATCATCCTCAGTATTCTCTTGCCGTCGTAACGTGCCACATTCATTTCAAATTTTTATTCGCGAGTCAAAAGAAAAATATGGAAAGTGCTATAAAATGTCTGAATCTCGCGTGGTTCGGAAATGAGGACGTGCCCGTCGAAATTGTTAACGTCGACAGCCCGACGAGCATGTGGCTACGTCTGACGGCCTTAAAACACCTTCACGTGGACAATACGGTGTCAATGATGGCCTATTCCATCGATGATAATAGTGGCGTTCTCCTTGGTGATGAAGAGCTCGCTGCCGGGGCGCTTTGCGCTGTTCGTTCGAGCGCGACTGTAAGGCGGTGCAGAATTATTGACATTGATAGTTCGGGCTATGCTGAGATTTGGTTGCTCGACCATGGCTGCTCGGCTTTTTGTGATAGATCACAAATTTATCATCTGACGGAGGATTTTCGCCAGACACCGATCACCGCTATTCATTGCGGCTTATGGGCCGTGCAGCCAACCGACGTAGAATGGTCATGCTCGGTACAGCGCTACATGAGTGACGTGACCCTGGGCGTTATTGCAACGGCGCATATCTGCCTTCAAGTATTTGAAAACAGATCACTCTGGGTAAGGCTAAATATCCGTGGGGCCGATCTCGGCAGCGAGCTCATCGTAGAGGGGCACGCTTTACCAGATCGCCAGCGACTGCGCGCCAATGTTTGAACATTCAAAACATTTGTGTATGTGTGTGTGTGTGTGTGAATGTGTTATTTATAAGAAAAAACATTTTCGGTGCGAGCATCGGCTGGCAGGCCTAGCAGCAGCACCAGCAACAGGTAAAATTCATTACATCTTAATTTTTGAAAATTAAAAAATAATAATAATGATAACACACGGTACGCTGTGGTGACACCTCACCACCCACCCCCACTCCTACCCCCCCACTCGCCGTGGACCGACGACCAATCACGAAGAGCGCGGGTAGGAGTGGGGGCACTTACCCCCACTCCCACTCACACTCAACACAGTCCGATCAGGCCCGAAGAGTGGGGGTAGGAGTGGGGATAGGAGTGGGGTCGCCATAGCGCACCGTATACTACTGACGTATGCTCCCAGCTGCCATCGGCGGAGACAGTCAGACTCAAGGGGGCGGTGAAAGGCACCAGGGGTTACCACTGAGTTCTCGTGACACTACCACTCGACTCACAGTTGTAAGAGCAGACGCAATTGTTCGAATAATTATATATTTATGTAAAGAAACTACATTCCTTTAAATTGAATTTGCCGTTGACTTATGAACGCGGCAATGATAAGTAGACTCCTACTTATACGAGAGATAAAACAAGAGGTTAGGTAGGAACACGTGGAAAGATTTCACGAGAGAATTAAAAAATGAATAAGATAAAATAAAACCGTTTTTTGGAAAGTTATACAAAGAGAAGGACATCAATGAAAGAATAATCATTAATGTCGTTTCTTTGTGTTACAGAAACACAGTACTGTTTATTTGGTTGTGTCCAAATCCCAAAAAGAATAAATCAATAACCCTTATATTTATATACGGATCTCCCGAACTGATACACCGGGCGTGAACAGTATTTCCGAGTACACGCGGAACAGATTTACAACACTGTGCAAGGCGTTCGGCAACAAGAATCCGAAGCCCTGGATTCGACTAGTTATTATGCCAAACGTTAGTACAAGACTAATTTCTCCGTCGCTTCGAGAAGAGACGAAAGTCTCGTCTCTCCAGCGGAGGGGAAATGTCGCGTGATTTTTCCTGAGGGTTTTTTTACCTTCCTTCGTACCAAAAGCTCTTAGATTGCGTCTGCTCTTCCTCCGGTCCCATCACCGCTCATCGCGGACCGCCGTCGCCACGAGAAACTCGAGCGCCACAGCAATCCGCGAGTCAGCACTCGGAGTTCTTCGCGAATGTTCATGACAACTGAGCATCCGAGAAGAAGATATGATATGTGTAGTATAATAATGACTTATATTAATGTTGTAATCATAGTTGAAGCTAATTACGTTGGTAAGAACAATGGGAATTGCTTGAAATAATTGAAAATTGAATAATTAAAAATTGAATAATTGAAAATTGAATAATTGAAAATTGAATAATTGAAAATTGAATAATTGAAAATTGAATAATTGAAAATAGGGATGTACCAAGAGTAAGGGGTAGTTTCCCTTTACAACGAGTTTTTTAAATTATATGCAAAAGCACGTCCACCTCATTTTTGTTTCCCGTTCAGAGTGATAGCGTTTCATTCAAATTGATTTACAGGTTTTGAGTGGAGGGTGAGAAAAGGAGAAATTAAGGGTAGTGTACCATTGCTCATATACCCCTGAAATTTCCAAAAAATCGATCTTTTTTACAGATTTATATTTTTTATACTTTTAAGAATTAAAAAAAAAAAAATTAAGAAAATTCCACTCCGTTACAAAGTTATAGCAATAAATGTGACCGGACATCGGGTTGGGACGGCTACCTGGCTAACTGCCGCACCCCTCTCAACAGCTGCGTTTCGTATTTCTTTTGTTGGCAAAACCTGGGATTCTTAGAAAACAAGGGCGTTTATAGGACCATCTGTGAAGTTGAAGATTGCAGAAAACCATAAAAAACACGAAGATACAAGAGAAAGAAGGTGTACAGTATGAAGCTGGAATAGGAGACAAGCCGTAAGTTCACGTTCTGCCTTCCAGAAACTTTAAACCCGTTTTTCTCGAAACTATGTTTTTAGACAGTGTCAGCACGATAACTCAGTCAATTTTCAATATTTTTTAACTGTTTTTTTTATCTTGATAATTATTTTCTCTATAGTCTGACGAGAGGTATTTTCAATTTTTTAGTTGGACAATTTTTTATAAATTATTATTCACAAATTTTTGTTTATTTAACAGCATACTAAAGTTTGAAATACTATAACTTCTTTACTTTTGAAAAAAAAAATCCCTCCGTCAGACTATTACTACTACATTATTTTACAAGATTCTTTTTTATTTTTGCAGATTGGATCATTTTTGGTGAAGTTATGATGTCGTCAAGGAGGCGCCATGGTTTTCATCAGTAGTCCATTTATACCCGTAAAAAATAATGTTAATATTAAAAAAATATATATATATATTTTTTTTCTTATAGTTGAAAAGTTAATAAAAAATGTTAAATCAATAATTTAATTTGTTTTTCACCATATAACCTTTATAACTTTTCAAATTTACTCGGTTTTCAGCGCGCGCAGGGGTATGTGAGCCTTTAATAAACGAGCGGATGCGTGCGGGCGTCGACAATCCATCTGTCCGGCGTGGAGTAGGCGAATTATCGTCTATTCCAGCCTGGAAGTTTGGTTTAAGTGTAGTTAATGATACATCAATGTTATATCAAGCGCACACAAAATGCAAAAATTCTTCATTGAAAAGGAACATGTTTCATTACCTAACAGATCCCGTTGATTTAATTTTATTACTAGAATTTTTGTATATAACTACATGATATGAATTCTCAATACTAAATGAAACTAATATCTAAAATAATATTTAATATAAATTTATATGAATACAATTACTATATAATTATAGTATCTTGTCCACATTGTTTTGGGTTTGATACACCCACTCGTTCTCGTTCTTTTGGATATAGTGCACTCGCTTGTTCACGGTATTTTGAGATTGATATCCCCACTCATTCTCGTTGGTTTGGGTGTAATTTATAAAACAGACCATACGTTTTTTTGTTTCAGGTATGACCTATTATATAATATCGATATATAAGCATAATAATAATGATACTATATAATATAAATATAATCATATAGTTATAGCATTCATATAAATTTATATCAATTCGCAGAGATTCACGCCAGAGTCTCATGTTACCAGCTTCCCATACGCCTTCGTAGGGTCGCTCTGTAACAGATCAATTGTCTACGTCTCCGACGACGTAACCGCTAAAACGCAAACATTTTTTTGTTACATATGGTCCTTTGAACCGTGGAATCAATGTTTTAGAGACACCCGGGGTGCTCTCGAAGTTTTTTACCATTACATAATCCCCTTCCTTATACGCGCATGGTTCTTTCCGACGACCATCGACATATTCCTTATTATACTTTTGATTCTTAACAATGTTCTCCGCGGCTTTTGGTCTACGTATTTCTAATTTCCGTGGTTCTACAGGGGCAGTGTCGTCGAGAAAGTCGCTCATACTATCTATGACCTCGCCACGCTGCCTTACGCCAAAAAGTAGTTCGCTCGGTATCTCGTTCGTGCTTTTATGAACAGTGTTGTTCAACGCATGCTCCACGGTCGCAAGAGTACGATACCTATACTTCCCGGAGCAATTATCGGTTAGTTTAGCAAGCATCGAGCCTAATACACGATTCACCCGTTCTACCTGGTCATTGGCTTTCGGTGATGCTGTCACTACGAGTATGTGACGAATGTTGTTTTCTTGAGTGATCTTCCAAAACTCTTCTGACGTGAAACACGTGCCTCGGTCGGAAACCAACGTTCGACGTTACTGTAGTTTGTGAAGTATTGAGAGAGACATTTTGCCGCGTATAACTTTACAAACTTCGTGAACGAATCCACTACTACTAATACGTGCTGCTTGAGCCTATACTTTTCGACAGGACCGCAATGATCCACGAGGATCGTTTGAAACGGCGTGTCGTCTTTGGGAATGTTGTGCAGTATGCCTGAGATTTTTTCGGTCGTCGGCAAAAACGCCAAGCACTTCAAACAATTGCCGATGTGGGTTTTTATCTTATCTCTCATTCCGGGAAACCAATAATTCTGTTTCATTGCATTACGGACTTTTTCGCAGCTTAAATTCCCTAAATCATCGTGGTACCGTCGAATCACATGACTTTCCATTGACGCAGGCACGTAGAACAATATTCTGTCGCCCTTTTTTCGATAAACAACTCCGTTTCTCATCTCATACAGTTTGTCTTCTGATTTCTCGAGTTTATCTCTGATAGCTACGACGCTTGGATCTTTATTTTGACTCAACGCGAGATTAAACTCTATCGAATTATCCTCGCCAACGTGAGTTACGTTATGTTCGCGACTTGACGCGTCAACGTACGACGTTCTGTCACTACTTCGGTGTTCGATCGGACAATCAAAATTTTCCATTTCTAATGCCCAACGTGATATTCGTGGGTTAATGTCTTTTTTATGGAGATTCATTGTGACGGAATTGCAATCTGTAACGATTTTGAATCTAAGACCTTCAAGGTAAACTCGGAACCTGCGCAAGGCATAGATTATTGCAAGCGTTTCTAACTCAAAACTATGCATTTTGCTCTCGTGTTCGGACGCTCGTTTTGAAAAGTGAAAAGCCGGGTGAAGTTGTTGATCAGCTTTTTGCTGTAATAGAATTGCTCCGAAACCTAAAGACCTTGCGTCTGCGACATTTTGGGGGACCGGAAAATGGTTGATCGCTGCAATCGCTTCACTGGCAGGGCTAACCCCTTCTTCTGACACATGATAACCCAAGTAATTAACACTGGTTTGCAAAAAGCAGCATTTGTTGACGCGAAGTTCAAGATTATTTTGAACAAGTAACTTGAACGTTTTTTTAAAAACCTCGAGGTGTTCTTCAATCATCCTCGTAGCTACCAAAAAGTCGTCCATATACGCGACTATTCCTTCTCTTTTGATCAGATCTGACAATACCTCGTTAACAAATCTCTGGAACTTCGACTGAGCTGTTTTTAGCCCGAAAGGCATTTTAACATATTCGAATTGGCCAATCAGCGTTGTAAATGACATGAACTTTATGGATTCTTTAGCTGTCGCTATGTGGTGAAAACCCTCTCGTAGATCAAGTAAACTGAAATATCGTTTTTCGCTAAGTGTGTCTACTAAATCTTCGATCCTTATTGAGTGGAATTTTGATGCTATCAAAATTCTCGTAGAATTCACATCAAGGTTGTAAGTTAACTTTAACAAACGCACTTGTTTCTCCCAATTTTTGAATGCACCATTTTTACCGTCAAAATCCGCGAGTAAACAAGTATTTTTGCGACACTAAACTTTGGTTGCGGACGATCACTTCGCTGCGTCTCTTAATGAGGGGTTGTCACCGGAACTTTATGTGTCTGGCGTTCAAAATTCGAATGTCGCCGCAAAAGTTCATTTTCCCGCCTAGCGAGCTCTAACTCTCGTACGATGAGTACGGACTCTCTACGCGTGAGCTGCATCTCGTTCCGCAGAGCGCCAGATTCGACCCGCGACGAGATCATATTTTGGTCTTGTGGAGTCGGTCGAGGGCTGTGATCACTGTCCTCTAACATCTCGTTCACCACAAGATCATCTCCTCCTGCACCTAATTGATCCATCCAGATTCCTTCCGAATCGAATTCTCTCAACCGAGAAACGAGTTCCGCTTTAGTTTCCGATGTTTTCGAATTATTTTTCGCCAACACGTATTTAAGGATTGGCACCTTAAAACTATTGTGATCCATTGCCAACTCGTCGCCAATTGCCAACTCGTCGTACACACAAAACACGAGCAACCGAAATACTCGTGCGAAACAGAAATATTAATTGTATCGGATATATCATATTTCATGTATGAAACGGTATCGTAGGTATACAAAGTTTTTCAAGCACTAAGTCGTAAGCACCGTATAATGGCTAGCTCTCTTCGACACCTCGTATATCGAATGTACATGCATAAGTATATACATGTATATAATCCTTCGCACACCAAGCCGCGTCTAACAATCCGCGTGTCAAATCATATACATACATACACACACATGTACACTCTTACACGCAAAATTTGTGTACCTCGTACAATACCGCGTCTCTTCTTCTCACGCTCTTATTGATGCTTCACGTGCTGTTCGTTCAACAAACACAGGCAAAAATGTTCCGAAAATTCGACGATCTTCACCGACTCGACGTACAAACACTTGTACGATACGTATTGTTTCCACGAAGGCTCACACACACCGCAACATGAAACTTCACATGTACGAATGTCTTGGCCTCGAATAATATCTCGTTAAACATCATTCCTACACGAAATTCACTAAAATTTCACACGGTTTCCACACAAAAACCACAACAGTAAAAAGCATTCTCGAAGTGGCAATCCACGATCGTTTACCGACTTCCTCGATGTCAGCAAGCAGCATGCTGTCCTAACATATAGCTAATTCTCGAATTTTCGCGATCACACCTCGTGGCCGCAAAATTTCACCTCAAAAAATATCTTGTAGCTTTTGCAGGGCATTCTTTCTCGACTGAACGCAGGCCCGCAGCACGAAACACACCACGACACGGATAATTTTTCCCGTTATTTACGTAACTTCAATTTCTTTTTTTCTCTCACGTTCACACGTGACTCTTAATTACCGTTATCGATCGCCATTTTTTTTGGCTTCATGGTCAAGCTGCGATCTTGCCATTTTTTGAACACAATTTATTCAGTCTGTCTTTATGAGCCAATTGTGGCCTAATCCCACTTCTGAAGTTGTAAGGTGCATTATGGTGAAGGGTAAATGAACTACGTACAGTAAATAGTTGTCAGGATAATATAAAAGACAGCTTTATTAGATATTATATTACATGGCTCGACCGACCGGCTCGTGTGAACGTTAACGACTGCTCAATACCTTCGAGTCTAATCGTCGACTTACATATTCGGGAATATTCGACGATCGCAGCGCCAAAATCCGATGCCTTCGTACGTCAAGGTATACTATAGATAGTGCGTATATCTACATACATATGCCGTCAATGGAGCTCACAGTAGGACCTAGTTATAACGAGTCGCTCGGGACTGTAGGGGGAGTGAACTCCAATAAAAATCGTAAAATCTGGCCCTCCCACTACAGCGCATCGAGGAAGCGCTCGTAGTATGTGTGAGTGCGTCGGTAAAAGTGCGTCCATCTCCTTATAACGAATCCCCAGTCCCGCGTAGTCAGACGTGGTACTTACACTAAGAATTGGTTCGACCCAAGTTCGACCTTTTGTTCATGTTTAAAGTCGATTTACACAAATCCGTACCATACCGTATCAGTCCCGTGTCCCGTGATAATACGTAGTAATGTCACGTCGAAACATATGTTTGTGATCGGTCAGTGCAGTCACCGTCAGTGAAAATATCGTTGGCGATCACGGAGTGAGCACGGACACGGACGCGACCGGATCGGCTCTGATAGAGGTTTACGAATATGTGTAAACATTTCCATCGACAAAGCATTGAATAATATTTTTCACGGACACGGTACGGATGTGTGTAAATCCCTTATAGTTAGGTTGTGGGTTCACGCTAGAAGAAATTGCTACATATACATGGTTAAAACCACGTTGGTAAGAATTCGTTATAACCGGGTACGTTGCGTAAAATTTGATCTTGGCCCATGGTGGGGACCACGCTGAGTAGGCTCAAAAAACATCGGAAGAGAAGTTCGTTATAATACACGTTAACGATTAAAACCGTAGAAGTGGTTGAAAATTGAAAGTGGGGGCTAAGAATAATTGCTTAAACATCTTTTCCATTTTCTGCACATACATCCCTAATTGCAAAAAGAATAAAGGAGTTCATAAAGAATATTATTGTTTATCAACAATTATTAACAATAAACAAATAAATAAAAATAGCAGGTAGAGCAAATAAAATTTTGAAAAAAATACTACGCAATGAAGCCAAAAAACCATTCAGAATCGTTGTTTTTAATTTTTTTTTAAGCAATTTGAACAAGTACCAGAATAAATTCAATTTTGTTTTCAATAATTTCATGTTATTAACCATTTGTAAACGGGTTGAAGGTACAACTTTTTGATCATCTCTATGTTTTGGGAAAACAGTTCGACATACGAAGGAAAAATCAAGGAATTGAATATTTTAAGGATAAAATTTCCTACAAGCTCATATTTTTTATGATCCTCCGATTGTTAGTCTCAGAAATGCAAGAGATTGAAATTACGAAAAAAAAATCAAACCCTTGTCAAAATTCGAAAAATGACTGAAAACAATTTTGACAAGCATCAACAGCTTACCGATCAGGTTTCATTAATTCATTAATTTTTTGGATCGTTTTATTTAACGCTAATTAGCCGATACTCTCCGAGGCGTAAAATATTGACTTTAGCTGTATGCCCTCGTGAATAGTTTTATACGAAATTCAATTCCTTACGAAATTTTTTATATGTACTTTTGTTGTATTTTGCATTGTTTGGGCAGCATTCCGCGGTGAAAGTAAAAGGTGCACCAATTTTGCATTCTTCTTAATTTTTTTTCGCAAAGACGCGCGGGGTTTTTACTGGCACATTTTAACAGGTAATTATGATGACCATTCGTAATCCGATGGCGCTAATTTGGAGAAGCTACGAATTAGTCGGGTTTAAGTGCAAAAAGTAATTGGCCTAACCTCCATCTACATATACTGGTTCTCCGCATTTCCCTCGTGCGAATGCGATACAGTATGGATATTCCGCTCCAACTGCATTATCCAGATTGTGTTTCTTCTCAGATCAACTTTCAATTCGATGAAATGTGAAACAGACTCAGTAAGAAACAAAAACTGTAATCCATCTTTCTAACGGTGCATTGAGGTTTTGCGGAAGAAAGTATTCTAGGCCCATAAATTCTTTAAAAGTCATAGTTACATTCCGAACGATTTGTCTCTTTTAATGAGTTCTATACGAATGCATAGGCGCAAAGCCTCACTGACTAGAAACACCAGATACAGAACTATTAGATTCGAACAAATTCGCTTTTTCAATGCAATGTGTCATAAAATTTGATATTAACTCTTTCACACAAACATGCCCATACTCTTCGGTACATTTATCTAAGCAAAATGATTCTCAACGATATATCATCAGCAAACAATGCATGGAACTAGAGCTTGACAATTTTTTTTTCATTCTAGTAATTCATCATTGAGGGAGAAGCGCTAAATTATAGGTTTTCTCGCTGACAATAAACGTATAATATATCTTCACTTTCAGTCACGACGAGTTTTAACGAGCGTGCTGATGGAACGGTGATTTATTCTTTTACAGCCATGGAGAAGATCTCATCGTCACACCTTTCGCGCAAATACTCGCCTCTCTTCGCTCGGTCAGAAACAACTTCCTGTCGCTCACGAATGTCCCGACAAATAAGTGAGTATCTTTTATGAGAAGACAATTTAATCTATTTTGGTTTTTATCTTAGCCCTCTTGGCACGTGTTTTTTTTTTATTTGCCGCAAAAAAACGTTTTACATTTAATTGACACACGACATTTTTAGATCCCGGAGAAGTAGCGGTGTCCAAGGGAGTACCACGCCGCAGCCACGTATCCTGGCAGCTGGAGGTAATTATGTTTGATCATATAGTCGGTGAAATATATTCATATTTTCAGACGTAAGGTATCTCGGTGGCTGAAGTCAAAAATGCAATTATGTTTTCACAAAATTTGTAAAATTATATTGATTGGCATAAAAATGTAGTGGGGATATTTGAGAGGGCATAGGATGACTAAGTATAACCATTGCGATCAAGCTTGAATAATATTTCTTATAAAATAATTTTTATGAATTTATTAAGAGCACTCGCATGAGATAAGTTTTCCAACGTCTAAAAATTCTGCCAACGGCTAAAAAATTTGTTTTTTGAGATAATATCAATCTTGCAATTTATTACTCGGGCAAATCCGGATGGAATAGGAATTTGTCGACAAAAGTTTAACCCTCCAATGGCACACCTCGTTTGTGCACCTTCTATTAGCACACTGGTGCGAATCGCAATTATGCTTGTTTGACCTCGTGTAGCTGCTGTTGGGATGAATAGAATTTGGATTTTTTATACCTGTTTTTGGGGTAGAATTTTGTGGTAGGGGTATAAACATATTTACGGTAGCAGGAATGAGCCGTTATACGCCGAAGTTCTCCTTCATTCTGGAAGATGAAAAATTTATATGGTGCGAATTCGCACCAGTGTACCATTTAAGGGTTAATGTTAAGTACGATTTTTACTCAAAGTACACGGTGGTTTTACTCAAAGTACACATCAGTTCCAAGCTCTGAAAAAGCATATTTGACAAACGGGATGGTGAATCATCTTTTTCATGGTCTTGATCGATGAAGGAACGCTCAATATATTAATTAAGTATTAAAAAGTATAGACTTCATGAACTGCTGATTTGTCACCGAACTACCTTAATGGAGAAGAAAACCGATTGAAGAAAAAATAATATATCAGTGCATGGGTTCAATATTCCATAAAGCCGTAAATAGTGCGGGCTAAACATTTTTCGGTTGTTTTATTTATTTATTATTATTTAAGATTTCGTCAAATCAAATCTATTTGAAAAAAATCAATAAAAAATAAATAAATGACCTTCCCATATTGTCTCGGCTCAATAAATTTTACCCGTCGCAACATTTACCAGAACCAGGAGCTACACAAAAAATATAACCGGGTTCTAGGTAAACTTGCCATTGAATTGCAAATAATGATGTTAAAACTGAAAACATTTAAGATTATTTTACCTTGCATATTTATTCAAGATTTATTAAAATGAAATCTATTCGACAAAAATGAAGTAAGCGAAAAATGGCATACAAATTTTAAAGTTCACGAGAAGCACACTGCAAGACTAAATATGGCCAGAGTTCGGGTTTCATTTCTCATTAAGCCAAAAATATTAATAGAAAAAAATATTTACGATTGTTTCAATTTTTACATTACTTTTATCAGATTTATTCAAATCAGTTTTATTGCAGAATCTTAGTAAACGGCTATGAAATTGATTTGCTTTGGCCGTCAAATCCGATTGAAAAAAGCGTTATTTCGTTAAGACATTCAACTAGACACAGCCAAACAAATTAAATTTTTGCCTTGATTAATTTTTCCACACAACGAATGATGAAAATTTACGTAATTCAAATCAATCCACTCAATTCGAATGAAGCATTTTTTTCGAGTTTGACGGCTGCACTGCTTTTATGAACGAAATAAAAAAAATAAGGGAAGAATGAAGAAGCCACTGTGAGAATTCGATGAATTTGAATTCATGCTATTTTCCTAATGGTGTTCCACGTTTTATCTCTTTCAGAGGAACCCTACATGAAACTTGCGGTCGAAACGATGGAAGAGTTGGACTGGTGTTTGGACCAGTTGGAAACCATTCAAACACATAGATCCGTGTCCGACATGGCATCCCTCAAGGTACGTACAACTTCTAATTCTAGATCCCATATCTCTTCTTCGTTTTTTATTTCGGGTAGACTTTTATTTTATTCTTCGCTGTGGCTATTCATCCGACACCCGGACGAACACGTATAAACTATTTGTCCGATAACCGTACGAATAATTTATACGTATTCGTCCGATGTAACAGCTTTGTTCGTTTTTCCGTTTTATACGCACATACGTCTGAAAATTTGGCTCGAAAGTATGATTTCCAAAAACTCACCACGGTACCATCGTAAAGCACAGCGGTGGTCGCGGTATGAACTATGTAGTTTTCTTGAAAGTGGGCTGCAGCGGCCGCAGTCAAAATTTTCACGATGTATTTACTGGAGTCGGGCGTAGACAACTCGTCGAAACCATATCGCCTGGTAAGTTATCATCATCACGTACCTGTTGTAATCCGTGGAGAACCAATACGATTGTGAGCTCTTTCCATATTATTAGCCAAATGGAGATGAAATTCATTTGAATAAAGATAACCAGAATAGATGTTTCTGCAGAGTATTTTTGTAATTACATGCTTATAGGCTTGTATACATATTATATGGCGGCATATGTATGTGTTTAGATATAGATATATAACGTATAACAATAATATTAATAATGCGCCAAATAAGTAGATACCACAATAGAATAATAATAATCATAATTATGATAGTAATAATGCACCAAATGTATATATACCACAGATGGAAACTGTACGCGAAGGGATGGGGAAAAGGGTGGCAAAGAAACAACTCATATACTAAATCCTGTACCATATCACAGAGTACCATTACCTGTACCATTATCAGACGGTCAGTATCACTACCTAACGCGCATTGAAATTGTGGCAGTTATTGCACATCCAAAATTTGGTTTACGGAAGATGCTTGAGATAAGCACATGGCAGATAATATCACATCAGGCGATAGGCGCATCTTATGATGATCCTGTCATCAAAGTTGCTCTTATTTAGGCTCCAATTCTCATCAATGTTGGTGTTCTCCAAGTCTACTTTGCAACGACGAAGTTCCCATTGGGAAATTTGTCTTGTTGCTGCAAAGACCCCTTAAATAATATTCTACTCACCTGGTGAGAAAAATCGTTTGATTAATTTGAAGTTGATGCCGTCCTGTTCAGCGTATGTTATATGAACAAATCTTGCCTCCACCTCTGCCTCATCGATAATCTTTCCTGATATGGCAGCTTCAGCAACTTCGGCGTTTACAAACCATCGCTACATGATATAAACTTTCTCTGACTCCTTTTTTTTTCAGAATGGCAGCTTTTTGAAAGATGTACCTTTCGGAGATCTTTTCGGCAAACCGATAGTAGTCTTCTGAGCGCCCTTTGGTCGTCGTTTTCGCTTCTGAGCCGGAGGCTCGACAATTTCATTTAATTTTTTTTTTCTGTCACATTGTGTGTCTTTTGAGGGTTTTTTTCCGACATTGGCATTTTCTTACATAAGCCCGGATTTGGAACTATAGGGATACTTGCTTCGCAATGATCTTCTTCGAGACGTAACAGCGTCGAGAAATCACATTCGCTTTCACTGTTGCTAGTTACGTGTCGTTCTCAGTCCTCATCAGATCTAGTTACACACACCTCGCGGTTTTCTTTCCATGCCTTTTTAATATCGGCCAGTACTTGCATTCGCTGTACGAATAACCGTCCTGTTGCTTCCGACGAAATTTCTTTTCCAATCAGAGCAGCCTGCCAGTACTTGTCATGCTGGGATAGAATATAGAATACTCTTGCTAGTAGCAGCGGTCGATGTTAGAGTATGAGGTACGATATCTGTTGGTTGATCGCTAGTATCGTCTCAAAAATCCTCTGATGTTTATTATAGTAATGACGGATCTAGCGCTTATCGCAGGTCGTTTCATCAGTAAACGTGATTAACAGTTCCTCTCTCAATGCAAATATGTGCCTAGGAGGATAATTCTGGTTTATTGTGATGAGATAATCCATGAAGGTTACAGGATTTTTTTTTTTTTTTTTTTTTTTTTTTTTACAAGGAGTTGCGGAATCCAAGTTACGGATTCCACCAGCCCAGCTGGTGGGTATGTGGGACTCCCGAAGCCTACCCACTAAACCGCCCTCTCCTTTCCGTCCTCCCCCAACCAGGAACTATGTTAATATTACTTCTGATTGGGGGATCTGTCTGTGTACGTCTGGTCGTTCCGTTTATTCGTTTTCTGTCAAGTCAGTTCGTCTACTCTGTCACGTCAGGCAGCCGTCTGCGTTTTTACGTCTGAGAATCGTCTCTGTGTAGGTGGCAACTAGTTGCCACCCCTCTGTTGTGTGGAGCATCGCCTCGACAATGTTGTCGGGGGTGATGCTTCCAATGACCGTTTCCAGTCTCTGTCTAAGTCCTGTCCAGCGATCACATACGAAGAACGTATGTTCCGCGTCGTCTCGTTCGTGTCCGCAGTAGTTGCAGTCTGGTGTCTGTACTCTGTTCATGCTGTATAGAAGGTTACAGGATTATTCCGTTTATTTATTTATTTATTTATTCTGCTAATCTTAGGGGTCGTGCTACTATCATTTTATCTGTTTAATGATCGTACTTCGATCATTAAACATTGCATCTTAAAAATTCCCTATCCTATATAACTTCCATCAGCTTCTCTAGGGGCACAAATAATTATCCTAACACTCACCTGCATGGTAGATTCATCGATGTGTGGAGTGTGCAATCGCAAGTACCGATGGTCGTTTGGAACTTATTTCCCCTATTGCGCGTGACATAGACCCCTTTTTCCGTTGGACTCTGCTCAACTCTGACCGTTCATTGTCGACCAAGCTCGAGTCCCACAAATTTAAAGCTGTATCCCATCAACAAACGCGAATAATAAAATTCCGGACTATTTTTTGCGAAATAGACAACAGTCGTATTTTGTTAAGCGTATGCTGCCTCACGATCTCGTTCCGTATGAAGACACGCTACGAGTATGAAAAACAAAATTTACAAGACTACTCTGCATATAGTCAGGGGTCAAAGTCCATTCGCCTCTAATAGAGTGCCAGTTTTCATCGAAGTTGTCGATTATGGACTTTGGGAGTTCCTTCAATGTTTCGTACAATTTATTATATTCTTATACTGTTTTGGAATCTACCATCTTTCGAAATATTTCCTTCGCACTATTTATCTGCCCTGAAGTTATGCCGAGCTTTTCGCATGTTATTTCGCGATTGAACGTGTGCAAGGAATGAAATATGCATATAAGCACATTGGCAGAAGGGAAGCTGCTTTTCATTACATTCCTTTCTAATAAATCTTTGCCTGCCATAACACACTTGATTTAACGCCATGACGGGTGCGACAGTTTAAAACATTCAAGGAACCAAGTCATGTTTGCTTTGTCCTCTGACATCAAAATGCAACCTGCCGCGATTTCAGTGCAGCTTTCAGAACCTTCAACAACCACTAGGTAAATAGATGCGTGTATGTTGAGTAATTTGAGGGTTGCGTCGACCCCACCAAATTCGGGAAACGCTTTCATACCATCTCTTACGCACTCCGTTGTAAAGAACAAGCCTTTGAAGATGTTATCTTCTTCGTAAACGTGACACTCAGCACCTGAAATAGGCATTTCAAAATTGAAACGACCATATCGGTTGCAGAGGGAAAACCTAGACCCAATTAATGGTTGTTCCGAATTGCTAGATGATGTTGCGTGGTTTTTTCTGAAGATCTTTATATGACCGCCGAGATTTAAGTAATCCATTTCAGTCGCGATAGGTTTTTCAGTAAAATAAACTAGGGGTGTCCGAATGATTCGAAACGTCGAATATTTCGATGCGAATCAAATAATTTGATTTTTTGAATAATTCGAAATTTCAAATAATTCGATTTTTGTCGATTTATTTGAATTTTTGAATAATTTAAACTTTTCGAGTTATTCGATAATTTTGTCGAATAATCCTAATTTTGTATAAAAATCTTATCTTGTTTACCAGTAACGTCATTAGGACACCAAAAATGAATAAAATAATTGGGTTCTACTATTATTTTTAGGTGCGTTACATTATAATTTTCGATAACTTAAAACGCGCTTCAAGCTTCTATTCAACGTAATAAATAAAACATTGTATCCAAATTCCAAACAAGCGATTATCCGCGTATATTAATTGGCCGCAAAAATACGCCGGTTAGTATATAACCGAAGAGCAGCAGCGCGCAAGCACGCCATATAACGCTCACTATCAGATCACACATACAGATCAGTGAATTTATTGTGTATTGTGTATTGTGTATTGTGTATTGTGTATTGTGTATTGTGTATTGTGTATTGTGTATATTGTGTATTGTGTATTGTGTATATTATGTATATTGTGTATTGTGTATATTGTGTATTGTGTATATTGTGTATTGTGTATATTGTGTATTGTATATATTGTGTATTGTGTATATTGTGTATTGTGTATATTGTGTATTGTGTATATTGTGTATTGTGTATTGTGTATTGTGTGTTGTGTATATTGTATATTGTGTATATTGTATATTGTGTATTGTGTATATTGTGTATATTGTGTATTGTGTATATTGTGTATTGTGTATATTGTGTATTGTGTATATTGTGTATTGTGTATATTGTGTATTGTGTATATTGTGTATTGTGTATATTGTGTATTGTGTATTGTGTATATTGTGTATTGTGTATATTGTGTATATTGTGTATTGTGTATATTGTGTATATTGTGTATTGTGTATATTGTGTATTGTGTATATTGTGTATTGTGTATATTGTGTATTGTGTGTATTGTGTATATTGTGTACTGTGTATATTGTGTATTATGTATATATTTGTCTTCTTTATGCAAATAAAAGTGTGATTTAATGTCTTCATGCATGTCAATCTCTCTTCTTTTGCCCATACTATTCTTTCGTCCAATGCAAATAACGAGCGACTTTAACCGGTCACATAGAAGTATGCACTTCAGCTCCTCTTTAGCTCAAACTATTCTTTCGTTCAATGAAAATAATGACCGACTTTAACTGGTCATATAGAAGTATGCACTTCAGACGTGTGTACACACACACAATTTTTTAATACCCCTTTTCCGACACTGCGCTATTGTTACGGCATCACGCCGATAATACATGCAGAAGGTTTCATTTTGAACTCCTTGCAGCCGTTCATCGAAAACTTCAATCGACTCGAATCTCCCTCCCATTTTGAGATTGCAATCTTCACAAAGATCGCCTTCTTCATCGTCCTTCGCCCTTACGGACACCGACGCCGCACGGACTCAAGACCTTGAAATTGTAGGGAATTTCATTAGAATTACAACTAGAGGACAGAAGTATATTGTGATGAAATTTAAGATTTGAGAAAAAATTGGGACAAAGTATTACATATATTCGTTACGATCTAGATTCTTCGAAGCAGCGTCTTTTGGAAGATATTTTGGATAAAGAAAGATTCAATCCAATTCAATCACAACAGCCATCCTAGCTATACTTAGCTATACAGGGTGCCCCAATTTAATCGCCCCGGGCTGATATCTTCGAAATTAAGCGAGATACAAAAAAATATTTTATACGAAATGTACAGCGTGCAAAAGGTAAAAGAAGATGACGGTATCAGGTTTCTCGTGAGGACAGCTGTCAAGGTCAGATAAAGGTCAAAATGGTTTTTTAAAAAAGAAATGGTATATTGTTTTCCCTGAATCTGAAAGAGCACCAAATCCTGCAATCAAAAGTACTGATATTTATTTGGCCAAAACTTAATGGGTAATGAGATACGAGCCGGTAAAAGTGGTAGGGGAAAAAAATTTTTTTACAGATTTTATTTTACCAAAACATTTCCCCCCCCCGAATATTTTGGCGTATACTAGTTCCAAAAATCGAAAATTTGAAAGGATGACATCGGAAAAAAATCGCAAGTTAAACGAAAACAATTAACCGCATTGTTTCGCCCGAAATGGTTACGCTAACAAGAACGTCGAAATCATATCGGACTTACGCCTCTACACCAACGTCAAGGTTGTGGATACGCAGAGATTATTTATTTTTATTTTTTGTTTTTGCTAGTTTATTTATTACTTTTTTTCAATTTACTTTCTTACTTTTTGGCAAAGCACGCGATCTTACGGACCAGCGCACGTGTTCATTTCGTCTGAGCCAACGTTGGCGATAATTTTCATTAAAAAAATCTGTATTAGATGCATGTAGTGTCCACCTGCACCGTTATGTTGGGTCAACATACGCCTCACCGTGTCTGGATTAACGTTCCGTAGCATTTGCGGTAGCTCAGATCTCAAAAGAGTTAAGTAATTTGCACCATTCTTCCATATTTTTTTTACTACAATGTCAATGGCGAAAATTGCTTAAATCTTTCGAGAACTGAGCTACTGCAAATACTACGACACGTTAATTCACATACAGTGGGGCGGATGTGGATCCAACAAGACGGTACAGGTGCACACTACGCGTGTATTGTTACCGATTTTTTAAATGAATAAATGAAAAAATAGATTTAAAAAAAAACCGAACGAGCCTGTTAGTACTCGCAATAGTTATGTGTGAACTAAACGCGTTCGGGAAAGTAAATAGCATTGCGTTCTGGAAGTGAGGTAATTGATGAAATTTAGTTTTTGTTTGTTTCTAGAATAATATTCAAATAGTTTTCATAAAAACTTTAGTTTTCTTGGAAATCCTTTTATTGAAGTTTTTTTTTTTTTTAAACTGCCGACTGTGTAATATTAAAGCAGAAAATTGAGTGGCAAAATGCCATTCAAGATGAGTGAAATGATTCATAGCATAAAAAGAATCCTGATCCATTAATTATTGTAATATTGGAGTGACAAAAGGGTTAGTAATTGCAACTATCATTCTACGCTTGGTGTGGGCCCAACCAACTGACGCCATCTCTAGGGGGCGCGGCTTACTCTGTTGAGCGCACATAGACACACACTGATGTTGTTTACGCATTCCTCAGTTTTCACCAAATTACTGCCAGCCGAAACAGTACGGGTAGGGCGCGCGATAAGATGTTTACACATCAAAAAATTCAAAAAAAAAACCTCTACGTACCCACAACCTTGACGTTGATGTAGCGGCTTAAGTCCGATATAAGTTCGAAATTCTTGTTAGCGTAACTGCTTCGGGCGAACCAATGAGGTTAATTATTTCCGTTTAACTCATGATTTTTTATTCATCATCCTTCAATATAAATATCATCCTTTCAAACTTTCGATTTTTGGAACTGATATGCACCAAAGTATTCGGGGGGCAAAATGTTTTGATTAAAAAAAAATTTTTTTTCAATTTTTTTTCCATACCACTTCTACCAGCTCGTATCTCATTATCCATTAAGCTTAGGCCATATAAATATCAATACTTTTTATTGTAGAATTTGATGCTCTTTCAGATTCAAGAAAAAAAAATACTATTCTATTTCAAAAAACGAAGTTCAGTCGAGTCTCTGTAAGATCGCACCCTCGGGGCTCTGACCGCACGATATTAGGGAAAACGCGATATTTCAGAGTCCC
Source organism: Dyspetes luteomarginatus (assembly GCA_963669185.1). Taxonomy (NCBI): domain Eukaryota; kingdom Metazoa; phylum Arthropoda; class Insecta; order Hymenoptera; family Ichneumonidae; genus Dyspetes; species Dyspetes luteomarginatus. Next base: position 15,870,593 of record OY769903.1, on the reverse strand, counting down.
CGCGAGCGATACGAGACGCGTGGGAGGGAGGGAGGAAGCATACACCCTTCACTCCACAGATCTACGTGTCGTCGAAGGAATTCTCTCGAAGAGCGGGAGAGAAATCTCGATAGCTATCAGGACTTCCGAAAGTAGAGAAATTCGCTTAGGTTGTAAGACGCGTCGCGCGTACTATGGTGTCACAGAAACATAGGGGTGTACCTCGTAGCGCGCGACTCGGAACAGTGGGGCAGTACTGTTCTCCCCAATTGATGGCCGATCGATTATTAATCACCTTACACACCTCTCGTCTCTCCTTCTCTCTTGTCATAGTCACCGAGAAGGCGTTCCGTTACAATATATGACACTACAATTACAAGCATGCTCTGCAGAAACATATATTCTGGTTATCCTTATTTCAATGAAATTCATCTAGATTTGTCTAACTATACGATCATCGGTAAGAATGAGCTCACAATTCTAGTCGTTCTCTGCGTATTGCAACAGGTACGTCATGGTGATAACTTACCAGGCGATATGGTGTCGACGAGTCATCTGCTATGCCCAACTCTAGTATATACATAGTAGAAGCTTTGGCTGCCGCCGCTACTGCTCACTTTCGAGAAAATTTCATACTTAATACCGCAGCCACTGCGGTACTTTACGGTGATGTCGTGACGGTTTTTTGGAAATCATCTTTTCAAGTCAAATATTCAGACGATCATGCGTATGACACGGAAACTCGCACACAGTTGTTACGTCGGACGAATACGTATTCGTCCGATTGTCGGATGTCCCACGGTGTTTGTCTTCTTTTACGACATTATATACTCAGTTCTCCGCGTCCAGTGACTGCAGTTAGATTTATTCGTAAAAATGTCACATATATGTTTTTGATATCGGACAATTTTCTCCACCTATGAATAAAAATAATATATGTAGTAGATACGTTGAGGCACAGAATTTCAGGACAAACATTTTTTCTAACTTGAAATGTAAAATATCTGCACGTTTGTCTTCGCCAGTTATATTGTAATATTTACAAAATCGCAACGAATAAATTGGCAAATTCATTTCAAATTCCAAAGAGGGAATGAAATTAGGTTAGTTCATGATTTTTTACAGTTGGATATCATCTACAAACTAAATAGGTTCACATCACAATTAAATTTCTTAATTGCAGATCTTTTTATGGCACATTTCGGTGAATCAGTAAAATATTTTCTTAAAATTGAACATTTATTCCAGTAATTGAAATTTCTCGATTTCACGATGCTCCAAATTTTCCAAAAAGTCAGAAAATCGTATTCAGAAATTACTATCATCTTTTTATCTGACAATTTCTTTACCGACGACGCCAGTGGTACTTTAATTAATCTGTTTATTGCACCGAGACTTAGGTGATAAATTAGTTTTACATAAAAAGGGCATTTGGCAACTCCGCGAGGACATAGCAAATGTCGACAAATCATAGTCATTGCAATGCACTAGATTTATATCTTTACATTACAAAAATATGTTGCCATCGCCGCCACTGTGTACAAGAATTGGGGTTTATATACCGGGTGTCTCATTTGAACTAACGGAGAGAGGCCTTGAGTACGGTTAGGTTAAGGCAGGTAGCCCCCGTTATATATCGAGCGTTTCATTTAAACCAAGACACATCACAGAGGCACTAATATGGGCATTCACATGCGGGGCGAGCGATTATCGTGCGAAGCGCGCAAGGAGGTGCAGCCCCCCTAGTATATGTATTGCACACGACATACTGCCAACATAAAAATAACAAGTATCGACATTCCTTGTTTTCCTTATGGCTCGGTTTGCAAAGGCATCTTGGCCGGCAGGAAATTGAGCCTCTTTCATTGGCTGTGATCTACTACGTATTATCCGCTACAAGAGTGTGGACTAACCATATGCTCTCATAACAGGAGACTGCAGTCTGAAGCATGTCATGATTTTTTTCAATATGTAAACGCGAGCATTGAAACACTTATGTCCGACTCCTCCAACGTGGTTTAAACCTGGTTCTATTTAGTTTACATAGTTTAAGCTCTGGTTATCTTATGTCAAAACTATATTTAAAAAGTTGAACCAGGTTTAAACCACGTCGGAGAAATCGGGCGTAAAAGAATTATAACGACGTGAGTACACATCCAATCTTAGGAATGTATTATCACAAACAATGTCCGTTACTACCAGAATCATTAGTCTAAACTCTAAACTGGATTAAGACATAGTCTGCCGTTTTAGCTATCATCGGACAAAACGAAGACAAATTATGTCACAAGGTTACAGCGAACACATACTCCCGTCATTGTGCGGGTAAAAAAATTGTTGAAGATAACTCACAGGTGTAAAATGTTGAAATTAGAATCGATAAACAAAGTCCAAATGGGTTATTACTTTGATGCCCGTTTTGGGCCGAATAAGGTAAAACAAAGTATAAAACGGATGAAACAAAAAATATACGCACCTCTTCCCGTTCGGTCTATCCCCATACCGGAAACTGTGTGATCAACAGGGAAAAGTGTCTAAACTACACGATAGCATTTACCGCCACATATCATATTTTTCGACGATCCATCTCATGGCTAATTCTTGTTGACTATCTTCTCAGCATTCCGTGTTAAGGCAAGAGAACCGAAGCAGGGATGATTGTTACGCTTATAACTGGACATCACGCTCTTACCTAATAATTTTAAGAAGTATCACAAGGACCGAGGGCTTTATATAGGAGAAAGAAGGAAACATTAGCATAGGTAAAGGTGACAGTCTTGATCGCGGCACCATTAGTTTGATCGTTTCTTCAAAAAAAATCATGAAAATGAACCTGAAATGGTGCGACAAAGACTCCCCCTTAAGGGCAGTATGCCATAGAGTGAATACGAATAAAATATGGGAGGCGAAGAGGAAAATCGGGGTGAGCGATAGAATAACAGGTATTTCGGATAGAATAAAGAGTGAGGTAAGGCTGCTCACTGAACCCATATCTATAATGTAGGAGAAGTTATAGAACGGGGTCAAGATAGCGGAGGTAGCTTTAGGGGGAGAAAGATATGGCCACTGACCTATGCGGATGACATGGTGTGCTGGCGAAGGATAAGAAACAAATATGAAGCCTGATTAAGACACTGAAGAATACATGGATGAGAGAGGGCAAGACGTGAACCCGGGAAAGGTGAAGGTAGTAAAGTTCAGGTACAAACGAGGTAAGGATAAAAGAGTGGAGTGGAAGTGGAGAGAGAAATAAATACAGGTGAAACAATTTGAATAGCTGGGATACTTATTACAGAGAACTGGGGGCAGGATAAGTAGTATATATAAGGAAATGGAAGCTTGCGGGAAATCAGAAAAGAGGAAAGAAGCTGTTGGAGGTGTTAGTAGAGTGCTCGTAGAGTGTAGTCATGTATAAGGTGAAAATATGGGGTGGGAGGGATGGGTCAAACTAAAAAGAGTTTAGAAATGGTGTACACGGGTGGTACTGGGGTTAGATTGAAGGATACTAGGATACATGGTAATGAAGAAGATCAAAAGACAAAAGATGACAACACGAGTAGGGAAAAGGGCGATCAAATTTGAAGAGAAATTAAGGGATAGATAGGAAACTGGATTAGCGCGGAAATATTAGAAGGAAGTTAGGAGGAACGAACAGGAGAGATGGGAAAAAGATTGCGGTGAGAGGAAAGAAAGGAGTTCTGTTAGGAGCGAGACTATGCCACGGAAGAGATAGAAAAAGGAAGGGGAAGAAAAGAACGGATAAGAGACGAGATCGAACGGAGAGATCGGAATGTATAGATACAAGAACGGGAAAAAAGGATTTATAAATCAACGTACAATGGAGTGGAATCAAGGAAGTAGTGGTAAGGGGTTTGCCAAAGTACCTGGGAAGGCAAACGAACGGATACGTATACGTCCAAGGGATAGACTTAGAAACTTTGATTCGACAATATTCGAACGATCAGTTGTTGACCCCACTCCCCAACCAAACGCGTAAAGAGGGAAAATGGCGAACAGGGCCAGCGAGAGACGATCGACGAGAGATAAGAGAGAATTGACTGAGAGGTCTCTCGGAGAGTCACTATTAGTCGAAAGCTGTCGAGTAGAATAATTATAGATCGTTTAGCATATATTGTAATATTGTGAATTGTCGAGCATTTTGTGAACAATTGTCAATTGCTGTGCATACTGTAAAACATTGTGAATAGTGTGAACGAATCGTCGAGAGAAGTCGAGGTTCGGGGAATTTTGTTTGTGAGGCGACATTGCCAGGAATTATCGAGGAATACCCGACTCAAATAAAATAAGTAAGTCAATTAATAAATTCATATTTTATATTTCAACTATCTATTGCTTTGAGCTTGTAATTCTTTTCTACCTTATGGCCTCCAACTGAAACCACCCTGTGGTTGTCTCAGCGCGTAACTGTTAAACAGTTAGTAATTGATATATTTATTTCGTAGTTCGTTTTATTAGTTTCATAAAAACTAATTGGTGCACAATCGATAAAATTAAGAATATTTGGAATAATTGTAAACACAGACCCCTGACAGCCAACGTACCACGGCCGAGTCAGGTCGGGCTTTATTTATCCGGATTTGGAGCATACATATTTCGAGCCTTGAAAATAAAGACCGGTCTAAATTGAAAGAGGACGGTTTGAGTAACACGTGGATGAGGAAATCAGTAAAACCAAGGGAGAAAATCGCGGCGGGCGGGGTGTCAATGAAGCAGGGTGGAGGAAGGTGAGGGAAAGAGCAGAGCAATGAGAGGAAGAGAGTAAAAGAGAAAAGGAAAATAAAAAATAAGAAGAAAAAACGACAATATGTGTATTTAAAGCTAAGATGGTGGTGGCAAGGTGGCGAAACGGCGGTGGAGCGTGAGCGAGGAAAAGGAAAATACGAAAACTAGATAAATAAAGTAAAGTAACGGATCAACACTGAAAGTTGTGCGGTCGGTATGGGGCTGCGGTGGTCTCCCGAGTTAAGCAGCACTTCATGCTGCCACTGCTCAGATGGATGACCGCTTAGTCGTGCACTGGCTGGCAGATCAATCAGTGAGTGGGAGGCCAGTTTTTCTCAGACCTTGATGTCTCCACTCAAGTACGTTTCGTGTATACACCGGTGAATCAGAAGTATATAGAGCTGTCTGTACCGGCATGGGTTTTCCGCAGTTTGGCCGTGCCCACAGTGAACGCGATACAGTGTAGCCAGGTCGACTGGTAAGGTTACCTTAGCGAGGGAGTATTAAGAGGGAGTATGAACGGTCATAAGTAAAAACCTGTCAGAATATACGTTGGAACACACAAAATAAAGAAAAACATATTTAAAAAACGTAAAGTGAGGTAAAGTAAGAAAGCAAGGTAACGGAAGTGCGGAGTGAAAGGCGATTGGCGAGTAGAAATTATAACGTAGAATTAAGGAAATTTAATAGGTGAAAATGAGAATGTAAATGCAAAGGTAGTGTAAAAAGGAAAGAGAACGTAGCTTAAGAAATCCGAAGATCGATGTAAAATGCGGATGTGTATGTGAAGTCGAAATGCAAGCAGAAAATGTATATGTATTTGTTTATCGAACAACAGCAACGACAACGACGACAACAACAACAACAACAACAACAACAACAACAACTTAGATTATCTGCAGCGAGTTTCGTCGACTGTCCTTTCATATCATTCACATCGAGCCCGTAGATTAGGGTAGAACATATGTATTTGCATATGGGATTATAGAATTTGAGATTTTGTTACTGGCCGAAATATTCTATTGGTGTCGGCAGGAACCGAGCCCAAACCCACTGTGTGTGAGCCGAGCACGATATTACTGGGACGGCTTCTCTCACAGAAGAAAGTCATATATACCGCTTATTTTCAGAAAATATTTAAACATTGAACGTACTTTTTTTACCATCTTAGGAAGGCCAGAGAAATATGATTTCTAGTGGTGAGACATGACAAAAAAACGTTGAGACGGTTTTCACCAAAACCTATTTTCCCGTGTTGTTTCAATATATTACCAACGAAGATAGAGGTCTATAGAAGCAAAAAGCCTGCTTGGTTCCAGAAAAGTTGGGGAGCTCGGACAAGCTTTCTCCCCCAACGGTAAGATGTCGCTAGCGCCGAGTTTACATGTGTGCTCTCACGTACAGAACTAAGGAACGTGAGCGGCTGTATAACTGCGTTGGCTCCACCTACTGAGTTCGGTTGATGGTGCTATTTCACTCGCACTCGCAGCTGGGGTGATGGGTGCGCTCTCTCGCACAGGAGCGATACGGACGTAAAGTGGGGGTTTGGGTTCACATTGCTGATACCGACGAAGATAGAGCTATTCATTACAAATACTTTTGCATTGTAATTACCTGTACGTCGAAACAAACTTATGTTTTCAATTATTTCTTTATATTTACGTAAACTAGGGGTTAATTAATCTATCCCCCATTTTAAATTGAAATATTTTTTAAATGAAGAGAACTTTACCGGTTGTCCCGTTAATCCCATGAAAAGCCTTTGAAATTTGTTGATAAACTTGAAAATTTCTGCATCTACAAAAATAAACTTTGGCACACTGTCCCGTCTTATATGTATATTGCATCGAGAGTATGTAAGGGATTTTTTCTTCCTTTTGTTTTCTCATAGAGGAAGCTTTGTTTTCGTGTAAATTTTTTTTTCGATATTTTGATGTTAGAATACTTAAAATGTTCCAAAAAGTGTAAAAATCATATTTAAAAAAATGTCCGTATGTCAGTGTTGTGCGTGTGTGCGTATGTTATGAGCTTGTACAAAATTGAAATAGCTATATCTCGAGAACGGCTGCACCGATCTTGCCGAAACTTTGCACACAAGTTGGGCCGGGAACTACCTCAGTTTGTTGCAATTTTTGCTCAGATCGCTAACGGGTGTCTCATTTTATGGTAGTTTGAATTTTTCCAAAAAATCTCTAACTTTTGTAAATTTCCAGCTATCGAGCTCCAACTTTCTATACAAATAGGCTATTGAGCAACGTTATTTGAGCGAAATCGGTCATGGTCTTGCAGTCCATTGTATCAACCCAAACCCAAACCCATTTAAATAAGCTTTTTACTGTCCATAATACCATTGTCTCAACCCAAACCCAAACCCATTTAAATAAGCTTTTTACTTTTTATCTTTTTTTTCTTCTCTAATTCCTTTGATTTATATCTTAATTTAATATCCATTTATAGGTTGTTTTAGTTTTCATATTTTTTCATGTCTATTTTCTTTATTCAATTTTATATCTCAATGCAATATCCACTTGTAGGTGTTTTTTTTTTTATTTTTTATATTTTTTCTTCTCTAATTCATTTATTTAATTAATATCTCAAGTTGATTTGTAATTTTTTCTCATATATTAGTATCACAATAACCATTAGCCGTTGCTTTTCAAGTTGGTGGGTTTAGATTTCCCACGCGCGTCATTTAAACCCAAAACATCAAGAACGAGCGCGTGATCTAAACCCAAAACAACGCAAACGAGCGCGTTATTTAGACCCAAACCAAAGAGAACGAGCGGGTTATTTAATCCCGAAACAACGAGAACGAGCGGGTTATTTAATCCCGAAACAACGAGAACGAGCGGGTTATTTAATCCCGAAACAACGAGAACGAGCGGGTTATTCAAACCCAGAACAACGAGAATGAGCCAGTGCATTATACCCGAAATAAGGGGAGAGTGCGTCCGGGGATATTAATCCCAAAACAACGAGAACGAGTGGGGGTATCATTCTCAAAACAACAAGAGCGAGTGGGGTTAAATATCAATCCCAAAATAACGAGAACGAATGGGTGTATTAATTCCAAAACAACGAGAACGAGTGCAATCCCAAAACAACGTGAACGAGCGATTGCATTAAACCTAAAATAACGAGAATAAGCGCATACATTAAAGTGCGTGCATTTTTACCCCAAAAACACGAGAACGAGGGTATATATTAAGCCCAAAATAACGATCACGAACGAGGGTATCAAATCCGAAAGAACGGAAACGACCGTGTGCATTATTATATTATTGGCGTGCGTTATTCTGGGCTTTATTACATACCCTCGTTCTCGTCTTTTTGGATTATACAGGCACGCGCTTTAATGTATGCGTTCATTCTCGCTATTTTGGGTTTAATGCAATCGCTCGTCCACCTTGTTTTGGGATGGCAGACCCCACTCGTTCTCGTTGTATTGGGATTAATACCCCCATTCGACTCGTTATTTTAGGATTTATAGACCCACTTGTTCTCGTTGTTTTGGGATTAATACCTCCGGACTCATTCTCGTTATTTTGGGTATAATGCACTGGCTCGTTCTTGTTGTTTTGCGTTTAAATCACACGCTTCTCACGCTCTCTCTCTCGTTGTAACACATCTATAAAAAAAAATTGAAAAATTGTGAACAAAAAATTTTAAAAGTCATTCCATACTTTACTGTCATTGTCAGTGCATTATATAAGACGAGACAACCTGCTAAGCTATTACTCTAGCAAAAACAGGGTTTTGATTGGCTGAATAAATTTTTTGAATAAATGCGGCATTAGATAATTAAAAAAATCGAAATTTGCCCATTACTTTCTCGCGATTTTCGCCCACCCATAGATTCTGCTCAATGAGTAATGACTTTCTCAATTCTGGCTTCCTCATAAAGGAAGCTTTCTCTTGTGATAGTATGATAATCATGAGAAGCCCTACAATTAACATGTACCTCAGTATTTTAAACGAAAGGTGGAGCGTACATGCTTTTTTCCGAAAAATTGAAACGACGATCGATTATACGATTATACGATCGATTTTTATCAAACTCGACACCAACTATCCTTGTCCTAAGGGACATTGGCGAAGGCCAATGTGTGTAGCAAGTTTCAGTTGGATTGTTGAAATTTTATAAAAGTTAGAGCAAAAATAGTTTTTTTTCGAAAAACTGAAAAAATTCAAAGTTCTATAAAACGAGCTCCTTAATCGATTCTTGCGAAATTCAATACCAAAACAACCTTACAGAAACTATTAAGATTAAAAAAGATTTGAAAAAAAAAAAAAAAAAGAAAAATCCGTGGCTCGATCGCGCGCAGTTCCGACTCGCATCTTGTCACTCTACCGACTACGCCAGCGTGACTGATTGGAGATTTTGTGACCATTGTAATATTTATGTTCTGTACCCACTTGGATTAGGTGTTCTTAGATTTGGGTTTGGGTTTCAATAATTTAATCCGATATACACGTACGTTGTTAATTCAAGTGTAATACGCTGTTTACACCGCGCATTACACTCGATTTTCTACATCGATGTTAGTAAAACTGGAATGCAGCGCGTCGTATAAGCGTAATAATTGTTCGTAAAAATAAGTCCGCTGCCGCGCATCGTGGAGCGGTACCGAATGATGGTCGGTAAGGGGAGCCAAAGAGCGGGAAGTCAGGGGAAGCTACGTGTCCCCACCGTAACCACGTGGCTGCGAGCACGAGGCTAGAAGGTGGAGCATATCGATCGTGTCGTAGCGTATGTTTCACGCGCGGAAAATTGGGTACCAAGCAGGCTATAGGCTTTGTGCTTCTATAGACCTCTATCTTCGTTGATATTACCAACGAAGATTGTAGGCCTCAATCTTCGTTGATATTACCAACGAAAATCTCAATCTTCGTTCATATTACTAACTAATATGTTTCGCAAAATAAAAACGAAGACATCATAGTGATTATAAAAAAGAAACGTAGTTAGAAACAAAATAATGACTTCGCAAGAATCACTCAGATAACTTTTTTTATCTCCAGTAAATATGAATTTTATATGCAATCCATCATTTTCTGTCATTGCAGTTCAAGCGGATGTTGAACAAGGAGCTTTCGCATTTCTCAGAATCATCAAAATCCGGGAATCAAATATCTGAGTACATCTGCAGCACTTTCCTTGGTGAGTCTACGACAATAATACATATATATATATGCATGGTTTTTTATACTAAACATCCACGAATTGTGTGATACTCGCTGCATATGTGTATGTATATGGAGCATGCCACGTTTGATCAGTCACCTAGTATCCAAGCAGAGTTTCAATTGGTTGAAAATAAACAATAGTAAAATGAAAAATAATTTAAGGCTTTCAGGTTTTTTATCAAAAATAAAACACTCTTTCATTGAATTGAGTTCGTTAAATGAAAGACAAACCATACACTTTCAAATAATTTAAAAAAAAATCGTTTTCAATCATCGATGACGATATCTATGTTTTAATGTTGACATGTATATCTCGCAAGAACAAATAAACGCAAAATAGTTCCAACTGAACAAATAAGAATGTATGACAGCTTTTGAGATAGATGATTTTGAACTGAAAGTACAAAATTAGGCGGTCGATACGGCTGTCCAACATGATCGGAGCATTTAAGAAAAATCCGTATCTAAGGTTTTCGAGATGTGACGACTCTGTCCTCAAAATGACATCAGCGATGAAAGTCGCCTCCATCCTTACCGACCGATACCCAAAATTCCTATGTAATTACATATCGAGTGCTTACCTCTCTTCTTACCTATATATATATGATATTTGTTTTTCTCTTACCCATGGAGACTAAGAGTAACGAAACACTGTACTGTAAGACCTCGACTGTATGGACGAAACGGGACTGGAAGTCCGTAGAATTAGGGTCGGCTAAGTTCAGCCTCTTCAACGTGTCAGGCGACTTTCGTGCTTGTGCCCAGTACCGTATTATATGATTGTGGCGCCTCTTCCCATTTTCACATGTTATGTTTTGTATCCAGCTCCGTTGCTCCTAACAAAATTTATGAGTCCCAGATTTACAAGTTGCTTTGCAAGTTTCTACATTTTCGAACCTCATTGAATTAATGAATATTCAGAATTTTCATTAATATTCACATGACAATAATTAATGATTAAAATATTATTTAAAAACCTTTTTCGTCATTTAACTTTTTTGTTGGGACATGAGTTCTCGCGCCCCATTGTAAATAGATCGTACGGCGCATGCGCATCTCCGACGTTGGAGTTAACCCGCCATTTTATATTACTTTGTATTAAACATTTATATCGTAATAAATACTTTTTACTTTAGCAATCTGCAAACCTCAACATTTTTGAATCGAAGTTTTTCGCGAATAAATGTAGAAATTTGCGTATGGCGCTGCGGTATACATACGAGGTCCAGGAATATTATTTGAGAACACGAAAGCTTATTTTTTAACATAGCGTTCGTTAATAATTGTTTTGAATACATATCACAGTTCATAAGAAAGCATAAATTATAATCAAGTATTCAAAAGTATATAAGTAAGAATGAGATATCAACGATCGACATATCACAGGAGTTTCTTTTTTATATTAAATCTCTTTCTCCTCCAGCAATATTCTGGATTTTTCTGACACATTGCAAATCTTCAGACGTACAATTCTCGTGTTCTTCGTACCATGTACCATGCGAGGATTTTACTAATAACAACGAAGAAGGTGTACAGAAGCGCAAAGCGTATAAGCACAAAGTTTGCTTACAGCAACGAAGATTGAGGTCTATAGAAGGACAAAGCCTATAGCCCGCTTTGTTCCAAAAAAGTTGGGGTGCTAGGACAAGCTATCACCCCAACGGTAAGATGTCGCTAGCGTCGAGTTTACATGTGTGCGCTCACGTACAGAACTAACACACGTGAGCGGCTGTATAACTGCGTTGGCTCTACCTACGGAGTCGGGGTGACGATGCTATTTCACTTGCACTCGCAGCTGGGGTGATGGGTGCGCTCTCTCGCACAGGAGCGATACGGACGTAGAGTGGGGGTTTAGGTTTACATTGCTGATACCGACGAAGATAGAGCTATTCATTGCAAATACTTTTGCATTTTAATGACCTCTACGTCGAGGCAAACTTATTATTTTAATTATTTCTTTATATTTACGTAAACTAGGAGATAATTAACCCAACCATGCAAATCTAATGAAATCGAAATCCGAGCGGGGTCACGATTTTTATACTTAAAAAGATAATAAAAACATTCGTATCCAAGTTGGGGTAATTGGTACGGCACTGCTTCTGTATGTGCTAGGTCGGTAGTTCAATCCCCGGCATCATTAGTTTTTTTTTTTTTTGCAATTATGCAATTTGCGATATACACAATAAATAAAATATAAAAAATCAGCGAATAGAGTTTTTATAAGAGAGAGAGCAACGTGTTAATACGAGCAGGTCACGCGTTGGCCCCTGCTCGTACTGAGATGTAATGATGATATTGGACTATCGCTATCTCTCGTAATCGCGATCAGCTTGATGACGCTATCTCTCGCGCATTCACGATTAGCTCGATAATGCGATCTCTCTCGCTCTGAGAGTAGGGGCTGATGAACTCCCCACGTGTATGTGTTTAAAGTCCTCAGACTCTTGTTTTGCCGGTCTGGAAAAGACGTCTTGTCCGATACATCGGTAGAATTTTGTCAATAAAGACATCATTGCATGATTCGCGATATTAATAAGTTACAAACGCACTTGATACTGTCTTAAGTCTTTCTTTATTTTCTTAATTGCACGCGCTGTTTCTTAGACCAGCCTCATTGCAAATAATGATAATATTAATTTTTGATAGTAATAAGACCAAAAAGTTATTAAAAAATTGGTTAAAAAGAATTTATTCAACAAATTGACCGAAACATTATTTTTTCACTTACGAAAGACATTCCCTGATTTTTCCGAATACATTGATTTTTTGAGAATTTTCTCTCAATTTCGAAATATCAGATTTTGCGTATTATAACAGACTGCATTTAAATAACTGCTTGTTCAGTGATCTTGAAAATAAAAATATGTAATATGAAATTTCTCTATGGAATCATATCCGAAATTTGCAACGTTGCATCAATTTTTCGATTTTTGAATATGAAAATTTCAAAATTGAGAAAAATATCTAATGTATTCAGAAAAATCAGGGAATCCATGTGGTGAGTAAAAAAATATTTGTTTCCGGCAAATATATTGAAATAATTTTTTTAAACTAATTTGACGATAAAATTTTGGTATTATTATTTAAAATTGAAGTCATCTTCAATACGGTTACTTTCCTCAAGATTTTTATCTTATTTCAAAGTACTCAAAAGAACTGAAAATAATAACCTAAATTGTAATCCCTGCAAGCTCACCATAATATTATTTTTCTATCTGAGCAATATTTGGCGGTCGTTGTTTAATGAAACAACAAAACATTCCACGCATTGTATTTTCTTCCTAGATACATTTTTTTCTATAATGTTATAAAACGGAAATAAAAATTCCATATTTCACACAAAAATGTCTATGTTCAATGTAAAAAGTGTATGAAAATTAGTGAATATATGAAATCGTTGGCCTAAAGACAATCAGGACGAAAAAAAAAAAAAAAAAAAAAAAAAAAATCCGTGTCTCGATCGCGCGCAGTCCGACTCGTATCTTGTCGCTCTACCAACTACGCTAGCGTGACTGATTGAATATTGAACGAGCATTGTAATATTTATGTTGTGTACCCCGCTTGGATTAGGTGTTCTTAGGTTTGGGTATCAATAATTTACTCCGGTTTACACGTACGTTGTTAATTCGAGTATAATACGCTATTTACACCGCGCATTACGCTCGATTTTAGTACATCGATGTTAGTAAAATTGGAATAAAGCTCGTCGTGTGGATGTAGTCATTGTTCGTAAAAATAAGTCCGCCGCCGCGCGTCGTCGATCGGTGCACAATGAGGGACGGTAGGGGAAGCCACAGAGAGGGAAGTCAGGGGAAGCTACGTGACCCCACCGTAGCCAGATGTCTGCGAGCATCGAAGCTAGAAGGCGGAGCATATCGATCGTTCGACACTAGAGCCTCCTAGCGTATGTTTGACTCACTAAAAAATTGGAACCAAGCGGGCTATAGGCTTTGTGCTTCTATAGACCTCAATCTTCGTTGCTTATAGGCTTATAGGCAAGAAAAGTTGGGGTGCTCCGACAAGCTTTCACCCCAACTGTAAGATGCCGCTAGAGTCGTGTTTATATGTGTGCACTCACGTACAGAACTAACACACGTGAGAATGGTACAGAACTAACACACGGCTGAATAACTGCGTTGACTCCGCCTACTGAGTCGGGGTGACCATGCTGCTCGCACTCGCAGCTGGGGTGATGGTGCGCTCTCTCGCGCAGGAGCGCTAGGAACGTAAAGTGGGGGCTTGGGTTTACATTGCTGATACAAACGAAGATAGAGCTATTCAATGCAAATAGTTTTGCATTGTAATTGCTTGTACGTCGAAGCAGACTCATTTTTATAATTATTTCTTTATATTTACATAAACTAGGAGTTAATTAACCCATCGGCACTGCGCACGATTCTCGGCTTAGGTTAATTTTTTTAATTGAATTATATTTCAAATGAAGAGAACTTTACCGGTTGTCACGTTAATTGCGTAAAAAGCCCTGAAAATTTATTGATGACCTGGAAAAATTCTGCATTTGCAAAAATAAACTTTGGCACGATATCCCGTCAGTAGTGTGGTAGAGTGCGTTCTGACTCAAGGGATCTGCACCGGCATTTACCGACACTTTTTAGCCGAGACTCAAACCACTTAGTGGGGCAACGAACCAGAATAGAGGGGCGGGAGGGTGGATTGGTGTTGGGCATGAAGCGGATGTGAGAGGGGGTGGTAGCAGGCACATGTGGGGGGCGGGGGGCTCAACGAACGGTTTCTTATTTTTGGTATTTTGGCTCTTTGTTACGTGTCAAGGGCTCTTGAGAATCCTCGTGACGCTCGCACCGGGTCAAGGATCTAATTTATTGCCTAGATAATTTTTAATATACAAACACCATCATTCAAAATATCGAGTATATAAAAGTATGTACTGGAAACCCACAAATTTATATGCATTTCTGTGGTACAATGAAGACCATTCTCTCAGATATCAGGCGTTTCAAATATATAGATTTCGATATTTCGTTTTTTGGGTTCATGGTGTACAGGGGGAAGAGGGTGGTGATGAAGCTTGAGAATTATTGCAACACTTGGGTGGTGTGAAGGGTCTGATTTATAGCATAGATAATTTTAAATATACAAACACGACGCGATTCTGGATATTAAATGAAGCATGGAGCATGTATTGGGGACCAATCAATTGGGCGGTTTAGTATACACCCTTTGGATATAATGAAAGACAATTGTCTTAGATATCTAATGCTCCAAGTTTATACATTATAATATTTATTTGGAGTTTCCATGTAATAGGGGAGGCGTTCCGTCGGGTGAATGCCTAACCCTCGGAGGTCTTCCAAGATATCCATGTAAACGTTCAAGTGTTACGTCTCAGCTGGAATCGATGACTTGCGTGCTTCAAGAGTAAGAGAGACAGAAAGAGAGAGTGAGGGCGAGAGGGATGTTGAGTTACATATAGCCGAAAACATCGTCTCAAAGTTCCCACTAACTAGAAAAATTTTATCGCTTCAGGAAAAAATCTTTGTCGTGTGTGTGTGTGTGGGTCCGCGTGCGCGTGTCGCGTGTGCATGCACGTGCGTGGGCGCATGTGCGTGAGCGTGTGTGAGAAATTGTAAATATTATAAATATAATCTAAATTTTCAGCCAATTTCGACAAATGAAAATATGTACAAATATGAAAAAAAAAGAATGATAATGGCAAAAAAAATATGAATATAATGAATAAAAAGAATAAAAAGAAACAAATCTCCTTCATTGAAGATTTGTAAAATAAAACAAAACATATATATGTTCAAATGTTCTCTATCCCAATCACTATCCACATCACCCAAACCGTGAAAAAAAAAAATCTTTCACAACCATATGTGAGAGTGAGGCGAGATCTCCATTGCAGGGACTAAGGGTACAAGACCCCTCTCAAAAGCGTCGTGAAAAAATGAAATAGACAGAGAGAGAGAGAGAGATCTTGATGAGAATGGATTGTGCAGACGCGCAACTACCATATATTCGGTACGAAGACGATAAACTATCTTTTGCTCTCTCCTTCCTCACAGCACTTGAGAGGTAAGTAACCACGACCGCCACCAACACTGGCCATAGACGCGACCTCTTTGAAAAAAACAGGGAAATGAGTGGAAGGATTTTCGAACTTTTTTTCTTAAGAATTCTTCATTCTTAAATTATAATTTTTTATTTCGAAATATCATTACAAATTGGATTTATTTATCCCACTATTGTGGGTGTTATTGAAACCCAACCATTTAACATAAATTTGGTTTCCACGCTTTTTCAACTCTTTGAAAAAAACAGGGGAATGAGTGGAAGGATTTTCGAACTTTTTTTCTTAAGAATTCTTCATTCTTAAATTATAATTTTTTATTTCGAAATATCATTACAAATTGGATTTATTTATCCCACTATTGTGGGTGTTATTGAAACCCAACCATTTAACATAAATTTGGTTTCCACGCTTTTTCAACACTTTTTCAATTAGATAAATATCTGGATGCTTGACTCGTAATAGCTCTTGTTCATAGAAGCCACCGGCAATAGGTTCATCCTGATAATCTTTCAGTCTGAATGTCACTGGATTCGTGTTTTTCACCTCAATTATAGTAAATATTTCAGTTGTCCAATTTGGAGTATAACCTTTTGCAAATACATTCTTAAATTGACTAATTCTCACTTTATCGCCGATTTTCAATCTCGCCGATTTTTTCATGTTTTTCTTGTTGTGTTGTTCTTTATGAAAACATTATGTAGCAGATATTTCTCATTATCATGGTTAACTTCTCTTGGCTTCATGCAAATGGTGCGATGCAATCTGTTTTTATATTGGGAGATCAATTTATTGAGAATATCAGTCCACTTATAATTCCCCCGAAGATAAAATTGTAGCCCTATGTTATTCTTTAATGTACGATTGAAGCGTTCACAAATTGAGGCTTTTAAATTACTGTACGTTTAGTACATATTAATATTAAATTCCCTCATGAGAGTTTTAAAATTCGAATTATAAAACTCTTTTCCTCGATCGACGTGCAGGTTTTTGGGTACGTGCCCCCTCACAAGGATAGATTTCATTGCGGTTGTTGTATCTTTGCCGTTTTTGCTAATTTTTCACGTCATCTCCTGTAATATTCACATCATTGGGCACCTTTTTGAACAATAGTTCTATGAATCCGCTCGTTTTTGGATCATTCTTATTACCTATACGAACGCGTTGAGACTCAAACTTTATTGGTGATTGGCCAACCATTAACTTATCGTTGGCAAGTTTTCGTACACCATATGAGAGGTCGAGTATTATCTTTTTATTCATACGTAATAGTCCAATATACTCGTTTATCAATTCATCTACGTTGTTCACTGGTATTGCATTCTTATCATCATCTACATCATGATGACAATCATCATCATCATCATCATCATAATCATCATCATCTGTAGAATCACCGTATGCCGATTTAAAGGAAATATCACCCAGTTCAGATGAAATTCCGTCATTCTCAACCTGTTTACTCTCCTAATGCGATTGACCAGCGTACTCAATATTCTCCTCTTTCTTAATTTCTTCTTTTTCCTTCTTCGTCACTGGTATATCATTCTTTATCTCATGCGATACATTCACTAATTTTTCCAATGGTGTGACGATTGGCTTGAAGGCATCAGCCATCACCTGCTCAGTCCTATCTTTCCCCAACTTTATCATTTGATGTTTACGTCGAATTGCATTACTAGCTTTTACAATTTCACGCAAAACATTCTTTTCCCACAAATGTTTTTTTTTTTCACCCTTCATGTTGCTGACGCTAAGTCACACGTGATACTGCTTTCCTCATGTCATATGCTGGATTATTTATTCTTATTGTTTGAAACAAAATAGTCAAATCCCATCCTGTTTCGACCAGCATTAATCTCACTATGTTCAAAAAAGCCTAAGGTTCGCGGGCGCCTCGACAGGCCCTCGGTGATCGGGTCACTTCGCGAAATCGTGCGCCAAAATCCTGTGCCTACGCGCCTTTTCTTCGCGGCAAATTAGACCCCCCCCCCCCTTCTTCTAGCGCGCCTGGCGTGCTAATCAGCAGTTCTAATCGGACAATCATTGCAGCAACAAGTGGTTTTCCATCGGATTGGGAATAGTGATCGATTCCCTTCAGTTTCGGTTCTGGCGGTCTTCTTTACCGGGTTTAGTTCATGGAGTGGTTTTCATGGAGTTGTGAGACGTACGACTCCTCAACATCATTAGAAGTGCGTGGACTGCTCTCTCGTGGAATGCTTTCCACGGTGGTGTGAGATTTACGACCTCACACTGACTTGAGAAGCATTCTGGACAGTTCGTCTCGACAAGTGTTTTCTTTCTGTATTTTCCAATTCTCAACGGTTTTTCACTACTAGCGGTACTCGTGCGTCTCTTTTCTCACGGACTCTTCTTCAGTGTTCCCTTCTTTCGTTTGTGCAAGATTTACGACCTCGCAGTGACGAGAGTCGGTGTTAATTCGGTTAGCTTCATAAGAACTCGGATTCTTGAATTTCTAACGGACACCTCGTGGCTCTCGATCGCCATATTGTTGCGTAGGACGCAGCATGAGCTACTGTTACGATAGTTTATTATTTTGTGTTAATAAAGTTACGTTGAGTTGTTACGAAACTCCTTGTGTCGATTCTTTCTCAATTGATTATTCCCAGGTTACCCAGCCAAATTTGTGCAAAATAAAACACACTACCCTTATCAATCATGATAAATCCATGCTTATTATCATTCCAGCAGTCCGAGCATAATGTTTTTAATTGTGCGTAAGATATGTCAGTATTAACATGATCATTATACACATGTCTAAGGTTCATATCATCCTGCTTCAATAGAACTACGAAATTGGCATTATCACGCACGAGGTATTTTGGAATACGAGCATACGTTTGACAAAGGTAGAAACAGTCAACATGCTCATGTCTTCCCATGGAAAAGAAAGCTCGAATATTATCGTGTTTTTCGCACATACATCGTCAAAGATGAATATTGAGTTGGATCGTGCATTTTTCGGCGATACCACTTGTTCATGCTCATTAAACGTAAAATATTCAACACCATTCAATGAATTGAGCAATCGTTCTAGCAGCTTGTACTTTGGCTGCTTGAGCGATTTGGAATAAACGTATACGTTCTCAAATCTCAAACCATTGGGATGAATTATGAGAGTGAACAATGCATTGGTTTCGCCGCAATTCGATGGACAACAGAATATTGCGCGAATGTTATTTGGCAACAAATGACCATGACGCTTTTCCCTTTTTTTCTCACAACCGCGCTGTGCAAGCTCATCAAAATTTATTACGGGCAATCCGGCAGATTGCGCCTTGGAGCTCATCGTGATCATGACTAACAAAAAAATAATATAAATAAGGGTTTTATATAGATTGCTCAACAGTCGAGTCTCTGACTCCTGATCGTGCACAATATTCAGCAAGTATGAAAAAGAGTGGTAAAGGCTTGGTTAATAGTCTGATAAATAATCTTCCTGTTGAAATGCATCTACCGGGAGGGTATCAGTACTGTGAACCCGGCACAAAGTTGTCGAAACGTCTTGCACGAGACAATCCGGGAATTAATCCGCTGGACGCAGCCTACACGGAGCACGATATTGCATATTCGAAAAATCGGGAAAATCTTGAAGCGAGAATTTCGGCAGAAAAAGTGTTGGCCGAGCGAGCTTTGCATCGCGTATTTGCCAAAGACGCTAGTATCGACAAGAAAGCAAGCGCTTGGTGTGTGGCAAACATCACGAAGGCTAAAACAAAATTAGGCATGGGTGTGAAGAAGAATAAGAAGCCGAACAAAGTTGGCCTAAAACGCATCAATGGGGCTGCGAAGAAAACGATGATTCAAGGCCGCATATAGCTATCAAATCAGCTCTTAAGGGTGCACGCGCAGTCGTCAAGAGGGTGGGAGGAAAACGGAACTTACATATACCGCGGACTCTACCTGTACCGAGAAAAGTTGGAGGCTTCCTGCCATTTCATATACCGATATTTGCGATTGTCTGGCGGTGCGGCTAGTATAGCAAAAGCTGTAAATGCTGCACTAGCGGCTAAACATGAATTGGATGAAGGCAAGCGACATAATAAGACGATGGGGGCTACTGCCTTTGGTAAAGGTCTGCATCTAGAATAATACAAACAAGGATTTGGTCTTTGCATCATGTCAAAAAACGGAAAGTAACGCTACCCCGTCAAGCACTAGCCGATGTTGATCTGCTTAAGTTCGCAAAAATCATGAAAATTCCCGACTTTCGTGGAGTTTTCATGCGAAATACTCTACCTAAGAATGGACCATTAAAGCATGAATCGGCAATTATTAATCTCGATGATGGAGATGGACCTGGCACACATTGGGTTGCGTACAACAAAATTGGCGGCAAAGTCGTGTACTTTGACAGTTTCGGCAACCTTCAATCACCACCCGAGCTCATGAGATATTTGAATGGTGATAGCGTTACATACAATTACAAAAAATATCAGAACTACGAGACCATTGAATGTGGACATTTGTGTCTTAAATTTCTTTGTCGATAGTTGAATCGCAAAGACAAATACTCTTTATATAAATGTGCAGCGTAAAAAAAAATCCCGTCAGTTATCAATTCACCGTCTTGGCCGACAGTTTCACATTAACGATGTCCGGAAGGTCATCCATACTTGAAATGCAATACTTTCCACCTATCGAACTATCTGCTCATAAAAATTATACCCTAGGACTCGTTGAATTATTGACTTTCAACTCGATCCCCAATATAGACGTTGGTAATAATAAAATTTATGTGGATGATGAGGTGGTGGTGACTATACCTACAGGCAGCTATGAAATTGAGGATATTAAGACATACTTGCAGCGAGAATTGACAAATTAAAATATCAGTATTAATATTGAGCCGAATAATAATACTCAGGGCAGTGAGATCGAGTGTAATCGCACTATAATTTTTATGTATGAAGATTCCATTGGACATTATTTGGATTTACTCCGCGGATTCTGGAAGCTAATAAAAGTTATGAATCAGATCTTGCAGTATCTATTCTCAATCTGAATGCCTTGCGTGTCTAGTGTAGCATCACAGCTGGTGCTTATATTAATGAGCAAAAAGTTCATACGATCCACGAGTTTTTCCCATATGTGCCACCTGGCTATAAAATTATTGAAGTTCCATCACATGCGATTTATCTGCCAATTACATGCAAGACAATAGATCATATACAACTTCGAATAATCGATCAAGACGGTGATCTGGTTAATTTTCGCGGTGAAATCCTAACCATACAATTGCATGTGAAGTCATAATGGGCATAGTTTGTAATAGAACGGGAAATAATAATAATTGTTATAATAATAAGTCGTCATGGACAAGTGGAGTCAGTCGAGGAGGGGCATTCAAAGTGCTAACACCTCAGAACGTTCAACTTTTGAGGAATTTGGGTCTCAGACTACGTGGAAGAGTAGTGTAAAGCGATATTTGCTCTGTGTACTCTGCATCAGCTGTGTAGACTGGAGGAAGAAATAGTGAATATTCAGAGTCCGATCGAATTTGATGAATCGATCGTGCACTATGAGATTCATGCTCATCAGCCATATGCATCTGTTAAAGGTAAAGCGTATCTTTCGAATTTTGGAGAGGATATTTGAAGACCAAACTCTTGGCCACTATAAAAAGAATATTTATTGTGTTAACACGTCGTTGTTTCGCAGTTGGGGTTCTCCTCGAGACTAACTGCCAAGCTACAGACGCAAAGCTTGCTCCTGCACCACAGTTATACACGCGCATGCGTAGCGTACGTGGAGACTCGTGATTGGTTAAGGCGGGCCTCTATATACTGCGTAGTTCGAAATGCCGCAAACTTCAATTTGCTTTAACACGACCGCCGTTAGTGCGTTTCGTGTACATGTTTAATTTTTCACGCATTTCCTTGAAACGATCTCTCGTCAACGGTTTGGTTAAAACTTCCGCTCGCTGTTCCACAGACGGAACATATTGCACTCCGATTTTGCCACTCTCATACTTTGCTCGAATAAAATGCATCCTCACATCGATATGTTTTGAGACTTTATGAAAAACAGGATTTTTCGTTAATTTTATTGCGCTCTGATTATCGATGTATAACATTGTTTTCTTCATACATGCATACCCGAGATTACACAGTAGTCTTCTTAGTCATATTACTTCTCGTGCGGCTGTTGCTGCTGCCGCATACTCCGCCTCAGTCGTACTGAGGGTCACCATTTTCTGTCTCTGTGAAGACCAAGTGATTGCCCCGTTTGCTAAAAAGAAAACATACCCTGATGTCGACCGTCTTGTTCCTATATCGCCCGCATAGTCTGAATCAGAATACCCGTACAAGATTAACGCGCTACCGCCGTTCTTGTACTCTATTCCAAGGTCGACCGTTCCTTTCAAATACGCCAGTATGCGCTTTACAGCATTCCAATGCTCTCGATTATGTGTGTTTAGGTATTTACTGACGCTGTTCACCGCGAACGCGATATCTGGTCTGCATACCGATGCAATAAAGTGAGTGAGTACCGATGAGTGATCCGACCAGCTCGCGATATGGGACATTCACAAAATTTTCCCCCTCTTCACACGGACGCAAGACTATATGAGAATCCGCGGGAACACTCACACTCTTTGCTTCTGACATTCCAAACTTTTCAATGACTTTGGTTATATACGTGCTTTGGTGAATGACGCTTTTATCTTACGATCACGAGATATTTGCAACCCGACATATGTACTTGCATCACTCTCGGTAATATTAAAATTCTCTTTTAACTTTTCAATCACAAGCTCTAGCGTGTGTACCGATTTCGCCGCAATTGAGCCATCATCTACGAACAAGGCTAAGTAGACAGGCTCGTCGCCAAACTTGCCTATAAACACGCACTCGTCCGCTTCACACTCTTTGAACCCGAACTCACTCAAAAAGTGCGTAAATTTTTTATTCCAGCACCGCGGACTCTGCTTCAGGTCATATAACGCCTTGTTTAACTTACACACAGTTTTCTTCGACACACTCTCAGCTGCCTTCCCTGTAACGATATCAAGGCCCTTCGGAATCTCCATGTAGACCGTTGAGTCCAAAACGCCATACAGGAATGCTGTTTGTATATCGAACTGCTTTAGTTCGAGGTCTTGGTGTGCGACTATCGCCAAAAACACTCTTAACGAGTCGTACCGAACCACCGGAGCAAATGTTTCGCGGTAATCTATACCATATTCTTGGAGAAAACCTCTCGCGCACAATCTCGCCTTGAATTTAAGGTTCTTTTCTTCAGGTTCTACTTTTACCTTAAAGACCCACTTTGAGTCTATTGTCTTCGTTTCCGGTGGCATTTGCACAATTGAACACGTGTTGTTTTTTCGATGTGCTGCCAACTCGATCTCGATGGCTTTCGCCCACTGCGTGGCTTCTTTTCCACTTACCGCTTCTTCGAAAGTATTCGGTAAGATGAACTCCGCTACAGAGGCTTCAAGGTAGTCTCTGTATCTTTGTGGTTTTCGCATCGAATTTCGATCTCTCAAGGTTCGCGATTGTGCGATTTCCCTTGGGCATTGTGGCGCCTCTTCGTCTGCATCCTCGACGTCCATTGGCTGAAGTTCTTCTTCTTCATCTGCAATCTCTTCTTCTTGAGATTCGATTTTAGTGGCTGATATCTCGAGCTCTGCTTCACTCTCTGAAGTACCTTCTGCTGGCGCCTTTTCGGCCTGCTCGATGAAGGTCACATCTCTTGATATACTCACTCTTCCTGCACTTGGATCGTACAGTCGATAATTCGAAGAGTCACCTTCGTATCCCACGAAGGTCAACTTCTGAGCCCGGGGATCAAACTTCTTTGTTAATTGTTTTGGGATGTGTGGATACGCGTCACATCCGAAAATTCTCATGTGCTTTATGCTTGGGACTTTTCCGACCCATAGTTCATAAGGAGACAATTTTCCTTTCTTCCATACCGTCCTATTCAGCACATACACCTCAGTGTTAACTGCTTCCACCCACAAACTTAACGGCAATTTCCTCGCGTGAATCATTGTTCTCGCTGAGTCGACAATCGTACGATTGTCTCGCTCAGCTTTGTCATTTTGCTGGGGCATATATGGAGCTGTATTCTCCTTTTTGATTCCGTGTGCGGCCAGATAGTCAAATTCAAGGCCATTGTCTGACCTCAGGATCCTCATTGAGCGTCCAAATTTATTTAACATAATTTTGTTATATTCTCTGAATTTTTCATACACTTCTGATTTCTTCTTCAGAAAATATACATGTCGGTAACTGCTCGCATCGTCTTTGAACGTCAAAAAAAACCTTGCACAGCCTGGCGATTCTACCGACATCGGTCCACACACGTCTGTGTGTATGACCTCGCCGACGACGGATGACACTTTCTCGCGACTGGTGTCAAACGCTAAGCGATGCACTTTCCCGAGCTGACACGGTTCGCAAGAAAAGTTATCTTTGCCCGAAATTTTTACGTCTTTCAGTAGCCCACGATTCACTAGCTCACTGATGGCTCTTTTTCCCACGTGACCCATATGCTCATGCCAAATTTTTAAATTCGCGACTGCCGTGCTCACTTGATTTACGCTTTGGTTCCGTTCGACTTGGAAAAACATACGCCACACGTCGTTCGATTGTTTCACTCCCGACGCGACCGTTTTGTTTCCTTTCATTATTTTTACGTGATCTCCGTTAAAACTAACGTTGAATCCCTTTTTAACACACGCACCAACTGAAAAAAGATTTTTCCTCATCGTTGGTACGTACATAACATCGTCTATGGTTGCCCTTTCCCATGCACTATTTAAAAATTTCCATATTCGCACTGTTCCTATCCCGCTTATTTCACAGCGTTTATCATCGCCAAGCGCGACGGATCCCGCATCTTTTATTTCGCGGTAGTCTGTAAACCAATCACGAGGTAATGTGCTTTGAAGCACCACTGTCCGTGATCCAGGCATCGCCTCGATCAGCTGACAACAGCTCGCGAACTTGTCCACTGGCCAGCGTCTTTGTCTTTATTGCGCTCTCTCGCGGTAAACGCCCGTCATTACTCTCACTTCCCGCCACGAATGCACAATCTCTCGCCTGATCTTCAACGGTTTGCTTCCGGCGGCAATTTTTACACTGTCGTGCAAAATGGCCGACCTCGTGGCACCTGTAGCACTTTACCTTATGCGCGGGAAAATTCTTTTTCTTTTCCAGGTTTTTCGTTACTGTTAATGCACTCGCGATGTCCGTGTCCTCGTTGAGCCTCATATCCTCTCGAATGAGTCGCTCTTCCAAATTGTCGAGTGTTTGTCGCTCAGGCTCGACACTGACCCACGCTATTTTCAACGTGTTATATTTTTCCGTCGAACTCGCCAAAATCTTAGCCATAATCATGGCGTCCGACACTTTTTCACCGATGTCTTTCAGCTGATTCGCTAAGTTAACCACTCTTGACACGTGTTGAACCGCCGTATCGGTTCGTTCCATTTTATATACGTGAAATTTATTTAGCAGCCTAAGCTTGTTGGTTACCGTTTTTTGTTCGTGGATTAGCGTTAATTTATCCCACATTTCTTTCGCGGAACCATAGGACACGTCACACACTTGTTGCTGTTCCGCTAGATTCGAGAGAATTATGAATCTCGCAGTTGCATCATCTGTCATGAATTTCTCCAACAGCTTTTCGCGAGCCAAGATGGCCGCCTCCGCCGTGACTTCCGGCAACTCTGGCGGGCAGCCACGTGCGCCCGTTACAACATCAAGCACTTTATTCATCACGAACAACGCTTGAATTTGAGCTTTCCACCCCTGGAAATTCGTTCCATCGAAATTTCGCACAGATTTGACCGAAATTCCTACAGACATCGTGATTTCTTTTTCAACACGATGTCCCCTCGAAGCAACTCGTGACCACGCGTTCTCTCACGCGACAAATTTTCGTTTTCTCACGCGACTCTCTCGCGACAAATTCCGTTTTCACACGCGACGCTCTCGCGACAAATTTCGTGTTCACACGCGACTCTCTCGCGACAAATTTTCTTTTTTTTTTTCACGCGACTCTCGCGACAAATTTCGTTTTCCGTATAATCGAACAAGACTTTTGCACAGTTAAGCGGCCTGAGCACATAACCTGTTAAAGGTAAAACGTATCTTTCGAATTTAGGAGAGGATATTTGAAGACCAAACTCTTGGCCACTATAAAAAGAATATTTATTGAGTTAACACGTCGTTGTTTCACAGTTGGGGTTCTCCTCGAGACTAACTGCCAAGCTACAGCCGCAAACCAAGCCAAGCTGCACCTACAGCATACTTATACACGCGCATGCGTAGCGTACGTGGAGTCCCGTGATTGGTTAAGGCGGGCCTCTATATACTGCGTAGTTCGAAATGCCGCTAACTTCAATTTGCTTTAACAGCAACTTTCAACAATAGTGATGAGATCCGCATTGCCGTCCAGCATCAAGATTTATATCTACTACCCAGCAAGAGTTCATTGCACGTGTGTGGAAGACTGACGAAGGCCGATGGTACTACAACTGCCTTCACAGCTCTGGTCAATAATGCCATTTGCCATTTGTTCAAGGGAGTGCGATATGAACTTAATGGTATAGAAATTGATAGAAATGAGAATGCGGGTCTCACAAACCTCATAAAGGGATATGCGTCTCTTAATCCCGGAAAGACGTTTATGCTTGAGAACTCTGAATGGCTCGATGTTGAAGGAGAACCAAGGAAAATAACCGATGCGGCCGGCTACTCCGATGTATGCATACCATTGAGCATGTTGCTAGGTTTTGCTGAAGATTATCACAAAATTGTCATTAATGCCAATCATGAGTTAATTCTATCAAGATCAAAGACTGACGATAATGCACTTGTACAAACTACTGCGGAAGCTCAAAACTCACCATACAGAAAATCGAGTGGCTTATATCATATATGACAATTTCGGATCAACGAAAAATACCGCTTCTAGAATTCATCGCTAAAGTACCGCCAATTTCCATGAGTTTCCGTACGTGGGAACTTTATGACTATCCACTACTGCCCGCCACCTCAAAGCATGTGTGGACCGTCAAAATTCCTACTCAGCTGGGAAAGCCTCGATAAGTAATACTCACCATCCAGACGAACAGGAAAAATAAGATAAATAAGAATGCGAGTAATTTCGATCATTGCAATATCACCGATGTAAAATTGTATTTAAATTCCCAGTGTTACCCATATGGAAATTTGAATCTAAATATTAATGAAAATCGGTATGCTCTTCTGTATGAGATGTATGCAAACTTGCAAACCACCTACTACAATACGGAGGCTGAACCATTTATTGAAAAGTCAAATTTTTTGAAATATACCCCTCTCATTGTCATTGATTGTTCCAAACAGAATGAAACTCGCAAAACCGGACCTGTTCACGTTCGTTTTGAATTTGAATCGAAAAATAATTTTCCCGCTGAGACTTCGGCATATTGTCTGATTATCCATGATCGTATAGTCCAATATAATACAATTAGTGGTGGGGCGAGGAAATCGATATAAAGTCAGCTCGATGACTCATAGCGCTTTAGTCATCATCTCGAGATGGACTACATCGTTGATCTGCAAGGATTCAAAAAACCCCACAACCAGTTTGTGCTGAAAGAAATATCAATTGTGGAGGTGAACGGTGATGATAAGAATGATGAATCTTTGACGCTATTCTTCGAACCAACAGCTGCATGGAACTCCCTACCAGCAAAATATAAAGCGATGAATTGTGGGTTAGTACACAATTTTCATGGAATGCGATGGGATTCCGGTAATATATGCCCTATGAAGCGGCAAAAACAATAATTCGAGCTATATTTCAACGAGCTCGTGTCATTTACGTGAAAGGCTTTGAGAAATCATTGTGGCTGACGAGATTCATTGATTTATCAACGGAGATTGTTGACATGGATACTCTCGACTGTTCATCGTTGCAGTAATTGCCGAAAATTTCTCCCAACACCGGATGCAACCATCATTCCTACGATTGAAAATACAATTGTGCGAATGCAAATGTGAAATCTCTAAGAAAATGGTTAAATGTATGTATGTAGGCTTTGCAGGAACGCAGGATTTTTTGAAATACATAGAAAAAACGACTTGTTTTTTTTTACTGAAATGTACGTGTTTTTATATTATTTTATTAAGCATGAAGAAATCTTTTACATACATGGGCAAACTTATACACGCTGTTGTACTTTCCACCGAAAAAAATTAAATAAAGATGTTCATTGCGAGCAGCTTGCACCATCTTCTCGAATGTTGTTTTGTCCTCATCAAGAGCTTTCGCAACTCTGGCAGGTAAGAAGACGGCAAATTCGTTGCTGATGTCCACAATTATCCTTCGACCGAATTTCGTCTGGACGAATCTTAGATCGGAGATTGAATGATCCGATTGGACCGACAGCTCCGACAGCTGATTTATTGGCAGAAATTCCGCCATCTTGCCGATTTTGTTGATGCTGGATTGAGATCTATTTAAAAGACTTTGTAACGAGTTTTAGAACTGTTCTTGTGCGAATAAGATCTTTTACTTGTATACTTTTGTGGAATAGCTCTATACGTTTTTTTCATCTCACAACGTCTATCTTGCATGACAAAGTGGTGAAGTAATGCAGTTTAAACTTTATCATTAGGTTATAAGCTTCTTTTGGCTCATTCCCCCTACTTTTTCCACACTAGAGAGCATGTCAGGTGTATTCCAATGTTCCAAGCATGGTAGATATACCATGCTTGGAACGTTGGAATACACCTGACATGCGGACTCATATCGATGGTCCAGCACCTACACGGCGTATGTGTGAAAAGTGTCAATTGAAGGTGTGGGTGGAGTCGTGGATCGACCGCGGAGAGGGTTGATGAGAACGAGAAAAAGAGTCATTGACTCGTTCGAATGATAATTGAATTTGACTGTCCTCCTGAAGATGTTCGGGCCAACGATCATACACCATATGAAGTGTTTGACTAAAATATTTCAATAGTGTACGCTTTGAAATACTTTTCAGATCACTCCTCGTCAATTCCCACGGATCCTTTGCACCGAGAATCATGTCTGAGCTGACACTTCTGTTGATGCTGGTGTCAGGATTAAGAATGAGCTTCATCACCACCACCACCCTTCTCCTCTATTACATAAAAAGCTTCAAACAAATATTATAAAGTGGATACTTGAAGCATTGACCATCTGAGGCAATGATCTGCATTATATCCAAAGGGTGTATAATAAATCGTCCAATTGATTGGTCACCAATACACGCTCTTATTCATTTAATATCCAGAATCGCGTCCTGTTTGTATATTTAAATTATCTATGCTATCAATCAGACCCTCAACACCACCCAAGCGTCGCAATAATTCTCAAGTTTCATCCTCCACCCACCACCCTCTTCCCCCTATACAACATGAACCCAAAAAAACGAAATATCGATATCTATATATTTGAAACGTCTGATATCTGAGAGAATGGTCTTCATTGTACCACAGAAATGCACATCAATTTGTGGGTTTCCAGTACATACTTTTATTCACTCGATATTCTGAACGACGGTGTGCTTGTATATCAAAAAATATCTAGGTAATAAATTAGGTCCTTGACACGGTGCCAGCGTCACGAGGATTCTCAAGAGCCCTTGACACGTAACATGGAGCCAAAATACCAAAAATGAGAAACCGTTCGCTGAGCCCCCCCCCCCCCACGTGTGCCCGCTACCCCCTCCCTTTCACATCCTCCCGGCCGCTTCATGCCCAACACCCATCCACCCTCCCGCCCCTCCGCCCCGGTTCGTCGCCCCGCTAAGTGGCTTGAGTCTCGGCAAAAAGTGTCGGGTCTGGCGCTGCAGATTTCTTGAGTCAGAACGCACTCTGCTACACTACTCCCGTCTTATACATATATTGCATTGAGAGAAAACTATGTAAGGGATTTTTTCTTCGTTTTGCTTCCTCATGGAGGAAGTTTTTTTTTCGTATAATTTTTTTTTCGATATTTTAATAACAGAATACTTAAAATGTTCCCAAAAGTCGAAAAATCATATTTAGAAATAAATATCCGTATTTTCGTGTATATGTGTGTGCGTATGTGATGAGCTTGTAAAAAATTGAAATGGCCATATCTCGAGAACGGCTCCACCGATCTTGCCAAAACTTTGCACACAAGTTGGGCCGGGAACCACCTCAGTTTTTTGCAATTTTTGCTCAGATCGCTAACGGGTGTCTCATTTTATGGTAGTTTGAATTTCTCCAAAAAAGGGTGTGATCTCTAACTTTTGTAAATTTCCAGCTATCGAGCTCAAAATTTCTATACGAATATGCTAGGGGGCAAGGTTATTTGAGTGAAATCGGTCGTGGTCTTGCATTTTTGGCGGTCTGGGTCATGCAGAAAATGCAAGACCAAGACCAAGGGTATCGATGCTAGACCAAGACCAAGACTGAGTGTGCAAGATAAAGACCAAGGCCAAGCCGAAGCATGCAAGACTCGGGTAAGAACAAGACCGAACTGCAAGATTCTTGCAGTCTCCCTCGTTGAGTAACGTTTCAAATCCTATCAAACCTATCAAAATGTGCCAATGAAAACCGGGGGCATTATTACAAAAAAAAATTAAAAACAATGCACAATTGATGCGTTTTTTCTTTTCACCACGCACGCTGCCCAAACAATGCAAAATACAGCAAAAGTTCATATAGAAAATTTGTTGAAGTCGCCGGGGGCTCCGATTAGTTGTTGAATTCAGTATCGGCTAGTTGTGTTAAATAAAAAGATTCAATAAATTAAGGCGTTATCCTACTGTAAAATTTTCAAAAAATCATTTTTTTTTTGTCCATAAAAAAGACTGAAGTGTTTATAATAATATGCAAAAGTTTCCATGTAGAAATTCGAAGTATTTTTTGAGTTATAGCGTTTGTAGCAAAGGAAGAATTTGACGCGCAGGTAGACGACCGAACCGATCCGCCTGGTTGCGCAGAACGTCGGGCAGCGAGTAAACATTAGATCCCGTCCTTCTAGTTTTGTCGTCTGAACAGTGGTTCGATTTTGGTGATTCATTTCTATAGGGTATATTCAAAAACCTAACCGTTATTCGCAGGTATATATAAGTGTGGTATAGCGTCTCGGCACTAAACAATTTTGAACAGCTACAGTCAGTTTGCTGTTCACTGTGCCGCAGTACACAACGTTTTGTAGTCTCCAAATTGTTTGCAATGAACCGAACGTTCCATGATAAGAAGGGTGGGCGTTCAAGTTCTGGACGGCCTTTTCGAATCAAGAAAAGACCAGCGACACCTAACCAGCATTTATTCGAGCGAGTAACTGATTCAACAAGTGTCTCCGCGAAAAACTTTAAAACGCGTTCGGTGGAAGTGCCAATAAGTGCAGGTCACGGATATCGCTTGATAAAGTTTGTGTCATTTTTTTCACCGCTAAGTGGAATAGCTAAATGCAAAGAGTGCGATGGAAATCTATCGTTTAGTGAATCAAGTATCCGTGGACTTGGTATCGAGTTAGCGTCAATTGTAATAACTGCGAACTACGGTATATCGACTATTGCCCGTTAATAAAAAACGCCTACGAAATCAATAGACGTATCGTTTTCGCTATGAGACTCCTTGGTGTTGGTTATGACGGACTAACAAAATTTTGCGGTGTAATCGACCCCCCTAAAGTTTTCAACAAAAAAGTCTATGCCAGTATAATTGAGAATATTCTTGGTGCGTCGAAAGCAGTCGACAATTCTCTTTTTTCCGAGGCCGCTGCTGAAGAGAAGCAGTTGACCGCGATTGCAGAAAATGTAGCCGAACCAACAGGCGTCATAGTTCCGGATGATGGTACGTGGAGGAAACGAGGGTTCTCGTCGTTACAAGGGGTCACAACTTTGATCGCCCATTACACTGGCAAAGTTGTTGATATCATTGTAAAAAGTTCCTTCTATAGACAGTGCGAGTATTGGAAACAGAAAGTGGACACCGAGGAATATGAGAAATGGAAGGTATTCCATGCAGAGGAGTGCAGTGCAAATCACGATGGAAGCTCGGGAAAAATGGAGGTGAACGGAGCTGTAGAGATGTTCGCGAGATCAAAACAATTGCACGGCGTGAAATATTCCTCATATATAGGTGATGGTGACTGTAAAACTTATGAAGGCATTGTCGAATCACAACCTGATAGTGAAAATCATACAATAACAAAAAAAGAATGCGTCGGACACGTACAAAAAAGGATGCGAGCACGGCTCTATAAATTGACGGACACCGAAAGGACTCGGTGGAAGAGGCAAGCTCACAGCGACGTTGATTGATGACCTAAGTCTTTTTTACGGATTACCAATTCGAAGAAACAAAAATTCGATCGAGGACATGAAAAGAGCAATCTGGGCAACACTGCTACATAAATCGTCGACCGATGAGAATCCACAGCACGATAACTGTCCGCCTGGCGAATACAGCTGGTGCACATGTGCTGTGATTGATGAATCGACTTGAAAATTGGTACAGATGTTCAGAGGAATACAAGTTTAAGCGTGACGGACGATTTAGTTAGTACGTTTTTTTTGCAATATATATTAATCATAATAATACGCATTATTGCTCCGAGAATTGCGAAAAAGTTCAGAAATTTTTCTCTCGTAACCTAAGACGAAAAAAAAAAATTATATATAAATAATAAACTTTCGATTTTTTGAATATGTTACAGTAGGATAACGTCTTAAGTTGTACATAAAAACATATAAAAAAATAAAAAATTTGCATTTGTGGTATTTCCGAAAAAATTCCCAAAAATTAGCCTGTTGGGACGCTGGTTACAGTAGGAAAGGAAACCTAATCAAGCTGTACGCTCGCCAAAGTTGTTTTCATTCATTTTCCGAATTTTGACACGGCTTTGATTTTTTTTTCCGGAATTTCAATCTATTGCATTTCTGAAACTAACAATCGGAGGATCATGAAAAAAATATAAGCTTGTAGGTAATTTTATTCTTGAAACATTCAATCCCCTGATTTTACTTCGTATGTCCTTCGTTTTCCTAAACATACAAATAAACAAAAAATTGTCCTTTCAACCCGCTTTTAAAGGGTCAATAACATAAAAATATTGAAAACATTAAGTATGCATTTAAAAAGCACCTGAAAGGAAGTCTTACACATTTTTTTCAATTTTCAGTTTTTGCATGTTTTGAATTTATGTATTCTTATAAAAAATTAGATTTCAATGGTTATAGTTGATGAATTTTATCAATACTTTTAGGAATCCGGACCACATTAACAAAAAAGTGTAAAAAAATTATTAGTCAACAAAATTTAAATTATTCAGTAAACTGTTGTTAAAATTGTTTAAAAAAAATTAAAATAACAATCCTCAATGGTTTTTTTAGTTTTATCACGTAGTATTTTTTTCAGAATTTGATTTTCATTACGTACTATTTTTATTTATTTGTTTATTCTTGTTAATAATTGATGATAAACATTAATGTTTTTGTGAATTCCTTTATTCTTCTTGCAATTAGGGCCGTATGTGCAAAAAATTGAAAAAATGTTTAAACAATTATATTTAGCCCGTACTTTAGATTTCCAGCCACTTCTACGGTTTTAATCGTTAATATGCTATAATTGTTAAAGATAGAAAATAAATGTATGCATAAAAAATCTGCATGACGTCGTGTAAAATATAATTAGTTATTTATACCCTGTCGAAAATGTTAATAATTATGAAGATATTCATCATTAGAGTAAGGAATGCAACAGTTGGCAAATTTTTGAGCTGTTCAGTATATATATACATATATATATATCTAGAGACTGAGTAGTCTCAGGACAAGTACATTTCGCCCTTACTGGCATGCGGTAAGCCCCTCGTTTGGCCTTCGAGACTCGCAGATATATTTTCCCGAATCGAAACGATAAGCCGTGGTGAAAGCCAGAAAAATTTCTTATTGTAATGAATTACAGACAATAAACACAGAATACTCACTTCTGGTGATATTTATTAATTAATATGATTATCGGTTTATTCATTGTGACCAGCATCATTCGAATTCGGCCCCATTTCATCGTTTCCGATTATATTTCTCGATTTCAGTATGCAAGTTCATTTAACAGACGCTCATGGACGCCATGCACTATATACAGCCGCCCATACACATGCAAAGGCCGAACGTGACATAGATATAGGACATCTATCGAACACACGCGCCGACACTATGTAGGCATGTATGGTCACACGTACACGTTCAAAGTGGACTGTGACAACTATATAGGGCATATACCTAATCATTCGAAATATTTTTAATCGAATGTTCGCTAAATCTGAATCCTTTGGGTTTGCATAAAATCTATTTTGCTCATACATGATGTACTGGAATTCGGTATCTAAAAGGGTATTTCGCAACGCTGATTGCGAATCCAAAGTCGAACCCTACATGTTATTAAAATTTAGTATGGTGGAGTAAAAAAGACAGTCAAATTGATAAAAGTAGTCAAATTAACACCAATTCCAAAAGTTACTGTTTTTTTTTTGAGTCTGTGATTGCCAATCTAAAGTTAAAATATTTGCCTCCCCGTGGTTTCTTCCCAGCCGCAGATTCTACTCTATTTGCGCAGCTAGTTTGACCCTATTAGGTAGAAATAAGTGAAACTTGGAACGCATGCGCGTTTCTTTTGGTTTGAAATATTGAAAATTGAGTGAAATTCAAAGTTTCCTAAAATTTTAACCCTTATAGATCATTTCTTGCCAAACTAAATACATAATATCCTTTTCTCCGAGTTCATGTTTGTACCAAATTTTAGCTCAATAGCCGGAAATTTATATGAAACGTAGAACGCGCGATCACACCCTTTGTTCGAAAAATTCAAATGACCATAAAATGAGACACGCGTTAGCGGTGTAAGCAAAAATTGTAGCAAACCAAGGTGGATCGCAGCCCGACGCGTGTGCAAAATTTCAGCAAGATCGGTTGATCGATGTTCTCACCCGTTCTCACCGAGAACGGGAACGGGACAGAACGCGAGGACAGAAAAACTGTCAAGTCGGTATTACGAGGCTAGCGAAGGACTGACTGTTAAACTAATCACGGTAGCAAAATTTATATTCCGAAATTCCTAATTCGATTGCTATTGCCCTCCCACCCGATTTACTTTATGTCATCGATAGCTGAAGCAGGAAGATTTTTTCCTCGGTAACCATGAGATTCTTCAGGATCATATCCCCTGGCTCATGTCACGAAAACAAAGCACTCTTAAACTCGAAAAGCGACGCAAAGGGGTTCCAGCGTTTGTCCGCAACACAACTAAACTCTCCACCTGTCTTCCAGCGCAATGCATTCTCTTTTTGAGGTGCGGAACCTCCTCCAATCCCTGGAGAGGTACTCTGCCTCGCACGGGTCGCTCGTCATTTTGAGCCGTGGTCCGCTCGACTGATTTGAGCACTCCATCCCTTCACCTTAATCTCGGCGATGAAACCGAATGAAAATTCGAGAACTCGTAAGCAAAAACCCGTACGAAAGCTGAAAACTCAGAACAGAGACAATTCGAAGGGGTCAAACATCGGGAACAATGTCTTCAACGATAGCTGCTAAGCACTTTGTGACCATAAATCGAAAAATGACGTCACAATACATATACATATGTATTG
This sequence comes from Dyspetes luteomarginatus, assembly GCA_963669185.1. NCBI lineage: Eukaryota > Metazoa > Arthropoda > Insecta > Hymenoptera > Ichneumonidae > Dyspetes > Dyspetes luteomarginatus. Next base: position 15,835,009 of record OY769903.1, on the reverse strand, counting down.
CGGAAAACTTTAAATGTGTACGTGCGACCATATATGCCTACATAGCGTTCCCGCGTGTGTTAGATAGATGTCCTATTTCTATGTCACGCTTGGTCTTTGCATGTGTATGTGCGGCTGTTTACATCTGCATAGCGTCCGTGAGCGTGTGTTAACTGAACTTACATTTTGAAATCGTGAAATATCATCGAAAACGATGAAACGTTGCCGGATTCAATTGATTCCCGTCACAATGCATAAACCGATAATCATATTAATTAATAAATATCATCAGAAATGAGTATTCTATATTAATTATCTCTAATTCATTACACACAAAATTTGGCTGGATCCCACCACGGTTTATCATTTCGTTTCGGGAAAATATACTCTGCGAGTGTCGAGGACCAGGCGAGGGCCTTACTGCAAGCTGGTAAGGGTTAAATGTACTTGTCATGAGACTCTACCGAGTCTCTAGTTATACAAATCAGTTGCCGCGCTTTCCAATCCGATCTTAATGAATTGTGGTATTCGTGGATTATGGAAAACGTAGCGAAAAATGTATTTGTAGATTTATTGTACACCAAATGTTCCGGGTCACTAAAATGTACCGCTTTAGATTGTTGCTTTCCTTTTTCTGCCTCTCGACACTCGGCCCGACACGAAATTCCATAGGGCATAATTTTGCGTTGTATAGCATTTTATTACTGTATTTCATTTTCACACTGAGCGAGGCGAAGCGTCAGCTTGCCCGCCAAAACTCATAAAGATTTGGCAGCACTGCCTCATCACTTCTGCCACTCGTGAGAAGCGTTCTTCTCGTCGCCACTCCTCGTCTCACCCGCGAGTTCTCACGGTCAGAGCAGTCGATCGTCGATAGGGAGAGCGGCGCGCTGCTCTCTTCCTCCGCACTATTTACGATCAATGGAAACTTCGTCGTTTTCGAGTTATAGCCGATCGAAGTTGGCCAATCGGATGGCCGCTTTAGCCGCAGCGACGTCGCTGGTCACAATTTATGAGAATGGAGCGTTCGGGTATCTTCGGAATCACAAGTTCAGGTGTCAAACCCACGCTAAACGTGGTACCTTCTTGGTAGTCGATCATGCAAGTATCGAGAAAATTATTTTTTGTCGTGGGTTAGAAGCGTGAAACGCAATCTTTCAATCATATCAGTTGAAAAACTGATATGATTGAAAAGTTCAAGATTTTAAGTGTGGAAATTTAACGGCTGTGTAACCCACGTCAAGACCACATCTGCTAGTCACATGATCATGAAGATGCTGAAAAAAATGATTTTTAATATGGGCTACAGAAGAATGCTCTGACTAGAGACATTTCTTACATATACTGTTATAATACTGGAATAAAAATTTCAAAAAACCCTTGCGGGTGTGGAACCCGATACTTTCAGTGCCGAGGCCGATCTCCAGCCGACAGAACCACCGACAGCTGTTCTTGATTGTATGGTTACTGAGTCATGTTCGGCGGCATGTTCGGCGCTTTTAGATAATTAAAAAAAATCTATTTTCTTCCATCCCATTGGCTTGTTGTAGTCAACATTACAGTTTTATACTTATAAAAGACGATACAAGTTTTTCTTGGAAACAATAAAAATAAAAATAAGGAAAAACTGTAAAAATTACAAGTTTTTTATTTTTAAAAAAATCAGGTCATGTTCAAAATCTCAATTCAATCAAGAATAAAAATACATAATGTACAAGAAAAAAGCTTTCGTAATGAGAGTCTAGCACTCGCTTGCATTTGACATTACGAGTGATATACTCTCGCCATCTATCGGTGGCGCGCGTTCTTCACTCTTGCCCGCGTTTGGCCAACTGCTGCGTCCAAGCGACGTTTGACGGTATGCGTGGATGACTTTGTTACGCGTGTACAGTCATATCCCCACTACCACCTAACCCCATTTTTCTCTTACGAGAATTATTTGAGAAAAATATTTTATTTGATTTTTTTAATTTTCAATCATTGTTGAGCTACGATGTCGTCCATAGAAGAATTTAATCTTGAGGAAAATAATAGTGTGAATGCATGTGCATATGCGAAAAACTAACGTCATCTTGAAATAATCCGTCACCTCTGAAATGTCATTTTCATGGTGTCTCGATTCGCTCATCTCTAATAGCAACGGGTAACATGTACTGCGGGCGACAGTGTGATTCCGAAGATACCCGAACGCTCCATTCTCATCGATTATGACCAGTGACGTCGATGCAGCTAAAGCGTCCATCCGATTGGCTATAACTTGAAAACGACGCAACCGATTTAAAAAAAAAATGCCAATAATGTTCGTTTTTTATCCCGCATATGCCCATATCAGACAAAGCTCCAGTTCTGAATGACCCTGTATATATAAGCTTATTAGGTTATGGAAATATGGATATTACCAACGAAGGTGACCTCTATCTTCGTTGGTATTATCAACGAATTTAGAGCGTCTGAATTCTTGGTCATACTATATAGTCGGCAGCGAGCGCCACGGATGCGCGGATTATAGAGACAGTTTGTATCTGACTCGTCTTTCTTCCTTTCACTTGTCAACCAGATGGAAACGTGTGCGAAAAATTACGTCGCAAAGTATGCAACGAAAAACAATGTAACATTTGCGGCCAATGAAACTGATCGAAAAATTAGAATTTCATCAGAATGCTGATAGCTACAGCGTTCATTCTGATCTCAATCGAAAGATAAAAAAATATTCTATCCACCGCTCCCAAATACATCTCCCAGAATGGTATAATTTGTGAATAATTTATGGTATTGCTCAAAAAAAACTTTTGCGATATACCGAAAACGTGGGTAAAGCGCTATGCTTAGAGTAAAAAAGTCTTAGTCACGTCTCTCGACAGGTCGATCAGCCAGTTACCGTCAGCCGGTAAATGTACTTCTCGAGTTGCTACTGCAGCTCTTGATTCTGCAAATGCACTAAAAATGGCGGGGCTGTCTGTGGATGCTGAAAAACTGGCATAAAATGTTTAGTCATTCGTTCAAATTCTAGTGGACAAACATGCGACAATGTGCCAGATGTATTAGACAACATTGAAGACGAAATCGATGATGAAGAAATTTTGAATTTTTCTCCTCCAGATGTAACGGAGAGAGATAATATGCGAGGCGATGAATGTCTTCCTTCATCATCGACACAAATGAGGTTTGCGTAAATGTACTCATGTGATTACTGAGACTCGGGTCCCGCGGTATCACATAAAAAATACGCCACTATTTCCTTGAATGATGTGAAGAAAAATGCTTTTTTATATATCAAACAATTTTCAATTGTTTTCTCAAATAACTAATTTTTTTCCATTGATCTCTGTTATTTCCTTCTCCGTCCTTTCCCTCCCATTATTATTATTACTTTTTGTGGTGTGAAACACCACAAAAAATAATAATAATAAAAATACAGCATGGTACAATGGTTTTTGTAAAAACCATTGTACCATGCTGTATTGAATTTTTTTTATTATGGATAAGACGTTGTACCCATGCAGGTAAGAAAGATTTATAAATCATTACTAATTCTTCACACTATTTCTAATTTTCATAGATTTACTATACGGTATTGTCATTTTTCTGAAAAAAATTAGCCGTTTTAGGTGTTATTAATTTTTCTCTCCGTAATACGAGCAATAATTCCACTGATCATTCACGCGATCGCAACGTTTACCGGTGCTGTATCTCTTGAAATATTCAGTTAACAGAAAAAAGTTTCAGATAAAATTTATTATACATTTCATCCTCTATAGATTTGGTTATTACTATCTTCACTGTTTTATCAACCGTTAACGAGATATTTCGCAAAAACCATATTTGGAAAAGTTTGACGCGCTATAATTGAAAAACTATGCACTATACGGGTGTTACGTGCGAACCTAATGCAAGATTATTAAATAGGTACATTCCCGGTACTAAGTTTTGGGCGCATTGCCTTCGTCCCATACAGGCCCGCTTCCTCAATACAAGATAGGTGAGGTTTGATAAATAACTGAGTAACGTTACTTTCTTTGAATACCAATGATAATTTTAATGATCTTAAAGGAAAGGGTTAATACTAGTTTAAAGAGTCAATTACAGAAATTCAAGTTACAAGAAATTTACAATATTACGCGGGCTTTGCCGCGGCGTAAATAGATATGACTTAGAACTACAACTCTCATACAAATCACACTCGTACACACTCTCTTAACCAGATCGCGATGTTCCCGTTGGAATTATCCAACGCATGCGTGCCGCTGCCGTCGAAACTAACAGTCAGACTCAAAGGGGTGGTGAACGGCACCAAATAGGACGTCACTGAGTTCTTGTGACACTTTTCACAAGGCCCACAGTCGCGAGAGCAGACGCAATTGTTCGAATAATTATTTATATTTACAAGACGGATCTCTCGAACTGATACCCACGGCGCGAATACTATTTCCGAGTACATTCGAAACAGTTTTACAACACTTTGCAAGGCGTTCGGCAACAAGAATCCGGAGTTCCGGTTTTGAACAGTTATACTATCGATTGTTAGATTTAAACGGATTTCTCCGCTGTTTGAAGATGAGAGGAAAGTCTCATCTCTCAAGCGGAGAGGAAATATTGCGTGATTTGTCACGGGTTTTTCATCCGGATTTCGTTACACTCATACGTGACGAAATCCCTTAGTAGTCCAAGAAACAGGGTGAAAAACATAAGTACATAATTGATTAAGGGGTGCCCCCTGAGTGTAAATGGAAGTTGGCGCGGCGGGGAACGGGGAGGGGGGGGGGGGGTTGTGCTTCAGTCACCATCTTAGGAACACGTTATATCAAATATCTCGTGAAAGGTGCATCTTACGGTAAAAATAGTTATAACCTTTTTCATAGGAAACAAAATTCCCTACATTCTTTATTTCAATTTTTTTTCGGTAAAACTCATATTTTTTAAGTTACAGCGCGCTAAAATTTCGTGATGATGGTTTTTATGAAAAATCTCGTTAACGGTTGATCAAACCATAAAAACAATCATTACAAAACTTGTAGAGAGTAAAATTCTCTAAAAATTATAAACCATATCTTTTCCTGCAGAATTAATAGTTTAGGAGCTATAATAGTTAGGAGCGCGGTAAACGTCGCGGTAATGTGAGCAAAGACTAGTGAATAGGTATCAATGGGCGGTGTTTTGGGGCAAGGAAATCGATCAAATATAGGTATGGTTTGATTATTATAATAAAATAATTGTTTCGCAATATTTCAATATTAAAATTTATTTATTTACAGTCAATTTTATCCATATTTTTCCTCACAATCAGTGTGAGCGACGTTACTCCCACCTCATTTCCTTCGAAGATGATGGTTGATTTTTTAAAATTTCCGTTGCTCTGTCTTCTATTTCCCCAGATTCTTCATGAGAAATATGGCCATGCAGTTCTTGTCTATTTTTTTCCTTTGAATAACTCAATATAGACCCAAACATGAGTCGGAGAACGTGCCCGGGTTGTCTGCAATAACGACAGAGCTCAGGCGAATGATTCGAATGCGCTACCTGCGCATATGAATTTGGACCGGTCGCATTGGCGTTTGGAAACGGCCTTGGACCCCGAATCCCTTGATTTGCCTGATTGAAATTTTTAAAAGAGCAATTTGTGGCGTAATGTCCCCATCCATTACACTTAAAACATTGAACCCCTGGAGTATGCATTTGACTCGGGTTTTGCGTATTGGGTGTGGATTTTTCGGGATATCCTCTCGTTTCAACAGGATTTAAATTTTTACGACACTTGTCTGGAAAATGACCGGTGCCTCCACAAAGGCGACAGGAAATTGAAAAACATCTGTTTATGGAATGTCCCCTTTTATTACAATATTGACAAACAGTTAAACCATCGACTGCTGTCGTGCTAACAATAGGACCTGGAGCTCTCGAAACTACCTTACCTTTTTGCTCTTCAACTTTCCCTGGCTCAAAATAATTAATACTTACCTTTTTCTCGGTTTTTTCGGGGGCACGTGATTTTGACAAGTCACCTCCTCTTAGCCTATTTGCGTGGGCGAGCTGGCGTTCTATTGCCTTTGCTCTATTAACCGCGTCACTAAGGGATGCATCGTTGTCAATCATTCGCTACTCAAACTCCGGTTTCAAACCTCTCTTTAAGATTTTTATAGCCATTTTTGCCACCTTCAACTTATCCTCATTACTAACCGGATTGCCATTTTCGGCACTAGTTGCTTCTAATATTTTTTCCGCATAATATCGGATACGATCAACGAAATCATCTACACTGTCAATATGTTTTTGGTAGCTATTTCCGAGTTCTGTCATTAATTGATATATGTCTTTTGGAGGATCGTATGTATCGCGAAGATAATCAACATATTCTTTAATCGACCGGAAATTGATTTTTGAAATTTTGTTCCAAATTGCGGGAGGTAGTTTTACTATTACGAGATCTAATAGATGGTTGTCAATCTCACCACCGCTCATAGTACTGGCTTGTTCTACACCGGCAATATAACGTCCCAATGAAGTTCGTTTCCCATCAAAATCGGGCACAATTTTTAAAACTTCCCTTAAAGTCGCGAAATACGCGGGATCGAGCTTTTTCTTATCGTCAGGAGCAGCCATTGTATTATTTTGAAAATTTCTTTTATATTTAATCAAATTTTTATTTTTTTGAAAATTGATATTTGGTTCGCGGTTTGAAATATTTCCAACCAGTCACTACTTGATTTTAATGGAACAATAACGGGAGAAATTTTGACTGGGAAAAACGTTAAACTTAAATTTTTTTCAGACAAGGGTGATTTTGAATCGTTCATAATACCCTTCGCAGAAGGCGATTGTACAAGGTCATTTTTTTTTTTATTGAAACAAATTTATCGGATTTTCTTTTTTCTAATTCTAAATGAGCTTTAATTATTGCTTGATCATTAGTTGAAAATGTTTCTTTGAATACTTCGTTGGATACGAGGTCAAATTGAGGTTTTTCTTTTTCAATTCGCGATTCATCGACCCGAGAACACGTATTTTCTTCAGAGTCGGATTCGGATTCATCTTCGGATATCAAAGCAGCTAAATTTTCGATTTTTGAGAATTCGATTTCTATTGTTGATTTCGCAAAAGTAGTTGTTTCCGAAAAAGAATCATCTTCAATATTCGGAAGGGGTGTAGATGCACTTAAAAAAGACGGACCCTCTTCTCCAAGGGGTATATTTAAATTTAACTGGGATTCACGATTTTCACCTGAAATACTGGGATTCTCTGGATTTTCTGAAGTATCTATTTTCTGAATTTTCTGAAGTATGTATTTTTTCGGTTCGAGATTTTCTTTCTACGGGATATTCTTTCAAAATTTCATCATCTAATTTTATTTTACAACGAGTTCCCTTACTCATTGATAATTAGGCTCATCGACCCCTCCTACCAGTGGACACCTGGACTTATCATTGTCCACCCTCTTCTCGATGTTATTAAATTTTTGCATAAATTTTATAATTGTGAATTTATACAGGCATATGGTTTATGCATATAAGAGAAGGAGATGCGCATGCGCTTAAAATTAAAACATGCAGCAAAACAAAATCAATTATAAACCACACAATACACTCCGTAATCCCGGACGAGCCCCCAAAATTTGTTACGTTCTGACTTGCTACTTTTCCATCTCGGTCAAGGAAAGCAAGATCTCCCTTTACACGTTCTCGGAAAAAGCGAATTGGTCAGAGTGTTGCCCTGTTTCGAGCCTAACCTAGCGGAATAAACTCAGGATGGGCGGGAGCGTATTGTGGTTGTATTTATGAAAGGGGATAGAATTCGATTTTAATTATTGAGAAAAATTGTCAATAATGAAATTTAATTAATATTTCTCGTCTTGAAATTACGTGACATTAAAATTGTAAAAACTGTTTTATTTCATTACAGCGCCAACGTAAATCTCTTTTGGAAATGATCGCGTCGCTCGCTACTATAAAGATATTTATATGTGAATAGTTACACGTCAGAGGACGATAAATAATCAAGAAAATTTGTTAAAAATGAATTTGAGCAAAACAAGAAAACTTTAGGGGAAAGAATTTGCGCAAAGAAAACATGGGGAAGATGATGTAAATCTTCATGTAATTATTTATTTCGAGTATCCACTTCCATCGCAATTGTAGAATCCACATTGATATCGACAAAAGAATTACGCGGGGTCGGGGGACGAGTCAACACAGGGGTTCCACAAGGACAGAATAGCATAATTCCCAGGATTAAAACTACAAGAAACATGACTGCCATTACCCCGACGGCAAACCGAATTTGAAGATACTCCATAATTGAAGGAGAAAATAATCACTCGTAAAGGAAAGGAAAACATAAAAACGATTTAAATCCAATATATAACGATATAGTCCGCGCGAACCACGACTGTGAATTTACAGGTCGGTCGGTGAGATGGGGGGAGGTCGGTTTGGAGGCTGAGTCAAGGCCTCTATTAAGATGACCGGTGACGAACCATCTATGGATACGAGAGTAGAGTCATTGGGGGTCATTAGACTTCGAGCAATTTCACGGATTGAAATTCAAAACAGATGTCATATTGAAATGTGTCACGGTGCACCAACTACCCTCCGAAAAGGAAAATATTTCACTAACACTGCGTAACGGGGTCTAAACAGTTTCCCGCGCGCACAAAAGCCAGCAAATAAGGGAGAGAGTGAACACGAGTCCCACAACCATACTCCCAATTAATATTATTACATAAACGTCTTCCATTTTTAATTGTTCTTCAATTATTCTTCAATTGTACAATTGAAGTGTTTATTTTTGCAAGCAGCATGCTTACTCGGTGGTGGTGGTAGAGAAAGAGAACAAATTGAATATGATGATGATGATGATGAGAGCGGTGAAAATAAGCTGTTGATGGTGGCCGGATAAATCAGGTGAGGGTGTGACGAATAATTTGAAGATAACTGATGGAGTCACTTATTTTGTTTATTTAACTCACGAATGTCTTTTCTTGTGATTTAAATTATTTCAAAAATATAGCACTTTTACAAATAAACAAATGACAGTTTTTAATAAAAGCACACACAAAATGAAATAGAAGAATAAAAAAAAAAGTATTGAAACTTAAAACTGTTAATGAATGAACACTGGAAAAAAAATGGTACAAAACTACGTATCGTGGATTAGCTTTCTAACTTCGCAGCGAACTCTCAACTCTTGACTAAAAACTAAAACTGCACAACTGAACTCTTCCGGGCCTCTGATCTCTAATTATATAGGCTTCGATTTTGATAAAAAGTGGGGCATGACCCCTCGGACGCTTAACACCCCGCACGCCTTTGCCTATGCGTGGGCTTACCGCCCCTCATGTCTCGATACAATGAATTTTGGAAGAGTTGTTTCTTACATGAATAATTATTGAATTTTAATTGGAATTAACATTATCTTATTTCTACTCATTCATTCATTCATTCATTCTTTCACAAAAATAAATTCGCAAATGCCATTATTTTGGGTATTTGCGCTGATTTCTTAAAAGGTTACGCATGCGCATTGTAGCGTGACTTTTCTCTCTGCCTATTCATCTCCCTTGCTCTTCATTCATCGCCGTATCCTTCGTACTCTTTCACTCTTCGCTCATCTTCGCATCATTCGTTCTCTCGTTTCGTAGGCGCGTGCGCTAGCTAGGCTCCTCCGTAGGGACTCTTTCCACCCTCTCTCCTACATACTCCTATCCGCTCTATCCTCTCCTTGCTCATGCTTTTCTTCCTACTTCCGCATGTGTCTTTTCTTAGCCTGTCCTTTCTTTTCGTTCCATTTATTTCTTTTGGGTGACGCAAGATTTTTCTGTATCATTCAATCGATGTACAGTCCATGCTTCCGCAACTATTATTAATGATTTAGATTTTACAGAAAAGTGTAATTACTATTATGTATCTCTGATAAATGATATTCTGGATTTAATAATATTCCATTTTATTGATTAATAAATTTCGAAGATCCGAATCCTCATCTAGATTTGAAGGTTTGCTTATTGTAAAATGATTTGAATGGATTTAAAGGTTTACATAAATTAATTCAATGAGTGATGAACTTTTACTTTTGATTGAATTGATTAATGAATTTATGATTAATTTGGATTTTATTTATTTTGTTTCGAAATAGATAATTTGATAAACCGATTAGGTTGAACAATCGGGTTATTGATTCATTCATTTCAAGGCATTTCAAAATTCCCACGAGTTCGTATTTATTCATTAATGATTTTACTATAAAAGATCTGAAATCGCAACATCATAAATGCTTTATCGAGGTGTCTTAATTGGTCCATCGTATACCCGTGATCCCCACTCGTTCAGTTACTCATTTGTATAATTTCCCCTCCTCCGTAGAGAGCGTACCCGCGAGCCTCGCATAGAGCGTTTCCAAGCGGACCCGATAGAATTGTAGGGGAGGCTCGCATTGGTTGTGGGGGTGCGAGAGAGATGACCAGCTTTGGAGTTGAAGCATGGGCTTTGAGTATACGAGGAAAAAGGACGCATGGCTTTGCCTGCCATCGCCTTCTTTTGTCAAAACGAATTTTGGTACTGGAATTTTCTATGTTCACAGGATGATGTCACGTGGTCTTTTTCGTTGTCCACACTGCTGAATTCTGTCTCTCGTTACTCGCTTCGAATATTTATTTAAATGTAAATATGATTTCTCCGAACTCTTTCTCGAAATGGTTCTTGAGTTCCCGTCTAAACATTCTCAATCGTCAACGAGAGTGGCGATATACTGTATATGTACGTGAAAAAGAATCACCACGATCCTAGGTGATGATTGTTGTTATAAATTTGCATTCAAAGTTTTAAGAGAAGGAAATATTATTCGAACTTGTATGAAATTTCCATGCCCACTTTCATACCCTTAAATTATATAAAAATAAACTATTGTTGATGGCCTGACCCAGGTACTCATGATCATACTTGAATCTACCTTTAATTATTATTCGTCGTTACGCAACTTTCGGGAATTCACTCTGTCATATTGTTTCATGGGATGCTGATGCGTTATATGCGCTCACTCATGCACACATACATTTGTGGGGCCATTGATACTGGGTTGCCAGTTTAAACGTGTCAGTTTTACTCACTCGTATATGTGCGCGCACGCTGGTGGTAGTGTCACGTGCTCTTTTGAAAATTTCGATGCTTGATCTCATGCTGGGCTGAGACTCCATGCGCCGGGAAACCCGAAGCTATCGCCAAAGATTACCAGCTCGCCTCTATACGTTTCCTTTCCGACGATTGGCGATTGTTAGTGTTAGCAGCGATAGCCGTCGCCGCTTAAGTGGCCCTCGGCGACGCAAACTCTTCGCTCTCACTAACCGTTCGTACTGGTAAATTCCATCGATTTGTTTCGATGACGAAAAATTATGCGCACGTGAACTCGACCATGCTTCGTATTTCCCTTCTTATTCGTCGAGAATTGTCAGATTTGACAATCTCTATGAGAAAAGGAAATCCCGAAAGTCGCAGGACGTACCACACTGAATACATATTTAGTTCTTGGATGCATATATCGATTTAAAACGAAATAATATAGTGTTCAATCAGCATTACATTTATTTCACTCAACTGAATTTACAATTTGTTCAACTCAATCATGTATAGAAACGACCAAGTAGTCTTTCCCGTAGAATGGACGATGAGTTTCTGTAACCCCACATGCCGACCAACGAACTCAATATTTAGTTTTGTTGATGCATAAGTACTGTAGAACGAACTTTGTATTTATTTAACATAACGCAATATCCTGTTGCATACAAAGCGTAGAATTACATTAATTACTGCTAAAACCTGCCAGTAAAATTATAATAATGACTTTATGACGTGAGAAATACTGAAATAAGAATATTACCAAAAGAAAAAAACGAAAAAAATCATACAATCACGTACATTCACTAAACGATTTAATGGGACTAACTTGTCAGCAGCACATTTGAACTACACAGCTGAAGTGTCGCATTTCGTACGTTTCGGATTCCGTTAATATTCGAATACGTATAAAAATTCTTTGGTTATAAAAAGTTCAGAAAAATAAAATTAAAATCTTATAAAGAAGTGCTTAAAAAATGGATAATACTTGTATCTTCCAAATATTCCGATATGGCAGTGGAATATACATATTTTCTTGATTACCGTGGCATTATAAGTGGTGTAAGGACGTCCATGATTGCGAAAACAATACTCTGCGCATCTTGGTTTGTAAAATGTACTTTCCTCAAGTCTCCACTGAGTCTTTCAATAGATTAAGCCGATTATATAGAATCGAATAACCACCATAGATGATAAACCAAAATTCGAACGTGTATTAAAAAACTTGACAGGGCAATATTGTCATTATAATTATCATTGCCTCTACCATGTTTTATAGACGGATATGGTTTATAATGGTCGATAGAGTGAATAACAATTTAACACGTGTCAATTTTGTTTTATTTTTCATTCCCGTCATCGGCAATAATCAGACAAGCAGCAGGAGCTCGACTTGCCATCGTTACGAATCGAGGATGCCATCGCAGCTGCAACGGTGGCCGATGCGAGGGTCGCGAAAAAAAAAGATCGGGCTCAGCGTGGACCGACTGCGATGTCACACATAAGCGGCGTTAAACGTCCATTGACGCACACAAACAGCTTCACTGGCGAGAAAGTGCCTATGTACGGAGTCGAAACGCCAAACGAAGACGAGCTTGGCAAAGTAAGTCGCAGTTTTTTCAGTCAATTTATTTTTTTGCACAGTTCGTTCAGCTGTCATGGAAGTATTTTTCACTAAATGTTCGAATTGATAAAACAAAGGTTATCATGTTTAAAAAAAGATGGGTACGTGCAGCCTTCACGCGCGGTTGAAGTAACACTTCCTTGTTCTCCATTTCATATTATCTTGTAATTGGAAAAGGATAAGTAGATTGTAAATGCTATAATGAAAAAAACATTTATATATTCTTATAATAAAAAAAACAGATTTTATTTTAATATTTCATTTTACTTCTCTGACGAATTCCTTGGTGTATCACACCTAGAGAAAACTTTCAATCCTCGCATGTTTCGGAAAACTTAAAAAGTTTGGGATTTTTTTTTTTTATCGTTTGAACCAACTTCTGTAAAGGTACGGTGGATAGTTTCTCCATTAGTTGAAGTTTACCCAACGATTTTTTATTTTTACTAATATTAATATTAATTACAGTAAAAATGATAAACGATCAAAGTTGGCACTGGGTAGGATGGATCTACTCAGTGTACAGTTGACAATTGGTTACAGAAATGTACCGTCGGAGGGTTAAGGCCAGGTTAAAGTCAACGTAACTTCAACAAAATTGTTAACGCATTTTTCCTGAAAACGCCGTGATGGATCCAAAAATGAATAGTGGGGCCTTCTACGTAATAGCAACGAAGATTGAGGTCTATAGAAGCACAAAGCCTATAGCCCGCTTGGTTCCAATTTTTTAGTGAGTCAAACATACGCTAGGAGGCTCTAGTGTCGACCGATCGATATGCTCCGCCTTCTAGCTTCGATGCTCGCAGACATCTGGCTACGGTGGGGTCACGTAGCTTCCCCTGACTTCCCTCTCTGTGGCTTCCCCTACCGTCCCTCATTCTGCACCGCTCTACGACGCGCGGTGGCGGACTTATTTTTACGAACAATGACTACATCCACACGACGAGCTTTATTCCAATTTTACTAACATCGATGTACTAAAATCCAGCGTAATGCGCGGTGTAAATAGCGTATTATACTCGAATTAACAACGTACGTGTAAACCGGAGTAAATTATTGAAACCCAAACCTAAGAACACCTAATCCAAGCGGGGTACGCAACATAAATATTACAATGCTCATTCAATATTCAATCAGTTACGCTAGCGTAGTTGGTAGAGCGACAAGATACGAGTCGGACTGCGCGCAATCGAGACACGGATTTTTTTTTTTTTTTTTTTTTTTCCGTCCTGATTGTCTTTAAGCCAACTATTTCACATATTCACTAATTTTCATACACTTTTTACATTGAACATAGACATTTTTGTGTGAAATATGGAATTTTTATTTCCGTTTTATAACATTATAGAAATAAATGTATCTAGGAGGAAAATACAATGCGTGGAATGTTTTGTTGTTTCATTAAACAACGACCGCCAAATATTGCTCAGATAGAAAAATAATATTATGATGAGCTTGCAGGGATTACAATTTAGGTTATTATTTTCAGTTCTTTTGAGTACTTTGAAATAAGATAAAAATCTTGAGAAAAGTAACCGTATTGAAGATGACTTCAATTTTAAATAATAATACCAAAATTTTATCGTCAAATTAGTTTAAAAAAATTATTTCAATATATTTGCCGGAAACAAATATTTTTTTACTCATCACATGGATTCCCTGATTTTTCTGAATACATTAGATGTTTTTCTCAATTTTGAAATTTTCATATTCAAAAATCGGAAAATTGATGCAACGTTGCAAATGCCGGATATGATTCCATATAGAGAATGTCATATTACACATTTTAATTTTCAAGATCACTGAACAAGCAGTTATTTAAATGCAGTGTGTACGCAAAAACTGATATTTCGAAATTGAGAGAAAATTCTCAAAAAATCAATGTATTCGGAAAAATCAGGGAAGTGAAAAAAGCGTAAGTGAAAAAATAATGTTTCGGTCAATTTGTTGAATAAATTCTTTTTAACTAATTTTTTAATAACTTTTTGGTCTTATTACTATTAAAAATTAATATTATCATTATTTGCAATGAGGCTAGTCTAAGACATAGCGCGTGCAATTACGAAAAGAATGAAAGACTTAAGACAGTATCAAGTGCGTTTGTTACTTATTAATATCGCGAATCATGCAGTGATGTCTGTATTGACGAAATCCTACCGATGTATCGGACAAAACGTCTATTCTAGACCGGCAAAACAAGAGTCCGAGGACTTTAAACACATACTCGCACGTGCATGCGATAAGAATATACGCGGGAAAAGCTGGGGGTTTATCAGGCCCTACTCTCAGAGCGAGAGAGATCGCATCCTCGAGCTAATCGTGAATGCGAGAGAGATAGCGCCATCAAGCTAATCGCGAGTGCGAGAGAGATAGCGCTATCGAGTCCAATATTATCATTACATCTCAGCACGAGCAGGGGCCAACTACTCGTATTAACATGTGGCTCTCTCTCGTATAAAACCTTTTTTCGCAGATTTTTTATATTTTATTTATTGTGAATATAATTGCATAATTGCAAAAAAAAAAAATAACGAAGGCGGGGATTGAACCACCGACCGAGCACATACAGAAGCAGCGCCGTACGCATTACCCCAACTTGGATATATATACTGTTATTATCTTTTTAAGAGCATGTGAAAGCTCTTTTTTACCATCGTAGCAGACCTAAATTTTCGTGCAAATAACATGGCAAAACTATCAAACCAAATGAATGGAAATTTTAGTATATAATCCAGTTGGTAGTATCCTATAAGATGACATTCTTGGAATTTTGAAATTCCAAAAAAAAAATTACAGTTTGCATTACCACCAGTTATCTGTAAAATAAAAATGGATCTACTGACCTTCAAAGCTGGTTATTCAAAAAATCCTTTATGTCATCGTACGCAGTAATAAAAAACTTACACACTGAGTACTTGTACATTTTTGTAGGTGCAAAACTACGGCCATACTATTTGCACGAAAATTTTTGTGGTAAGATTACCTGCATACAAGCCGTGGCCGATCAGTTTAGCCCAAATTTGGTTCGCGAAAATTCCGCTACCGAAGTGTATGCTTGAGCGCCAGCAGCGTCTTCTTCGTACCGTAATATATAGTAATAGGGGGAAGAGCCAAGTGTTTCCGTCTCCCAGGCATTTTGCCACAGAGCGAAAGAGAGAGAGAGAGAGAGAGAGAGCGAGCGAGTGTGGGTGGGAGGAAGAGAGAGAGAGAAAGACCGCCGCAGTAGGCCATATCTCTTAGACATTTTTATTTTATATGTAAAGTAAAGGTGTTTTAGGTATCCACGAGAATGCATCCTCTGGATATACTTTACATATACCTTCCCCATACCCATTGAGCACCTGAAGCTCATCGTTAGATTTTTTTTTGTGCTTTGCATGAATTACGAAAAACGCAAGATAATTGTATAATTATCGTCGATCAAATATTTTGAAATGATAGATTATTTATTTTACAAAGATAATAATGATTAAATAATTTGGATATATTGTAGATTGTCTTATTTCTAAGAATAATGATAATACTTTTTATTTAGATTTCAGTAATAGTGGCTAAAATAATGTAAATTTTAAATTAATTTTGTTTTGATTGAATAATAGATAAATATTATATGAATGATTTATCGACCAAATTTTTTTTATTTATAATTAAAATAATTACTGTTATTTACATAAAGTATTAAAAAATATATATTTGCATGATAATTGTGCCAGCAATTGCGGACAATTGTTATAATTAAATTGATTACAATCAGTTTGTTCGACTGCTTTGCTTTTGTGGACCGTCCTCAGACAAAAATTCGTGTATTCTCTTTATCTCTCTCGATATGCGGAAATGTATACATACATATGCATATTTATATGAACAGATACAATGTATGTATAAACACACACACACACATCCACACACCGCCTGGACGCACGCGACAAATTATATATATACACATGTATGTAAATCAACTAATGTGTGTGTGTGTGTGTGTTTGTTTATACATACAATGTGTATGGTCGCACGCACACACACACACACATGCACACGGCTCCTTCTGTATCATGCCTCTCCGTCATTCTTTTCGTTCTCTCTTTTTCTGTCGCTTTCTATTTCCCTGGCACATATTTGTTTTTCTCTACATCATCTCTCTCTCACTATCATTCTCTCTCTCTCTCCATCACTCTCACTCTATCATTCCCTCTCTCTATCATTCTCTCTCTCTATCATTCTCTCCCTCTCTATCATTCTCTCTCTCTATCATTCTCTCGCTCTCTATCATTCTCTGTCTCTATCATTATCTCTCACTATCATTCTCTCTCACTATCATTCTCTCTCTCTATCATTCTCTCTCACTATCATTCTTTCTCTCCATCATTCTCTTTATCATCCTCTATCATTCTCTTTATCATTCTCTCTCTCTCTATCATTCTCTCTCTCTATCATTCTCTGTCTCTAACATTTTCTCTCTCTATCATTCTCGCTCCCTATCATTCTCTATCTCTATCATTTTATCTTTCTCTATCATTCTCTCTCTCCATCATTCTCTCTCACTATCATTCTCTCTCTATCATTCCCTCTCTCTATCATGCTCTCTCTCTCTATCATTCTCTTTCTCTATCATTCTCTCTCTCCATCATTCTCTCTCTATCATTCTCTTTATCATTCTCTCTCTCTCTATCATTCTCTTTCTCTATCATTCTCTCTCTCCATCATTCTCTTTATCATTCTCTCTCTCTCTATCACTCTCTTTCTCTATCATTCTCTCTCTCTATCATTCTCTCTCTCTATCATTCTCTCTCTATCATTCTCTGTCTCTATCATTATCTCTCTCTATCATTCTCTCTCTCCATCATTCTCTCTCTATCATTCTCTCTCTCCATCATTCTCTCTCTCTATCATTCTCTCTCACTATCATTCTCTCTCTCTATCATTCTGTCTCACTATCATTCTCTCTCTATCATTCTCTTTATCATTCTTTCTCTCTCTATCATTCTCTTTCTCTATCATTCTCTCTTTCTATCATTCTCTCTCTCCATCATTCTCTCTCTGTCATTCCCTCTCTCTACCATTTTCTCTCTATCATTCTCTCTTTCTATCATTCTCTCTCTCCATCATTCTCTCTCTGTCATTCCCTCTCTCTACCATTTTCTCTCTATCATTCTCTCTTTCTATCATTCTCTCTCTATCATTCTCTCTCCATCATTCTCTCCCTCTATCATTCTCTCTCTCCATCATTCTCTCTCTCTATCATTCTCTCCCTCTATCATTCTCTCTCACTATCATTCACTCTCTCTATCATTCTCTCTCTCTCTCTCTATCATTCCCTCTCTCTACCATTCTCTCTCTCTATCATTCTTTCTCTGTATCACTCTCTCTCTCTTTCCAGAAATTGGCGGGTGGAGGGGGGAGAGAGAAAGCTAGAGTAGCAGAGGACAATAATTCAACAATTTTTATTTTTATATTAATTTTATTTTTATTTTAATGTTTAATGGTTAATGTTTATTTTAATGATATATATATTTTTAATATGGCGGTGGCCAAATTCCCCCCATTTGGGGCAGCCCCCGCGTCATAAATGCCGGCATCATCGTCGGCGGGGCTGCCAAATGCAGTGGCGGGTGGAAAGTGGTGGGTGGCATTGCCACCGGCCACTGCATCGGCATAGATGTTGCCGTTATCGTTTTTTCAACGATACAGTCGAGCAATAATTGCATGAGCTCGCTAAATTTTATACAGCGACAGTTTTATTTAAAAATCTATCGTCGCCGAGATTGCATGTTCTCGGTGACGATGCTCATGCACAATCGCTCGACGTTTTCGTTGCTTTATTTCAACGATACAAGCGATCAGTAATTCCATGAGCTCGCTACATTGTATAGAGCGATAATTTTATTTGAAAATCTATCGTCGCCGAGATTGCGTGTTCTCGGTGTCGATGCTCATGCACAATCGCTCGACGTTTTCGTTGATTTTTTCAACGATACAGTCGAGCAATAATTGCATGAGCTCGCTCAATTTTATACAGCGACAAATTTATTTAAAAATCTATCGTCGCCGAGATTGCATGTTCTCGGTGACGATGCTCATGCACAATCGCTCGTCGTTTTCGTTGATTTATTTCAACGATACAGTCGAGCAATAATTGCATGAGCTCGTTACATTGCATAGAGCGATATTTTTTTTCGAAAATCTATCGTCGCCGAGATTGCATGTTCTCGGTGACGATGCTCATGCATAATCGCTCGACGTTTTCGTTGCTTTATTTCAACGATACAAGCGATCAGTAATTCCATGAGCTCGCTACATTGTATAAAGCGATAATTTTATTTGAAAATGTATCGTCGCCGAGATTGCATGTTCTCGGTGTCGTTTGTCTGTCGAATCGCCGATGGCGTATAGTGCCATCTAACGGTGGCGCGCGCCGCACGGATGGTAATTCGTTGCGCGTGCCCCGTTCACTACTATGCCGACGCGATCGGAGTTCGCCAAAACCTTTCACATGCTCTTAAGTATAAAAATCGTGTGCCCGCTCGGATTTCGATTTCATTAGATTTGCTTGGTTGGGTTAATTAACTCCTAGTTTACGTAAATATAAAGAAATAATCAAAAAAATAAGTTTGTCTCGACGTAGAGGTCATTAAAATGCAAAAGTATTTGCAATGAATAGCTCTATCTTCGTCGGTATCAGCAATGTAAACCTAAGCCCCCACTCTACGTCCGTATCGCTCCTGTGCGAGAGAGCGCACCCATCACCCCAGCTGCGAGTGCGAGTGAAATAGCATCATCACCCCGACTCCGTAGGTGGAGCCAACGCAGTTATACAGCCGCTCACGTGCGTTAGTTCTGTACGTGAGCGCACACATGTAAACTCGACGCTAGCGACATCTTACCGTTGGGGGAGAAAGATTGTCCGAGCTCCCCAACTTTTTTGGAACAAAGCGGGCTATAGGCTTTGTGCTTCTATAGGCCTCAATCTTCGTTGGTAATAGCTAGCCCATTGAAGGCCCCACTATCCGTTTTTGATTCTATCAAGGCGCTTGCGAGAAATATACTACTATGTATAACTATAGTTATCTCGTTATTATAATCAAAAAGTGCGGGCGTGCGACGATACCAGTATATAGGATGTCTCATTTTTAAAAAACATTAGAATAAATCGAAAACATGAGGTCGTACAAAAAAATGTTTCCTACAAAAGTTTTACGATTTCGACGGAGGCATCTGATGGTAATATAATTTCTTTCATTGACGCGCTTACGAGATATTGCGGTGACTTTTAATATTTTAAATGGAAACGTACATCTTTTATTTTTTTGTAGAATAGCTGATTCTTAGACGAATCCAACAAAAAAAAAAGTCTCTAGCTCAAATATCAACGAAGTTATGGCAGTTAGAAGTCTTTTGAATGGCGAAATGCCGTACACTTGACTGCCATATTCTGGAATCGGTGGATTGGTCGTAGTGGTCCAGTCTCCTGGCCTCCAACATCACCAGACCCCCCCATCCCGACTTTTTTCTGTAAGGTCTTCTTAAAGACGTCGTCTACCGCGAACGACCAACAATGGTATTCGACATGATGAATCGCATCGAGACTGCCTGCCGAAGAATGTCTGCTACCACTCTCCACAGTACAGTGGCGAAATTTGAGAGGCGTATTCGACTCTGTCGCGAGAAAAATGGCAACAATTTTGAGCAGTTACTGTAAGGTACGCGGTTGGCACGCGGTTTGGAGTTGAAAATACCGCGGACGTGACATCCGTGACATCCGCGTACGAACCCACGGGCACACGCACACGCGAGGTATTAATGCGATCTTGCACCTCCACGTGGTACAGCTTGGGTAATGCTAATGCACGAGGTGGATTTTTGGTGACATTTTCGGTTTAAGTTAGGATTCAGGTTTGAAATGACGCCCGCTTCTTTTCCTAGCCAAAGTTAGTGTACATGCGCTATTCAAAAAACTTCAAACTGCCATAACTTCGTTGTTTTTTGAGCTACAGATTTTTTTGGTTGGACTCGTCTAAAAATCAGCTATTTTACAAAAAAAAATATATACGTTTCCATCTAAAATATTGAACGTCACCGCGATATCTCGTAATCCCGTAAAATATATATATATATATATATATATATATATATATATATATATATATATATTACCATCAGATGTCTCCCTCGAAATCGTAAAACTTTTGTAAGAATCATTTTTTTATCCGACCTCATGTTTTCGATGTATTCTAATGCTTTTTTTGATATGGGACACCCATTATATATATATCGCTATATTATAAAAATATATCGCCGCCGCCGTGGACAAGAATGGAGCGACCCCCTATAAGTTAAGTCCAGGGCCCCTGACCGTCATAAAGAAAAAGCTGGTCCCCGCATAAGTTGAGTCTTAAGGGGGTAGGCAGGAGAGTTAGCGCTTTTGAGTGAAACCATTGAGGGTTTAATAGCCGGTGTCCCATTTAAACCAAACCAGACACCACCTTCCAATATACCGGGTTTCCCCTGTTAACCGACTGGAGAGGATTTGGGTTGGACGGGGGAGGGGGCACGAAGCGTGCAGTGTGGCATAGCCCCACCAGTATATATACACTAACAAAAACGTATGGCTCTACCTCCCAGATTTCTAGTTCGGAGAGCTATAATTCAGTTTTTGGGCATAATAGTAGTGTTCCCCAGTTACCACAGCGGAACATTCGCGCCTAACTTAACTCGACTACATGAACGATGCAGTATAGCTGTGGGGGCTGAACGACGTGTATCTTACAGCAGCTACGGCATGTTCAAGGGGGTCGTCTATTATTATATATGTAGATATATATATATTATCACGCCGACGCTTATCTGGGGAGGAAAATGGGGGAAAATGAAGACTAAACAAAATGCAAAAAAAGTAAGAATTATATGCTCTGGTTTATTAGATTAAAAAATGGAATATAAAATGAATGCACTAATTATCTCTCGTCGGCGTGGACCTCGGTCTGCCCGGGATTTATTCAGAAAAACAAATTAATAATAATGCAAATAAAAGGAAAATAAAAAAACGCCAGAGAAAACTTAATAATAAAACTAAATTAAAGAAAAAAAGAAAAATTATAATGCGCAACCGAACAGAGAATAATAAGTCGCCAATGAAAAGAAAAATCAAGCGTAAAATAAAATCTCGAAACAAAGAAAAAGTGTCCCATGGCCAGGAATCAAAATAAAAGGAAACAGGAATAAAAGGTCTCGCAATTCCAGCACAAAATAACTCATGCGAAAGGAAAATTCAAATATAATATTTAAGGTGTCATGGGATGAATTTGGAACGAGATAGTTCGGGCACAAATCTCGAGAATTTGGGACGAAACGCAAAATCAAAACAATACTCGGCCTTGGGCGCCAGCTATTTTTCTGAAGACATAACTGCCTATTGTACGCGAGCCTTACTCACGTAAGCTCGAATTGTTTGCTATGCTCTCTCTCACTTACTCTTATACACGATAGCACTCACTCACTCATACGCACACGCTCTACCGGCTAGCTTGGCGACGGGGGGTGGTCTCAGGGAGGGGGGGGGGGGGATTTCCGTCGCAACGACCTCTTAGTAATTACCTCCGTGAGGTTTTACGCGAGAATCACGGACGATAAAAAACGATAACACAAATAAAAATTAACAATCTCTTAATCTCAAAATCAGGGAGGGAAAGGGGGAAAATGTCGCGGACGGTCACCGAGGCACACTTGTGGCTCGACACAATACCAAAGGGGGTACAAATCGCGAACGCAAAATAATAAATTTGCCGGTAACACGTGCTACCTCCCGCACAAAAAGAAGGGCTAAATGCACTTTATGAGACCGAGGATGCACTACTTACTCGCTGTGGTCTTTTCTCGTATTTTTCCTCTTTTCTCATCTTCGTTTTTTTCTCTTACTAGCACTTGACTCTACTCCCTTTCCTAATACAATTTATTATGTCCTATTCCTACTACACTCTTGATCGAAGTGTCGCCAATATGGCGACACCTCTGCGGTCTCGTCGTGGGAAGGAGGGGGAGGGGAGGAACAGATATCGATGGCAGTAGTGTCTCAATCGATGGCTGTGCTTTCCATCGATGGCTGGGTCTCTTGCTTGTGACTCGTGTTTCGGTCGGTCTCGGATTGGTGATTTCTCGTCGCGAGTCTCGGGGATTGGCGGGCAGTAACAGTGTCGTTTCGCAATGCTAGGCCGATCGCTTTAAATCTCGCGACGGCTACCCTCTCCAATTGTTCTCTGGACTGATGATAAATGATCGGCTGGCCGGTGCTGCTCTTACGTGGCTTTGGGCCTAATTATCGTGCCCGTCGCGGCCGACGAGCACGAGGAGCAGCCGAAAGATGGCCACCGATCTCGAACTGCCACTTGGTAGTTATTGTGGGTTTTTGTTTTCCGACTGTGGTGGCAAAGATGTGTACAACTTGGTATCGGCAGACAGGTCTCTGGTGTGGAGTGCCGAAGGACGGCCCTCCACTGCCTCGCCGCAGCTCCGTCCTCGCAAAATCATTAAATGATGGCTCGTCTCGCAGGTCCCGATGGACTCGGTGACAGGTGAGGTTAACCATGGGGCAAGGGGTAAGTGTTTTGGAAGGGTATTTTTCGTAAGGGTCAGGCATATCGTAGGGAAAAAGGGATGGGGTTTGACCTCATGGTGTGGTCCTTACATAACTAGCTATACTTAATCTAATTATGACTATTTTTACAGGTTTTGGCAGTGTGCCGCGGCGTTCCGAGCAAGACGCTATATATTTTGGTGGCTACGTGTCACAATATATATATATATATATATATACATATATATACGCGTGGCTCCTGTACCCTTGCGTATAGCTCCCACAGCTATACCTGGATAGTTATCGCACCAGTTCAAAATCTTTTCTCTAATAACTGACGGGTATTTTTCCACGTAGTTTGGGTCGTTGCTACAGTAACAAACAGTTATTCAACTGAACGATATTACTACCATAGCAATACTTATGCCTCAAACAAAAATTTCCATAGCTTTTATAAGAAATATACACTGAGAAAAAAAATTGTTGTATTTACTAAATCGGCGCTCGCGGACGTTAAAACGAATTTTTCGTTGGTTTAACAAAATTTTCGTTGTCCCAACCATATTTTCGATTAAGTTAGCGAACTGATATTTTAGGATTTGTAGGGCAACCCAAAATATAATTGGGTAACTACAATTTTGTTAAGTCAACGAAAAATTCGATTGAACGCCGGCGAACGCCAATTTAGTAGATTCAACAATAGTTTTTCTCAGTATATATATATATATATATATATATATATATACATATATATATATATATATATATATATATATATATATATATATATCTATATATATATATATATATCTATCTATATCATTTCTCTATATTATAAAAATATATCGCCGTCGCCGTGTACAAGTATAGGCGTTGCTAAGGCGTTGCCAAGGGAGTTTGGGTTGGTCATGTACAAGGTTGGAGAAACCCCCTATAAGTTAAGTCTAGGGCCTCTGACCGCCATAAAGGAAAGGCTAAACCCCGCATAAGTTAAGTCTTTTGGGGGTGGGTAGGGTAGTTGGCGATGCTGAGTGAAACCATTGGGGGTTATATACCGAGTGTCTAATTTTAACCGACCAGAGAGGATTTGGGTTTAGAATTGGGGTTGGGCGTGGGGGGTTGGCGCGCGCAGCGCGTAGGGGGCGTAGCTCCACTAGTATATATATATAGGACGGGGACCTTTAGAGCTATAGCGTCGCTTGCTGCGTGCCCGGACAAGTCTGCATACAATGTGATGTGAAATTTTGCCCCCCGTCACCCGCACGGAGTGTTCCCGAGCAACGGGCCGGTTTTACAACCCTCAGGACGACACACATCGAGTCACCGTACTGCAATTCATAGAATCAGGGTTAAGTCGGGCCTTTTCTTTTAATATTTTTCTTTATTTTTGTTTTAGAGTCATTTTAAGGCTTTGCTGGTTTCATTTATTGCGTACTGCGCTACCTTTAGAGCAGCTGTATCGTACGATATAATTTATTAGTTGAGCTACCTTGCTTAGAAGTAATGTAATTAATTTAAGGTTTATTGATAACGATCGGGGGCAGAGGCTCTCTATGACCTCCAGCGAACCTCTGCCATGTCTTCCTCGGTCGACAAGATCGTGGCGTTACCGCTGTTGAGCTCTCTGGTCTTGCTCGGCTTATGCATTTGATCTAAGGGGAATCGTCCTGGATTTTACTTTATTATTGCAAACTGGTGCAGAGCAACAGCCCCCGTGGTTATGGATGCGGGAGAAGACGCAGGTCAATAGCCAGGATAACCTGTCGCCTGTCCCTCTCGACTGCATAGCCTGGCGCTACACCATCCCTGCTGCCACTGATCACCGCGGACCGCTAATTACGGTGCCTCATTTTAGGGCGCAGCGGGGATAGAGCGAAGATTGTGATCTTGATTTGTGCGAGTGCATTGTGAGCCCACCGTGGAGTTTTGAGGGGATGGCTCGGCTCTGTGAGGGAGGCCTCCCCCGAGTCCGTATTCGTCTACCGTGTCCTGGGAGGACGGCGAACAGAGAGCAGCATTAATTGTTGCGAGAAGAGTTCCGTGCATGAGCCCAGGTGGTGCTAGGAGAGCTCGTGTGTGGCAGCGCTACTCACTCACACCACCGAGAGTACACCTGACGCGAGCCGAAGTTCGAAATTCGGGAATCGTAAGGAGCGACAGAGAGAGGAAGAGACGAGAAGAGTTACGAAACCGAGGAAGACACACCAAAGGCTACGCGAGAGAGAGGCCACCTGTCTGGGGGTCGAGAGAAAGTGGGGAGCGCCCAAAGTTCGCTGACAGCGGTAAGAAAAGATTAGTCGTTGACTTGCGGTGATTGATACGAGTCGTATCTTAAAATTATAATTGTGCAAAGTTTGCGCGTACGAACGGTGGCAGAGAGCTGTGTGAGCCCGATCCTCTTTATTTCTGTGCGAATATGGAGTTTAGTTTTTATATTGTTTTATCGCTTCGGAGCGACGTTTCCTTTTATAGTAATTACCTATATCGGTCTTAATATTCTTAGAATTTATTTCGCTACCTTAATACTTGGAGTTTGATAGTATCGCGTATTATTGGTATTATTTCCTGCGACTATTGCGACTCGTTTTGCTGACTATGATTATCATTCGTATACTATTTTGCGCGAGTGATCTGGTCCTACCTATTATTATTATTACTATTAGATTTTGCGCAAGTTATCTTGTGGCACCTATGATTATTATTATTTGTCATATTATTTTGCGTGAGTTATCTTGTGCTACCTACTATTACTAATACCGTTTTTTTTCGTGTGACTTACCGGATGCTATCTATTCGAATTATCATTTTCTGGTATCGATTATTATTGTAGCATTATTTCGCGCTGGTTATTTTGTGCCACCTGTTATTATTAATGCGCTCATTTTGAAATGGTTTTGGGCTTATATTCGTGTTAGTCCTAGTGTTGAGTTTTCATGACTACCTTTTGAGGCCGTTAGTTCGTGACTACCGGAAATCATATCAATTAATTTACTACCCATGTCTAAACACTGCTCAATTACTCTGTACACATCACATGAGCTTCTGGGAATGTTGGAATGAAAGCTTAATTTCCCGAAGCGCCGATTTATAGTCGCTTACTCCGTCCACAACCCTTCACCATCTTTTTCTCAGGTGAGCTGTGCTATCCAAGTCTTTCCTTCGGCCTCACTACTTATCGCGTGTTGAGCCAATTTTGAGGAAATCATGTGACGGGTCAAATTAATAAAAGTCGGTTTCCAACCGGCAGTACTTGGTACTTGGCGCCCGATCCTTCACATGTTATTTGATTTTGGTCTCTAGTGTCAGTATTTGGAAAAATTGGGACAAGTATATGTCACTTTGTTACCATAGTGTGTCACCGAAAGATCTTCATTTCAATTCAAAAAGCAGTGATATTATCCCACAAAAAAGACCATAAATGGTGTACAAAAACATGAGACAAGCACATTTCGCCCATTCCAACACATTTCGATTCAATTTCACTATCCTTACCTAAAAAAGTTATCAAATAAATCAAAATTATTCACAGCACATGTCGCCAAGAACATGTAACTTTTTATTGTTCATTAAATTTGATGTGAATTCCTCTTACACATAGAGTGTGGTATTGGTTACCATTCAAAAATATATTACTTGCAGAATTTAAACTTTAAAAATTTCAAATAAAAAAAAAAAATCATACAAAAAATTCAATTCAAACAAATCAGCATTAAAAAAATCCAATTGGAAAAAAATTGCATTAACAAAATTTCTGATTGAAAAAAAAATTGCAACCAAAAACTAGAATTGAAAAAAAAAATGCACAAAAAAATTGGAATTGAAAAAAAAAATCGAACGAAGCACTTGGTGAGTCCGTGACAAACTGCCCATCGATTATGAATTACACTTCGTTTGATTTTTTTTTTCAATTCCAATTTATGTGTGCAAATTTTTTTTCATTTAGAAATTTTGTTAATGAATTTTTTCCTAATTAGATTTTTTAAATGTTAATTTGTTTGAATGGAATTTTTCGCATGATTTTTTTTTATTTTTTATTTTTTAAATTCAAATTCTGCAAGTAATATATTTTTAGATGGTAACCAATACCGCACTAGATGTGTAACAAGAAGTCACATCACGTTTAATGAAAAATAAAAAATTACATGTTCTTGGCAAGATGTGATGTGAATAATTTGGATTTGTTTGACAATTTTTTGAAAGGATAGTGAAATGGAATGGAAATGTATTGGAATGGACGTAATGTGCTTGTCTCAAGTTTTTTTACACCATTTATGGTCTTTTTTGTGGGATTTGACTACTTTTTGCGAAGCGTTCATCAATATTTTGATTCCATGTATCCGCATAAACGTGCTTACACCAATTTTGTTCCCCATGGGATATGCTACCTTTGGGTAGTATGTAACCGAGTATATACATATCAAACGTGAATAATGCAAACATAGAAACACATGCACTCAAATGTTTTACCTAGATATGTTTTTCTATTAGGGACTACAAATTCCAAACCAGTTCTAGTTTAACCCTAGTCACTTACACCTATGGAAACTTCCACATTACTTACACGGGGTCACTCAGACCCCGGAAAACTTTGAAAAGTTGTCACACTAATTCTGTTCAAAGTTTCGACATGAATAAAATTCTGGGAGGAACCTTAACATCTTAAAAATGGGTTCTAATTGTTTATTTGAGACACTTTTCAATTCAAGCCTTGTAAGAAATGTTCAAAACGAAGAAATAAGAAGAAGTCAGTTGTTTCACTGAAAAATGTTGAGGTCAACTGAACCCCCATATAAGTGACTAGGGTTAATAACAGAAACTTATTTTTGAACACGCCGCGGCCAATTTTCGATTGCACAAATGCTCCCAATTGACTGAGTGAAGACTGATTTTCTCCGATAGCGAGTTTTTAATATTTATATTATTACTGTAGGAATTTGCATTTGAAATCCCATCGTTGAACCTTTTTCACATTCATACTTTTTTATCCAATTGTGACGTAGTAAGTGACGTAGTAACTAAATTTATAATAGAACGGAAGATGTTTTCCGTCGGTAGAAGAAGTAATGATTAAATTATTATAATAATGATGAAGCGTCATTATCAACATTTTCATAATAATAATAATAATTATTATTATTATTATTATTGTTATTGTAGGGAATATATTTTATATTTAAAAGATTCACGATGGGCTTACTGCCTTCACAATATTCTGAACACGGAGCTATCGCTCGAATAGTTTTGATTGACATAAATCATAGGTAATATATAAAGTTTGTAGAGCGACATGTGATAATTGGGTTAAAATATATATAAGACTGGATAAGTGTGACTGCGCGAAGAGTACGGAGTGACCATGTCGCCAGAGGTCCCGTACGGGAAACCTCTTTATCCCTCGAAGGCCCGGAGACTTCGCGAGAATCTAGACTGTGTCCCTTACGGGGATACTCCCGTGTGACGGCAGTATTTTTTCGATTTTTGTGTAAATTGGTTCTAACGAACTATGAAAATACATCATCTTGGAATTTTTACAACATATTTATTAACATTTATGCAGTCACGTAGAATTTTTTGAGGCCTAAATATTGTTTGGGATCGACTTTACAGTGTTCGAAAGACACACATGTGAAAAATCAGTAGGTTGACAGCTGACATGATTCCGGCTGTTCTGTTCATCTGAATTCAAAAAATTGAATGGCATTTCAATCTGTAGACCTGTGGCTATAACCGGAACTAGGATTGAGTCAAACTATTGAAAATTAAATTTTTGGGACGGTTTTTAAAATTGAGTTCTGACTTTTGTCATATTTTTTCGACTTTTTAAGCTTGCTAAAAAAAACTATGATAGATATCATAATGATCCTAGTTCAAAGGAGAACTATAAACGTACTGAACATACCATACAAATTTGAGCAGAATCGATTCAGTAGTTTTTGAGGAATCGTGTCAGTCAATTTAAAAAATGCAGTCAAAAATGCAGTGCAAAATGCTCCGTTCTACGTCTGTAACTTGCCACCGACTTCGAATATTGAAAAATCCTTCATCCCAAGTATTATAAACATATTATAGATGCAATTTATCAAATAAAATTTTTGTCATATTTTTGAACCTGTTATTCGGTACGTCGGACATTCGGTCGACGTTCGGTACACGGAAATCTCGACATTTCCAGTGAAGTCTCGAATGTCGATATAACCTACTCCGCTGTGACGAGCTCTCGTGATGCTCGCAAGAAAAGTCGAAAAATATTCCGCTTCATTATTATTTTTATTATTATATATTTCAAAAGTGGCGCCATCTATGATGTTATCAATACTGGCCTTAATTATCCACCTCGATACCATAAAACTTTTGTATGAAACTTTTTTCCATACCTCTTCTCGATACCGAGATATTTGACTATATATTGTCAGTAGTATTGGATAGTATTGGATATATTGTCAGTAGTATTGTAGTATTGGATAAGGGGAAACACAAAACTCCGGGTTAAAGAAAAATAAAATACCAAATCAAATTATGTTTATTTTTAATTAAGAACAAAAAAAAATCTATCCACAAAAAGAACTTATCTCGATCCTTATAGAATAATGTCAAACCAAAAATAATATTTCTCCCCAGGATAATTCCTGGTTACGCCACTGACGTCGGCGGACCGCAAAGTCGATTCAAATCGAAACAACAACGAAAAATAATAATGATACTTGGGCGCCAGCTATTTTCTCGGTATAGCTACTGTAACGCAAAACAAAATATTCTTTAGTCAACTCAAAAATGAATTCTCTAAGACATCAGACTCGAAAATATCACAAAAAAAAAATATTATAATAATAACTTTACACGGGCTAGCTCGCACTGGGAGAAATTCAAACTGCTGACGATTCTCAGGGGGGGGGGGGGGGGCCGTTATTTGGCTGCTTAATAATTACCACGGTCGTTTTATTAGCCAGCTAATTTTTCGGTTATTTACACAATTCAATTTTTACCAAAATTAATGGGGAAAACGCAATATGTATTTTTGCACAATTCTCGGGAAAACGCTAAAATGTGGGGCTGACTCTAATTTATTATTCACCACCACACTGCACGACTCGAATTTTAATTCGAGGGGGCACACGC
Organism: Dyspetes luteomarginatus; assembly: GCA_963669185.1. Taxonomy (NCBI): domain Eukaryota; kingdom Metazoa; phylum Arthropoda; class Insecta; order Hymenoptera; family Ichneumonidae; genus Dyspetes; species Dyspetes luteomarginatus. Next base: position 15,804,627 of record OY769903.1, on the reverse strand, counting down.
AGGAAATATTAGCGGTAAAAATAGCGTCGGCCTCGTAGCCGGCAGGCGCAAAATGAAAATTAACAAAATCTCGCTGATGGCTCGAGATGGAAAATTCCAAACTACTCACTCTTGTATTTCCTGGGCTCTTTTTCTTTCTCGCCTTATCGCGTCTCTTTTCTCGTTCTCCTTTCTCACTCATTCTCGTTATATCGCTTCTCTTTTCTCGTTCTCCTTTCTCACTCTTTCTCGTTATCGCCTCTCTCTCTTTTTCTCGCACACACTCTATACACTCTTCCTCCTGTCCGTTTATCTCCAAAAATATATTTTATACAATAACTCAAAGATGAACTCAAAAAAAAGAAGACTCGATGTAACAAAAACTCAGAAAAAAAACTCAATATTAAACGCCAAACTTTTCTCAAAACTTTTCACCCTCTCCTTCTCTCTCTCTCCCATACACTCTACAAACTCTATAATTTTCATCACGATCTATTCGCTGTACTTTTCGCTCTCGTCGCTACGCTCAGAGTGAGGCCATATTGGTTCCTCACTTGGCACGAAGGCTAAAAAGGAAATCAAAGGGCAAGGAAGGGGATACGGAACTGACATATTTCCGACGATTCGCAAATCATCGGAGATCTTTATCAATTCGCGCATGCGAATTTCTCTCGTTCCTGGAGAGCGACTGATGATTGGCTGGGAAGACTTGATCTCAGGTGGTTGTGGTGGCATCTCTTTGCCGTGGGAATTCTTGCTGATCGATGGGAGCGATCGATACCGCGCGCTGCTGCCCTCATTAGCATAGAGAGGGCAGCAAAACTCTCTCGCTGCCCGTGAGCCCTAAAGAGATATATATATATATATATATATATATATATATATATATATATATATATATATATATATATATAAATATATATACGCATACAAAGTAATCTTTAAGACGCTATAATTAATTAAATATGTAAAAAATGTAAATGTAAAAAAACTTAAAGAAAAAAAGCTTTTATTATTTGGGCGTACTATAACGAGAAAAATAAGTATCACTAAAACATATATAATATATTATGTTGAATTTATTGTCTTAAAAGCTTGTCGCGCGCGAGAAGTTCATACAGGCATTAATTTTGTTTGGCGGAGATTGTAAGTACCTAAGTATGTATTTTTCTTTACTATTCACGCGACAAGCGTTTAAGACAATACACTCAACATAATATATTATATCTGTTTTAGTGATGCTCATTTTTTTCGTTTTAGTACACCTAAATAATAAAAGCTTGTTTAATTTTTTTTTTTTTACATATAATTATATTTTCATATTTTTAGTTACGTCGTAACCTATGAATTTCTGATGTCACATAGCTTATCGTATTCCACTCGCCAAACCCTTTCATTTGATACCCATGTCAAGGGGGTTGTGAAGAAAAAGGTAATCCGCCATCTAGAGACGGCCGCCATATTGGATTTATAACGATATTAGATATACTATATTGCATCGTCACCGGCTGCATACACGTGTGAGTCGAAATTTTGATTGCAGTATTTGATCTAAACATACTAACTAACTAACAGATGGAGTTAAATGAAAGCTTGTAAAATGCTAACTTGTAAAAATAGTAGACTCTATAAATTAATTTGATTCTGACTCTATCACGCCTAGTACTTTTTATTTGTTTTTTGTTACCGCATTGAGTAAGTTTATACAATTTTGAACATCTGTTATTGAAACAGTCTGGTTTTTGAAAATCCCAGGAAAATAAAAATGGCAAACTATTATTTGATATATGTGGTCTAAGAAAAAAAAGGTCTCCTGATCTTCAGCACGGCATGCTTCGGTTAATAATAATAATAATAATAAATCGGTTAATAATAAATAATAATAAACTTGTCCATATATAATGTGTGACGTAATTTTTCAATTCACGGTCCCAAAGCACTCTGCATCTACCGTTAAGTTATCGTTCAGAATATTTGCTTTCCTAGCGTGGATTCAGAGGTAAGTGTTCGATCCTCGTGCCGATTTTTGGTTATCCGTTCTCGAGATTGCGTTTTGATGCCTTGCTGAGTTTTGGCTACGTTTCGTTAAAGGGTTGGATTGCTGAGATTGCTCATGCGGAATATGGCTCAAACAAACGAGCAGCCTGACCAAGAAGAACCACCAACAAGGTTTCTCCTGGAAATAGTGGAGGACCGGCTGCAATACTGGCACCCCAAAATCGGGTACATGGCGCTGCAGAACAGGCGGAGGTTTAGTTTGCGTTACGGACAAAAGCTGGAGCCCTTTTGTACCGCTTTTCAATTTGAGAGTGCCTTATTCTTGCGCCATGAGCCAGGGGATACGATTCTGGAGATTCTCAATGCTACCGACGAAATTTTTTTCCTGCTTTGCTATCAATAATGTAAGGTGATTCCAGTAAGAGGGCAGTAGCTATCGGATAAGGAATTTCGGAATAGAAATTCTGCTACCGTGATTAGTTTTAATAGTGAGTCGGTTGTGGGCCTCCGGCAAGGATGCTCAACTCTCGCAATACTAGTCCAGTCAAATTAGCATCGTAACCCTATGTTAAAGCCGGGAAATTGGTCGGTGGTTTTTTTTGCCTCTTCCGGAATAGGTCTCATAACAACCCCGTGAAGTTTGCGCCTCTGAGGTCTGCAGCGTTAATTGCTGTTAACAAAAATCCATTTTGCGCTCTGAGGTCGCGCATTTAACGTCCTGCCATTTGAGAACCACTGGCCATAAAATCATTTTCTTTTGGATTTCATCTCAAATTTTGTGCTATACACCAACGTGATAAGATATAGCATTATATAGTATCACGCCGACGCTTATCTGGGGAGGGAAAATGGGGGAAAATAAATGCTAAACAAAACGCCAAAAAGGTAACAATAATATTCGTTTGTTTATTAACAATAAAAAGAAAGATCCAGCTTAAACCACGCTTATTCTTCGTCGGCGTGGGTCTCGGGCCGCACGGAAGGTTTTCGCGAACAAAACAAAAAAAAATGATAAAATTAGTAATATAAAAAAAAATAAGGATTAAGAACGGAAATAGTAATGAAAAAAAGAGTTAATAGTGCAAACAAAAAACTAACAGGTCGCCAGAGAAAAGAAACAAAATCAATCCTAAAAAAAAAGTAAAAAATAGAAAAGAAAAGTGCCAGTCTGCCACAAATCAAAATAAAAAGAAAAACAATAATCGCCGCAGAAAACTTAACAATAAAACTAGATTGAAAGGAAAGCTAAGCTATACTATCGCAAATTCCAAGTATAATATTTTAAGGGGTCGCGGGGATAAATTCCGAACGAGATAATTCGGGCACAAATCTCGAGAATTTGGGACGAAACCCAAAATTAAAACAAGCACTCTATCCGTATTCGGCCTTGGGCGCCAGCTATTTTATATAAGGCATAACTGTCTCTCGTACGCGAGCGTTTATTGCGTGCGCTCGAATCCCGCTATGGTCACTTTCTCTCTCTCTCACTCTCACACGGTCCTCACTCTCGCTCATTCGCACGATCTACCGGCTAGCTTGTCGACGCGGGGGGAGTCTCAGGGGGGATTTTTCCGTCGCAAAGGCCTCTTAGTCCTCTGTGAGGTTTCACGCGAGAATCACTGATTTTCCTAAAAAATTATCCCACTGATTATTAATTAAATGCACTAAAAGAAATAAATAAAAAAAAAGGAAAAAATGTTGCAACAATAAAAAGGGAAAAGGGTCGCGATAAGAAAAAGAAACGAGGGGAAGGAGGGGCGCGTATGGTCACCGTGGCACACTCGTGGCACACTCGTGGCTCGACACAATACAAAGGGGGGGGGGGGGGAAATCTCGAACGCGAGTAACGAATATTTAACGAATTTTTAGTGCTCACGCACTAAAGTGGTCTCAATCTCTTGCAAAAGACTAAAAATGCTCTACTTACTCTTTCTCTCCTGCTTTTTCCCTGCTTCTACTCCTTGCTTCCTCTCTCGTTTTAGTTCTTTTCGCCTTTCTCTACTCAACTATATGCACTTTACTTTACTTTTCCTCTACTACTTTCCCTATTACAATTTTAATCTTACACTCAACGCCTAGTCTCTACGCAATGCTCGCTTGAAGTGTCGCCAATATCGTGACACCTCGGTGGTCTCGTCGCAGGCTGGAGGGGGAGGGGCGGAAGGGATATCGATGGTAGGAGTGTCCCGATCAATGGCTGTGTTTCCATCGATGGCGGGACTCTTGCTCGTGGCTCATGTCTCGGTCGGTCTCGGATTGGTGATTTCTCCTCGCGAGGCTGGGGGATTAGCGGGCAGCGAAAGGGCCATTTCGCAATGCTATACGGGTGCGCTCTAAATCTCGCGACGGCTACCCTCTCCAATTGTTCTCTGGACTGATGATAAGTGATCGGCCGGCCGGTGCTGCTCTCACGTGATATTATTGGCGATATTATTGTGCCCTCCGGCCGACGAAGAACAGCTCGAACTGTCACTTGGTGATTGTTGTGGTTTTTATTCTCCGAATGTGATGGCAAAGATGTGTTGAAATTGGTGTCGGCAGACAGGTCTCTGGTGTGGTGTGGGGAAGGAGGGCCCTCTACTGCCTCGCCGCAGCTCCGTCCTCGTAAAATCATTAAGTGATAGCTCGTTTGGTCTCTCTATGGTCTCGGTGGCAGGTGGGGTTAGGTGTAATAAATAAAAAGGTAAGTGATTGGGAAGGGAATTGTTGTTTTGTGGAAGGTCAGGCATGTCATGGGAAAAAAGGGGCGGATTTTCGACCTCATACTCGATCCTTATTTTAGGCGTATTTTAATTATTGCTAATGTAATTTTTCCAGGTTATGGCAGTGTGCCGCGACGCTTCGAGCGAGCTCTTTTTATTATGTGACCGCGTGTCACAAAAGATATATAATGAGAAAGATATCGTAACACCTATAGCTTACATTGACAAATTACCTTAAGCACAGAGCGATGAAAAACCATGCGTTTTGTTCCCAAATGTCGAAAAAATGATTTTATCACGATGAGCAAGCCCTCATCTTACTGAATAAAATGAGCCTAGGTATGTTTTTTTCTCAAAAATTCAATTTTTGCCAAATAATGAATTTTTTCCATCGCCCGTTTCCCCGAGCTCAAATAAGATAGAGATTTGACTTTGGGCTCAGATTGTTGGGGATGAATTGAATTTTATGGCAATACTCGTGGTTTTGAGGTTTGACGACGAATTGTGTGTTATGTTAAGGATTTTTTGCGACAGAAAGGCCGAGCAAAACAGTGCGCAATAACAGCAGTAAAGGGGGGCTGAAGAGTGTGGCGCCCTCAACTCTCCCCACTACTTTATATCTCTCGTTGTCCCTCCAGTGTCGCCTGTTTAGAAAGGCGGAATCTCTAAATTTTTCGCCATTTGGAAACAAAAGCCGTGGATTTTCATCGCTCTTTGCTTAAGGTACTTTGTTAACGCAAGCTATAGGTCGTTCTAGAAAGATTCGTGTAGGACAAAATTTGCGACGAAATCTAAAAAGAATGATTTTACGTTCAGTGGTTCTCAAATGGCAAACCGTTGGTGTGCGACCTTGGAGTGCAAAATGGTTTTTTGTTAATAACAATTAACGCTGCAGGGCTCAGAGGTGCAAACTTGACGGGGTTATTATTTTACCTATTCCAGGGGTGGCAAAAAAAATCCACCGGCCTTGGAGTGCTAATTTGACTGGACAATATAACGTGTTGACAGTTTTTCTGTCCACGCGCTTTGTGTCGGTCCCGCTTGTAGGCTCAGTATAGTGTATCTCGTTCTAGCGCGTGGGTGATTATAGTATGCTGTGCTCTCGACGTTTGGTGTAATGCTCTTGGATCATGATAATTCGTCGAAAAGTTATGGATTTCGATTTTTGTCGTTTTCGTGATAGTTCTCGCGGTTTAATAAATAATAATTGATTGCTGCTGATCTTGAAATATAAAGTGGGGTATTCGTTCTCAGTGAGTCTGGTTTGTTTTATTGAGAATTACCCCTATGTACTGGTGAATCCCGACCCTCTCTACCACAACCTGCAGCCTAAGCGGCCGTGCATTTCCACAACGGTTCGCTCTCGCGAGTGCATCCGGTTTGACCAGTTTGTCAATTCCGGGGAAACAAAAATTGACATCGGTTCCGATTTTTGCTTGCGTTATTGAGGTGAGCCCGGTTCCCCTCAACCCCAAGTTATATCCGTTTCGTAATTCCGGTGAAACAAAGATTGACTGCTGCCCGCCGGCATGTGCGGATATGCGAGCAGGAGCGAACGACCAAACGTGACGTTTCGTGCGTTATTAAGACTCCGTTAGGAAGAGATAGTGTTAGCGGAGTTTGGAATCAAGTAAATAAGTCATAAATGATATTAATGCTTTTGGCATTGACATGAAGATCTTTTTATGGCGCACTATGATAACAAAATAACATGTACTTGTCCCAATTTTTCTTCGCCACAGGTGATTTTTGGTAGGATATCTTTCCTTTTTCAAAGTTCTTACTCATGTTTCAATTATTTGCTCCATGATTCAATCGTACTTTTCACAGCTAAATTAGCCGAAAAAAATAACCTATCTCTCCGTAGTTTTTCATCACAACATTCTCCACTATCAATTCTTGTGTAAACTGGTATATGATATTCGTAAATGCTGTATCTGCACTTATTGAAAAAATAATGATTAGTTCAGAGCTTTGCTCCAAAGTAACCAGACATTAGTTTGTATTGACATCTCCCTATATTTATTTGAAGATACTCCAATATCAATTCTAGCTCTCAGCCGTGCATAGTACTTTAGGAGTGAAATTATTCATTAACAGTTCTAATAGTTTTAATATACCAGCATCTATTTGGCCCCACATAATTTATACATAGCATAAAAGCCTAAATGTGAATATTTACATTTTGTCCACTCGCGATCTCTTTGAGGCTCAGTGTAACATATATGCTACACCTGTTCAAGCTCAGGAAAAACCCATTTTCTACAATCAGATACCGATATGCTTAGAACTTTATACTTAGGGGTATTTTAAACCGATGAATATTACGAACCTGACGGCAAAGTTTCGAAATTCGAAATGGTGGCTCATAGTTCGACATTTTTTTGTATGCATAAAATCTTTGAAGCACGAAATTTAGACCATGCATGATACACTGAAACTTGGTACACAAGAGCATTTGACACCGCTTATGACGAAACACGCGCACATGCGCACGCACACACACGGACGCACATGCGGACATTTTTTCTAGTTATGATTTTTCAACTTTTTGAACCATTTCAAGTAATCTGGCATCAAAATTTCGTAAAAAAAAATTTACGAAAACAAAGCTTCCTCCATGAGGAAGCAAAACTTGCGTGTTATCGAAATTCAAGATTGCGGAGTAGAAGATGGCGGACGACAATGCAAAAGTGAATTAATTTGAGCTAAACTTAGCGCCCGAGAGTTTTTCAGGCCGCGTTACGAATCTGGAGTAAAAATTTAAAGATTCAAAATGGTGGATCCAATATGGCCGATCAAAATACAAAACGACTTGATTTGGATGAAACTCGGTACTTGAGCCACTTCGAAATCAGTGGCTCGATTTTACGAGCCACTGATTTCGAATTTAAATTAAACTATAAGTATGTAATCCAAAATGACAGTTATAATAATGTCACTCTTAGGCGCATCAGATCTTCACGCCCATTGATGATGCGAGCAGCGATTGATGATGGCCTTGAAGCCATTGAAAAGAGTTTTTAGATTTTCACAATTTTTTACTTCAAATTGAAAATAAGTGGTCTCTATACCCTCCAAGTACAAACTTCCATGCAAATCAGCCTATACATAAATTTTGTCAGCCACATTGGATCGGCCATTTAGAATTTCTGAATTTCGACTCCAGATTCGTAATCAGTGACCCAGAAAACCGACGAGTAGAATGCTTCAAATGTAGGCTTCAAAAGGTTAAAAATGGAAGGTGGCTCATATACAGAGCGCATCATAAATGGAGGCAACTAACAAGGAAACAATGCGCAAATTTCTATTTTCACCGTTTTTTTGTGATATAATTAGAAAAATTACATTTACACAATTTCAATTAAGTACGATGAGTGGCCCGACAGCTGCCATAGTTAACCAAGAGATACAGTGACGGCTGCCTTGTTTATCAATAGTTTTACTTAATGGTTACTGGCTCAGTAGCGCTATCGGCTTTCTGATAATGCTATAAGTTATTTCAGTGTTTTGCTTCCTCATGGAAGCTTCGTTTTCGTGATTCTTTTTTCTACATTTTAATGCCAAAGTACTTAAAATGTTCCAAAAAGTTGAAAAATCATATTTAGAAATAATACGCGACTTTTGTTGAGAAAAAACTAAGCGAAGATAAGATGCCACAGACTTTACCTTCTCGTGGTGCATCCTGCGTAACGCAGGAAAAGTCCAGAATGTTTTGAAGTTTCTCGGCAGCTCGACTTTCGCTTAGTTTTTTTCAACAAAATTCGCGTCAGTTTGTAACATTGACATTTGTAGTATTCGATACCTACAGGGCTGTATCTCAGTAATCGTTGATTTTATCGAAAAACATTTCATCATGAAATTGCAGGTCTTGGAAAACGAGGATTGTTTGTAGGAACAAAAATCCACGGTTCCATTTAAAAAACGGTGCCCCCTATTGTAGCGTTATCAATATGAATGCTACAGTGCCATTTGTAAAAAAATATCTAGAATCCATTCAACTTTTGTTCGAAACATTTTTCAATTAAATCATCCGTTCGTGAGATATTCACGTGCGTTGATTAAAATGGGACACCTGGTATATCTATAGACTTGCACCGGCAGGTATCCCCACTTTTGCTTCGTCGCGGAAAATTTTTCACGGCGTTTGACTTACACCACGGCTGTAGAAATTTCACTTAAAAAAATAATAATTCGCTGTTCCGGTTCTAGGAGACAAGTAGTAAAAACATAAAACGTTATTCACTATTAACGTAGGTAGGTACATGGACGTAGTTAGCATCATTATACCTTACAAATACTTTATAGCAGAAATGAATGACTTGATGTTCACATTATATTCCGGTGCTGAGTAAAATACGTAATTTTTGTGTTTAACCAATAACCACACATATCATTGCAGTTATTTAATTACGGGCCATACAATATCTCTTAGATGGAAGAAAAAGTCGACACGATAGAAAAACAATTATTTCTCCTTTTTAATCTAGAAAAAAATTGTATACATTTCATCTTCATTTTATCCCATGTGTATTAACACGCCATGGAGTTTTCCAGTGTTAAATGACTAACATTGCTGAGTTGGGTTTAGTTGGATTGATGTAGGGAATAGAAAAACATGAAAAGAAAAAGGACGTCGTTACGCCGTGCTATTTTTTTTTTGCTGGCAAACAGAAATAATAGCATAAGCAACTGGTGGGTTTTTCAAGGGAATTGAAGATCGAGTGATTTGTGTTCGATGTACGTAATATATAAAGCTGCGTAGAGAGAGATTGATTGATTGATTAATATATTTAGGCCTTGGTTAAAACCTTCAGGCCAAGATAAGAGTACAAAGCTTACATTTTTACTAAACTTAATCACACCAACTTTGAGTCTCATTGAATGTGCAAAGATGTACAAAATAATAAAACATTAAATGATATAAAATTATATGAAATTATATAAACTTAGAAATAAGGAGGCACACCAGTATGCCGAGATAACACATCGCTCTCAATACATATGTACACACAGTAATATACCATTATAAATACTTAAATCACATATAGCACTTAAGGCTAGTTACAGGAGAGTACCTTCGCATGAGTAATGACCGGAACCACAACTATACATTTTCATCCTCAAAGAGATATGCGAATAGGCGGCGCTTTAGCAACGGCATAGACGGTGATGACACTACATCAACAGGCAAAGAATGCCAGAAATACACAGCCGCGAGAAAAAAAGAATTACGAAATGCCGCTGTGCGATGGGCAGGTATGTGAAAAACACTTGGAGCCCTCAGACGTAAAGGACGTGTGGGAGGAGCAGTGTAACGGAATAAGTCTCGGAGGTACGCAGGAACATTGCCATGAATAATGTTAAAAGTAGTTACACCCAGAAAATAAAGTCGCCTTGAGCTGACCGATAGCCACCCCAATTAACGTCTGTAGGGCGTGATGTGCTCATCTCATCTTAAATTAAATATGAATCTAATGCCACAGTTGATGAGCTGCTGGAGTTTAGTGTTTAGTTCACCAGTCAAGTCATTGTAGACTAGGGAACAATAATCCAAAAGTGGAAAAATAAGTGAGTTTACAAGCATGGCTCTTAGCTCAGGAGACGGTGCGATTCTATGGAATTTTAATTTATGAAGAGAGAAATGGACTTTTCTTGAAATGACCATCACATGACTTCGCCAAGAGAGATTGGATGTCATAATGACACCAAGATTACGTACTTCATTAACATATGGAAGGGTGATATCATTCACCTTTAGCGAGGCTAAGGTGCTGAAATCAATCCTGCTGATAAACATTTTGCTACCCTGAATAAGTACTTTCGATTTATTAAGATTGAGTTTGAGACCATTCTCGGAAGCATACCTGGCAATAACTTCAACATCGTGTGCAATTTTCGCCAAACCCAAGTCAAGTTCAGAAGGTGGGCAGCTTAAATAAATCTGAGTGTCGTCAGCAAAAATCATGTGATTAGAGTATTTGAGGTTCATACCAATGTCGTTAATAAAAAGCGAGAACAGGAGAGGACCAAGCACTGAACCCTGAGGTACACCAGTGTAAGTAGCCAGCCAATCCGAATACTCCCCCGAGTCGTTGATAACTGCTTGAGTTCTCCCAGTTAAATATGAAAAAATCCAATTTAACGCACTGTCACCAAAGCCAAGCTTGCGGAGTTTTACTAGTAAGTTCAAATGAATAACCGTATCAAAGGCTTTACTGAAGTCAAACAAGACGAGAATCGTCACCATTCCTTGATCAACCGCTAATCTGACGTCATGACAAACCCTTAACAAGGCAGTTTGAGTACTGAACCCACCTCTATATCCAGACTGGCGCGGGTCCTATATATCGTTTTGAGATACAAATTCAGTAATTTGTTTGTGAACGATCCTCTCCATAATCTTGGACAATTCGCATAAATTCGCTATTGGCCTAGTATCTGATAACGTACTGGGAGGGTTTTGTTTTAGTAGAGGACGAATGAAAGCACGCTTCCATGAAGTAGGAAAATAGCCAAGGTTTAAGCTGTGATTAAACAGGACAGTCATAACTGGAATGAGCACAGGAAGTGCTTTGTGGATGGAGAATAGAGAAATGTTATCCGGACCAGCCGCATACGAAGACGAGGTAGATGAAAGAATAGTACTGTTAACACACTCCGGAGTTACCAACGCGAACACAAAAGGTGGACGAGTGAGAGGTATGGTTGCAATGGTATTGGCAAAATCAAGTCTTCGACAAAGCGGCGAAGAGCAGGAAACCGCTGCGAAAAATGAATTTAGCTCATTGGGAGTGAAGAATTTGAGGGGTGACGATTGGGTAGGTTTAACAAGCCCTATTGTGGCCAGCTCTCTCCACAATTTGGAAGGATCCGTTATGTTTCTGAGGTGCTTCAAGTGATAATCATTGCGAGCAGACTTGAGATCAGCACAAAGATCATTTCTATAATTACGATAAATAGCCATAGCTAAGACACACCCTAAGCGCCTAGCCCCCCTGTAGAGCGAGTTCTTATGCCTAATGCGTGAGATCATATCATCGGTAAGCCATGGTGCTCGAGGTTTATGAACGCGAAAAGTTTGATATTGGGCATGAGTATCCAAAGCAGAGACAATTGAATTTTGGAGCGCATTAGTGAACACGTCGACGTCATTCGCTACAAAATTAAGTTCAAGCATTGCTTGACAATTTATTTCGAGTGCTTCAGTAATAGAGTGAAGGTAATCAGCTTCATTGAATCTTTTATAGTTCCTACGAGTGATCGTGCGCTCAGCCACCTGTGGGGTATCGAATTTATAAAATAGCTCAATAAGATCATGCCCAGCAATGAGCGGAGCATCCGACTTGCGGAACCCTGATATTTTATTAGTGCTATCAATAATGAAAACGTCAAGCCAAGAATCTACAGTAGAAGTATGATAAGTAGCATCTGATTCAACAACGTGAAGTGAATGGGAACCAACCAGCTCACGAAGACATGACGCTTCAAAGTTGCTGCTCAGTAGATTGCAATTTAGATCGCCGGAGATGATAATATTTTCATATGCTATCGATAAGGGAACAAAAACTTTGAAAAAGTCATTGAAAAGGAGTCCTTTGGGTCTCCTGTACATGGAGGTAAAAAGTAGCACTGCATTGGGACAGCGAATTTCGAGAATGATAAATTCCGGAGCATTGGAAAACAAACTGGGCGATGCGGCCAACACCCCGACTCTTAGAGACTCATGCACGTAGCACGCGACACCACCCCCTCGTTTACCCTCCCTATCATTGCGAATAATAATATAATTGTCTAACTTAATCAAATCATCCGCAACAAGAGAGTTGAGCCAAGTTTCCGATATAGATATCACATGATAAAAGTTATTTACAAGATGAGCCCTCAACAGATCAATGTGAGCTAACAAAGAATTAGCGTTAAATTGAGCAATTTTTATGAAATTAACCGATTGAGAGGCAACAGGCAGTGTCACGACCATACCATTGGTGTCAGGAAGTGAAAGTCAATCAAGTTTCTGCAGATCGTTATCAGACTTGACGACTATAATCGGCGATCCATCAGTTTTCCGAACACAAATGGCACCTGCCTTCGTCCACACGTATTTGTGATCAGTTTGCGCAGCTTTAGCTTTAGTGCGACGTAGTAAATTATAAACTGCAGCCGGTAAAAACTCTCTTACAAATATATTGCCCTGCTGATTCAGCGAGAAAACTTTTCTAATGGAGAGATCCTTAATTGAACGCTTTTTAGCCACAATGTGATCCCGGACGCTTGCCGTTTTGAGTACCACAATTAGCGATTTCGAAGACAAAGTGTGGGCAAATGATGTTCCCGGGCGTGCACCAATTACATTGTCACCCTTATTGGCAAGAATGTCGAGTACGTCACTAATTAACTCTGGGATTTCCAGACCTTCAAAGACTTTGCCCACGATCTCTCTGGGTGAATCCGTCACCGATAAGGGAAATCCCGACACTGAAATTTCTGTGGCTGATTGTGTACCCTCAATCAAGGATAAGCGATTCGATACTTCCGTGATTTGCGATCGCAACATAACATTTTCTGCACGTATATCAGCAGATTCAACGCGTGCTAATTCAGCATTATTCTCAAGAGTCCCAATTTTACGTGACATGATCTCCTGAGAGGCAGCGAGATCGGATACATCGGCTCGAATTTCGGCAATGTTATGCTCAACCACGGCAAGAGTATTCTGTATGGAACCCAGCTTGCTGTCAGCAGAAGCACTCGAGAATTTCAATTGCTGCATCAAGTCTTCTAGAGTAACTGAGTTTAGTTTTGCCCTATCAGAAGCTGTGGCAGGACTAAAAGATTGCTCTGGAGTGCGAGGAATAATATTCGAGCGTTGCATGGCACATAAGTCGCATCGAAAAGAAGCTTCACTACTCGAATCATAATTAAATCTTTTTTTGGCACAAGTAATGTGAAAAATCTTACCACAGCCCTCAGCGCAGGTGACTGTATCGCTCCTGCTCGTCGTACGATTACAAGCACCACAGCGAGAAGCCATCAGTATGAAAAAGGTGCGGCAGATCTCCTTTGCTGACAATACTCGACAATAGTAATTGACGCCTCAATGGATAATCGGTGAAAATTATCGACGGTGAATCCCAGCCACAGATGAGGTAGACAACTACGGTCAGTAGGGCAATTGCCGCTCTAGATAAGAGAGATCGATAATCCGTAATCGATACAGCAGTTGCACGCATGCGCATTAGAAGTGCCAGATACTGTGAAGTCCACACGAAGTGAAGATAGTACCGCTCGGCGTCGAAAAGCTCGCCCGATCTACTGCGCAGGCGCAGCTTCCAAAGTCGAAAGTGAGGTTAGGTGAGCGTCGCGTTATTCACTAACTTTTCCAATATCAAAGTAGACGAAATAGTTAATTCGATTAACTTAAGTGAAAAAGCATTTTTTTGTGCATGCAAGCTTCTGTAACAAAAAGCGCCCGAAGGCAGAAAGCAGCAAAAAAGCGTTCAATGTGAGGAGAGCAATACAAAAGCTGTCAATGGTACTCACAAGAGAGAGAGAGAGAGAGCAAAAGAGTTGCATATAAAGCATTATTTTAGCAATGCATTATGAATTTTATCGTCAATTATTTAAAAATACAAGTGAATTGATTCATTACTAAGCGTTTTCGTGGTGGATAATGGAAACAATCCATTACGCATTATTTTAGCATTTAGTAATGCGTAATCCAATTTGATCCATTGCTCATCCCAAAAATAATAGATCAAATCCTATTGGTGGTTATTGTTGATAATACAAGTCAAATTAGGTTACATAATTGCAACATCAATTAACAGTAACATTATTCTCACAGTATACTTCGACACAGACTTCGGTTTCGATCGTAAGGTCGACAATGACCTTATTCTCGGGGTCTCGATCGACGACGATGTTTTTTTCGCAATCCAGGTTGGTCGCAATACACGAGGCCATCTGAGCCATCAGTTTCGATCAGTCGTCGAACGACGACGAGATGCACAGAAACAAATCCAAACGTGACGCACGACTCACCCTGAGGCGCCTTTGATCACGACGTAAAACAGACAGCAAACGGCTCGGGTGTAATAGCCTCGCGCCGAGGCAATTTTCGTGCTTGTAATAATCCGAGGCAGGTATCCACGTCGCGAGGCAGGCCTCTCGCGGCAGCCTCGCAAAGTCGACAGACAGCTTCACGGTTACAAAGCAAGAATCTTCCTGTTTCAGCTAACGTTAACATAAAGAAAATCGGGTGAGAGGGCAATCGCGACCGGATTAGGAATTTCGGAATAGAAATTTTACTACGGTGAGTAGTTTAAAAGTCAGTCTTTCATCAGCCTCCGGCAAGGATGCACAGTTCTCGTAATTCTGTGTTGACAGTTTTTCCGTCCTCACATTGTGCCTCATTCGCATAGTGTATCTCACTCCCGTGCGCATGTGATATAGTGCGGTCTCGCTCCCACTCGTACGCGTGATAGTCGTGTCTCGCTCCCGCTCACACGCAATATAGTGTGCTGTGGTCTTCATACACGTTCCGTGTAAGACTCTCGGATCGTGACTAGTCATCAAAAAGTTTTGGATTTCTACTTCTGTAGTTTTCGTGAGTTTTCCTGATTTAATAAATATTAATTGGTCGTTGCGGATCTCGGAATATCAAGTGGAGTATTCGTTCTCGGTGAGTTTGGTTTGTTGTGTTAAAAATTATCTCTATGTACTAGCGAATCCCGACCCTATCTACCACAACCTGCAGCCTGAGCGGCCGTGCATTTCCGCAACTGTTCGATCTCGCAAGTGCATCCAGTTAGACTGGTTTGTCAATTCGCGAGAAACAAACATTGACATCGGTTCCAATTTTGCTTGCGTTATTGGGGCTGGAGCCGGTCTCCCTTAACTCCAGGTGTTGTACCTCGAGTGCTCGCTTAGCACCAAGATTTCAGTAAGCATTCTGGTAATGGGTTATTTGGGCGGACAATATCGAGTAATACGTTGTAATTTCGGTCGCTAACGCAAATTACCTGGTCTCGATAATTTAGTGCGGCAAAAATGCTCGTCAACATTTTCTAACAAAGACAATTATTCGTTACATATATGACAACCGTACGTGGTAAGGGTACTCTCAATCCTACGATTAAGCAGACTGGGTAATATTTGAAATGGTTCCATTCAAAATAGGTATTTGAAATGCAAAATGGCATTTTGAATTTTCATTTGAAATCGGATTGACAAAAGTATTTCCATTTTATATTTAAAATGCAAAACTCAATCCATTCAACCATTTGTAAAGTGGTAAATGGTTTTTGATATTACACTCTGTCAGAAGTGCAGCAAAATGTGTGAGTCATTACGCGCATTGGTTACCGCCCGCACTCGCTCGTGACCAGTGTTGCCAGTGTTAGTACAATTTTACTAGATCTAGTACTTTTGGCCAAAATCTAGTATGCTAGTACGGCGGTGAAAAATCTAGTACGGTTTTCAAATTTTAGACGTTTGCATTGAAAATTTGGTTGAAAAATCCCTTGAATCGAAATGCACCGAACCGCTTATATCAAAAACGAATTAAATAAAAACCAATGTAAATCAAGGAAGGAATGCCCCACCCAAAACTCTCAACTCGCGCTCTCAATATAAACTTATGCCAAATGCACCCATCCCAAGTACAAAAAGCCCAGCCAGTGATACCAAGTAACCTGAATATAACCCTACTGATCGGAAGTAAATTACATACAGTGAGGGGCAATTGAAGTGGGACGATGTATTTTTTGTCGATTTCAGCAAAACTTGAACCGATTTCGAAAAACTAAAAAAGTACTTTCGAGGTAATTCAATTACCGTCCGAATGAAACTAGTTTCATTAAGATCGGATGCGAATTGACCTGGTGCGAAGGTATGGCACGATCAGGTGTAAATCGAGGCTATGCGACCACGCGAAACTACCCCCAGAATTGATATTGAATTCGTTGAAAGTCCCTTAACGATGGGTATCAGTCAAAAGGGCAGCTCGTGGCGATCAAAAAAGTCCCCTAAAAAAATTCGGTTGGTCTACTCCAGATGGAGCTACAGTCTAGGAAGCGATTCCCGGTTTTTGGGGACGTTATCGGTGATTAAGCGAAAACAAATCGATGGAATCGATTGAAACTTGTTTTGTAATCGTATTTTGTAGTACCCTTACACCTTAAGTGATTTTTTATTATGAAATCTGCTCCTGTCGATGAAATCCAGGTATTACGAGGTTACATTTTCTCATGAATCAACATTTTTCATATTGAAGCACTTTAGTGCCAATATTATAACCTGGTGCATCATAAAGAGGAAGCTTTAACGATTAAAATGGGTATTGATTCAATACCGGAAACTCCCTCGTGTACGCCAAGGAAAGCGTTGAAAAGTTAGTGGAAAATCGCGATATCTCGAAAATTCGTTCCCGGGATGCGCGGCTGTGTTTACATGCTTCGCTCTAGGGCCGGGCCTGGGAGGGGGTCCCTACCAGCAGCAGTAGCTGTCGCAGTTAAAATAACTTGGCGATATAAAAATATTTCGTAAGAATGTTTAATAATGAAAAATTAATGATCAATGATTGATAATTAACAAGTAATAATTCAATATTTATTGTTAATTAATTCGATAATTAATAATAAAAAAATTACAATAATTATCATTAGATGATTAACGATAGAACATGACAATTAATAATTATTATTAGATAAATAATATTGAAAAATTGAAATTTGTTAATCGTATTTCAAATCAAAAATTCAAAATTGAAAATGCGAAACCCCAAAAAATTCAAAAACATTCCTTATGCGATAACCTTCAAACTATCGCACAGAAAAAAAAACGTCTGGGGAACTTTTTGAACCCTCTTTTGATTATCTGAGTGCAGATATTTTTAAATAAATATTTAACATTATTTACAGGTACTTTTTTAAAAATAATAATGAAAAATTAATCATGAAAAATAATAAAAACATAATCATCAATGGTTAATAATTAACAATTAATAATTCAATATTTATTGTTGATTAATTCGATAATTAATAGGAAAAAAATTACAATAATTATCAATAGATCATTAACGATACAGCATGACAATTAATAATTATTATTAGATGAATAATATTGAAAAATTGAAATTTGTTAATCGTATTTCAAATCAAAAATTCAAAATTGAAAATGCGAAACCCCAAAAAATTCAAAAACATTCCGTATGCGATAACCTTCAAACTATCGCACAGAAACAAAAACGTTTGGGGAACTTTTTGAACCCTCTTTTGATTATCTGAGTGCAGATATTTTTAAATAAATATTTAACGTTATTTACAGGTACTTTTTTAAAAATAATAATGAAAAATTAATCATGAAAAATAATAAAAACATAATCATCAATGGTTAATAATTAACAATTAATAATTCAATATTTATTGTTGATTAATTCGATAATTAATAGGAAAAAAATTACAATAATTATCAATAGATCATTAACGATACAGCATGACAATTAATAATTATTATTAGATGAATAATATTGAAAAATTGAAATTTGTTAATCGTATTTCAAATCAAAAATTCAAAATTGAAAATGCGAAACCCCAAAAAATTCAAAAACATTCCGTATGCGATAACCTTCAAACTATCGCACAGAAACAAAAACGTTTGGGGAACTTTTTGAACCCTCTTTTGATTATCTGAGTGCAGATATTTTTAAATAAATATTTAACGTTATTTACAGGTACTTTTGACCGAATCAGCATTTTAGCCCGCCGTAACTCCGAAAATTCAATTTATTCAATACGGTTTACAACAATCCAGCCGAGAAGAAATGTTAAAGCTGAAAAAAAAAATTGGAGCATCCTCATAATGCCTTCCATCCCTTAGCCGGTGAGTTCTGTCATTCAAAATGGTGGAGAACTCGTGCGTGCGTGCCTGCGTGCGTGAGTGCGTGTGTGCGTGCGTGAGTGCGTGTGTGCATGATGTGTGTAGAGATCAGGACCCCGTGGTTCGTCACTTCCACGGTATTTTAGGACTCCAAACCCTCTCTTTATGTGTGAGTGTGTGTGTGCGTGCGTGCGTGTGTGTGTGTGTGTGTGTGTGTGTGTGTGTGCGTGCGTGCGTGTGTGTGTGTGTGTGCGTGTGTGTGGATCTATCAGTATTTGATAGAATCACCGCGAGCTTGTGTCACTGCGAGACAGCGACGAGGCATGCTCTCGATCGCCGCTGCAATGTGTTCTTGAGGGATCGCAAGCCATTCCTCGTTTGCCGCAGCTTCCAACTCGTCCAGCGTTTGCGGGGGTGGATCTCGCGAGCGTATGCCAGATTTGAGAAGCGCCCAAATATTCTCAATCGGATTCAAATCCGGGCTGTTTGCTGGCCATACACTTCTATCAATGCTCTCTTCAGCAAGAAAAGCGTTGACGATCCTGGCACGATGACATGGCGCATTGTCATCAATCAAGACGAATCCCTCGCCGATTCGTTGCGCTTCAGGGATGACAAACGGACGCAAAATCTCGTCGATGTAGATTTGGCTCCTTATGGTCCGATTCCGAAAGATAACCAAATCTGTCCTAGAATTTAAAGAAATACCCCCCCACACAGTTATCGAACCACCCCCAAAAGCACGATACCTGTTGATGCAGTTGTTCTTCATCCTCTCGTTCTTCAGCCTGAATACCCGTTCCTTATTCGTGTTGCTGTGAAGAAGAATCTTGGATTCGTCACAAAAGAGGCATGTCCCCCATTCTCTTGCAGTCCACTCACGGTGGTTTCGGGCAAAACTCATTCTCGCAACGTGATGCCTTGGAGTCAGAAAAGGTTTGGCCACTGGGCGTCGAGATTTTAAGCCTCGTTCCAAGAGGCGTCGAGAAATCGTTCTTCTCGATACCGGACAAGGAATGAATCTACTCAATTGTCTGGCCGTGAGCCGTGGATTTCTTCTTGCTTCTCGAACTAAACCTTGATCTTCCCGATCTGTTGATAGTCGGTCTTTGCCTCCTCCGCTCCGATATGCAGGACTTCCGGTCTCTCGATATCTTATCAACATTCTGTTGATCACCGATTTACTCGTTCCGATAGCATCTGCTATTGATTTTTGGCTTTGCCCAGCCTCGGCCAACGCGATCCCTCGTCCCATTTCCACGTCGGAAAGTCGCACCATTTTTTAAAGTAAAAATCGTAATAAAAAACACGATCTACGCGGTTTCGCTATCGGAGTCGATGTGAGGTGGCCAACACGGTAAGATAGCATGACGAACCGCGATTGACGATACTTTGTAGCTTATTAATTGCGCGGCATTAATTTTCCATGGAAAAAACGAATTAACACGTTGAACCGAGATTGACGATACTTTTCCCAATTAAGAAGCTTCAAAGTATAAATAGTTCGTCATGCTATCTTACCGTGTTGGCCACCTCACATCGACTCCGATAGCGAAACCGCGTAGATCGTGTTTTTTATTACGATTTTTACTTTAAAAAATGGTGCGACTTTCCGACGTGGAAATGGGACGAGGGATCGCGTTGGCCGAGGCTGGGCAAAGCCAAAAATCAATAGCAGATGCTATCGGAACGAGTAAATCGGTGATCAACAGAATGTTGATAAGATATCGAGAGACCGGAAGTCCTGCATATCGGAGCGGAGGAGGCAAAGACCGACTATCAACAGATCGGGAAGATCAAGGTTTAGTTCGAGAAGCAAGAAGAAATCCACGGCTCACGGCCAGACAATTGAGTAGATTCATTCCTTGTCCGGTATCGAGAAGAACGATTTCTCGACGCCTCTTGGAACGAGGCTTAAAATCTCGACGCCCAGTGGCCAAACCTTTTCTGACTCCAAGGCATCACGTTGCGAGAATGAGTTTTGCCCGAAACCACCGTGAGTGGACTGCAAGAGAATGGGGGACATGCCTCTTTTGTGACGAATCCAAGATTCTTCTTCACAGCAACACGAATAAGGAACGGGTATTCAGGCTGAAGAACGAGAGGATGAAGAACAACTGCATCAACAGGTATCGTGCTTTTGGGGGTGGTTCGATAACTGTGTGGGGGGGTATTTCTTTAAATTCTAGGACAGATTTGGTTATCTTTCGGAATCGGACCATAAGGAGCCAAATCTACATCGACGAGATTTTGCGTCCGTTTGTCATCCCTGAAGCGCAACGAATCGGCGAGGGATTCGTCTTGATTGATGACAATGCGCCATGTCATCGTGCCAGGATCGTCAACGCTTTTCTTGCTGAAGAGAGCATTGATAGAAGTGTATGGCCAGCAAACAGCCCGGATTTGAATCCGATTGAGAATATTTGGGCGCTTCTCAAATCTGGCATACGCTCGCGAGATCCACCCCCGCAAACGCTGGACGAGTTGGAAGCTGCGGCAAACGAGGAATGGCTTGCGATCCCTCAAGAACACATTGCAGCGGCGATCGAGAGCATGCCTCGTCGCTGTCTCGCAGTGACACAAGCTCGCGGTGATTCTATCAAATACTGATAGATCCACACACACGCACACACACACACACACGCACGCACGCACACACACACACACACACACACACACACACACGCACGCACGCACACACACACTCACACATAAAGAGAGGGTTTGGAGTCCTAAAATACCGTGGAAGTGACGAACCACGGGGTCCTGATCTCTACACACATCATGCACACACGCACTCACGCACGCACACACGCACTCACGCACGCAGGCACGCACGCACGAGTTCTCCACCATTTTGAATGACAGAACTCACCGGCTAAGGGATGGAAGGCATTATGAGGATGCTCCAATTTTTTTTTTCAGCTTTAACATTTCTTCTCGGCTGGATTGTTGTAAACCGTATTGAATAAATTGAATTTTCGGAGTTACGGCGGGCTAAAATGCTGATTCGGTCAAAAGTACCTGTAAATAACGTTAAATATTTATTTAAAAATATCTGCACTCAGATAATCAAAAGAGGGTTCAAAAAGTTCCCCAAACGTTTTTGTTTCTGTGCGATAGTTTGAAGGTTATCGCATACGGAATGTTTTTGAATTTTTTGGGGTTTCGCATTTTCAATTTTGAATTTTTGATTTGAAATACGATTAACAAATTTCAATTTTTCAATATTATTCATCTAATAATAATTATTAATTGTCATGCTGTATCGTTAATGATCTATTGATAATTATTGTAATTTTTTTCCTATTAATTATCGAATTAATCAACAATAAATATTGAATTATTAATTGTTAATTATTAACCATTGATGATTATGTTTTTATTATTTTTCATGATTAATTTTTCATTATTATTTTTAAAAAAGTACCTGTAAATAACGTTAAATATTTATTTAAAAATATCTGCACTCAGATAATCAAAAGAGGGTTCAAAAAGTTCCCCAAACGTTTTTGTTTCTGTGCGATAGTTTGAAGGTTATCGCATACGGAATGTTTTTGAATTTTTTGGGGTTTCGCATTTTCAATTTTGAATTTTTGATTTGAAATACGATTAACAAATTTCAATTTTTCAATATTATTCATCTAATAATAATTATTAATTGTCATGCTGTATCGTTAATGATCTATTGATAATTATTGTAATTTTTTTCCTATTAATTATCGAATTAATCAACAATAAATATTGAATTATTAATTGTTAATTATTAACCATTGATGATTATGTTTTTATTATTTTTCATGATTAATTTTTCATTATTATTTTTAAAAAAGTACCTGTAAATAATGTTAAATATTTATTTAAAAATATCTGCACTCAGATAATCAAAAGAGGGTTCAAAAAGTTCCCCAGACGTTTTTTTTTCTGTGCGATAGTTTGAAGGTTATCGCATAAGGAATGTTTTTGAATTTTTTGGGGTTTCGCATTTTCAATTTTGAATTTTTGATTTGAAATACGATTAACAAATTTCAATTTTTCAATATTATTTATCTAATAATAATTATTAATTGTCATGTTCTATCGTTAATCATCTAATGATAATTATTGTAATTTTTTTATTATTAATTATCGAATTAATTAACAATAAATATTGAATTATTACTTGTTAATTATCAATCATTGATCATTAATTTTTCATTATTAAACATTCTTACGAAATATTTTTATATCGCCAAGTTATTTTAACTGCGACAGCTACTGCTGCTGGTAGGGACCCCCTCCCAGGCCCGGCCCTAGAGCGAAGCATGTAAACACAGCCGCGCATCCCGGGAACGAATTTTCGAGATATCGCGATTTTCCACTAACTTTTCAACGCTTTCCTTGGCGTACACGAGGGAGTTTCCGGTATTGAATCAATACCCATTTTAATCGTTAAAGCTTCCTCTTTATGATGCACCAGGTTATAATATTGGCACTAAAGTGCTTCAATATGAAAAATGTTGATTCATGAGAAAATGTAACCTCGTAATACCTGGATTTCATCGACAGGAGCAGATTTCATAATAAAAAATCACTTAAGGTGTAAGGGTACTACAAAATACGATTACAAAACAAGTTTCAATCGATTCCATCGATTTGTTTTCGCTTAATCACCGATAACGTCCCCAAAAACCGGGAATCGCTTCCTAGACTGTAGCTCCATCTGGAGTAGACCAACCGAATTTTTTTAGGGGACTTTTTTGATCGCCACGAGCTGCCCTTTTGACTGATACCCATCGTTAAGGGACTTTCAACGAATTCAATATCAATTCTGGGGGTAGTTTCGCGTGGTCGCATAGCCTCGATTTACACCTGATCGTGCCATACCTTCGCACCAGGTCAATTCGCATCCGATCTTAATGAAACTAGTTTCATTCGGACGGTAATTGAATTACCTCGAAAGTACTTTTTTAGTTTTTCGAAATCGGTTCAAGTTTTGCTGAAATCGACAAAAAACACATCGTCCCACTTCAATTGCCCCTCACTGTAGTACCGGACCTTTTTATTATTTTTACTGTTTACGACGAAGTCGGATTATGAGTGGGGGTATCAATCCCAATACAACGAGGAGAAGTAGGAGTTTTATCAATCCCAAAACAACGCGAACGAGTGGGGCTATTGCTCCTAAAATACCGAGAAAAAGTGGGGTTATTAATCCCACAATAACGAGTAGGAGTAGGCTTATTAATGCCAAAACATCGAGAGTGAGAGGGAGTATCAAACCCAAAACAACGTGAACGAGCAAGTGCACTAAATCCAAAACAACGTGAACAAACGAGTGCATCCAACCCAAAATAACGAGAACGAGCCAGTGTAGTATACCCAAAATAGATCGAAGAGCTCAGGCGAGTCTCGCGATGGTTATGTACCCGAGGGTAACATGAGTATTGTATCACCATCCTTTGTATTATTTTTATCAATACACTGCATATTCTTTCCCACACAAACTTGGCTTTCACTTCTTAATTGGCAAATGATCCCCGTAATCAAATATTGTATTCCCTTCCTTCTCCTCCGTATTCACGCGAGAGTCGATTTGGTCACAAGTTATACCGGCTTGTTAATTCCGGTGAGACAGAGATTAACTGACGTCCGCTGGCATATGCGGATGCCCAAGCGGGGGCGGGTGGCCGAAGGTGGCGTCTTCGTGCGTG
This sequence comes from Dyspetes luteomarginatus, assembly GCA_963669185.1. Lineage (NCBI taxonomy): Eukaryota > Metazoa > Arthropoda > Insecta > Hymenoptera > Ichneumonidae > Dyspetes > Dyspetes luteomarginatus. The sequence goes on along the minus strand of OY769903.1, from coordinate 15,780,374 downwards.
CCTGAAATCGCGATTCATAGAGTACACGGTTCAGAATAAAGAAAATACTGACGTGTATGTATGGTGGGTGGTTCTTATTTGGGGGTTGGTAGAATTTAAATCATGCTTTATTTATTGCTGTTTCAATAAAAAAAAATGTTGCGACACGTGAAATCTTTTAAAGAATCTATCAACCTTTGGAAGTTATCGTACGTCGATGCTTCTTATTGCAAAAACATGCGTAAACTCCCAAAATGTATTAACGTCCATTATTATAATAATTAGCTATTTTAAGTAACAAAATATCAATATTTGATATAGATAGATGTTTCATTTTATTCGTGTATTATTCATTTTGGAGTTGCAGCGGAATAGAAGCGGTACAGATTTTTGAATAAACAAACAGTTGTTTCCATGGTGTTGTTAACAACTTTCAGTTTTTCTATAATGTTCAAACCTTTTTGAAAACTTCTATTATCAAACCAAAGAGATGCATCGATTTTCAAAAAATCTTGATCCATTCTATGTCGAACCAAAAAGTTTCGAGTTTGCAACATTACAAATTGATCGATTCCTTTTTTACAAAACGACACGGAGACACAAGACGCATTAGTGCCCAAGAAGCCGTACCATTTGTACAGATATATTGCGCAAAAATCAAACCAGCACCACAGGCCGTGTTATATTTCATTAAATAAAATAATTAAATAACTATATAAATTTTTCCACTTTGCACTATAAAAAAATTATAATAAAAAAAACTGTTCTTTTTAGGAAAAAATGCATTAAAAACTTTTCAGAGGAAAATACAAGAAATAATGAGGGAAAAATCATGAAAACACAAGTGTAATTAGAAATATATTATTTGATATTTTGTTCGTTACAATAGCTAATTATTATAAGAATGGACGTTGTAGGCTATTTATTTATTTTCCTATTTCCGTTACTTTTGCTGACCGTGTATTGCCCATGGTATATGTGCGAGCACGTCAACGGAAATATGTGCAAATAAACGTCGATTGTCTCCCCACCACCTATCTTTTAAAAAAAGGGAGAGTTCGAGGTGTATGGAAGAAAGGGGTCTGGAGGACAGTTAGCAGCAGGCTATGGTCGCGAAAGCCAACACGGTTCACAAAGATCTAATATTAATTGTCTCTATTTATTGAATAAACATTTTTCATATTTTATATCGCAATGAGTGTAAGCAAAGGGTTGAGTTGAATTTTATTTTACCTAGACCCTACAACGTTAATAGTTTTAGGAGTTTTACGCATATTTTTGCAATGAGAACCACCGACCTACGCTAACTTCCAAAGGTTGGTAGATTTTTTAAAACATTGTTAGTGCCGCAAATTTTTTCTTTATTGAGACAGGAATAAATGAACCGTCGGCGGCATGCTTTAATATAAAAATTTAGAGCTAGAACTTTACAGGGTTTATTTTTAAGTATTTGTAGTCGATTACGGGAGCGTCGCGATCCAAATTCTATCAACCCCCAAATAAGAACCACCCTAATGTATATACACGGCAAATATGTATGTATTGAAATGAGTCGAATAACTCATTTGAAAATACCCGCGCAAAACCCGAGACCGCGTACGCATGAGCACGACGGTCAACAGTGACGTCGAACCGCTGAATAAAGCAGCGACGATTCGCCTACCGGGCACGCGCCTCCAAATGTGACGCAGTAGACAGAGCAGCCAATCTGCGTCGCACGGAGCAGCCACGTCGCGACAACGGGACGACGTGGCACTCAAAGAAGGAGAACGCAACGAGAGAAAGAGAGACAGGAAACAAGAGAAAATTAGTATAAAAGGACGACAAAACGCCCAGAGAGACACTCAGAGTTCTGGAGTGAAGAGGAGGTTTTCGTAAGCTAGAGGGCTCTGGTGGTGCTGTAACCCAGCTGAACAGAGGGAGCTAGCGACGAAGACTGGATCATGACGAATGAAAGCGAGTAGAAAGAACGATCAAATATCGTGGCGGCGAAAATTCTAAGCCGATCAAACAGTGCACTGTTTGTACCCCCGGGCGAACCGAGAGAGGGCGAAACTGACATCATGAATCACCGGAGAGCGTGATCTATCAAGGGGGACCACCGCGACCAAGGGAGGGCGCCACCAGCCGGCATTGATCGACTGACGCAGGAGCAGCAGGTCGATAACAACGAAAGCCACCCAGTCTCGCAAAGACGCGGACAACACGGGTCACTGTACAAATTAGAAAGATCGCACACTGACACGAATAAAAAACTATTTGTATTCGTGTCAGTGTGCGATCTTTCTAACTATATATAACTCTTAATAACTATATTAAGAGTCAATAAACGGCAAATTAGCCAAGGAAATAACCACAAAAAAAATCTTAATTAATTCGTTCCCTGAACGAGTCCTGATTTCTGTAATTATTAACAAAATAATTACAAATTTAATGCTAACCGTATTCGATACCGTGACAGTATATACACGGCAATATGTATATACACGTCCAAACCCAAACGTGTATCTATATTAGAGTGATTTGAAAAAAAAAATCTTTATTTTTTTGCTCCAGCTATAGAAATTGTCCGGTACTTTGACTGGGAGGAACATATTAAAATTTCATCAAAACTCGTTAACATTTAGCTGTTGCGCAATCAAAGTTTGTATTTGTCATAAGAATAACCCGTGAATTAATAGACTTTAAGCTCCAAATTAGGATTATGTGTTTCGGTATTTTTATTTTTTGAGAAAAACAGCTGAAAATGAGGGAAAATGGTTGGAAAAATGAAGGGAAAGCGTCGCACATTTTCATTAGATGCTGTGGAGTACCGAAATGGTAAAATAAAATAGTTTTAACATATTTTATTCACTTTTTCTTTTATATCTTGAAAACTAAGGCATATAGCAAATAACTTTCGAAGACCTTTTTTGTAGCTATCATCTTGCTGAATAAAAAAGGTTATAATACATTTTTTCTATACCTTCAAAATTCGGAGTTATTGTTAAACTTTTCATAATAGGGTAAATTAATTTTTTTTTTTTTCGCACCATGTTATTTTAATATTTTTGATAATAACTCCGAATTTTGGAGGTATGGAGAAAAATGTAAAATAACTTTTTTTATTCAGCGAAATAACAATTATAAAAAAGATCATGTGAAAATTTTTGCTATATGCCTTAGTTTTCGAGATGTAAAAGAAAAAGTGAATGGAATATGTTAAAACTAATGTTGTTTTACCATTTCGGTACTGCACAGCAACTAATGGAAATGTGCGACGCTTTCTCTCATTTTTCCAACCATTTTCTCTCATTTCCAGCTGTTTTTCTCAAAAAATTAAAATACCCTAACACATAATCCTATTTGGAGCTTAAAGTCTATTAATTCACGGGTTATTCTTATGACAAATACAAACTTTGATTGCGCAGCCGCTAAATGTTAACGAATTTTGATAAAATTTTAATATGTTCCTCCCAGTCAAACTACCGGACAATTTCTATAGCTGGAGCAAAAAAATTAAGACTTTTTTTTTCAAATCACTCTAATCTATATACACGTCAGTCGATAAAGAAATTCATAACAATTTCGCGTAAGTCCTACGATTTATTGGCAACATGCGAGCTAAGAAGGGTGAAATATCCCGCATCGGTGAATCTCTCACTGTACTGGAACTCGAATCATCGCTCACTTGGCTCACAAAACTAGCACAACGACAAGCATTCCCTCAAGCTTTCAACCATTCTAGACAATTCGCGATCTCCACGCAAAAAGTTAATTACTATCATTGGATGCGTTCCTCGATAAGGACGGTACAATTTACTTAGATGGTTGATTGCGAAAGCCGGCGGTTCCGTATCATCATATTCCCGATCATTCTTTCATCCAAACTGCCCCTTCACCAAATGAATAATTCGCGATTATCATTATAAACAGCTAGATGCTGGACCGTTAGCATTGCTAGCGGTATTCAGAGAAAAATATTAGGTCATATCCGCAAAACGAGTTATTCGCAGCATTCTAAGACGTGCTTCAAGGCGCGTGCGAAAGTCAGCTAATAGGCGACTTGCTTAACGAACGAATCACACCGAGCCGTGCGTTCGCGTTCACCGGGGTAGATTACGCTGGGCCGTGTACGATCAGAATCTCACGAAATAAAACAGTAAAGGCCTATCTGTATTTATTTGTATGCATGCATGGCAACGAACGCGGTCCATTTGTAAATTGCAATGGATCTGAGCACAACAGCTTTCCTAAACGCTCTGAAATGGCTTCTCTCGTGTCGCGGAAAATGTAACACGTATCGTGTATCGCTCGGGTAATGGCACGAACTTTTTGGGTGCAAATAACGAATTGAGACGAATGGGGAAACTACTGTCTAGTCTAGAGTATCAAGCTCAGATAAGTGAAGGTGCGGCCAATCAGGCAGTAAAACGGAAATTTATCGCACCCTATTCTCCTCATGTGGGTAGCCGTCAAACTGACAAAAACGTATTTCGAAGCGGTTATAGGCAAAACATCGCTCTCATTTGAGGAGCTTTAAACCGTTTTCTGTCAGATAGAAGCAGTCATGAACTCACGACCAGTGTCTCCACTATCGACCGATCCTTTGGAGCTCGAAGCATTCATTCGGGCATTTTCTCACCCGGACTTTGTTGACGGCGTTACCAGAACAAGATATACCGGATCTAAAATCAACTAGATTATCTCGATATCAGCTACTGACAAGGATGCACCAAGATTTTTGGAAACTATGGTCCTGAGAGTACGTAGCTCAGCTAGAACAGCGTAACAAACGAAATAAAACAGTACTCAACGAACAACTCAAGGTTGGCGCCATGGTTCTCCTTTGTGAACCCAACAGCCCTCCATTATCATGGCGGCTTGAGAGAATCGTAAAGCCGCATCTATGAAAAGATAACCTTAGTATTAGCAACGAAGATTGAGGTCTAAGATTGAGGTCTATAGAAGCACAAAGCCTATAGCCTGCTTTGTTCCAAAAAAGGTGGGGAGCTCGGACAATCTTTCTCCCCCAACTGTAAGATGTCGCTAGCGTCGAGTTTACATGTGTGCGCTCACGTACAGAACTAACACACGTGAGCGGCTGTATAATTGCGTTGGCTCCACCTACTGAGTCGGGGTGATGATGCTATTTCACTCGCACTCGCAGCTGGGGGTGCGCTCTCTCGTACAGGAGCGATACGGACGTAAAGTGGGGTTTACATCGCTGATACCCACGAAGATACAGCTCAAATACTTTCATTGCAAATACTTTTGCATTATCATTACCTGTACATCGAAACAAACTTATTTTTTAAATTATTTCTTTATATGTACGTAAACTAGGAGTTAGTTAACCTAACCAAGCAAATCTAATGAAATCGAAATCCGAGCGGGGACATGCTTTTTATACTTAAAAAGATAACAAAAGTATACGTATCCAAGTTGGGCTAATGGGTATGGTGCTGCTTCTGTATGTACTACGTCGGTAGTTCAATCCCCGGCTTCATTATTATTTTTTTTTTTTGCAATTATGCAATTTGCGATATACACAATAAATAAAATATAAAAAATCAGCGAAAAAAGTTTTTATAAGAGAGAGAGCAACATGTTAATACGAGCAGGTCCCGCGTTAGCCCCTGCTCGCACTGAGATGTAATGATGATATTGGACTCGATAACGCTATCTCTCGCAATCGCGATTAGCTTGATGGCGCTATCTCTCGCGCATTCACGATTAGCTCGATGATGCGATCTCTCTCCCTCTGAGAGTAAGGGCTTATGAACGCCCCACTGTAAAGTGGGGCATTCATCAGCTTTTCCCGCGTATATTCCTATCGCATGCATGTGCGAGTATGTGTTTAAAGTCCTCAGACTCTTGTTTTGCCGGTCTGGAATAGACGTTTTGTCCGATACATCGGTAGAATTTTGTCAATAAAGACATCATTACATGATTCGCGATATTAATAAGTTACAAACGCACTTGATAGTATCTTAAGTCTTTCATTCTTTTCGTAATTGCACGCGTTGTGTCTTAGACTAGCCTCATTGCAAATAATGATAATATTAATTTTTAACAGTAATAAGACCAAAAAATTTAAAAAGAATTTATACAACAAATTGACCGAAAACATTATTTTTTCACTTACGAAAGACATTCCCTGATTTTTCCGAATACATTGATTTTTTGAGAATTTTCTCTCAATTTCGAAATATCAGTTTTTGCGTATTATAACAGACTGCATTTAAATAATTGCTTGTTCAGTGATCTTAAAAATTAAAATGTGTAATATGAAATTTCTCTATGGAATCATATCCGAAATTTGCAACGTTGCATCAATTTTTCGATTTTTGAATATGAAAATTTCAAAATTGAGAAAAACATCTAATGTATTCAGAAAAATCAGGGAATCAATTTGGTGAATAAAAAAATATTCGTTTCCGGCAAATATATTGAAATAATTTTTTTAAACTAATTTGACGATAAAATTTTGGTATTATTATTTGAAGTTAAAGTCATCTTCAATACGGTTACTTTCCTCAAGATTTTTATCTTATTTCAAAGTACTCAAAAGAACTGAAAATAACAACCTAAATTATAATCCCTGCAAGCTCACCATAATATTATTTTTCTATCTGAGCGATATCTGGCGGTCGTTGTTTAATGAAACTATTCAGAATAGCTGAGTTCAGCGCATTTCTTTCGGTGAGTGTACAGCCGCACACTTTCATGCGTGACTGTACTATACTCGAGTCGAGCGCGACTCTCGAGCAACTTCGGCAGCTCTCGGCTCCGAAGCGCGTTGCGTTAGCTACCATCTTAGTTTTAAGCAGTCTCGAGTCCACTGGACAGAGGAGAGCACGCTCGCGGCGTATTACGAAAGATTGTACGAATAAAGAAACACGTTTATATTTCAACCTGACGTTAATTAATGTACATAGCCCGTTCACACCATGAAGATCTAATAGGTTATGGGCCCAGTTAACGGTTAACTGCGAAAAATTGGGTGAACGGTGTGTTAATTAATTCGGCGAGTCTCACGTGGCGCGGAACGGAAGTCGGCCATTGTTCGAGTGTCGAAAGTAACGTGTCGGAAGCTTGCAACTTGATAAATCGAATCCGCGATGTCTGTCGGCATCTCAGTAAAGGGCGTTAAGCCTTTCGATGGAACGAATTTCCAGGGCTGGAAAGCCCAAGTGAAAGCGTTATTTGTGATGAACGATGTTCTCGATGTCGTCGAAGGCACGAGAGAAGCGCCTGCCGCGGGAGCCGGACAAGCGGCCGCGTTGAAGAAAAACGTGAGAGTCGATGCAACGGCAAAGTTCATCATCCTGTCAAATCTCGACGAAGCTCAACAAGTGTGTGTGCTATCGTGCATCTCTGCGAAAGAGATGTGGGACAAATTGTGCTCTATTCACGAGCAAAAGACGGCGACGAACAAGCTGGGTCTGCTGCAAAGGTTTCACGCTTATCGGATGAGCGAAGCGGATACGGCGGTTCAGCACGTGGCCAGGGTGATGAACATGGCGAGTCAACTGAAGGACGTCGGTGAGGACGTATCGGACGCCACGGTTATAGCGAAAATCCTCGCGAGTCTGACCACGAGGTTCAGCACGCTGCAGGTCGCGTGGGATAGCGTCGACCCTGCACGACAGACTCTCGATAATCTGCAGGAAAGGCTGATTAGAGAAGATACGAGGCTCAACGGTGACGAAGAAGCGTCGGAGGCATTGGCTGCGACAGCCAAAAATCGGCGTGCGCGAGGAACGAAGAGTGCCGGGAACAATAAGCCTGAAATTAAAAAGGAAGTGCAGTGTTATAAGTGTCAAGAAATGGGACACATCGCGAGTCGTTGTCGAAACAAGCGGAAGCCACGTGACGGTAGTGAAAAATCTCGCGATTGTGCATTCGTAGTAGAGACAGGGAAAAGTGCGGGAAACGCGTGTGTGATATGCACAAAAAGTCACGTAATGGCGGCCGACCAAAAAGAGGTCTGGCTGATCGACAGCGGTGCATCAAGGCATCTAACTTACCGACGCGACTGGCTTGCCGACTACAAGACTGACAGCACTGGCGCTACGATATCACTCGGTGATAACCAAATCTGCAACGTCGCTGGTGAAGGCACGGTGCTCATTAAAAAGTTTATTGATGGTGTTTGGCACGGCGCGAGAATCGGGAACGTGCTGCATGTTTCGAAATTACGTAAAAATTTATTCTCCGTCGGAGTGTGTACGAAGGAGGGGCTCGGCATACAATTCGAAAATAATCGCGTCGAAGTGGTGCGCGACGGCGAAGTGCTCGCGACGGGCATGAAGCAAGGAAACGATGTGTATCGCATGTTCTTCAAGGTCGCTAACCAAGGAAGCGCTGAAGAAGCGAACATAGCTACAACGAATTTGACCGTGTGGCATGAGCGACTGGGATACGTAGAGAAGCGCGCGATTCGAGAATTGGCGACAAAAGGACTCGTTAGTGGAATGTCAGTTACGAATAAAAGTGACGTTTTCTGTGAACTATGTCAAATGGGGAAATCGCATTCTTTTCAACCTTCAAGGACGAAGCGACCGGCTACAGACACGTGTACTTCATGAAGAAGAAATCCGAGATTTACGAAAAATTCAAGATCTTCGAGAAGATGATCGAGAACAAGCTCGGTCGGAAAATGAAGACGCTTCGCTCGGATAATGGCCAAGAATTCTGCAACAAGGAAATGGACGAATATCTCGAGAAGTGCGGAATCCAGCGAGAAACAACGGCGCCGTACAATCCGGAGAAAAATGGCAAAGCCGAACGCGACAATCAGACGATAGTTGAAAGTGCGCGCACGATGATAATTGCGAAGAATCTACCCCTGACTCTATGGGCGGAAGCAGTAAATTGTGCAGTATATATTCTCAACCGAACCGTGTGAACGAGTAGCGAAGTAACGCCGTACGAAGCATGGACTGGGAAAATTCCAAATCTGAAGCATCTTCGAATCTTTGGCTCAGATGCGTACGTGCACACTCCCAAACAATTCACGCGGAAATTCGATGCACGAGCGAGCAAGAAGATTTTTGTTGGATATACGGAAGAATCGACGAATTACCGGGTGTACGATCCTGAAAAGAAAAAGGTCAGTGTTGTTCGCAATGTCGTGTTCAACGAGAAAATCGGAGCGCCGTCGGCGGAAGCAGACGAGAAGGAAAAAGAAAACGAAATAATTCTTCCGCAACCGGAAGCTGAGTACGAGCAAGAGAACGAGGAACGAGAGAACAAGAACGGGAACGTGATCGACGACGAAGAAGACATCGGCGACATCGGTGAACGAGAAGAAGAAGAGGTCAACGAACGAGAGAACGAGCTTGACTGTGAAGGTCAAAGAGTTCTACGAGATCGCTCGAGAATTCAAACTCCGAGCAGGTGCAGGCACAACGCAAATGTGGCCGAGTATATCGTACCGTTAACGTACGAAGAGGCGACGAATAGCACTGAAGCCGCGCAGTGGGCGGGTGCTATTCAAAACGAATTTAGAGCTCACGAGGAAAATAGTACGTGGAAACTCGTGAAAAGGATGCCGGAAATGAGACTAATCGACTCAAAATGGGTATTTCGGGTGAAAAAGGATGCAGATGAGAAGTCGCATCGATTCAAGGCACGATTGTGTGCGAGGGGCTTCCTGCAACGAGAGGGGATCGACTTCAAGGAAACGTTTTCTCCAGTGGTGAGGTATGACTCACTGAGAATATTGTTGGCGACAATAGCTGCGAAAGATCTCGAGGTAATGCAGTTTGACGTTCAAACGGCATTCCTATATGGAAAGCTGGAAGAGACGATTTTTATGGAAATTCCGGAAGGACTGAAGGTGGAAGAAGATCCGAGGAACGTTGCGTGCAAGCTCGAGAGGTCTCTCTACGGGCTCAAGCAGGCTGCAAGATGTTGGAACCTGAGATTCGCGAAGTTTCTGAGTGAATTTAATCTCGAAGAGTGCGACGCAGATAAGTGCGTGTTTATCGGGAAATTTAAAAACGACGACGTATATTTGGCGTTGTTCGTCGATGATGGGCTGGCAGCCTCGAATAATGTAGAGACGCTTAAGTTAATTATTCGACGACTAAGCGAAACGTTTAAAATAACAGTAGAGGATTTGAACGTCTTTGTCGGGCTGCAAATCGAACGCGATAGAGAACGAAAAAGGTTAATGATTCATGAGAGCGCGTACACGCGAAAGATAATCGAAAAATTCGGGATGGCGGACGCGAAAACAGTAAATGTGCCGGCGGATCCGCACGCAGCACTGTCTCCAACCGAAGAGAACGACGAAAAAACGAGTAATGTACCGTACCGCGAAGCAGTCGGATCACTAGTCTTCCTAGCGGCAGTATCGAGGCCTGACATCGCGTACGCGGTAAACTCAGTAAGCAAATATTTGAGCGATCATAATGCTACGCATTGGCGAGCAGTAAAGCGAATATTCGCGTATCTCAAAGGCACGAGCAATTACGGTATCGAGTATGCAAACGGCGGATGCAAAGCAGAGTTGATAGGCTTTTCGGACGCTGACTACGCCGGAGATATCGAGACGTGAAGATCCACGACAGGATATGTTTTCTGTCTTGCAAACGGGGCCGTCACGTGGTCGTCGCAGCGGCAACGGCTCGTGACGTTGAGCATGACGGAAGCCGAATACGTGGCTGCATCGACAGCAGCGCGAGAAGTAGTCTGGATAAGAAAGTTGTTATCGGACATCGGATGTCCTTGCAATAAAGAAACAACTTTATACGTAGATAACCAAAGCGCGATTCAACTAGTCAGGAATCCAGTGTTCCACAAGAGGACAAAGCATATAGATGTCCATTTCAACTTTATTCGCGAGAAAATAACCGAGAAAAAAATTATAGTTGAGTACGTTCCGTCCGAGAATCAACGCGCGGATGCGCTGCCGCGAGACCGTTTCAGAGATCTATGTTACAAGCTAAACATGATAACGATTCACGAGAAACGCTCGAACGGCGATAGTATTAAGAACAGCTGAGTTCAGCGCATTTCTTTCGGTCGAGTCGAGCGCGACTCTCGAGCAACTTCGGCAGCTCTCGGCTCCGAAGCGCGTTGCGTTAGCTGCCATCTTAGTTTTGAGCAGTCTCGAGTCCACTGGACAGAGGAGAGCACGCTCGCGGCGTATTACGAAAGATTGTACGAATAAAGAAACACGTTTATATTTCATCCTGACTTTAATTAATGTACATAGCCCGTTCACACCATAAAGATCTAACAGAAACAACAAAACTCCACGCATTCCTAGTTACATTTGTTTCTATAATGTTATAAAACTGAAATAAAAATTCCATATTTCACACAAAAATGTCTATGTTCAATGTAAAAAGTGTATGAAAATTAGTGAATATGTGAAATCGTTGGCTAAAAGACAATCAGGACGAAAAAAAAAAAAAAAAAAAAAATCCGTGTCTCGATCACGAGCAGTCCGACTCGTATCTTGTCGCTCTACCAACTACGCTAGCGTAACTGATAGAATATCGAATGAGCATTGTAATATTTATGTTGTGTACCCGCTTGGATTAGGTGTTCTTAGGTTTGGGTTTGGGTTTCAATAATTTACTCCGGTTTACACGTACGTTGTTAATTCGAGTATAATACGCTATTTACACTTTTATATTTTAGTACATCGATGTTAGTAAAATTGGAATAAAGCTCGTCGTGTGGATGTAGTCATTGTTCGTAAAAATAAGTCCGCCGCCGCGCGGCGTCGAGCGGTGCAGAATGAGGGACGGCAGGGGAAGCCACAGAGAGGGAAGTCAGGGGAAGCTACGTGACCCCACTGTAGCCAGATGGCTGCGAGCATCGAGGCTAGAAGGCGGAGCATATCGATCGGACGACACTAGAGCCTCCTAGCGTATGTTTGACTCACGAAAAATTTGGAACCAAGCAGGCTGTAGGCTTTGTGCTTCTATAGACCTCAATCTTCGATCTTCGTTGGTATTAGGTATGGCGGACAGAGATGTTAAGCTTTCTGTATTGTAAATTCTTATCTCTAGTCGTTTATTAAATTTTTTAACAACTACTCTTAACCTTGAGTAATATTAATACCCACTAAAAAGAGTATGGCTTAAGTATTAAAAGTCGAAGCATGCGAAGTCTGTCGTATTGAACTGAGACAAACTTCATTAATACTTCGGGAATGCATTAAAAAATGCATAGGAGTATGTTTTGCGAGTTTTGTGCAATACCTGGGGTTAAAAATTTGCTCATTTCAAAAATGTAAAATTTACGCATTGTGCTTCCCAACTTTTTGAAATTATAAAACATTGAACCCCAAATTTTACTCAAAACCCGCAAATTGTACTCTCGAAATGTACCCCCATGCATTTTTTTAATGAATTTTCGAAGGGTTTATGAAGTATGTCCAATACGATAGAATTCACATACTTCGACTTTTAATATTCCGACCATACTATTTTGTAGACTAGACTATTGACTAGACTGCACCAAAACTATTCATCCATCTAATTGTAAGTCTTTTGCCGTGAGTTGTGACTTGCGTCCGTCGTTTCAAGGCGACAGGTGCCATCCTAAAGCTTGTTTTTTGTGTTTCTTGTTTGGAGAATCGTAAGGTGTTTTCCTCTTGCAAGGGTCAGGTGCAATCCTGGGGGCTTGCAAGACGAAAAGGAAAATGGGATAGAGAGGGCCAACTGTAATGCAAGGGTTCGCTATCCAGTGGGTGGGGTACGACATACCTTGAAAAGGCACAAATGAATTGTGATGAATTGATCGGCTATGTGAAAGACGTAGTTGATCAAATTATGTGCATACTTGACTGAAGGTCCCTTTCAGAATTGACGAGCATCACAATTAAGTGATCATGCAAAATCATTCATAGATCAGCATCATCTACATTATTCTATTTTGCTCGTTTGATGAGCTTCATGGAAACAAACTAAAAACACTTATAAAGATGATGAGATTACCGTAAAACGCTCATTTTCACGGATCGATGTTACCTATATGCCCAAACAATATAGCAACCTATACATGTATATGTAAGTTCCGCAAATTTCAATGATTCTCGTTTTGCCACGATAATACGTAATTTGCATATCTATGTTACAAATATACAATTTGAAAACAAGTAAAGCCACGAAGTGAGATTTTTCACTGTTGACAATTGATTATTCTGAATATTACAGCTTCTCTCGGACGTCGACAAGTGGGGAATCGATATATTCAGGATAGGTGAATTAAGCAACAACCGCCCGCTGACATCTGTGGCTTACACGGCCTTCCAGAGTCGCGATCTGCTCAAATCTCTCGCGATTCCACCGACAATTTTCGTTACCTTTATGATGACCCTAGAAGATCATTACGTGAAGGACAATCCCTTCCATAACAGCCTTCACGCGGCTGACGTGACACAATCAACTCACACTCTGCTCAATACACCCGCCCTCGAGGTAAGCATATTAATATTTTTAATCGACTTCACATCTATTCTGTATCTCATCAATGTGGTGTAATGAATAATTCGAATGGCAAAAAAAATAACAAAACACATTCCTTTCGCATTTACAGTCCGTCTTCACACACCTAGAGATCACAGCGGCTCTTTTTGCAGCTACGATACACGATGTCGACCACCCAGGCCTCACGAATCAGTTCCTCATCAACTCCAGTGAGTGTAAAAAAATGGTTTTATGACCTTTATGAAAATTCGTGCATAATTTACTGCAATAATAAAGTAGATGGCAACTAGACTATTGTCAGTACTCACCACCGCCAGTACAAACGAACACATAGGAACACTTTCATAGCACTCTCGACTGCGGTTAAGTTCACGCTTTAGGGCGGTTAGGAAAGGAAATCGTGCTGTTAACCGTTGCCCCCACGTTACCATATAGTGTAGAGCTGGTTGCACGCTGCGGCAGGCCATTGCGTGACTCCAGACCAATGACACGTAACTGCTGTTCGCGCGCAAATTCAAACTTGCGGAATATCGTTTTCGTACTGGTACGATGTCGACTGCATTTAACGTGTCAGAAACAAACATCTAATTTATTATCAAGTGATTATTATTAAGGTGACAGGGCACTCGCTCCGACAACTCCGAAAATGGAAATTGTACTTTCACTGATATGGCACAAATGGTAGGGCCCAAACTAACTTAGTCCAAGGAGAATTTTGGCAAAAAGTGACTCAGCTTTTACTGTTTGGAAATAATTCATCATTTGGGAAAAAGTACAAGTCTAATTTTACAGCCGTCTCTCTCACACTCAGTTATAACGTGACAAACTTGAGCCTTTGTCTTAATATATTTTATTACTAAGTCATTGCTGTAGTACAGCATGAGCTTAAATTAATAAAGTATTTTTTAAAAATGTTTAGCATCAACAAAATTATAAAATATATTATGCACTATTATTTTTTGGCTTCGTAATACATTCAACGCTTATGAAATAGGTATGTATATTTTTTTTAATCTTAGAATTGTAAAGGAATTTTGGCATTTAATATTTGATTATGTATTCTTCTAAGTGCCATTAAATCATTCAACGGAATGTTTTCCGACTCTTCACAGTACTTCATCAATATTTTTGTTGCCTGAAGAGCGGCACGTACTGTTGTTGGAGTTACATTCTCGCAATTTTCATCCGTCTCTTCTTCGGGACATAAATTATTTGACAGTCGATGAACATCATCATCCGATGGTATAGGCGGTAGCGGATCATCATCGTTTGTCATCCAATGATCAATATCTGTGATTGTAGCGTGTTCATAATTTTCGAGTTGGTTAAGTTTGTTCAGTACGATGCCATTCGAAATTTGGTGAGAATACTCGTACGTTCCTTCCTGTAAATGATCTTTTTTTTTTTTTTTTTTTTTTATTTAAAGTTTTTATTTAGAGTTATTGCCATACATCTTTGGTTTACAGCGTAAGAAACAAAACTTAATAAAATAAACGCTTAATATAATGAGGTAGTGGATTTTTGGCCATATGTTGTTTGGCATCTCAAAATCTTACAGTATTTGGATATTTAACATGAGCGTATATTTTAAATTATATCTATGGATTAAAAATAACTTTGGTGAGTGTAGTGCGTGGGAAAAAATAAAGGGACTTTCGACTATATAAAAAAACCACGCTTATATATCCGATTGAATACATTTTGTTTGTGTTAACTAGTTAATTAATGAGTTAATATGAATTATATCTATAATAACAGTTATAAAATGTGTTTGGTATGGTATAACATACTAAGATGTGTTATAGTAAATTGTAATTTAGGGGTGGGGTCGTCGATTTTTCCTTCTTTTATGTTTTCTGTGTGGTTGAGTATCGATATGGTGCAGTCTGTTTTGTAGTGCGGTTATGTGTTTGGCTGTGGGATCTAGCCAGTAGTATGTTCGATCGAGTCTATGATTATCAAATTTGTCAATATCGGGGATTGTGGTGTCGTATATGAAGTAACCTTGGTTGTTTGTCATGTGTTCGAAGGAAGAGGGGAGTTTTTTTATTAGCGGCATGCCGTTTCCAGTGATAAAGTATGGGTGTATTGTTGTGGTCTTGTATAATTCCGATTCTGTCAAAATATGTGAATGATTCCGGTTGTGTGTATCCTTTAGTGGCTGAGTAGTTTGCTATTATCGGGTCCGTATGGCTGAAGGAGTGTATGATTTCGTTATTTGACATGGGTAAGTATGCAAAATAGTCTCTGGTGAGTCGCAGGCAGAAATTATCGATTCTAGGTATGTCGGCAGTATTATAGAGCACAGTATTGTTAACTCTTCTTAAGTAATGTGATTCGGGAGAGCGGTGGAGGAATAGCGCAGTGCGAAGGCATTTTCTTTCAAATAGTCTTATGTTTTCGGATTGTGCGGCACCCAGGTTCCATAGGACTGGAATCGCATATGTGAGAATAGGCCGTATGAGTAGTTGGTAGATGATCACTTTTGCTTTGTTGGTTATTAATTTATTGTGCATTAAGCGATTTAATGAGTGATATCTGCGTTTTGCTTTTGTGAGTTGTATATTCCAGTGTTTATTGCACCTTAGAAGATGGTCTATGTGTATACCCAGATATTTAACTATATTTTTTGTGGGAATTTCAATTGGTTGTCTGGTGTCGGGGTTGAATGTAGTTATGGTGAAATTGTGTTTTAATATGCGGTCTATTGGTCTTAGAGTTGAATCTACTCTTCGAATTAGAATGGATTCACATTTGAGAGGGTTGACACGTAGGTTCCATATTGCGTAATTATTATTTATTTGGTTGACTAGTCTTTCAAGGATATTTTGTATTTGAGGTATTCTTGTGCCAGCAACATATATTATGAGATCGTCTGCGTAGGCGATGGAGTGTGTAAGATTGTTGTTGTTTATATTAAAGGAGTTGAGTATGTCGCATGTGAAGAGGTTAAAGAGTATGGAGGATGTAACTGTTCCCTGTTGAAGTCCTTTTGATATTTCAAATTGTTTAGAGGAGGTATGTTTGCCATCCCATATTAAAAAAATTCTGTTGTGGATCATATCCCAGATGAGTCTGCATAAGTGTGGGGGAAAGTTTTTTTTCAGTAATTTGTACATTAAGCCGTTTAGCCAGACAGAGTCGAATGCCTTTTCAAGATCTATTAATGTTGCGCCTACTAAATGTCCAGTGGAAAGGTAAGAGTTAGTGTCTGATAAAAATTTATTAATAGCATGTGTGGTTGAGTGTGCAAAGCGGAAGCCAAACTGGTTGTTTGGGATGATTTTATTTCTGTTTGAGTGATAGAGAATGTTGTTTTGTATAATGACTTCATATACTTTGCTTATTGCTGGTGTAAGACTGATGGGTCTATAGCTTGAGGGATCATGTTTATTTTTGTCTTTTTTAAGAATGGGAACGATTTTAGAGGATTTCCAAGCTTTAGGGAAGTATTGGAGATTTAGCGAGTTATTGAAGAGGACTGTGTAATCTTTAATGAGTCTAGGTGGTAAGTGTTTGAGAACGATAGGGGGGATGTTGTCCGGCCCGCTGGAAGATTTATTCGGCAGCCTTTTGAAAATTTTTACAATTTGTGGGATTGTATGAAAAAAGGGGCATTCGTTGGTGATAGGATTGGGTGAGTATGATTTGTTTTGTGGGGAGAATCGTGTGAGGGGACTTTCATTCTGCCTTAGTATGTCGAATTCTGTTTTGAATTCGTTTATTCTTCTATCAACTACTACTCTAAGTCTGGTGTTATTGTTTAGATATCTCGGAGAGTTTATTTGCTCATAGTGGGCTCCTATAACATTTAACATCTCTACAGGGGATGTGAATATATTCGATATTCGATCGTTATTTTCGATAGGTATGGGTGTCAGGTCAATGTTTGTTCTTTGTAATGTGTTGTCGTTTGTATTGATATGGAGGCTATGTAATGGGTATAAGTGTTTGGGCCTGAATATTTTGTTTATTCTGGGAAAAAATTTGTCCGGGTTTCTATGGTCTATTTGCGAATAAATATTTTTCCAATGCTTTTCGATGCTATTCTTGTATTGTTCTTTTAGTAGTTGTTTGGTGTTTCTTATTAAGGAAGATATTCGTCTTGAAATGGGGGAGTTACAATGGGGGTCGTATCTTTTTCTGTGGTTGAGTAAGGTGAGTAATTGTGACTTGTGTTTTTGTAATTTGATGATTTGTCGGTTGAGATATATTGTGGAATTGTTTATTGGTTTGTATTGTGGGACGTGAGCATTTATCGTGTTACATATGTGTACTGATATGTTATCTAAGTAAGTGTTGATTTCTTGTATAGTGAGATTACGATCATCAGGGGGCGAGATGTTGTAGGATTCATTTAGTTTGTTCGTAAATTTTTCCCAATTAGTGGCTTTGTATATGAATTTATGTTTGATATTTGCCTGATAGGTGGGGTCTTTGATGTTTGGGATGGCGATTGTGAAAAGAAGGGCGTTGCTGTCGCTATCGTATGGTAGAGTTTGTAGGTGGTGATTGTGTGTATTGACAAATTCGATGGAGTTATCTGCTATGCACAGGTTTATGTGTGACTGTCCAGGAATAAATGTAGGGGTAGGAGAGAAGTATACAGAAGATCTTAAAATTAGTGAGTTTTCGTTTTCCCAGTTAAATAGATATCTGCCCCGAGGGCTTGTTATTCGGTCGCCATAGCTGGTATGACGCGCGTTAAAGTCGCCGGCGATTATGTATTTGTTGTTATTATTATGTAGTTTAAGGGATCTGACTAGTGTATTAAGTTCGGCTAGAAAGATTTGTTTGATGTTAGAGCTGTTGGAGGCGTATAAACAGATTACATGAAGAGTGTTATTGTTATTAAGCGGAGATATGAGTTTAATAATAGAATATTCAATGATTGTGTTATTTTCAGAACTGGGGTATTTAATTATTTCGTGCATTATATTTTTTCTGATAAAGATTGCAGTACCACCACCTGTTTTAGGGGGGGGTCTATCTGTTCTTATTATATCAAATTCTGGGAAGGTTATTTGATGACTAGGATTAAGAAAAGTTTCAGTTACCAGTGCAATGTCTATGTTATTGTCTATTAAGAACGTGTGAAGGTTGAATCTTCGATGATGCGTTCTTATAGAATGAGTGTTGATGGCTGTTATGATCAGATGATTTGTTAGGGCTGCAGTGTTAGCCATTAGTTATCATTGAGATGGTATCCGAGTTGTTCGAAGAGAAAGTCGATTCTTAGTGAGTTGTGTTCGAGTTGCTTTTTGATTTGCTGCATTTGGTTAGAGAAAGAGTTGAAGGAGTTGAGAATTTCTTCTTTAAAGTTAAAAATGTCTTCTTTGAGGTTATGTATCCAGACAGGAGGAGGAGGGTCGTTGCTGAAGTTTCTGTCCGTATATACCAGAGGTTCGATGCTCGGCTGTGCTGCTTGTGCGTATGAGAGGTTAGAGTTTGTTAGCCGGAGGGTATTTTCTGTCCTGTTGATAATTTCTTGAGTTTTTTTGGCCTTGTTTTCATTTATGCGGTGCGCGATAAATTTATAGTATGGGCATCCTTTGTAGTTTGCAGGGTGTCCGTAGCTATTGCAGTTTATGCATTTGAGTTGGTCTTTGCTTGTGTCTTTTGCGATGTTGCATTTTCCGATATCGTGCGATTCTCCACATTTGACACAACGATATTTCATGATGCAGTTTATGCTAGCGTGCCCAAGTCTTTGGCATTTTCTGCATTGATAAACAGTAGTGCGTCTTAGTTGTTCCAATCTGGCTTTTTGGTATGCGATACTTGAAATATTTCTGATGTGTGAGGTATCGCTGTCATGAGAGAGCTGAATTATAAAGATGTTTCGAGATGATCCGTCTGTACCACGGTCTTATAGACAGGTCTGGGCACTCCAAGCCCCTTCCTATATAACGCAGCGTGACCGTCTTGAAGCCTGTGTTTCTCAATTTGTGCACAGCGCTGCAATCTCCGAGGCCGGTGTGCAACAAAGAGAGGAATATAGGGCAGCCGTCTTTTTCTTCGTGCGCTTGCGTGCTAGGCTTGCAGATTTGTATAATGTTTTGATGGATTATTTATTCTAATTCAGATCGTAATTAAGACTCATATTAACAAGTGCATCAATAGTAAATTGAATTCAACCCGTAAAATCGAATCGCAAGCCGAAGAACCAAGTGGAAGAGCGAAAGTTATAAACGAGTATCAATCCCTATTTATTATCGTACAAGCCTGCTATATATAGGAATGAAAAATTATTCGTTTTTACTTTTAAAGCTCTGGATTTGTACCCGCAGGTTCTGAATTTTTCAAAATATTTTATTTTACTCTATTAGCCAGCTATATCAATGTTTCTACTGTGTGGCGAAATGTGTTATCATAACTATATCAAAAAAACATTTTGAAGGATTAAAAAGAATACTAAAAATAGGATTGTAGGGTGCGTTCGGCATTAATTAAATATTACATTGTAGTGTCAAAACTCTTATTTATTAGCTTTTATGAAATTTCGCTTGTTTTCTCTTCTCGCTACTTTTTTTTTGAAGCGATTTGGTTTGCTGCGCAGAAAATTGCCGCATACGAAGACGCAAATAATAATGGATCGCATACGATAAAAAGCTATCTGCATGCTCCTTACACGGGAATGAAAATTTATATGACATTAACATATCGTCGATAGTTCGATTGTATACATTTGGTGAATGACAATTTTCTATAAAGCGCGACTCTAAAGCCATGATGAGATTGAAGAATGTTTTGTTCGGATGGGTGAGCCCCCCGCGAGTTTTTAAATTCACAAGCTGTGCACTCGCTTCTTGCGAATATGAATCTGCATTCTTGATGGCATTTCTACAGACGTCGCATTTAGTGTACCTGAGAAGTTGCTTGCAAAGATATCCTGAAATTTCAACATAACAAAAACACGAGATATACATATATATATTAGGGTGACCCGAAAAAAAACTTTTTTTTTCCTCTCCCACCGGCTCAAACTCAAGTTTGCGACCCCAAACAACACCATGCATCGTTTCACACCGGTAAAAAAATCCTACGAGGTCGCAACATCGAGTTATCGATTTCCCATTTAAATAACACGTAGCACATTTGACTTGTCAGTAAAAAGTTAAATATCTTATTCGAAAATAATGATAATCCAATTTAATAAGCGGCGTTTTGAAGGGGACGAATACAGCTTCATTTTGGATTTTTTAAAAAAATTCTGCGATTTTTTTCCGCAGAGATATTAAGTTTTTCGTAAAAAAATACTTTAACGTTAAGAGGTTAACGGATTGTAAAAAAAGAAACAGTTGCCGCGCATGCGTACTAAGTAGGCCTTTCGCTCACTAGCGCTAGCGGCGAAAATTCACAACATTCGGTTTCATTTTCGAGCACGGTTTTACAGCCGGAGTGCCCAGACCTGTCTATAAGACCGTGGTCTGTACCTATTGGCCTTTTTGTGATTTTGAGAATTTTTGTATTCGGAGGGTTGATTTCTATGATTTCTTTCAATATGTCTTCATCTGAGAAATCGCCGTGAATTCCTTTCAGTACAATCGTTTTTGGTTTCTGAAATTTCGGGGTGTACGTGTAATACTCGGTCGATGATGCAGAGAGAGCGTTAGAAATATTTTTGTGTGCCTCTGTGGAGGACGGCTGTATGGATATGGCATTTGAATTATTTTGCCTTATATGGAACGCGTTCTTTGAGATGTTGTCTACTTGCAGAATTTGTATTATTTGTTTAATGTTTGCATTAGCCAGATGAATAGGGGGCGATTTTTGAATTTTTGGTGTTACCGTTTTTGCTGCGAGGTGTGTATTCTCGTTGTGTGCGGCGAGGTTATGTTGTGTGTTGTCTTTCGTTACATGAGTGTGTTTTTCAGTTTCTGCTGGATTTTCCATATCCAGTCTTCTGAGGTGTGTGGAAGTGGTGGAAAATTTTCCTTGCCCCGGGTAGTATTTAGGTTAGGTTTCCATTTATTATTGTTGTTTGAGGTTGATGCTGCACTATAATCTTTAACGAATTTATTGTATTCTTTGTCGAGATCCTCGATATTTATTTTTTTTGTTGCAAGAACGCGTCTTGGCAATTTATTTGTTTGCATTGCGGTACGGTGATGCTTGCGCTACGAGGGCCACAAGCATACTCCTGTAAATGATCTTCAGCTTAACTTGGACGATTCAAAAGCGGTTTCCAATATTTGAAAACACTATCGGCAGTTATCTCATCCCACGCAGCGCTTACCCAGTAAAGGACGTCTCGTATAGTCATTGATTTTAAAGAGTCCAATACACCCAGTCCGTTGTTTTCACTATTCAAAAGTGACTGTAGCAATTCCAATCTGTAATGCCTTTTTAAAGTACTGATTACACCTTGATCCATAGGTTGTACCAAAGATGTAACGTTGGGTGGCAAAAAGCACATTTTTATGTCATTAACCACTAATTTTTCTTCCAATAAGTGGGATGGTGCGTTGTCGAGAAGGAGTATAGCTTTTAACGGCAAATTTCTCTGTGCCAAAAAATCAGTGACTTTTGGCACGAAATCATTTTGAAACCAAACTTCAAAAATTTGACAATTCATCCAGGCGTTTTTTTTATTTTCATACTTTACAGGGAGAAGGTTCCTCGAGAGATTTTTGAATGCTCTTGGATTTGCCGATTTGCCAATCATAAGTAACGGGAGTTTGAAACTACTATCAGCATTACCACAGACAAGAACCGTCACACGATGTTTATTTATTTTTAACCCTGCTGCTTTTTTATAAGTTCTATCCGCAAGTGTCTTATCAGGCAACAGCTCATAATTTTAACCGGTGTCGTCAGCATTAAAGATTTGACAGTTCAGTAAATTTTCAGACGCAATGTACTGTGAAAATTGTATCATGAAATGTTTTGCCGCAGCTTTGTTTGCTGTTAATTTTTCTCCTGTTACAGATAACTGGCGAATGCCATACTTTTTTTTTAAATGTGTAAGCCATCCTTTATTGGCTTTGAATTGTTTTATATTATAGAATTTTGCGTGCAGATCCAATGCTTTGCCTTTTAAGGTTGTCCCGGAGAGAAGAACTAGATCGCTAGTGGGCTAGCTAGATCGTGAAGTTAAGCATCGTTCAGTTAACCGCAGTCGAGTGCACTTACGTACACTGGGGGACACCTACGCAGTGCTAACAATCACTTGACACTGCATAACAGTGTCGAAAACTTTTAGGTACTTCACAGCGTTCACGAGCACGTACAGACATTTATTGTTACATATACTTACATCTCGCCGGCGAACACTCACAGACACTTATACAGTGTTTATAAACCGCTACATACGTCTACTGGCACTCATATGCCACGCCTGGATACTGATAATGCTCATATATGAATACTCATAGTCATCGAGTAACATTCGTGTACACTCACAAATATTCACAAGAGCACACCCACTGCAATTGCTTTGGAGTTCACTGAGAAGCTTCTTTGAGACGTCAAAAAATCTTTTTCTCAGGATTAGAATGAAACTCGTGCAGTGTTGCCAACCCCAAAAAAAATTCTTTAGATCTAAAGAAATATGAGTCCGCTCAAAGAAAAAAGAAAAGTTGTTTTCTTATTGAGAAATATGGTGGCTTGGGTTGGAATCTAAAGAAAATCTAAAGATTTCTGGCCAAATCTTAAGAATTCCAGCGAAATCATTAAAACTGGTCTGTAAAATCGAAACGACAGACTGAAAATCAACCAATTATAAGGTTCCTGAGAAAATATGCACCAATCAGATAACGACTGCAATGCTCGAAAGGCGAAAGCACTTATCAGTAAAGTTGGTTGGCGGCAGTGTCGTGATGTGACGCAGCACTATCCACTCACTGTCGCAATGTGGGTGTGGCTTGTGGCTTGTAGGTGCAGTGTAGCTAGGGATGTTCAGTTCTCTAAAACAAATCGATTCTTGAATCAATTCTGAATCGAATGACAAAAATCGATTCTCCTTAAAAATCATGATCAAAGAATCGATCCAAAAATCGTTAAAAATTATTTATACATAATGAAAATATACGTGATGAAATACGCGTTACTTAAACCCAAAACAACAAGAATGAGCGCGTTATTTAAACCCAAAACAACGAGAACGAGCGTATACATAAAGCACGTGCGTGTATACTCCAAAAAGACGAGAACGAGGACATGTATTAAGCCCAAAATAACGCACGCTAATAATAATGCATACGGTCGTTTCCATTCTTTCGGGCTTGATACCCCCACTCGTGATAATTATTTTGCCTCCTACTGTAACCAGCGTCCAAACTGGCTAATTTTTGGGATTTTATTTCGGAAAAACCACAAATGCAATATTTTTATGTTTTTTATGTTTTTATATACAACTTAAGGAGTGTGTGTACAAATGTTCATTAAAAAATATTAAAATTTTCACACGTTATTCTATTTCGCGTCCACAAATGTTTCCCGTGTGCGGATCGGTCGGTATACATGATTCCGCAAAATGGTTGATCTGACACAAAGCAAAAAAGTATCCTCATTAACTACATAGTATTAGCTATGGCCTGAAGGAGCTTTTTTTTTCTTAGGTTACGAGAGAAAAATTCCTGAACTTTTTCGCAATTCTCGGAGCAAAAATGCGTGTTATTATTATTAATATATATTGCAAAAAAAAACGTACTGACAAAATCGTCCGTCACGCTTAAAGTTATATTCCTCTGAATATGTGCACCAAATTGCAGGTCGATTCATCAATCACAGCCTGAGATATCGTGTACACCGTTTTGAAAAACATAGTTTCGTGAAAAAAGCGTTTAAAGTTTGAGTACTAGTTTTTTCTGTGAAATCAATCAATTTACATGTCTTACCGTTAATCTGTCATTCCTGCCTCATACAGTGGACCTTCTTCCTCATACAAAGCTTCTTCAAGGGCTGATCGCATCGTTTTTCGCTGGATCCGGCCGTCTTTTGAGGCCTGAAACGGTCGAGCCTGACCGATCGAAATTCGCCAGTTGTCCACGGCTTCGCACATTGCAACGGCATTTGGTCCAATTACCAAATTCATGATATACATGATTTGAAGGACACTGCCGTAGTCTTTATTGAAAATGCCTGTTGTAGGATGCGATTTCGACTGTCTTTGCGCCACATACACGTTTTGGAGCAAACGACCATATGAGAGAGGTGAGGCTCTCGTTGTTGTTTTGGGTGAATCCTCCTACGTAACGCGCTATCAAGTTATCGTTACTTAGATCTTCGTAAATTGGAGTAATTGCTTTCAGCACGACATCGAGGAGAGCTGGTTTACGAGTATACTCGTGCAGTTTGTTTAGCCATTTTGCTTTCTCCCAGAACAGTTATCGTGCTATGGATTCTCATCGGTCGACGATTTATGTAGTAGTATTGCCCAGATTGTTCTCTTCTTGTCCTCGATCGAATTTTTGTTTCTTCGAATTGCTAATCCGTAAAAAGCACTTAGCTCATCAATCTTCGCTGTGAGCTTGTCTCTCCCACCGAGTCCTTTCGTGTCCTTCTTCAATTTACGGAGTCGTGCTCCCATCCTTTTTTGTACGTGTCCGACGCATTCTTTTTTTGTTATTGTATAATTTTCACCATAAGGTTGTGATTCGACAATGCCTTTAAAAGTTTCAGTGTCGCCATCGCATATATATGAGTGATGTTCCGAAATGATAGCAAGAGATACCCTGTGGTCGATCTCCGAGTCTCTACGTCACTCGCGTAGTCGGCATCAGCTCAAGATCCTTTGCAGCTACGACTGCGAGCAACACTTTCAACAAATCATATCTCACGACTAGTGAGAAGGTTTCCACGAAATCGATTCCGTGACGCTGCATGAATCCGCGGGCACACAATCTTGCCTTGTACCGGAATGATAACATATACCGTACGTATCTCTCATCACCCGAAAAACCCATTTCGAGTCGATGATCTTCATGTTCGGTTTTCTCTCGACCAGTGACCACGTCTCGTTCTCTCGATGCGCTTTTAACTCGGTACCGATTGCCTCAGACCATTTTGACGCGTTCTCACTCTGCATCGCTTCCTCATCCGAGACTGGAACTTCGAACTCAGTGACGTCACACTTGAAGTGCGCCGGACGCTTTCTCCTCACATGATCTCGTAAGTTTCTTTCTTCTCCGACCGGTCGTGATTGTTCACCGCGAACTTCTCGTTCTTCTGCGTCCTCCTCTCGCTGAGCTTCTTCCTCGTAGACTTCGACCTCTTCTTCGTCTCTCGGTAAGATTACCCCGCCATTTTCTTCCTCGTTTTTTTCAAGTAGACTCGTTTTTCCGACAGTTTCTTTCAACACTACGTCACGAGAAATTGTGACCTTCCTTGATACCGGATCGTACAATCGATAATTTGAAGATTCCCCATCGTATCCTACGAATATCGTACTCCGAGCTCGTACACCGAATTTCGTTGACAATTGCTTTGGTGCGTGCATATACGCTTCTGACCCAAAAATCCGCAAATGCTTCAGATTTGGCTTTCTGCCAGTCCACAGCTCGTATGGCGTGATCTTACCTCGCATGCTCGATGCTCCTGCCCGATTCATCAGGAACACCGCTGTATTCGATGCTTCCGCCCACAGCGTAATCGGTACCCCCTTTACATGCAGCATGATTCTCGCATTTTCAATGATCGTTCGATTATCCCGTTCCGCTGTTACGTCCGAGGGCGCGCGAAAATTCGAATCAAACGTCGAGCGGTAAACGTTGACTATTTATTAATCCTAATCGGTATTTCAAAATGATGGATCAATAGGGGAGTGGGAATGTTCGCTGTAAGACCTCGAGAGATCTTGTTAGTTTCGACTAGGTGATTCGAAGAGATTGATTTCTACTGAATAAAGAGATACAAGGCCCCCTTTATGCACATAATGGAGGTAGATTTATTGAATATCAATGCAATATGCTTAGTTAAATACATTCGTTACATTCGTGATCAATTCCATCAACATTGTAATCATTAATATAAATCGTTTAGTTACCTTATAGGAGAGGTGTCGTTTCGTTTGTTTGAGCGTCGAATTGGTTTTTACAATTTCTTCTTATTTATCGTGATTGTACGTCGTAATCTATTTTCTCGATTTTTAGAAGTCTTTATATAACTTTATATTTCACTTTTAATATTCTTTGACTTGATACTTTTTATATTGACAACGATTCACACTCTTCTACAGAAGACCCGAAATCGCGGACAGAGTATAACTATGAAATGATTTGAAAAATATAGAAGTGCGGTCTTGACACTCCGGCTCGCTCTCTTCTACTGAAGACCTGGAGTCGCAGAGCGTGACCGCGTTGATAAAAATCTGGAAAAACTCTGCTAAATATAAAGGCGACTAACTACTACCCGACTCACTCTCTTCTACAGAAGACCTGGAGACGGGTAGCGTTACGCCGCGATCAAGTTTTGAGATGGATTAACTTGCTGAAGGAAAAGTGGGTGGTGTTTTTATAATCGAAGAAATAGCTAAGTGGGAGACAACTTTTACAGATTTGGGCATAGATACGGTATGCTTATTTCGTCTTTCTCAGAAATTGTGGTGTTTCGTGGAGCGGCAATAAAAATTGGATATTATAGTTTGTCGCCCAAGTGTCGCAGATACGCAAGTGGCTTCTAGGGTTACTTTTGGTGTTCTTTCCAAAATAACTTTTGTCGCTCTCTTGGAGGGCAGTCAAATAGATCTATGATCTTTTGGCCGGTATACACGTGTACTACGTTACTATGTGTGGAGCTGATATGGCATAGCCATGAGTGTGAGAAGGAAAGATGATAACAGTAGCTCTTCTAGTGAGTATGAGTCGTGAATTGTATTAATATTTTGTATAGTTGGTTGTGATGGCTATGTTACTGTGGTTTTTCGAGAACGCAGAATATGGGTAAAAGATGTTAGAATTAACTGTAAAAATTTCGTTATACGTGACACCGCCTTCCCGTTCGGTTCGGGAGTGTACGGTGCTGTGTTCTCTCTTTTTATTCCTCGAGACGCGACGTAATAGTCCATCTTTTTATTCCGGAATTCCAGACCATTGTCTGAACGCAATACTTTCATTACTTTTCCAAATTTATTCTTGATCTTTTTATCGAACACCATAAATTTGTCATACACATCGCTTTTGTGGCGTAAAAAGTAAATATACCGAAAGCTCGTTGCATCGTTTTTAAACGTGAGCATAAATCGCGCACCATGAGGAGTTTCCACGGTCATCGGACCGCACACATCCGTGTGTATCACCTCGCCCGAAACTGTAGACCCGCGTTCACCGTTTTTCTGAAACGGTTATCGACACGATTTTCCGATTTGACAGGAGTCACAAAAAAAAATCGTCTTGTCCGACAATTTTACCCCATCAATCAAAAACTTTTCGACCAACTCGCGAACCGTGCGACTATTTACGTGGCCGAGTCTCTCGTGCCATACTCGTAAATTTACCGTTGACACATTCGCTTCATTTACGTTTCTCGCGCGGTCTTTTCGAATAAACAACCGATAAATCTAGTTGTTTTGTTTCATTCCCGATGCTAACACTGTATTTCCGCGTACTATTTTCACTTATTTATTTTTAAATGTCACTTCGTGTCCTTTCGAGGTACAAACCCCCACCTAAAACAGATTCTTCTTTATTTTCGGTACATACAGCACTTTTTCCAGGCGTTCTTTGTGCCACGCCTCTTCCACGTAGCTTTCTACACGTATAGTGCCTTCGCTGGCAACTTCGCACTCTTTATTATCTCCCAGAGATATTGTACCGCCATTATCGAGTTTACGGTAGTCGGTAAACCACTCTCGTCGATAAGTAATGTGTCTCGACGCCCCGCTGTCGGTAAACCAGACATCCTTTTGACTGGCACTCAGCACTGCATTTACTATACCGTCTGGAGGATCATCGTCGTTTTTCCTCCTCGATCCTTCGGCTACAAATGCGAAGTCGCGCAAGCCACGTGATTATCTACCGTCACGCTCTGCGCCTTTATTTTTACACTCGCGCGCGTAGTGCCCCTTCTCCCTACACTTGAAACACTCAACGTCTTTTGGATCTCTCGGTTTCCTTGTATTTTTCTTCGATGCTTCGCTTTTTCCTCCACTTTTTTTCTTAAGAGCTGAAAAAGCCCCGGTCTCTCCATCGTTCAGGTTCAGTCGAGTTTCTCCCTTAAGAGTCTTTTTTGCAGGTTTTCCATCGTTTGACGCCCCGGCTCTACACTGTTCCGCGCCGTTCGTAACGTAGCGTATTTCGATGACAGTCCCGCGAGCACTTTCGCCATTATCGCCGAGACCGTTAAATTTTCGCCAATATCAATCAAATGAGCGGCAATGTTCTGTACTTTGGCAACGTGTTGTACAACCGAGTCTTCCGGCGTCATTGTGTATTCGTAAAATTTCGGCGTCAGCAGTAATTTATTTGACGCTGACTTTTGTTCGTGCACTTGTGACAGCTTGTCCCACATCTCCTTGGCCGTTCTGCACGTGATAAGCGGTACCATTTGCTCGCTCCCAATCGATGACCCAATTGCGAACATCGCGCGCGCATTGTCCTTTATCCACAATTTCTTTACGGCATCCTCACTGGCACCGGTCGGCATTGCTCTCGAGCCATCGACGATATCTCAAGTTTTCAATGGTGAAAGTTCGTCCCGTTAAACTTCGTAACATTCCGTACTGAGATCTCGTCAGTCATTTCGGATTCCCAACACACGCAACTACGCGACGGTTATCCCGAAACCAAACACACGGTACACGACAAAAATGGCGACCACGTGGAACCTCGTTTCCCACGCTTCGCGCTTTTTTTTCCCCGTGAACACAAAACTTTCTCTCTCACAATCTCACACAGTGAGGGTAACTGGGCCCATAACTTATTGTTCCGAAATGATAGCAAGAGGGTAATATATGAAGAGAGAAAGGTTTCAATAAATGTTCAGAAAGTTGTTACGTATAACTATACTTTCTTTATTCCTTTCGTATATACTCGCTTCGTATCGACTGTTAACAACCGACTGACTCTCGCCGGCACTCGACCACGCTTAGAAACCGTCTCGCGCAAGCGTACATTCACGCTCTCTCTCACTTGTACAGACATACGTTAAACTGCAATGAGGAAGTTGAACGCCTACCCTCCTTATCACGGAACGTTCGGTTCATTGCAAACAATTTGGGAGACTCCAAAACGATGTGCATTGCGGTACAATGAATCGCAAACTGACTGTAGCTGTTCAAAATTGTTTAGTGTCGGGACGCTATACCACACTTATACATACCTGCGAATAACGGTTACGTTTTTGAATATACCCTATAGAAATGAGTCACCTAAATCGAACCACTATTCAGATGACAAAACGAGACGGACGGGATCTAATGTTTACTCGCTGCCCGACGTTCTGCGTAACCAGGCGGGCCGGTTCGGTCGTCTACCTGCGCGTCAAATTCTTCCTTCGCTACAAACGCTGTAATTCAAAAAATACTTTTGCATATTATTCTAAATACTTCAAAGTAATTTTTAAAGACAACAAAAACATTTCGATTTTTTGAAAAATTTACAGTAAGATAACGCCTTAAGGCGGGCTTCGCCTTTATTGAGCTGAAAATACGGCTTTATTTGATATATTTTATTGACGAAACTATCCGGTTGATTACATTGGAGCTTTGCACATGTATTTACTATATATTCAAGGAATTACACATTTTTTTTCGATAAGTTATCTGTAGAAATACGCCTGCGATCCGTCCTCGACCATGACGCCGCGCGAAGTCCCTCCGTCGCTGGTTGGCACGTTTATTTCCCTCCAGGTGATCTGAAACAAAAAAATCGAATAATGTTTTACTCCATATACATATAACTATAGTATGACGAAACCAGAAGAAAAAAAAATGAGGAAATGGTGACTTGTCAAAATAAAATCATCAAGTTCGCTAAACAATTCGGCCTATTTTTTCGCAATAAAAAAATAATAATAATATATCGCTTTTTTAGTTCGTCATACGATAAAGGGATCTTTGCTCGACACGCAGTAAGAATTTGATGCTGATCGGTCCAATACTTTTTTAGATATCATGCCAACCAATCGCAAAAAAGCTACTTCGAGAAAAACGCGTTTAAAGTTTCAAGTACAGTTTATGAAGGCATATCAAGTACTTACGGAATTTCTCTGCTAATCTGCTATACCAGGACCATATAGGGTTTCTTCCTCTTCTTCGAAAATCTCATTTTGAGCCATTTGCTCACTTCGGCGCCTTGTTCGAGCTTCTTATGTAGCCTCGAGGCTCCGTCTCGCCGATCTCTTCAGCCGCTGTTCGTCCCGCGCATTGACGAATATCCTCGTTTGCTCGCCAAAAACGATTCCTACCGTTGTCATTGCTTTGAGGAAGGCATAGAATCCTTCATTAAAAATACCGGCTCCTAAATAAACTGCGATTTCTATGAGTTTTACGCCACAGTGAAGATGTTTGGGGGCGAGTTGTCCAATAGTAGAGTTGAGACTCTCGTTGTTGTTTTGAATTTCACCACCCAAACAGCTTTCTCATAATTCTCTCGATGACAAATCTTCGTAAATTTTCATCACCTTCAATTCATCGCCATAAGGATTGTCATCCAACAAGGCTTTGAATGTTTTTGTATCACCGTCGCCAATGTATTTAGCATACCTCACTTGATACCGTTCCTATGATCGGCGAAACATTTCTTTTATAGAATCAACCTCCATTTTCCCAACTGACCCTTGATGATTTGCAGTACACTCGCCCTCGTGTGGTTCGATCCAACTATTATATTTCTGAGTGCCGGATTTTGATTCCCAAAGTTTGCAAGCATGGCAATAGGAAGATTTCACCACGACGTCGATTACTTTACTTGTATCTTTGCTTTACACTTGCTACAAATGGCGAATTGACAAATTTCAGTAAAGACAGCCAAGAAAGCAATAATTCGATAACCATGGCCAGGGTTTCTTATAATTTCCTCGTCTCTCGATGTTGATAATTTTCCAGCAGATGTACTCGCAAACGTAGTTTCTGTCTCCCGAGTATGTATATTCCCAGTAAATTTTCTTTTTGTGGGTCTGTAAGCACGTTTATGAGTTTCTCTGGAATATTTCCTATCCATGGCTCTTCCGAATAAGCATCTGTTTCACTCAGAGATCAACAGAAGACTGTGGACTGCCGGTTCTTCTAACACGACACTAACACTATATCAGATATGACCGTTGAAATTAGCCCTCCCTGGAATTCCAAACTTTTTGTGGACTTGTTGGTCGTGTACCGAGTAAGGGTCCCGAATAGCTGCCGCGCCCCCCGAATTGTTTACCGGCGCGCCGAGTCGGTTGATGACTCATAACTTCGGCAATTTTACGAATTTCAATTTGAAATTCACCACATATATTCTTAAGACCTTAAAGTATAAGATTCCGTTAAAAAAATGATTTTTTCGATCCGGCAAAGGCGAATCCCGCCTTAATACATGCCTTCGTTCTCGTCTTTTTTCATTACGTTCGCGTTGTTCTGGATCTAAATAACGCACTCGTTCTCGTTGTTTTGGGTTTTAAGAAATCTGAAAAATTATTGTGGCGCCATCTAAAGAAATCTTCGTCTGGCAGGTTGGCAGCACTCAGCTCGTGTGATTCTCAAGAACGTGCTGCTCGACTCAGCGCCACGGGACCTATATAAAGTTCACCGGAAACTTTAACTATTTAATTTTTCTGTTTTTCTACTCATTAGGGAATCGTTTGGGAATGATTGGGAGCCTAATTAAAACGTATGGGAATCAATCGATCTTTTTAAATGGAGAAATGAAAATTTGAGTGTAAAGTTAGCCGAACGTAATTTGACTTTCAACCGATTCGATTGTAAGAAGTCTTAATCGACGCAAAATCATTAGGGGGTGACGAATCACCTAATTAAATCGTTAGGGAGTCTTTAGTTTTTCCGTCAGATCGGAAAAACCATTTCCGATCGGCCAGAGAACAAGTCTACGTTAATGTGTCGTCTGAAGTTAGCCGCTGTATTTTTGGCTTTATCGAATTTACTTTGATAATGGCTTAATTGATCCAGAACTGTTTGGTAGAGTTAAGGATTGTGCAATTATAATGTATGATACTTCACAATCGACCTTCGATTATGGAAAACATACAAAAAAATATGATATCTTTGTATAATCTGAAATTAATATAGCTGGACAAATGTTCTACTTTCTCAGCTAATTTTATTCTATCCCGTCTCAATTAGATAATACCTGTTTGTCGATGATTAATTATCTAATTAGAAACGGTAAATGCGAATCATTAATTGCACGAGATAAATCAATAATTGTACCCGGCAATTGTGCAGAGTGCCACGAGAGCTCTTTTATCGGCTAGGCAATGGGAGTGCATCCGGTTATGTTATTTCGCCGATAGCATTTGTATTTATGAACCGATTTAGTCCTATGAACGCTCAACCAAAGGGCAATCGTTTGAGAATGATTGGGAGTCTAAATAAAAGTTGCACTCCTAGCCGATAAAAGAGCTCTCGTGGCAATATAATATTTTTTTGTATGCTTTCCATTACCGGAGGCTGATTATGAAGTATCATACATTTCAATTGCACAATCCTTAACTCTACCAAGCTGTTATTAAACTAAATTCGATAAAGCCAAAAATACAGCGGCTAACTTCAGACGATACATTACCGTAGACTTGTCCTCTAGCCGATCGGAAATGGTTTTTCCAATCTGACAGAAAAACTAAAGACTCCCTAACGATTTAATTAGGTGATTCGTCACCCCCTAACGATTTCACGTCGATTAAGACTTCTTACAATCGAATCGGTTAAAAGTCGAATTACGTTAGGCCAACTTTACACTCAAATTTTGAATTCTCGATTAAAAAAGATCGGTTGACTCCCATACGTTTTAATTAGACTCCCAATCATTCTCAATCGATTCCCTAACGAGTAGAAAAAGAAAAAAGTTAAATAGTTAAAGTTTCCGGTCAACTTTATATAGGTCACCACGGGCTGGCCATCTCACTCGGTCCCACATCACCTTTACTATTCAACAAAAGAGACTTCTCATATAATCTTACATAATATTTTTTTATGGATTTTCGAATATCAAGCACCTTTAGCGTACTTAATCTTTGAATTTATAAAAATGTTCAAATACTCAACGGTCTCGGGTGCGATTTGGCTCATTTCGTTATTTTCCATTGACATTTCGGCTTCAGTCTCAACTATTACATTGATGCCTTGACATGAAGTTCTCAAGACTGATTCGTTACCTCGTTTGTTACCCGCGATGGTTATCTCTCTGGGTGAAACTTCTGTCTTTGGTCGTATACAATCTGGTTCTGAGTCTTCGACCTTGCTTTCCTGATGTTGGGAGGCTTGACCAGAGCAGGGATCGTCGGTCATGTACATGATCCGGTGGCATCCTCCCTTGTGCCCGGGCCCACGACAATACTGACAAATACTTTTATGGATGCTCACACAAAAAATTGTACGGATATTGATGCAGGCAATTTCGACAAACACTCAAATTGATACTTGACAAATCTTCGCTCAGTATTTAAACGTGTGCGAAAACGTTCGAACCATAAAGAAAAACTCTGTCAGGTGTATCAACGAAGCAAATTTCTCTTGTAATCCATTCGTTTTTTCTTGAACGATTTCAGGTTCAGAGCTTGCTCTGATGTACAACGACGAATCGGTGCTCGAAAATCATCATCTTGCTGTCGCTTTCAAGTTGCTGCAGAACGAGGGTTGCGACATATTCGTTAATATGTCGAAGAAACAACGTCAGACATTAAGAAAAATGGTAATAGACATGGTACTGTCGACTGACATGTCGAAGCACATGTCACTACTAGCTGATCTCAAGACAATGGTTGAAACGAAGAAAGTTGCTGGCTCGGGCGTTCTGTTGCTCGACAATTATACGGACAGAATTCAAGTTCTCGAAAATCTCGTGCATTGTGCTGATCTCTCGAATCCCACGAAACCTTTACCCCTGTACAAAAAATGGGTCAGTCTTCTAATGGAAGAGTTCTTCCTGCAGGGTGATCGTGAACGCGAGCTTAACATGGACATAAGCCCAATGTGCGATCGTCATAGTGCAACTATCGAAAAGTCCCAGGTCGGCTTTATTGATTATATAGTTCATCCATTGTGGGAAACATGGGCTGATCTCGTGCATCCTGATGCACAGGAAATACTCGACACTCTTGAAGAGAATCGCGACTGGTATCAGTCGATGATACCACCATCACCGCCCGCAGGCGAGCAACCGAGCACTGAACAACAGTCTGACAGGATACACTTCCAGGTATAAGTGTGTTGCGATTGTATAGAATTTTCATGATTGTATGTTGGGGCAACGAGAATAGTTCGCTTAACCACTGAAATCGTGATTCATGTTTAAAAGAGGAAAGGGTTGTTATTTACATTATTGATCTCGATAAGTGATGATGTATGAAATGTCTTTAACTTAAATATTGTAATTGAAGTGATGCTAATGATGACTCCGTCATGGCAAAATCAAGCGAGTCATTCTATTGTCCGTGCGAGTTCTCTATAATTATTACACGGGGTGGCCCATTTTAATCGCCACAGACCGATACTCCAAAATTGAGCGAAGTACAAAAAAATGTTTTATACGAAATGTTTAGGGTCCAGAAGGGGAAAGAACTTGACGGTATTGGGTTCCTCGTGAGGACAGTCACGAAGGTCAGGTCAAGGTCCACTTGGTTTTTTTAAATAGAATGGTATTTTTTTGTTTCCTGAATCTGAAAGAGTTTTTTCCTTTCATGTTTTTTCCTCTTCTGAACTCTAAAAATTTCTTATGAAACATTTTTTTGTATTTCGCTTAATATCAGAAATGTCGGCCTGGGGGGATTAAAATGGGCTACCCTGTATGGCTATTTTTGGGTCTTACTGTAAAACCTTCTATTTCTGTTCTGTATCACCGATAATCAAGTCACGTATTTTTGTCATATTGTATGTATAATTTGGGTTCTGTTTGGTTTCAGGTCACTCTGGAAGAAGGCGATGAGTCTGGTGAGAATATGGATACCAGTGGATTGAGCGAGACGACGCTTTCCAGTGACAACAGAGCTGGCGAGGCCGATGATAATGCAGCCGATGCTGGAATGTGACGGAGGTTGGCCAGTATTTGCAATAAGCTTCACGAGAAGGTGCAGCAATCATGGTGGCGTGTACGTCAGTGACATACGCAAAAGCATTCGGAGATTTTCAGAGAATTCACTTATCGGAATTATAGGGGCGTGCACTACGTGACCGTTGCCTGAAACCACGATGAGCCTCGTGGAATATGTTTTTCCCATCATAAAAAAGAATAATAACAAAAAGGAAAAGAAAGGACCAAGCAGGTCTCCAGAGGGCCTTTCGCTTTGAAAGAAGAGGAAGTGAAAAGATTGAGTTGAATCGCTTACAACGAGGACAATATCAGGTGGGAGAGAAAAAAAAAAAGAAGAAAACAGTCTACGATGGGAAGGAATCTGGTTCTTACGTTTTAAGCAATGCACACAGAAGTATTTCCATACCTGTAATGAAGAAGGAATAGGAGGAATGGTATGAATTGATAATGTGAAAGAAAAATGTAACGAAGTAATTCGAGTGCACGTGAGAAAAACGCCAAAAATTCTTCGATGAGGACGAAGAAAAGAAAAGCGAGCGACTCGAACAACTGTTCAATGGAGAGGTCGGCTTGATTGGCACAAGTGACCGACAACGTTCCGTCAGAAAAATTGAAAAAATAAAAACGAATGCGTTAAGGAAAAAAGAAGAACCGTAAAACAATTTCGTTATCAGCCAATAACCAATGTGTGAAAAGATAGATAAAAATGGAGGAAGAAATCTCATCAATGTACCTGTTACATGAGAGCAATAATGCCCAATGCGATATGGTTATTGACAACCTATGAGTGTCATCGATTTCTCTTTTGGTAAACCTGTTACTAAGAGAGGAGGAATGTGTGAAAGAGAGAGAGAGAGAAGGAGAGCCATTACGTCACACAATTGGAAATCGGCGGATGTAACACAGTTTTTCATTATTTTTTTAAGTTCCATTCGAAGGTGTGCATGAAAGGTAAAAGTTAACGAGCATACTCCGCGAGTCATGACAGGATCTTTAAACGACATATCAAAACGAGACGAGACGAACAAATACGAGAGTTCGTGTAATGCAGCTAAGAAGGAAGAAGCAGAAGAACAACAACAAAATACGACGATGTGCAAAAGGCAGAAGACAACAAAAATAAAAGAGGATTGCAAAAAAAATGCACGGATCAACGGATCGTAGGGACCTGCTAAATACAATCTCTATGGTCGCAAAAAAATCTCCTTCGACTCTCGATCGTCCGAAGTACAAAAATCTGTGTACTTCTACAAGACCCGCGAGATTAAGTGGATTAGAAAATAGTAAGCAAGAACGCAACGTGGTATGCCTTCTGAAATGGACGCACGGCTTGGATGAAGAAAGATTAACAAGCAGATTGTATTAAATGCGAATACATATGGCAAAAGAAATAAAAACGAAAAAAGTGAGGTAGAAAGGGATGAGCGGGCGTGCGGTTGAGCAAGAACGAGGAACATCACACCATTTTTTTTCGTCTGTCCTTTGATAAAACTCCGATTCGCTGATATACAGTTTACGTAAGTACAATAAAATCTAGAGAGAACGATGAAATAAGACCTTGAATGTGAGATTTTTGTCTCGATCGCTTTGAGCAAAGAAAAAAAAACAATGCAGCAAGGAAAAAGACTGTCTACAGCTTAAAGCTTGGAGATCGGACAAATAACAGTTTAGCGGAAGCACCTAATAATCCAGAAGTTAGATGGTTATGTTGGCTACAATGATGCACTATATATACATGCATACATACGAATCTGAAGAGATTAAAGTGAGGTTGAAAGAATCGTTTGCAATCGCGAGGATTAAATAATGTACCATTAGAATGGTTTTCAAGAGAAAGCAATGAGTGAATTGATTGTAATATAGGAACCGTTCGAGTATAAAGCTGGCCTCTCGTCCGGGGTTCGTACATTAAAATGAATTCATATTCGAATAATGTTCTTCTCGTGCAATATAAACGCTCGTAACAACTGGAGAATCCAAAAGTTCGAGTGCGCGTGAGCGGAAATCTGAGGAAGAAGTGTTTCTAACCAAAGAATAATATTAGTTAATATAAGTTGAATTCATCGCGAAGAATCAATGAGCCGATAGCGATGAGTTGTGTGGCATCTCAGGTATACGTAGAAAAAAAATTGATTAATTTGCTAAATACCTTTAGTCTCATTAAGCCCATCCTCATTCTACCCTCAGTAAACCTCCACATGGATGGAGGATCATGGATCGTTGTAACTGCATTCTTTCTCGCTGATCTCGAATTATCGTGGCCCCGGAAATCCTCCATGACATATCCTCCTTCATCAATCGAATCGGCTTTTAGCAATGTGATAGGAGTTACAGGCGTTTTGCCCTCTCTTCCAATCCTTGTGAATAAATGTAATAAAAAGGCGATTAAATACCAAAAAAACACAAGCAACTTTACTAGCGTGAATGTCACTGTGAGCCGCTTAATCAGTCGGAAAAACTATGAGGACTGAAGAGCTGCGATTGCAATAGTTTGTAGGGAAAACAAAAATTGTTGAGCACTCAATTGGTATGTGATTCGAAGAAGTGAAGGAGTGTGGGAGACGCTATAAAATATAACTCTTTAACCCTAGCAAGGTATACTTTCGAATCTGTTTACTAAAGGTATAATGCGAGTATGCCACCCGGCCTTAAAAAACTCATCATTTTGAATGTAATACAAATTTTTAAATAATTTTAACGCAGAATTTCTCTGTAAAGAGTTAGGAATATGATCGTATTGGAAAAAATCGATTTTTGCTATTTTTTGTTCCAATAAATATTGTTCAAAAGCACTTTACAGAAACTCATCAAGAGGAACAAAAACGTCGGGATGTGAGACATCCAGTGTACCTTTTTAGGGTTAAAAGTTTCCATCTGTGAAGAACAGCCACCCATAATTTGCGTAGAATTTAATTTCTAAATCGACCTTATCTTGGTACGGTCAAACATTTCATTCGTTAAAAAAAGAGAAGAAAAATATCTTATAGATTTTTGTGAAAAAAAATTGATGCAAGTTGTACCTATTTCTAACGACTTTTGTTGTCACGAAATTATGGAAAAAGACCTTCCCTTCCTTTTAAATAGAAATGAAAAATCAATCATACAATTAGGAGAAGTGATAATCGATTTAGTAGAATAG
Source organism: Dyspetes luteomarginatus (assembly GCA_963669185.1). Classification (NCBI taxonomy): domain Eukaryota; kingdom Metazoa; phylum Arthropoda; class Insecta; order Hymenoptera; family Ichneumonidae; genus Dyspetes; species Dyspetes luteomarginatus. Next base: position 15,741,696 of record OY769903.1, on the reverse strand, counting down.
TAATTCATCAATGGTGGGACGAATAAATAAAGAATATATTCATAGGGCTGGTCTTCATATGAGTGTGATCTTCGAACTGCGACAGGAGAAACAAAAATTGCACAGTAATTACTGATAGCTGTTATTGTCTCTAGTTTCTTATTTTTTCCTCCGAGCACTTTCGTACATCAATGGAAATGTTGAAAACTTCCTGCATTAATTACGTTCGGTATGAATAAAGAGGAGTTCTAATTCAGGAATGCAGTGAAACAACAAATCTAGCCTGTCAATAATTGTTAAATGGAACAGAGAGAGAAATTGAAAATTCTGTTTGTTTGAAAGGCGCAAAGGCTCGACTCCAATGTACCTAATAAGTGTAATGTAATCATACTAGTTGAAACAACACATGTGAGATAAATAAGAATAAGAAGATAATGAAAAAAACATGAAAAACGGTCAAAAAAACTGTCGTAGGCGTTGAATCCTAAGTAATGTGCAAGTACGCATGTATATGTGCGCGCGCGCGTGTGTGTGTGTGTGTGTGTGTGTCCGCGCGCGCCCGCGTGTGCGTGTGTGTTGAGTTTATGAAAATGGGATTTTTGGTGCTGGACACCAGTTCTAATTGAATTAAGGTCTATCGTTGCGCATAATCCTTAAGATTGAGGTAATCTTCGAAACTCTAGCGCGTGAGTGTGATCATAAAAAACATAAAAACGTAGAATTGAATCATGACTAAAACACTTATATCGCATCACACTTGTAACACAAATCCATAATCGAGGCGTCACGTTTGTATGAAGAAAGCGACAAGAAAAGCAAAAAACATTTGATTGCTGATCGAACGGATGTCCAGGGTAAAAACAAGCACGAATTCCCTTCGTTCAGCCGGTAGGAAAATGATTTTACGCGTGTCGGTTGTTATTGGAAAATATGTAACAAGTCATCATGATGAAAGAGCGCATATTTAAACTGCGAGAAAAAGTTATTAGTTCGACGAGAGAGGGCATTGATAGTATTGGACGAAAAATTTATTATTTACTTGGAGTTTCTCGCACCTTCGGACGATCACTCCGACTCTAAAAAAAAGTTTTACTAATAATGATGATTGCAATGATATACTGAAGTGTATAATAATAATAAAGAAAGAAACAATAAGAATGCACCGTCTTTGATTGCTGGACAGTTAAATGAATATGTATTAATATTGTGTAAACCTCCTAAAAGATGTATGTGTAATAAAAAAAGTATTTATTGTCGGAATATTCGACTTTCGTGATATATTGAAACTCAAACATACTTCGTCCAAATCTTTCGCACTGTATTCGGTTTAATATAATTTTTGATGCTTGTGTACTGTTCCGAGAATTTTAACATTAATTGTAAACAATGTTCTAGTATAATGAATTGAAGCGCCTCTTCCAAGATAGTTAGAGTTGTACCTACACTTTCCTCCGGATTAACCACAATTTTATAAACTATACATGAAACAAGAACATGTCATCTCTTCCGGATGCAACTCACCGCGCTCCAGTTTCCACAACATCGGCGTTAAAAACTTCCTTGAGTTTGAGTCTTACCAGATAAGTGTTATGTCGCTCCTTTCGGTATGAAAATTTTATATTTTTGGAGAGAGGATGTGAGGAACAGTACCCTCACCGATCAGATGACTCGTCAATGGTAAAACATCGATGAAAAACGATGCCACCAGTTTTCTTTTTCTTCTTCTTTTTCTTTTCCAGCTGGCTATCTCTGAAAAGTTACCTACCATATCGATTTAGGTGAATTTTATTCTATTTTTTATTTTATTAATAGTATTCGACGTTGTACGTTGTATCAACGAAGATTGAGGCCTATAGAAGCACAAAGCCTATAGCCCGCTTTGTTCCAAAAAAGTTGGGGTGCTAGGACAAGCTATCACCCCAACGGTAAGATGTCGCTAGCGTCGAGTTTACATGTGTGCGCTCACGTACAGAACTAACACACGTGAGCGGCTGTATAACTGCGTTGGCTCCACCTACGGAGTCGGGGTGATGATGCTATTTCACTCGCACTCGCAGCTGGGGTGATGGGTGCGCTCTCTCGCACAGGAGCGATACGGACGTAAAGTGGGGGTTTGGGTGTGCATTGCCGATGCCGAGGAAGATAGAGCTATTCATTGCAAATTCTTTTGCATTTTAATGACCTCTACGTCGAGACAAACTTATTTATTCAATTATTTCTTTATATTTACGTAAACTAGGAGTTAATTGACCCAACCAAGCAAATCTAATGAAATTGAAATCCGAGCGGGGACACGATTTTTATACTTAAAAAGATAATAACAGTCTATATATCCAAGTTGGGGTAATGGGTACGGCGCTGCTTCTGTATGTGCTAGGTTGGTGGTTCAATTCCCGCCATCGTTATTTTTTTTTTTTGCAATTATGCAATTATATTCACAATAAATAAAATATAAAAAATCTGCAAAAAAAGGTTTTATACGAGAGAGAGCCACATGTTAATACGAGTTGGCCCCTGCTCGTACTGAGATGTAATGATAATATTGGACTCGATAGCGCTATCTCTCTCGCACTCGCGATTAGCTTGATGGCGCTATCTCTCTCGCATTCACGATTAGCTCGAGGATGCGATCTCTCTCGCTCTGAGAGTAGGGGCTGATAAACCCCCAGCTTTTCCCGCGTATATTCCTATCCCATGCACGTGCGAGTATGTGTTTAAAGTCCTCGGACTCTTGTTTTGCCGGTCTGGAATAGACGTTTTGTCCGATACATCGGTAGGATTTCGTCAATAAAGACATCATTGCATGATTCGTGATATTAATAAGTAACAAACGCACTTGATACTGTCTTAAGTCTTTCATTCTTTTTGTAATTGCACGCGCTATGTCTTAGACTAGCCTCATTGCAAATAATGATGAAATAATTTTTTTAAACTAATTTGACGATAAAATTTCGGTATTATCATTTAAAATGGAAGTCATCTTCAATACGGTTGCTGTTCTCAAGATTTTTATCTTATTTCAAAGTACTCAAAAGAACTGAAAATAATAACCTAAATTGTAATCCCTGCAAGCTCACCATAATATTATTTTTCTATCTGAGCAATATCTGGCGGTCGTTGTTTAATGAAACAACAAAACATTCCACGCATTGTATTCTCTTCCTAGATACATTTTGTTTCTATAATGTTATAAAACGGAAATAACAATTCCATATTTCATACAAAAATGTCTATGTTCAATGTAAAAAGTGTATGAAAATTAGTGAATATGTGAAATCGTTGGCCAAAAGACAATCAGGACGAAAAAAAAAAAAAAAAAAAAAAAAAAGAATCCGTGTCTCGATCGCGCGCAGTCCGACTCGTATCTTGTCGCTCTACCAACTACGCTAGCGTAACTGATTAAATATTGAATGAGCATTGTAATATTTATGTTGTGTACCCCGCTTGGATTAGGTGTTCTTAGGTTTGGGTTTCAATAATTTACTCCGGTTTACACGTACGTTGTTAATTCGAGTATAATACGCTATTTACACCGCGCATTACGCTCGATTTTAGTACATCGATGTTAGTAAAGTCGGAATAAAGCTCGTCGTGTGGATGTAGTCATTGTTCGTAAACATAAGTCCGCCGCCGCGCGTCGTCGAGCGGTGCAGAATGAGGGACGGTAGGGGAAGCCACAGAGAGGGAAGTCAGGGGAAGCTACGTGACCCCACCGTAGCCAGATGTCTACGAGCATCGAAGCTAGAAGGCGGAGCTTATCGATCGATCGACACTAGAGCCTCCTAGCGTATGTTTGACTCACTAAAAAATTGGAACCAAGCGGGCTATAGGCTTTGTGCTTCTATAGACCTCAATCTTCGTTGCTATTACGTCCGAAGGCGCGCGAAAATTCGAATCAAACGTCGAGCGGTAAACGTTGACTCTATTTATTAATCCTAATCGGTATTTTAAAACGATGGATCAATAGGGGAGTGGGAATGTTCGCTGTAAGACCTCGAGGGATCTTTTTAGTTTCGATTAGGTGATTCGAAGAGGTTAATTTCTACTGAATAAAGAGGTACAAAGTCCAACTTTATGCACAGAATTGAGGTATATTTATTGAATATAAATGCAATGTGATTAGTTAAATACATTAGTTACATTCGTGATCAATTACGTTAACATTAATATAAATCGTTTAGTTACCTTATCGGAGAGGTGTCTTTCGTTTGTTTGAGCGTCGAATTGGTTCTAACAATCTCTTCTTATTTATTATAATTATTACGTCGTAATCTATATTCTCGATTTTTAGAAGTCTTTATATAACCTTATATTTCACCTTTAATATTCTTTGACTTGATACTTCTATATTGACAACGATTCACACTCTTCTACAGAAGACCCGAAATCGCGGACAGAGTATGATTATGTGATGATTTGAAAAATATAGAAGTGCGATCTCGACACTCCGGCTCGCTCTCTTCTACTGAAGACCTGGAGTCGGAGAGCGTAACCGTGTTGATAAAATTCTGGAAAAACTCTGCTAAATATAAAGGCGACTAACTACAACCCGACTCACTCTCTTCTACAGAAGACCTGGAGACGGGTAGCGTTACGCCGCGGTCAAGTTTTGAGATGGACTAGCTTGCTGAAGGAAAAGCGGGTGGTGTTTTTATAATAGAAGAAATGACTAAGTGGGAGACAAGTTTTACAGATTTGGGCATAGATGTAGTAGGCTTATTTCGTCTTTCTCAGAAATTGTGGTGTTTCCTGGAGCGGCAATAAAAATTGGATATTATAGTTTGTCGCCCAAGTGTCGCAGATGCGTAAGTGGCTTCTAGGGTTACTTTTGGTGTTCTTTCCTAAATAACTTTTATTGTCGCTCTCTTAGAGGGCAGTCGAATAGATCTATGATCTCTTGGCCGGCGTACACGTATACTACGTTACTATGTGTGGAGCTGATATGGCATAGCCATGAGTGTGAGAAGGAAAGATGATAATAGTAGCTCTCCTAGTGAGTATGAGTCGTGAAATGTATTAATATTTTGTATAGTTGGTTGTGATGGCTATGTTACTGTGGTTTTTCGAGAACGCAGAATATGGGTAAAAGATATTAGAATTAACTGTAAAAATTTCGTCGTATGTTACAGGACCACTATAACCTAGCAGTCTTCACTAAAACGAACATGTTCTAGTACGTGTGTAAAAATGATCATTTTTTAGCATTTAAAACAGACTCTTTTGCATTGAAAAATTCATGAATTGTATTAATCGAATACATCTCCAGCATAGAAAAAATATATGATGTAGTCGCAATAAGAGTGGCTGGGTTTTCGCCGAAAAAAATGTCTTCCGGTGGGGTTGTGGGTATAAAAATAGTCTTATCATGTTGAAGAGACTTTCAACATCCAGAAAGCTTCGTAGCTGCATTGAACAAACTGGTTTTTGCATTAGAAGGTGCGCAGGTACATAGCTCAGCGTTCACTCGATGCTGCTGAGAGCTCAGAAACTCGCTGCAACTTTGCAATATTTCAAACTATACAATGATCATAAGTAATTTTCGATGGATAAAGTAAATTAAGTGAATCTTAGAACTTCACGAAATGTGGTAATAGAGTTCCAGTCTGAGCGAATGATTGTATACGAGAAGGTAAATGAAAAGACTCCGCGGTAAAACAAGGAATCGTTGCTGGTCCCTGGCTGTGCATCACCAGTCTCCGAAGGACAAGAACAGTGGATAAGTTTTAAAGACAACAACATCGATGTCTCCATCTGATAAGGACATGACATTTTTCCTTTTCTTTCGTTCCTACCCGCACAAAAAAATAAAGTCTTGGGAGAGCCTTGGGTCTTGGAAAGAATCTTAGAAAAACTTCGCAGTAGTCTTGCAGAAGTCTTGGAAATAATCCGTTTTTCCAATACTTTAAGTCTGTCCAAGACTCTTGCAAGACTCTTGCAAGACTCTAGCAAGACTCTTCCACGAAACTTCTAAGACTTTTCTAAGACTCTTACTACACTCTCCCAAAACTCTTCCAAGGCTTTTCCAAGTCTTTGTCCAAGATTCTCTTCCGAGGCTTTTCCCAAAGCTACTTACAAGGCTTTTTCCTAGACTCTTTTCATGAGTCGAAAGGTAAATGGCCAGATAAATATTTGTATACATGTTCTGTTCCCCCGCAATTATATAGACGCTAAGATGATATTTCACGTATGAGCGCGATTTCCTTGTACGGCACCTAGCGGGAAAAAGCCTTGGGAGATTCTTGGAAAAAGACTTGGAATAGTGTTGGAATAGTCTTGGGAAAAGCTTTGGAAGAGTCTTGGGAGAGTTTTGGGAAAGTTTTCGGAGAATCTCGGAAGTGTCTTAGGAACAATATGAGAGCGTCTTGGAAGTATCTTGCAAGAGTCTTGGGACAGTCTTGGAAATACCTAAAGTATTGGAAAAATGGATTATTTCCGGAACTTCTGCAATACCACTATGAACTTTTTCTAAGACTCTTTCCAAGGCCCATGAGTCTTTCCAAGTCTCTCGCCAAGACTTTATTTTTTTGCGCGAGTTATATGATTAGTAAAGATAAACTCGATGCTTCTATTTACTGCCATATACATATATCGCACGATGCAAGGTGAAGCGTGGCACGTAGAGGTTACGCTACAATCAAAGAATTCAACACTGAACTTGACATTACCGAATTCCCAGGCACTTTGCATTACGGCCTGATTTGTTGAGGCACCTCACCGAAATAATTATCGCAATGGGAAAGAAGTAGGATTTACTGTGAAACAGAAATAAATGTTCTTGAACACGAGCACGTGTATATCACACTTCGGTTTATTATAAAGACTTTTTCTCCCGCCTGAATACGCTTGTGTTCGATACAGGTGTTCGCTTACGACTGATGACTAGCACGCTCGCAGCGTTGTAGCGCGATCGAGGCGACTGTTCGCTTTGGCAAGACTCGCGTACTTTCGGTTGCGCACGCGCACGCATCAAGTGAGACGACTTGCCTCGACATGATTTATTAAGTTGCCAAGCCATTTGCGCATTTTCGTGAATGCCCAAGTATATTTACCCACTTATTATTCGAGCCCATGAACTCAGAGTCTATGGATCGGTTTTTAGAGATAGAAGATATAAGCGTATCCAAGATAGAGATACTCTATCGAGTAGAACAAGTTTCAGAAGACCTGTTTATACGGTTGCTCCCCGTCCTACAAGATTCTCTCCCTACAGGCTACTTATTAATAAGCGTTTTGAGCGTTCAAGTAGTAGTCATCTTTTAAACACAGACTATCGTCCAACATTTCTGCTTCACAGAATTGACACACGCTTCATACGTTATTTTACTCTTGGTAAGCTCACGCACAATGAAAGGAATGGTTTTCATTGATTCAAAATATATGTATGTATATTGTATATATATATTAGGGTGGTTCTTATTTGGGGGTTGGTGGAATTTGGATCGCGACGGCCCCGTAATCGACCACAAATACTTTAAAAAAATCCCTGTAAAGTTGTAGCTCTGAACTTTAATATTATTGTATGCCGCCGAAGGTTTATTTATTGCTGTCCCAATAAAACATTTTTTTGCAGCATGTAAGCTGCGCCTTTGCGCCTTAAATAGTTTCCCCTAAATACGTCCCTTTTTGACGAGCGATAGCCGAATTCTCGATTGAGAGACGGCGCATGCGAATTGGCTCACGCTCGTATTGCGCAGGATCATCGGATTCGATGATCGATGATACCACGAGAGATCTCGGCCTCTTTCGCCCCGTGAACCTCCGATCGACCACGTCAAAACAGTTACTGTTTGCCAAAGTGAAAAGAAAAAACGAGATACTAGTGTTGTCCATAAATTTACTGTGGAAATATCTGGTATCCGAGGAAGTTTCCGGGGGCTTTCGAAAGTGCCATCAATTCTGACGAACAATAAGTTGAGTACTTAATTTTAGTAATATTTGTCTTGTCATCCGAACTCGTCCCTTTGGAGACGTAATATTTATCGATATTGAATTGTACAAGGCCTCGTGGCGTACCATTTGTTTCTGACGATTCGATGTAACTTAGCGATAGATGTAAAAAATGTGTTGAATTGATAAAAAAGGCTATAGGTGAATTCGTTTGATCATAAAAGCAAAAAAAAAATAAAAAAAAAAGAAAATAGAGGATAAAAAAGAAGTAGACGAAACGGAAAAGATTTAGCGACGACATCGCGAGCAAAATATTATAGTGTTGTGGAATCGCTGATGATAGGTGTGCATGACACGTGGATATCTTGAAACGATAATAAAATTGTAATTCGACTATTAATGCGCTTTCATACTATTATAGCTTATTTTAATCCGCTCACCAATCCATCTATATTATAACTGTTGAAGGTTATAATATTCACAAAATGGCGCCCAACAATGAGGCTCGATAAAGTAGTTAAAATTTAATTTTACTGCTATTATCGTGAACTTAACTAATAAAATAAAATAATTATGGATATGAGGGTGGATTGATGATCGGTGTATGGCGAATGAGCGAGATAATATTTATCGAACAAAATTTGGGTGAGTGACGAAACAAAAATTTACAAATTATAATTTCACAGAAAAAAGAGAAAAAAATCACACGGCCAAAATGCCAATAATTCCGGAAGATAGAGGTGTTAATAGAGAGACAGCGAGAGCTCGCGAAATTGAAGAAGAGAGAGAAAGCTTAAACAGACAACGTCAACAGCTGGAAGAAGAGCGTCGGGCTTTCGAAGCCTAACGGCTCACACATCAACAACAAGCGAGGCCAACAATTGAATGTGGACAAGGTCAACCACGGGTAAACACTGAGGAGATTGCGACGATCATAAGTAATGTACAAAATTTTAATATTGATATTTCAATGCCCAAATTTAAAGACGAATTCGAATCAAATGCCGTACAATTTCTTGAAGAGGTGGAAAAGTTTTTCAAAATAAAAAACATCAAGGCTGAGAGACAGATATTATTCGTTTAACATTCACTAGAGGGTAGGGTAAGTTTGTGGATGGAGTGGCAGGAAAATATTGAAAATTATAGTGATTTTAAAGAACGTTTTCTCGAAGAATTTTATTCGGTTCCAGTGAGAGTTAAATTCAAGAGTGATTGGATGGATAGGAGATATGACGCGAATAAAGAAACTATGCAAACGTATTTTTATAGACAACGTAAAGAAACAAAATACTTTATTCCAAAAATAACGGATTATGAGATAAATTATGAAATTATACGACAATATCCAACATGGGTGAAAGAAAATCTCGCGACTATAGACAAAAGGAACACGCATTTGATCGGTCAAACTCTGGCGGACTTAGATGAAATTCGGAGAGAACGTCGCGCGGGAACAAAAAAACTATCGAGAGGGAATGGGTCGAGAACAGGCACGATATCTAGCTCCGAAAATCAAACAAGTACAATTATATGAATCGAATCCTTGTTATCGTCAACAAAGCCATAACCAGTATGAATATAACGGAGAAACGAATAATTCTCGGTATCGAAATGCTCAGGGTTATAATAATTACAATAGATATGAGGTTTCACGATTTAGATTACCCGATACACGTTTTCCACCTCTAGTATCGGCGTATAATAATTATCAAAACAAAAACAACGATAGAAATGGACACCAAAACAACCATTTAAACTAGAGAACGGCGCGCTGTATGTCGATCCATCATCGCGTCGTCGGGACTTCGATTTTGTAGAAGATCTAGCCGTAGGAATTGAAGCAGAAAAGAATCGAACAAATAAAGAAAATTATAGTTCGTTAGCTAGAAGTCCACATGCCTATATTAAAATTGGAACGCAACAAATGTCAGCACTTCTCGATACAGGTAGTCAGCTTACCGCAATATCAGAAGCATTGTACAAAGAAATATTGTTAAAAAACTTGGTGAAAGAATTGCCAGTAACAAATGTTGTGGTGTCAACCGCGATAGGGAAAAAGGTTACCTCGGTAAAACGACAAATTTTGATTCAAATAGAGATCGAAAATATGATAATCGATTCAACGTTATTGGTGGTTCCACATTTAACATCTGATGTAATTTAGGTAATGACTGGTTGTCGATAAACCGAGCGATTATTGATTACGATAAAAAAATAATTGGAATTCGAGGAAGTTGTCTGGCAGATTCGTCAGTAATGTTCGAGCGGAGCGCTTCGGAGACGCTGGACTGCTCTCAAAAGAACGATACTACTTTTGTTTTTGTAATTAACGTCGATGCAATCTCAGTAGAACAACCTGAAAACACGCCAAAGAAATCAGTGAATCAAAATAATAAAAAAAATAAGAAAAAACAAAAGACTCAAAAGAAAATAAATTAAAGAAATGATAGTGAATGTCGAAAAAAACTGACCGAAGATTCAAATCCTGAAGGTAGAAGAAAAGAAAGCAGGATTACGGTTCCAAAGAATACAAATAAAACAATTGCTAATAATACGATGTGAATATTGATAAATAATTGGAAGAAGTTGAGCAAATTATGGAGAGAAAGAACAATGAAATGATTGATAATATTGTGAAAAATGATAATATGTATAAAAATGTACGCAAAATGTTTAAAAATAATGAAATTGAGGTTATAGTAGAAATTCATGATGAGCCTGCCAACAGAGATAAGGAAAAGGGATGGGACCAAATTACCGAAATAATTGAGAAAGAAACGAATGGTATCGAGCGAAATGACGAAGGCATGAAACTACATGAACGGTATGAGGATAATGTAGAAACTGAAAAAGAAATTGAGAGACACAAAGGCGAAGAAATTTGGTTAATCGACAATATCGTTTCCGAGAGCGGATCAGACGTCTCTGGGGAGCTCTTATCGGTCGCGTGTAAACTAACATTGCTTGATGGATCACAAAAGCAAATTTTCCGGGATATTCTAGAAAAATATCGGTTTCTTTTTTCGGATAAACCGGGTTGTGCTAGAGGCTATGAACACCGTTTAAAGTTGATCACAGATCGCCCAAATATTCGTCACACGTATCCTGTCCCGTTTAAGCTGCGAGAAGCGACCAGACAAACAATTGAAAAAATGATTGATGATAAAGTTATTGTTCCGTCGCGGAAAGAATATTCGGATATTGTACACCGGGTTTTTTCCACACCTAAATTTCAATATTAAAAATACCTTGTAGCGTCGTTTGTGTCAAACCTCAAAACATTTGCAGACCAGATGCGAAAAATAACCCATCGCTTAAGCTGGAAATTACCGAAAGGAGCACGGAAAAGTAATCCATGAAAAAGCAAACGCGTCTTTTTATTGTTTTATTGCAGTCGCCCTCAGGAAGCAAGAAACCCATGATTCATGGGAAAACCCGCGGTCGGATTTTTCCAAATCCGTTAAGGCATCGACGCATCACCACCCTTCTCGATTACAGCCAATCAGAATTATGAACATTGACACAAGCGACGCTAACCCCCACTCCAAAAAAGCATGAATCATTTTTGAGACTTGTCGAAAAATCAGTTGTCTTCGAACTTTCAAACATCACGGACACTCCAAGAATTGAGTGACACACAATTGCTCTTCAATTTCTTGTATTGCCACATATACCCCATACTTCACCATTTTTTTGTCTCGTTATCCATCAATTCAGTGAACATTTCTAAGTCTAATTTCTGTATATATTTTTGTTTTGTGTATAATAAAATTCAGCTAATCATTTAAAATAAACACCTTCGTCATCTTACTTGATCGCGTGGGAGTTCAGTTTTGCGGTTCAAATATTTTCTTTTGAGATTCGGTCTTATACAATCCGCGTCGGCTCAAACGCACCGGAGCCATCCGTTATACTGAACAGTTATCGAAAGAGGCGTTAGCCCGTTTTGTAACCCCCTTCGTATCGTAAAAAAGGATGATGGTAGTGTTAGAGTTTGTCTGGATACCAGATTTTTGAACAAAGCAATCGAAGACGATCAAGAGTCGTCCCCGTTAATCCATGAATTAATACAAAAATATCACGGGGCAAAATGGTTCTCGAAGTTAGATCCACTTGATAAAGATTCCAGACCGTTCACAGCATTCTTATTTGATTCTCATACGTACCAATTTTGTCGAGTTCCGTTTGGTATCAAAACTGCCGGTAGCGGTTTTATACGATCGTTAAGTTTTGCGTTAAAAATGATTTTAATGAGAACATATCATGCTACATTGATGATATACTGATTGGCACTGAAACGTTCGAAGATCACGTTGAAGTGTTAGACGGGGTTTTCAAACGACTGATGAATTACAACTTCACGTTAAAATTATCGAAATGTATGTTTTTTCGGGAAAGGGTACGGTTCTCGGATACGTCATATCATCACATGGTGTCACGCCTGAGCCGCATAAACTTAATAGAATATTGAATTTTGAGGAACCAAAAAACAAGAGACAGTTGCAACAATTTTTAGGCGTGTGTAATTATTATAGAAAGTTTAATGTTCGGTATAGCAAATCTGTAGATCTACTTCGAGAATTATTGACGAAAAACAATAGTTGGGGTGGACCCCAGCTCACTCAATGGCGTTTAAAAAAATGAAACAGGACTTTACCAAATGTATAACCTTAAAACATATCGTTTCAGGAGCGAAATTTAAATTACAAACCGATGCCAGTGACCATGAAATTGCGGGAATTTGATATCAAGTGGATGAGACTGGTGGTCATAATGTTGTCGATGTCGTAAGCAGGTGCTTGAATCGGTGTGAAATCAAATATACTACCACTGAAAAGGAGCTCCTCGCGATCGTGTATTCCGTTGGAAAATTTCGAGTGTATTTGATCGGGAAAATTTTTGAAATTGTCACTGATCACAAGAGTTTAACGTTTTTGCAATCGGCACAGTTTCAGCATGCCCGTATAACTCGCTCGATCCTATTGCTGCAACAATATTCATTTACAGTCACGCATTGTCGAGGGGTAGATAATATTGTCGCGGATTTCTTTAGTCGTCATCCAGATGATAAATTCACTGAAGAAAAAGCCGAAAAAATCATCATTTCGTCGCTGCATCGATATTTCCCTCTAAATCCAAACGTGGAAGAAACATCTTTATTAATTCAAGTTTGGCGCGTGTTTCGTAACCTCGACCGAGTATAGCGCTATGTGAGGGGGGGTATAATATAATACATACAGGATTACTGTATAAAATCAGAGATGGCTATGTTTCGTTTATTGTACATATTTCGTTTGATACATATCGCCTGGGCACGACTGTCCCTTTCGCGAGAACGTTAACGACTCTGTATATCACTCGTCTTTCTCTCCTTCTCCATCGTTCGATGCGCACGTCACAACATTTCTACGAATTCGGACGATCGTAGCGCCCAAATTCGTATCGATATCGAAGTTATATGCGTATAAAAGTACGCATTATATCTTACATTCGGCCATCCTGGCATCTTGTCCGTCTCGGACAACTTCGCAACGATAATATCTTATTATAAGATAAACATAATAAAAAATAAAAATTCGTGGTCAAAACTGTACATTTGTCTTAACTTTATACTTAATCTACGCTTACCAACCTAGACACGGTCACCGCCTTTTTACGACTCATCTGTTTCGCTTATCGATTCGCGCCAGAGTTTCATATTTCCAGCCTCCCAGACGCCCTCGTAAGGCCGCTGAGTGACCGGACAGTTTTCTACATCGCCGACAACATACCGTCCGAAACGGAGACATTTTTTAACGACGTATGGTCCTTTAAAGCGCGGTATCAACTTTTTTGACACGCCTGGAGTACTTTCAAAATTCTTGACCATAACATAATCTCCTTCTTTGTACTCATGCGGTTCTTTTCGGTGCTTGTCGACATTTGTCTTGTTGTAGATCTGACTTCTAATAATATTGTCTGCTGCTTTCGACCTAACTGCTTCTAAGTCACGGGGTTCAGCCGGCAGGCTGTCATCGAGAAAATCGCTCACGCCATCTACGATCTCGCCACGCTGTCTTACGCCAAATAACAGCTTGCTCGGAGTTTCTTTTGTCGTTTTGTGGACCGTATTGTTTAACGCGTGTTCTACTTCTACAAGAGTTCGATACCAATATTTCCCAGAGGAACTATCGGTCAGTTTCGCGATCATTGGACTCAAGACGCGATTTACCCGTTCGACTTGTCCATTGGCCCAAGGAGACGCGGTTGATATTAATACGTGTCGAATATTGTTATCTCGTACAAACTCCTGAAACTCTGCTGACGTAAAACAGCTGCCTCGATTAGACACTAACACTCGGGGTCTACTGTAATTCGCAAAATACTGTGCTAAACAAACAATCGTTTCTTTAGACGTCGTCCACTTTACGGCGTATAATTTTGTAAACTTCGTAAACGCGTCTATCACCACAAGTATGTGTTGTTTGAGTCGGTGCTTCTCGACGGGACCACAGTGATCGATGTGTATCACTTGAAAAGGCGTGTCTCCTTTTGGTACATTTTGCAGCATACCTTCGAATTTTCCCGTAGAGGGTGAGAATGCTAGGCACTTGAGGCAGTCTCTCACGTGTGCTTTGACTTTGTCGGTCATTTTAGGAAACCAATAATTTTGCTTGATAACGGTACACACCTTTTCCGGACTCATGTGCCCCATATCGTCGTGGTACCGTCGAACAACACTACTCTCCATAGACGCCGGTACATAAAATCTTATTCTATCGTCTTTTTTTCGGTAAACAACACCGTTTCTCATCTCAAAAAGGCTATCTTCCGATTTCTCGAGTCTATTTTTGATCGCTACGATTTTCGGATCTTTATTTTGACCTAAAGCGAGATTGAGCTCCATCGAAATATCTTCGATTACGTGAACAAAATTGTGTCCTCGACTTAACGCGTCGACATGTTTCATACGATTGCCGCTTCGATGCTCGATTTGATAGTCGAAGTTTTCCATCTCCAACGCCCACCGGGCTACTCGAGGGTTTACTTCTTTTTTTCTTAGCGTTAGAGCGACGGAATTGCAGTCCGTAACCACCTTGAATTTAATACCATGGAGATAGACCCGAAATCTGCGCAAGGCGTAAATAATCGCAAGTGTTTCTAACTCGAAACTGTGCAGTTTACTCTCTGCCTCGGACGCTCGTTTTGAGAAATACAAAACAGGATGCAACTGTTTATCGTGTTTACGTTGGAACAATATCGCACCAAACCCGAGAGAACTTGCATCTGTATGCAGTTCTGTCTCGTCACGGGGACTGTAAACAGCAATCACTGGAGCGCTCATAAGCTTATTTTTAAGCATCTCAAACGACTCAAGCTCTTCTTTACCGAACTTGAAGTCAATATTCTTTTTCAATAATTTGTATAATGGAGCCGCGATGATCGAGAAGCCTTGCACAAATTTACGAAAGTATGAACACATACCAAGGAACGACTGTACGTCACGAACATTGCGTGGTACCGAAAAATGTGCTATGGCTGCGACCCCCTCGCTCGTAGGGCTAACGCCTTTTTCGGATACGTGATACCCTAGATAATTTATCTCGGTCTGTAAAAATTTGCATTTGTCAACGCGGAGCTCGAGTTTATTCTCGACGAGTAACGTGAACGTTTTCCTCAACACTTCTAGGTGTTCCTCAATGGTTCTGGTCGCGATTAGAAAATCGTCCATGTACGCGATTATTTGTCCGGATTTAATAAGATCTGCTAACACGTCGTTGACGTATCTCTGAAATTTCGATGGAGCTGTCTTTAGGCCAAAAGGCATCTTGCAATACTCGAATTGACCGAGAGGGGTTACAAACGCGGTGTACTTTCTAGACTCCTCGGCTACCGCTATGTGATGAAACCCGTCTCGCAAATCAAGTAGACTGAAAAATCGTTTTTCGCCCAGAGCGTCTATCCTCGATCAAGGGCAAAGGATAATTGTCGCGTGCAATAATTTTATTGAGCGTTCGATAGTCGATACAAAGCCTAAGCTCTCCGGATTTTTTTTTTCACGAGCACTATGGGTGAGGCATAATCGGAATCGCTACGACGAATGACACCTTTCGCGAGCAGTTTATCTAAAATCTCGCGCAACGTATCCTTTTCAGCAAATGACAAACGACGCGGTGCGTAGTGAAAAGGATTTGAGTCTTTCAATGTTAAGGTTAGTTTCGCTTGAACCTTCGGAACCTTCGGACGCTCTGGTTTCACATAGTCATTTTCGAAAATTGTACAAACAGCTTTACAAATATCCGACGACATATTCGGGTTTATATCTAACGAAACGATCGTTTCATCCGCGTTTTCAATATCAATGTTCATTATTTCTCTTACCGCTGTATCGACTGCGAGTGTGTTCGCTGGAATCGTAAGTCTCATACCGAAAATTTGTAGTGTGTCACGTCCAATAACTGCGGCACTGCGCATCGTTTCGTTTGGAACAACGTGTAACTGTATATTCTGTCGCGTAATACCGTCAATCGTCAAGTCAACCGATACGATACCCCTAACGTCGAGTTGCGTGTTATTTATTCCACTATACTTGTTAGACAATTCACAACATTTGTACGTTACCACAGAAGGAACCATCGCCATCTTCACGAAGCTTATAGGGCTACCGGTATCGAACAAAACCTCGAGCGTAACGCAACGCGATTCTTCCGGCTCGTTGAACTGGAGTTCGACGATTTTCCAAAATCCCTCGTCCTCTTGTATTTTCTCGATGTTGTGTACTTCTTGTTTTTTCGTATCTTGAGGTGACGAATTCGACGGGCAATTTTTCATAAAATGGCCGGTCCCCTTACACTTGAAGCATGACCTTTCCTTTTGTGGTTGTTTGCACACGGCAGCGAGGTGGCCTGTCGTGCTGCAATTGTAACATCGTATAACTCTTCGCTGGTCATCAGTTTCCGTTTTCTTGTGATGATTGACTGTCGGTTTGGAATCATTTCCATCACGCTTCGACGGTGACGATTTCCGGTCGAAGCGTATGGAGATTTTTTCAAACCCTCGGATGAGCTCGTCGACAGTATTGAATCGTTGCATGCGAGCCTGATTCCTCATACTCGCGACGGGTATACCCTCGATCATATGTTCGACGATTTCTTCCTCATCAACAGGAACCTTATTTGCCAGAATAATTTTTTCGTGTGCGTAATCGTTGAACGTTTCATCAGCTCTCCAAACTCTTGTCTCGAACTGACGACGACGAGTCACACGGTCGACAGAGGCACTAAACATTGACTTCATCTCGCTCAGGAGCGATTCCACATTCATCTCAATGAAGTCAGGCTTCGAATGAAACCATCTTTGAGCTTTGCCTTTTAGTTTCGACGCTATTAAAATTCTGGTCACGTTCCCATCCAAACTATACGTCGCTACCAACAATCGAACCTGTTTTTCCCAGTTTTGGTAATTGTCACTTTTCCCATCAAAATCCGCGAGTAGATCACGCACCTGTGTGACATTTAACTCTGGCCGTCGTTGATTTCGTGTCATCACATCGAACTGTTCGAGAGGATTCAATGACGGTGTGGTGTTCGATGGACGTTGCTCCGTGTGAGATTGTAACCGCAAAAACTCATTTTCACGTTTCACGAGTTCGAGCTCTCGTAACATTAATGTCGACTCTCTACGTGCTAACTCCAACTCTTTTTGAAGAATTTCACATTCGTTCCCCACCGAGAATGCGATGTTCGTTCGTGAATTTTCACGCGTTTCCTCGTTAATGGTGTTGATAATTTCACCTGTATACATGGTACCGCCCACTGCCTTCAAATCGTCCATCCACTTACTCGACGGATCGAATTCTAGCAAACGAGTCACAAGCTCCGCTTTACTTCCCGTCGTCTTTAAATTATTTTTTAAAAGCACGTCCTTAAGAACGGCGACGGTGAGGCTGCTCGGATCCATGATTTTAAATTCGTCGTACAACCGTATAGACGTTAAACCGATACACACACACAACGATCGAACACCACACGAACGATCAACGATCACTTGCTCGAATTATTTGCGAGCCAAACTGTCTATATTATTTTTCACGTACAATATGATCGAGAACATATAGAGTACGAAAACACGTTCATACACACGCGCGAGTCGTAAAGTTCTTATTTCTATGTCTCTTTTGTATCACACGAATTATTCTCGGTAATGTTATGAACAAAAACGTCTCGTATAATAGCAAGTGGTCACGGTTGACTACCTCGGACATGCATGACACACCACTGTACATGAAGAGTCTACACACACACACGGTCGACTCTCTCGGCTCGAATATTTGATACACTGATATTCGGATTCCGTATATTACTCGCGAACTCCCGATATTACTTTGCCATAGAATTCGATAGAAAACTTCGCACAGTTTTTTTTTTTTTTTTTTTTTTTCGCAGAATACTTGGTAGGAAAAAGCGTTCCCAACGTGATAGCACACAGCTCTTTCACGATTTTTCTCGACGACAGCACACAGCTGTAGACATATGTATATGCATATTTTCTATAGATATATACATATTTTCAGCACACAGCTATATATATATCTATATTTTTTCACGCACACAGCTATAGACATATACATTTTTTCAGCACACAGCTATATATATACCTATATTTTTTACGCACACAGCTATAGACATATACATTTTTTCAGCACACAGCTATATATATAACTATATTTTTTCACGCACACAGCTATAAACATATATATATTTTCTTTTTTGTTAACGTTCCCGCACATCTCGCGATCACTTTACGTATATAACTCACTTTACGGTAAATCCCACTTCTGAATTGTGAGGGGGGGTATAATATAATACATACAGGATGTTTCGTTTATTGTACATATTTCGTTTGATACATATCGCCTGGGCACGACTGTCCCTTTCGCGAGAACGTTAACGACTCTGTATATCACTCGTCTTTCTCTCCTTCTCCATCGTTCGATGCGCACGTCACAACATTTCTACGAATTCGGACGATCGTAGCGCCCAAATTCGTATCGATATCGAAGTTATATGCGTATAAAAGTACGCATTATATCTTACAGCTAGTGTCGTGAGACGCCAAGCGGCCATTATCTTTGCCGTCTGTTCGCGTAGCAAGGAGACGGTTAGTTCTCTCGAAGCCATCGTAACACGACGTCGTACGTTAAGAGTATATCTATACCAGAGCCTATAACTATATATATAATAAAGTCTATACTTCGTATTATCGTACCAAAGAATTATTCATTTATTCCTGACTCCCTTCCTCACAATTCTATTCTGCGTGAATAATCTTTAATTCTGATAGCCATGCTGAAGTGTGATGTTGATCTCACGCGGAGCTTTAAAGCATTGAGTGAATGGCAGCTCAATGACTTGAAGTTGAGACAAATTATTGATGTGTGCAACGAAACAGGGGGGGAGTCAGGTTTTATCATGCACGAGAAAATTTTGTTCCATCGGGAAAAAGACAGTGAAAATTGGCGGATAGTGGTGCCAGAGAAATTACAGCGTCTGCTAGTTAAATCAATTCATTTTAAATTGGGCCACCCCGGAGTGTATAAGACGTTAACGTATTTGCAAAGGTTTTATTATTGGCGAGGAATGGCGGTACAGGTTAAAAAGTTTGTTCTCTGCTGTGACACCTGCCAACGCGTTAAATATCTCACCATATCGATGGAAGGAGAATATAATTCTATAACGTCTAAAAATCCAAACGATTTAGTCACGGTTGATTTTTATGGTCCATTGCCCACAGGAAGAGGTGGGGTCCAGTATATTCTTGTAATGTTAGATGCGTTTTCAAAGTATGTAAGCTTATATATAATGAAAAGGGCAACGGTTCGCGCATGTTTAAAACGAATTCTTGAGAATTTTATACCAAAGTTTGGCAAGCCTTGGCGTATTTAATCGGACCACGGTAGCCAGTTCACCTCTGCGATGTGGAAGACCCGACTGGAGGAGGAAGGGATAAAAGTACTATATAGTTCTATAAGGCATCCGCAATCTAATCCTACTGAACGCGTAATGCAAGAATTAGGGCGATTGTTTCGAAAGTTGTGCGCGAATAAACACACGAGATGGGTAGAATATGTATCGCAGATAGAAGAAACGCTGAATATCACTATCCATCAAAGCACCGGAATGGCCCCTCAGGAGTTACAGTTCGGTAAGCTAGTTCAGGACCAAATCCTCAAACTTGTCAAATTCCCTGAAAATAGAAATCTATCGCATGATTATATGATAACTCTGGCTCGAGAAAATCTGAGAAAGAGCTTTGATAAAAGAAAAAAAGAACAGAAGGGTGTGTCGAAGGTTAAATTGTGCGTGGGAGACCTGGTGTTGTTGCGGGTAAGACATCTCTCGAATGCTCTTGATAAGGTAATTCAAAAGTTTTTTCACCTTTTTGAAGGGCCGTATAAAGTTTCTCGCTGTATTGGAGAAAACGCATTTTTGTTAGTTGATCCCGAGAATGAAACGGTGCAAATTGGTACATGTAATCGTCTCAATCTCCGGAAATATCATGTGGAGAATAATGCTCAAAACGATGGAAGCTGAGTGTTGTCTGTTTAAGCTCCCTCGTCATAATAGGATGAATAGGTTAATGTCGTGCAGATATAAGTTGAAAAAAAAAAAAAAAAAAAAAAAAGAAAACATGAATTGGAATGTAAAGTATGACAAGAGTGATTGGAGCTCGCACAGAGATGACATGATTGCGTTCTAGTAAACGTTGACAATAATGCGAGAAGGCATTGAAAGTGTAAATATTATACTAAAGGTTTAAGGGAGGCTATATAAAAGATAGATTAAACAAAATGAATAAAATAAAAAATAACGGAGACCTGTAAAATTTGTATTGTATTCTGAACTTAGCGATAGATCTGTCGTGATCGATGTGAATAGTGATAAGAAAGACGGAATGAAATTGGAACGCAACGGAAAATGTATATGTGACCGGCGAGGTATATTACGCTTCGCGTGTGACGAGATTGAATCATCTCAATCGATAATCAGTATAAATAGAAATTAGGGATGTTTAACGGGAGTCGATGACGGATTCCCAAAGGGACGATGAGGGAGATGACAAGTTGTTTGAATGTTTGTTTATTTATGCTCAAAGTTGTTCAAGTGTTTCGCATAAAAGGAGGGGATTTGTAAGCTGCGCCTTTGCGCCTTAAATAGTTTCCCCTAAATACGTCCCTTTTTGACGAGCGATATCCGAATTCTCGATTGAGAGACGGCGCATGCGAATTGGCTCGCGCTCGTATTGCGCAGGATCGTCGGATTCGATGATCGATGATACCACGAGAGAGAGTCACGAGAGATCTCGGCCTCTTTCGCCCCGGGAACCTCTGATCGACCACGTCAAAATAGTTACTGTTTGCCAAAGTGAAAAGAAAAAAAAGAGATACAAGTGTTGTCCATAAATTTCCTGTGGAAATATCTGGGATCCGAGGAAGTTTCCGGGGGCTTTCGAAAGAGCCATCGATTCTGACGAACAATAAGTTGAGTACTTAATTTTAGTAATATTTGTCTTGTCATCCGAACTCGTCCCTTTGGAGACGTAATATTTATCGATATAGAATTATACAAGGCCTCGTGGCGTGCCATTTGTTTCTGACGATTCGATGTAACTTAGCGATAGATGTAAAAAATGTGTTGAATTGATAAAAAAGGCTATAGGTGAATTCGTTTGATCATAAAAGCAAAAAAAAATAAAAAAAATAATAAACAAATAGAGGATAAAAAAGAAGTAGACAAAACGGAAAAGATTTAGCGACGACATCGCGAGCAAAATATTATAGTGTTGTGGAATCGCTGATGATAGGTGTGCATGACACGTGGATATCTTGAAACGATAATAAAATTGTAATTCGACTATTAATGCGCTTTCATACTATTATAGCTTATTTTAATACGATCACCAATCCATCTATATTATAACTGTCGAAGGTTATAATACTCACAAGCACTAAAATTTTTTCAAAAAATCTCCCAATCTTTGGAAGTTATCGAACGTCGATGCTTTTTATTGCAAAAACATGCGTAAAACCCCATAATCTATTAACGTCCATTATTATAGTAATTAATTATAAATTTTTTATAATGCAAAGTGGAAAAATTTATTAAATTATTTTATTATTTTATTTAATGAAATATAACACGGCCTGTGGTGCTTGTTTGACTTTTGTGTAATATGTCCGTACAAATGGAACGATTTCTTGGGCACAATTCTCAGGTCTTCGTGTCAAGTATAAACAACTTGTGATCGAATAGCCATAGCATCAAACATGAGTGCAACATCTTTCCCATGCAGTTTTGTTTGCACTTTGTATTCTAGGAATGCAGAAACTTCAGAGCGGAAACCTACTTCGCAATCGTGGGAAGCCAACCATTTACATAACCATAGTGTACCAGGATGTGGCAACGTAAACGTTTCTCTCAGAAAGTTATAGGCTTTTGCAGAATAAAAATATGAAGAAAGAGCAAACTGGTTCATATCTTTTGTGTATATCTTGTGATCCTTTTTTACATTTTCCTTTTCATGCTGGAAAAGCTCGAGAGTAAAACCAGTGAAAATGTCCATAACCAAGTAGTTGATTTCTTTGGAATGATTACCATGAACTTTCAACCATTGAAGAATGTCGGTCATGAATGCAATCGAGCCTCTCGTCGATGAAGTCGTTGATGTAAGACTTTAACTTTCTGTCGCAGATTCTTTTCCCTTTCCACTGAATCGGATATGGTCTTTCGTGTTTGTGTACCAATATTTTGTGTTATTGGGATTACCTGAGAAGTAATCGCGGGTAGTAATATGTACTGCATTGTATTTCGAATTTTGCATATAGCTTACCTGTACTGCAATTTCTCGTCTCATATCATTTTTCTGAACTCTTGCATTTGCAGTCAGATCCTGTAATAATTCATATAACAATGGAATCAATGTTTATGAACATCTGTTATTTGAGTACCTGCTTCATTGGAGAATCTTCATCTCGTGGACCATTTGAATAATTTATTCCAAGGTATGACTGATAAGCCCGACAAAAATTGAAAAAGTTTAAAAAACAGTCATACAAAAAATCAGAACAATTTGTACAGAAATATTAAAAATACCTCTTCACTTGAGTCCAATTGCAAAAGGGAATCAGTCTCCATGGGGAAATCAATCTCTACATGGAAAATCGATGTAACTACTTCTGTTTTTAGCTTGTGTGCACTTCTTATATGTTTATTGAAACAGTCCGATTTAAAATGCTTACTACATATCGTAGAATTTTTTGTAGGCATAAAATCTGCTTGTTTTATAGCCTCAATCCATTTTGCCAGCAACGCTTGGTTTCGTAGCGGAAATCTATTGAAAATTTTAGGATAAATATTTGTACAAACATAACCTAACCTCCAAATTATTGTGAAATAGTTACTCGATCGACGGGACTCCACGTTTTGCGACAATTTGTTATGCAGCACGTTTTCACCATTCAATGCACATTTAACAAGCACATATAACGGCGTAACTCTGCGCTACGTGAGAAAGAGTAAGATGGAGATACCCTCCGTTCGCTATCTCTGTCGACTTGGGTCATATATGCCTCAAAGCAATGGGACTGCGCGTTCCAGTTATTCTATAGTTCAGTGTTCTGTAGCCGTATGTAACTAATTTCTGCCGGCACGGAGTGCAGTAACGGTGTCTGACACACTGGCTGCACCGTGCGGTCACCAAAATGTTGCCACGGTGACGGCACTGAGTGGACACGACGTGCTCTCCGTCGCCCACGTAAAAGCCGTGATACTTACAGCTCAGCGTTCGGTCAGCGACTGAGCCACTGAACCATTACCGTATTGTTTCGAGCGATGCGCAGTGGCACGGAGTGTCTGCGCAGTGACACGGGGTGTCGTGTCAGTAACGTCACCGTGCCGACATATGATGGTCCACGCGATGCAGCCACGGTGCAGCCAGCGTGCCGATACAAAGTTACTGCACTCCGTGTCGGCAGAAATTAGTTATATAGGCCAGTCAAATTCCGATTTTAAATTCCAATAATTTTGAACTGGATGAAAAAATATGGAAAATGTTCGGGACGGTGCACATAATAAGGACCTCAGTTGTTGGGATTGTAGCACCGCTCGTTTTTGCAAAAATAAATAAAAACCGTTAGATAATCACATTTTTTCCCGTTTTTGACACTTCCACGGCTTACGCTGCCAAAATGGTGCCAGTTAGGCCGAAAATGTATAGGACCAATCTTGTAGAGCATAAAATTTTCTATAA
Organism: Dyspetes luteomarginatus; assembly: GCA_963669185.1. Lineage (NCBI taxonomy): Eukaryota > Metazoa > Arthropoda > Insecta > Hymenoptera > Ichneumonidae > Dyspetes > Dyspetes luteomarginatus. Next base: position 15,717,543 of record OY769903.1, on the reverse strand, counting down.
AAAAGTTAGTGACGGCACCTATCTATCTATTATAGTTTAGCGGCGAGAGCGACCGGAAAAAAAAGCTCGAAAATGCTCTATTTCCACGAAAACCCCAAAAACGCACTTTAGCTGCAAAATTCGGTTTACCCATGATAATTTGTATGAAGAAATCCGCCGATTTTTTTCATGCAATAGAACAATCGAAACAAAAGATTTCATGCCACAAAAAAAAAATTTCTCGCTTTTTCAATTTTTTGAGGTCATTTGTTGCTCATTTTTTTCAGGATTTACATTTTTTCGTAAAACGGGCGTAACTTTTGACCTAATTATCGGACAACGTACAAGTTTTCAGAATCTCTTTGTCTGTAGATGATCTAAAAATGCAATCTCTTGATATGTCGCCGTATATGCAGCAGCAGCGCCGTTATTTGCAAGTAAACAAAGGACATTTTGTTTCGGACCGTTTTTAACAATAAACAATTCATTTATTGCAAATTTTTTTGTTTGCTAATTTAACAATATCATTTGAAGAGTGTCTCAGATTTTTTTTTTTCTCAAGGCAGCCATTGTTGTAAAATTGTTATTAACAATTGGAATAAACTAACATTTTTCAACTTTGATGTAGTGTAATTTTTTTTTTATTTTTTCCTTTACAAATTTCCCCATTTATAAATTACGAAAAATTTGTTGATGTTGAAATCGGTTTTTGCAATAACAATATGTGTTTATAACAATTTTTTTACAAGCTCGAAATGGATTTTCAAACGATTTTTTCCGCGCTGCACGATGATATTTTTTATTTTCATTCATTTCTGTTATTTATACTATTTGTTAATAACAATTTTGTTATAAAAAATGTCTCAACAACGATTTTTTTTTTTGGTTCTTGTAATTATACCAAATTTATATCACCGAATAAGAATTCCCGGAAAAAATCCTGATATCCGAGCATAAATATTTTTCTTCGTTTTCCCATGGCTTTTACCGATTATGAGCGAACAATTTTAAAACAACGCAAAAAATGTAATAGATTTCAATAGCAGGATATGCGTAAACATTTTTTAAGTATAAATGGGAGTAACAAGGATGTAAATAACTTGGAAACTCATTGTCATTCACATAATATATTTTATTATGACTAACATAATTCAAAAAAATATGCAATAATCGCCAAGTTATAAAAAGAAATGTTGAATAAATTACTGCACTTTTCTTTTTTTAGCCCGTGTTGTTATATTTGAACAACCCAGCTCATTGATGTCAACGGCATCTTCCATGTCATCGGAATTTTCGTCGTTTTCAGAAATATTTGCTTCCTCGTCACTCTCCTCGTCATCTTGCGAGAAACTATTCGTCATTACATCATCCCATGAATCTAGATGGTCCAGAATGGGTTCATCGTCGTTTTCATTACTATCATCGTCATTGATAATCTCAGTGGTTATTACGTGAATGTTTTGGCAGTCTTCTCCGTGGCAGTTCTTGCACCCCCTTGAGCTGTATAGCCCTGCTCGTCGACATCCGCAGCGTTTGCTACAATCTCCCTTGCACCCGCAAAAGACCGTATCCAACAGTTTTGATGGGGCAGGTGGCTCTGTAGTCGCTACGGGCAGGTAGAGCATTTCCGTTTGCTTCCAACCCCAGTCACACGGCAGAGGGGCATTACCGAGCCAGCGCTGTACTTGGTAAAATACGCGGAAAGCGTGCTGATGCGTACCTGATGATGTTGGTGGGAGCATAGCCAATCGAACTTCAGCCTTAGCCGTATTGACCGATGAAATAAAACGCTGACATCTTAACATATTTAGGCTTTTTTCAGCGTCCAGAGCCCCGTAAAGAGCCAACATAATTCGCTCTCCCTGATTGGCGGAAACGATAAAAATAAAGTTCGATTCCTCGAACTTTTAAAATCGCATTTCGAAAATTCGGGTATTGCCGTCAAGCAGGCTGAAGAAGATGCTGATCGTCTAATTGTAACAACCGCTATTGAAGAGAGTCACCACCACGCTAACGTCGTCGTTGTTGGAACAGATGTCGATCTTATCGTCTTACTGATTGGGCTGACACCGCGAGAAAAAAATGTGTACTTTTTGAAAGTGGGACAAGGAAAAAATAGCAATACTCTTTTCTCTTCTGCCAATCATCAAAACTTGAAGGACAGTATTTTATTCTCGCTCGCATTCGGTGGCTGCGATACGACAAGAGCGTTATTTAATAAAGGCAAAAAAAACGATACTCTCACTTTTGCAAAAAAAAATCGATTTGGAAGAAGCTGTGAGAGCCTTTTATAATCCTGCGAGTACTCCAAACGACATAGCCAATCAGGGAGAGCGAATTATGTTGGCTCTTTACGGGGCTCTGGACGCTGAAAAAAGCCTAAATATGTTAAGATGTCAGCGTTTTATTTCATCGGTCAATACGGCTAAGGCTGAAGTTCGATTGGCTATGCTCCCACCAACATCGTCAGGTACGCATCAGCATGCTTTCCGCGTATTTTACCAAGTACAGCGCTGGCTCGGTAATGCCCCTCTGCCGTGTGACTGGGGTTGGAAGCAAACGGAAATGCTCTACCTGCCCGTAGCGACTACAGAGCCACCTGCCCCATCAAAACTGTTGGATACGGTCTTTTGCGGGTGCAAGGGAGATTGTAGCAAACGCTGCGGATGTCGACGAGCAGGGCTATACTGCTCAAGGGGGTGCAAGAACTGCCACGGAGAAGACTGCCAAAACATTCACGTAATAACCACTGAGATTATCAATGACGATGATAGTAATGAAAACGACGATGAACCCATTCTGGACCATCTAGATTCATGGGATGATGTAATGACGAATAGTTTCTCGCAAGATGACGAGGAGAGTGACGAGGAAGCAAATATTTCTGAAAACGACGAAAATTCCGATGACATGGAAGATGCCGTTGACATCAATGAGCCGGGTTGTTCAAATATAACAACACGGGCTAAAAAAAGAAAAGTGCAGTAATTTATTCAACATTTCTTTTTATAACTTGGCGATTATTGCATATTTTTTTGAATTATGTTAGTCATAATAAAATATATTATGTGAATGACAATGAGTTTCCAAGTTATTTACATCCTTGTTACTCCCGTTTATACTTAAAAAATGTTTACGCATATCCTGCTATTGAAATCTATTACATTTTTTGCGTTGTTTTAAAATTGTTCGCTCATAATCGGTAAAAACCATGGAAAAACGAAGAAAAATATTTATGCTCGGATATCAGGATTTTTTCCGGGAATTATTATTCGGTGATATAAATTTGGTATAATTACAAGAACCAAAAAAAAAAAAATCGTTGTTGAGACATTTTTATAACAAAATTGTTATTAACAAATAGTATAAATAACAGAAATGAATGAAAATAAAAAATATCATCGTGCAGCGCGGAAAAAATCGTTTGAAAATCTATTTCGAGCTTGTAAAAAAATTGTTATCAACACATATAGTTATTGCAAAAACCGATTTCGACATCAACAAATTTTTTGTAATTTTTAAATGGTGAAATTTGTAAAGGAAAAAATAAAAGAAAAAATTACACTACATCAAAGTTGAAAAATGTTAATTTATTCCAATTGTTAATAACAATTTTACAACAATGGCTGCCTTGAGAAAAAAAAATCTGAGACACTCTTCAAATGATATTGTTAAATTAGCAAACAAAAAAATTTGCAATAAAAGAATTGTTTATTGTTAAAAACGGTCCGAAACAAAATGTCCTTTGTTTACTTGCAAATAACGGCGCTGCTGTTGCATATACGGCGACATGTCAAGAGATCGCATTTTTAGATCATCTACAGACGAAGAGATTCTAAAAACTTGTACGTTGTCCAATAATTAGGTCAAAAGTTACGTCCGTTTTACGAAAAAATGTAAATTCTGAAAAAAATGAGCAACAAAACACCTCAAAACATTGAAAAAGCGAGAAACAATTTTTTTGTGGCATGAAATCTTTTGTTTCGATTGTTCTATTGCATGGAAAAAATCGGCGGATTTCTTCATACAAATTATCATGGGTAAACCGAATTTTGCAGCTAAAGTGCGTTTTTGGGGTTTTCGTGGAAATGGAGCATTTTCAAGCTTTTTTTTCCGGTCGCTCTCGCCGCTAAACTATAATAGATAGATAGGTGCCGTCACTGACTTTTTTATAGGAAATTTTATGCTCTACAAGATTGGTCCTATACATTTTCGTCCTAACTGGCACCGTTTTGGCAGCGTAAGCCGTGCAAGTGTCAAAAACGGGAAAAAATGTGATTATTTAACGGTTTTTATTTTTTTTTTGCAAAAACGAGTGGTGCTACAATCCCAAAAACTGAGGTCCTTATTATGTGCACCGTCCCGAACATTTTCCATATTTTTTCATCCAGTGCAAAATTATTGGAATTTAAAATCGGAATTTGACTGGCCTAATAATTGTGACGAAAAGTGGCAACATTGCGAAGCATAGCCAACATAATACTAGTTATTTTTTCAGTGGAAATGTTTCAACGTAATGTATTCAAAATCTGTGTTACTATCTACGTATATTGTTTCGTTTATGAAAGCAAATACAATTTTTAACATCATATCCGATAGCGCGGCCTCGTTGATTTATTTTGTCGACAGTACAATTTATTGACTATATGAAATATTAATATAGAATGAATACACCGCAGCGTACGTATGCTATTTCATTTTTAACTATTGTTAAAAAAAAACCGTTCAAAACTTCACCAAAAAATATAATACATAATCATAAGAATAGAGATCAAAGAATCGAAGAATAATGATATATGTAATTTAGTTACAAGAAAATTGCGGGGCCAACGGGTTACGGAGGCATAAGTTACTGCAATGCTGGATTATATGTAGTTGAACTGCAGCCTGGTCACAGGGAAATTTCCCGGGATAAATGGAAGAGAGGAACTAAGAAATAAAAGGATTGCATTATCAGATCATCTAAACACGATTATGGGTGCGAAGAAAAGTAGTGCGCAATGGCAAGTGGTATGTATCCCTTGTGCATAAATTCTGCATTTGTGTCTTCCTTTCCTGGAAACCCTGAACTAGACTGGAGAGACTCGAAGCGGCGCACATCTATAAAAGTTCGAAATTTGCGAAATGGTCGGGCTGCAACAGGAAACAAGCAGATAACTGAGGCAGAGCTGACGGCTATTGATGAACGAGTTATTGGTTTAATTGAAGGTAGGTTGAAGTGTTAGGAACGTCTATAAATGATTTTAGATTTTTAATTGCTTAATCTCATCCATAATTTTTGTTTATATTCGTTTTTTTCCGATTCGCGGTGTATTGAAAACTAAACATTGCAGAAAAAAAAGTCGAAACATAAAATTTAGGTTTGCATCGTACTTTTCAATAGAACGACTTCCCTAACGGTCCAGATTAATTTTCATGTCATTTTCGACAAAATTAAAACAGGATGTTTTTCGTTTAGAAGGGCCGTTTCTAGATAACTCAAAATTTCAGATGTTCTGGATATACAAGTTGACACAGAGTCAAGTATATTGCACAACGAACTTGCTGGCGGAACATCAAGTTCTGTCGAGGTTCCGCGCGTTCAGAAGCAATTAGCGAAAGCGCAGATTGCAGCACCTGCGGTAAAACGACCATGTATGTATGTACACAAGCTGGATAAATTGTCAATGATTAATTTTTGTTGTACATTTAAAAATCTACCTTTACATACAAATGAATAATATCAGTAATTGTACTAGAATAGGTAATCGAATGATAACCAGAACTCAGCTTCACGATGCCAAAGAAGAGTTTGCACAGATCTCACGACAACACGCGAACGCAATGGAGGTTGATACATATAAATATCAATACATTTCATCCGAAATTCACGTTCAATTAACTACGAAAGTAGCAGATGCTATGAAAGTGCAAACGGAAGCATCCCTCATTGCTGCCAAAGCAGCACAGCGACAGGCCGACGTTGCGGTGCAGCAAGCTGCTAATGAAGCTGCAAGAGTAGAAGTTTTTAGGCAGCTAACACAAGTTTTATCGGAACTTTTGCCGCAGTACCTAACACAATAAGAAAATCAGTAGACTTTTTTATTTTTATTAATAAGTTTTTATTCAACTTTTTTGTTATTGTAATACATATTTCGTCTTGGAATTCTCATTCTCGTATACCATTTAAGATTGTTCACAAGTCTCGCTCTACATTCTTTGTTCTGTTTCCTTTTCTTCCCTCTTTCTTCTCCACCATATTCCTCTTACGTACCCTCTCCCTGTGCCGTTTTCTTGTAACGCCTTTTTACCCTTTACTTTAACATTGTTCTTTTCATATATATATTTGTTAAAAAATAAAAAGTTTAATACACTGCTAACATAATCATATTTATTTCATATTGTTACGGAACTGGCCCGTAACGATAAATAAGTGGGTTCCTGAGCGAAATAAAGCGACTCAAAAAGGCAGGGAAATACAGTTTAATGCAAATTTAATGGAAAGATGTGTTATCAGTTTAAGGTGGTTCTGGAGTGACCAGGTGGGGGGGGGGGGGGGGGGATGGGCGGAAATGTAGGAGCGGGGCATGCATGAAACAAGAGAGCCGAAACCGGACTCTGTTCCGTGTCAAATAAAATTAATATTTTTCGTGAGTCGATATCTCCGAAACTAAGTGGTCGAAAATTGACTTGTTTTTTTTAATTAATCCCACAATAGTACTGCATACAGGAGTAAAGAATCATAACAGCCGTGTAGCGTCTATAATGAAAAATATGAGCAAAGTCCTAATAGGACTTGCTCATATTTTTTAAGTTTTAAGTTATGTGGAAGTTACTCATACGTCGATTTTGATACGCGAATAAAATAATCCATACAATGAAACGGTTATTTTTATTGAGTGAACACATGTGATTTTTCCTTAACTTATAAATTTACATATTCAGATTAACCATAATCTGAATATCAAAATGGCGTAGTAATTCTAATAAACAGTGCTGGGTAAAATGGAACAAGCGAGTGCATTCAGCCCAAACCCAAATCCAAACGAGCCAGTGCATTATACCCAAAATGATAAGAATGAGTGGCGGCATTAATCCCAAAACAACGGGAACACGTGGGGGAATCAATTCCAAACGACGATTCACTCGCTCGTTCACGTCGGTTTCGGTTTAAATAACGCCCTCGTTCTCGTTGTTTTGAATTTTTCAAATAACGCGCTCGTTCTCGTTGTTTTGGGTTTAAGTAACGCGTATTTCATCACGTATATTTTTATTATGCATAAATCATTTTTAACAATTTTTTGATCGATTCTTGCAAGATCAAGTCATTGATCACGATTTTGAAGGAGAATCCGATTTAAAAATCGATTTTTTATTGGATAGGGCATGCCTTCCTCGATTTACGTTGGTTTTTATTTAATTTGCCTTCGATATAAGCGTTTGGGTGCATTTCGGTTCAAGGGATTTTTCAACCAAAATTTCGATCCAAACGTGTAAAACTTGAAAACCGTACTAGATTTTTCACCGCCGTACTAGCGTACTAAATTTTGGCAAAAACTACTAGATCTGGGACAATTGTACTAGCACTGGCAACACTGACGACACTTTCTTATCCAATTTTCGGCTCTCGACCAATCGGAATCTCGGATATATGAAGAGTACGTTAAGAAAAATCGCTCGAGTATCTGCGTAACGTTTTCTCTCGAGGGCGCGTTCGAAATGAACGCCGGGCGACTTTTTTCTCTTTCAGGGATGCGTTGTAAAACTGTGTTAGAACGAGAAGAAAGTTACCCGTGAAATAATCAGTGATTTCGTAAAATGCGCAAAAAATTAAAACTTCAATGATTTACAAAAAACCCAAGTACATTCCTAGGTCTTTTTAAGGGCAAGCTAAATTCAATGTCGTTTCCAGACTTTTGAGGATCGCTAGACAGTCGTGGATCGAATTAAAAATTTGGGAATCGGTTCACGAAGGTTGTATCTACACAATACAAAAATTTCAGGCAATTCCTAAGATTGTAAAAAAAGTCCGAAACAAGACTGTGGGTACAATGAATTGGGTTGACGGAGCAACCGATACTTCATTTGTATAAAGGACATGTCTTTTATCTTTGAAAAATACCAGACCATGTGAAATTAATCTAAAGGGCGTAACCATGATTATTGGGCCAATCAAACGCCATATCGCTGCATTATCAACCGGTCTTGAATGCGGCGTGCTACAGCGAGTGGTCGAAGATTTTCATTGTCGTCGTTTTCAAGGAGCGGCAAGTTGTTGTCTGCCATCTGGCCTTCATCAACCATTTCAATATGAATACCGTTTTGAATACGCATATTATGTAAAACTGCACACTCATTCACGATTTTTCCTGCCATACCGGGTTCGTACTGCAAGACTCGGTGTTTTGACAGGCATCTCCATGTTGATTTCATTACTCCAAAGAGACGTTCCACACAATTTCGCGCACTGCAGAGATTCTGATTGTACAGAAATCTTGGTGTTCCGATAGCTTCATTTGGTAGAGGAGTCAGAAGCCATTGTTCGAGGGGGTATCCTTGATCACCTACGATTCAAAATACAGGTACAACGCGAGTGAAGCAGAATTAAACATGTTAAAAAATGTATATTACATAGAAACTAACCAATGAGAAATGTGCCACGTTCACCACGATTATACCACTGCTCCATTATTCGGCGTACCGGAGACGCACTCCAAATGTACGAATCGTTTCTCGCTCCAGGATACCGTGCATTCACATTCAGTATTTTTAGATTCGGATCGCAAATCTGGAAAAAATATAAACAAGTGTTACACAATATTACAATAATTTTGAAATGATGTTCATGATGTTTCCTCACCATTTGCACATTTAGCGAATGATAGCCATGATGGTTAATGTATCCTTCTTCATGCTCTGTTGGCGCAAGTATAGCAATATGCGAACAATCAATCGCACCAATTGCACCTTCGAAAGGCTGACGTGCAGTTCCGAATTCTAGTTGTACGATTTGTCTTTCGAACTGTGTCATTGGGAACCTTCCTTACTCAAGGTCGTAAGAGTAATTGATTGATCGCATTTGTCACATTTCGAATGGAGCGAGAAATCATAGATATACCCCATTGCTCACCAACTGGTGGCTGATAACATCCTGTTGCATAAAATCTGACTGCTGCCAATATCTGTACCAATCCAATACTTCGCATATCATTTAAACTTATTGAACTAAAAAGCAGATCGTTGAATTAACAAAAAGTTATACCTGTTTTTCCACAGACAATCCTGTAGGCCTATCTCGCTGTAGTTGGGGGTATAATAGGCCTATCAAATCGGACATAAGTGGTGGAGATAGGCGGTATAATTCAACGAATGCATTCTCTGGGAGTTCGAATGGACCTTGAAGTTCACGCAATTCTTTCCTCTCAAGTCTTCTTTCAACATTCCGTACACGAGCCTCCAAATAGTGTACATTCCATGCAAGGTACCCCTCTGCCATACTGCAATATTAAGAGGCTGACCAAGAGATGTATCAGTATCTCAACGCCAACTTATTAGAAAAGCAAAATGTAAGGTTTTACAAAGTCAAAAATGCAGCTAGATTGTTTTAAATAAACAGACATCTAAAGCACTGTGCAAGATTATAAAAATGTAAGCTTTTACCCCAATATAAATAACAGAACAAGTACATAACCTAAAAGATACACATACTCCCACACTTGCATCGACTAAAATAACAAGTTGAATTATTTTTAAAAAATGTGTACTTACCTACAGATGTATTATATATATTTATACTGTTTCAATATAGACTGCTATACAATCAGGGGGGTTATTCTAGAATCGTTTCGTATCGTATGACAGTGTGTCCACCGATTTTCACTTTGTCATAACTTTTTCAAAATCTTTACTCGCTATATATGGGGGTATCGAACATCGCTAAGCCTTGGAGAGGCCTCGGGGACCTCTAGTTACGTTAACGACGCTTTTCGGTAAGTAACGACGCTCTCTAGCGACAAACGTCACTACCTTGAGCATACAGAATCGCTCGTAGCGACATTTGTCGTTCAAGACAGTTAACGATATCGTTAACTAACGAAAGTGGTGGACAGAATCCCGGTACTGACTCGCTTGCGTCTCCCCTTTGTTTACCTAGTTTGGTTTTTACTGTTGAATAAATCTGAAATTTTCTGGTTTGGTTGCTTTCCGGCAGTCCTCTGCCGTCCCTGCCCAGGCTTTCCCGCTCCCACCATATCGTCGAATGTTCGTGACCACGTTCCTCGCCTCACTTATACCGCCTGACTAGAAACGGTCAGCTCTCGATTAAACTTGAGTTTAATTATTCTCTCGATTAAGCGGCACTGTCTCTATGGTTTTATCGCGAAATCTGAGCAGAGGCAAGGTTTCCACATAAAATATAAATTATTACTTTGCCAGCGCACGTAGAATCGACCGGTCACCGCGCCTCCTCTCGGCAGTCCGATACGTATGAATATATATATATATATATACAGGGTGATACGGGACTGCCCCTTTTCCTGATATGGGCATATACGGGATAAAAAACGAAAATTTTTGGCATTATTTTTTTTTAAACCGGCTGCGTCGTTTTCGAGTTATGGCCGATCGAAGTTGGCCAATCGGATGGCCGCTTTAGCCGCAGCGACGTCACTGGTTATAATCTATGAGAATGGAGCGTTCGGGTATCTTCGGAATCACACTGCCGCCTGCAGTACATGTTACCCGTTGCTATTGGAGATGAGTGAATCGAGACACGATGAAAATGACATTTCAGAGGTGACGGATTATTTCAAGATGACGTTACTTTTTCGCATATGCACATGTAGTCAAACTATTATTTTCCTCAAGGTTAAATTCTTCTATGGATGGCATCGTAGCTGAACAATGATTGAAAAATAAAAAAATCAAATAAAATAATTTTTTTAAATAATTCTCATAAGAGAACAATGGGGCTTATGTGGTAGTGGGGATTGACGGTTCACGCGTCACAAAGCCATCCATGCATACCGTCAAACGTCGCTTGGACGTAGCAGTTGGCCAAACGCGGGCAAGAGTAAAGAACGCGCGCCACCGATAGATGGCGGGAGTATATCACTCGTAATGTCAAATGCAAACGAGTGCTAGACTCTCATTACGAAAGCTATTTTTATCCTTGATTAAATTGAGATTTTAAATAACCTATTTTTTTTTTAAATAAAAAACTTGTCATTTTTACAGTTTTTCTTTATTTTCATTTTTATTGTTTCCAAGAAAAACTTGTATCGTCTTTTATAAGTCTAAAACTGTAATGTTTACTACAACAGGCCAATGGGATGGAAGAAAATAGATTTTTTTAAATTATCCAAAAGCTGCCGCCGAAAATGACTCAGTAACCAGACAATCAAGAATAGCTGTCGGTAGTTCTGTCGGCTGGAGATCGGCCTCGGCACTGGAAGTATCGGGTTCCACACCGGCAAGAGTTTTTTGAAATTCGTAAAAAATGACGTAAAAATAACTATCATCGAAATCATGGAAATTTCGTCTGAATTTTGTCTAATCTAATGTATGTAAGAAATGTCTCTAGTCAGAGCTTTCTCGTGTACAGCCCACATTAAAAATCATTTTTTTCAGCATCTTGATGGTCATGTGACTAGCAGATGTGATCTTGACGTGAGTTACACAGCCGTTAAATTTCCACCCTCAAAATCTTGAATTTTTCAATCATATCAGTTTTTCAACTGATATGATTGAAAAATTGCGTTTCATGCTTCTAACCCACGACAAAAATATTTTTTTTTTATACTTTCATGATCGACTAATAAGGGGGCACCACGTTTAGCGTGGGTTTGATACCTGATAATGAGCAATGATCGAAATATTATTATTTTATCAACAACTAGGTGAAACTTGAAATATGCTTGTAGCATCGCTTGTACAGATATTTTATTTCTCTAGTCTAAACTAAAAATTAATTTCTTAAACTCGTATGTGATTATTGGACCAACAACCTTGGCTTCAATCACAAACCGATGTAAAAATAACTATCATCGAAATCATGGAAATTCCGTCTGAATTTTGTCTAATCTAATGTATGTAAGAAATGTGAATTTTTGGAGAAATTAATTTTTAGTTTAGGCTACAGAAATGGAATATCTGTACAAGTGATGCTACAAGCATATTCCAAGTTTCGCCTCATTGTTCATAAAATAATAATATTTCGATCATTGCTCATTATCAGGTATCAAACCCACGCTAAACGTGGTGCCCCCTTATTAGTCGATCATTAAAGTATAAAAAAAAAAATATTTTTGTCGTGGGTTAGAAGCATGAAACGCAATTTTTCAATCATATCAGTTGAAAAACTGATATGATTGAAAAATTCAAGATTTTGAGGGTGGAAATTTAACGGCTGTGTAACCCACGTCAAGATCACATCTGCTAGTCACATGACCATCAAGATGCTGAAAAAAATGATTTTTAATGTGGGCTGTACACGAGAAAGCTCTGGCTAGAGACATTTCTTACATACATTAGATTAGACAAAATTCAGACGGAATTTCCATGATTTCGATGATAGTTATTTTTACATCGGTTTGTGATTGAAGCCAAGGTTGTTGGTCCAATAACCACATACGAGTTTAAGAAATTAATTTTTAGTTTAGACTAGAGAAATAAAATATCTGTACAAGCGATGCTACAAGCATATTTCAAGTTTCACCTAGTTGTTGATAAAATAATAATATTTCGATCATTGCTCATTATCAGGTATCAAACCCACGCTAAACGTGGTGCCCCCTTATTAGTCGATCATGAAAGTATTAAAAAAAAATATTTTTGTCGTGGGTTAGAAGCATGAAACGCAATTTTTCAATCATATCAGTTGAAAAACTGATATGATTGAAAAATTCAAGATTTTGCGGGTGGAAATTTAACGGCTGTGTAACCCACGTCAAGATCACATCTGCTGGTCACATGACCATCAAGATGCTGAAAAAAATGATTTTTAATGTGGGCTGTACACGAGAAAGCTCTGACTAGAGACATTTCTTACATACATTAGATTAGACAAAATTCAGACGAAATTTCCATGATTTCGATGATAGTTATTTTTACGTCATTTTTTACGAATTTCAAAAAACTCTTGCCGGTGTGGAACCCGATACTTCCAGTGCCGAGGCCGATCTCCAGCCGACAGAACTACCGACAGCTATTCTTGATTGTCTGGTTACTGAGTCATTTTCGGCGGCAGCTTTTGGATAATTTAAAAAAATCGATTTTCTTCCATCCCATTGGCCTGTTGTAGTAAACATTACAGTTTTAGACTTATAAAAGACGATACAAGTTTTTCTTGGAAACAATAAAAATGAAAATAAAGAAAAACTGTGAAAATGACAAGTTTTTTATTAAAAAAAAAAATAGGTTATTTAAAATCTCAATTTAATCAAGGATAAAAATAGCTTTCGTAATGAGAGTCTAGCACTCGTTTGCATTTGACATTACGAGTGATATACTCCCGCCATCTATCGGTGGCGCGCGTTCTTTACTCTTGCCCGCGTTTGGCCAACTGCTACGTCCAAGCGACGTTTGACGGTATGCGTGGATGGCTTTGTGACGCGTGAACCGTCAATCCCCACTACCACCTAAGCCCCATTGTTCTCTTATGAGAATTATTTGAAAAAATTATTTTATTGGATTTTTTTATTTTTCAATCATTGTTCAGCTACGATGCTATTCATAGAAGAATTTAACCTTGAGGAAAATAATAGTTTGACTACATGTGCATATGCGAAAAAGTAACGTCATCTTGAAATAATCCGTTACCTCTGAAATGTCATTTTCATCGTGTCTCGATTCACTCATCTCCAATAGCAACGGGTAACATGTACTGCGGGCGACAGTGTGATTCCGAAGATACCCGAACGCTCCATTCTCATAGATTATAACCAGTGACGTCGCTGCGGCTAAAGCGGCCATCCGATTGGCTAACTTCGATCGGCCATAACTCGAAAACGACGCTGCCGATTTCAAAAAAAATAATGCCAAAAATTTTCGTTTTTTATCTCGTATATGCCCATATCAGGAAAAGGGGCAGTCCCGAATCACCCTGTATATATATATATATATATACAGGGTGTCCAGATTTAATCTTACACCTAAATTATCTCGAAAAATATTGCTCTGATCAAATTTTGTTTAAAACAAAAGTTTTAGAGTTCGAAGGGGGACGTTTAAAAAAAATATTGTTGAAGGTCGCAAATTCAAAATGGCGACGTTACGATGGCTGACATGTTTTTTTTAAAGGGAACCTAACTTTTTTTTTATGACAAAAACAATGCATTGCGTTAAAACTAACAACTTTTGTAGGAAACATTTTTCGATTCAGATTGTAGTTTTCATGTTGGAACTCCATTTTTGACTATTTAGCGCTGTCCGGAAGGTACCATAAAAAAGTGTGCATGTATCTGTGTGTGCGTGTCTTAGGTTGCGCGATTAGGATTGCCATGTTTCGAGCCTCATGCGGCCCATCAAAATCTTCCATGACGTTCGGACGACGTTGGCGATAACGGGTAATCCGACCTGCTCTCGCTCTCCGTTCGAGTGTACGAATTGTTTGCCGGGATGGGTGACGACGATTGGGAAACTCACGGCGATACAAACTTGGCAATCCTTACTTGGCAATCCTCGAAACATGGCAATCCTAATCGTGCAACCTAAGACACGCACACACAGATACATGCACGCTTTTTTATGGTACCTTCCGGACAGCGCTAAATAGTCAAAAATGGAGTTCCAACATGAAAACTACAATCTGAATCGAAAAATGTTTCCTACAAAAGTTGTTAGTTTTAACGCAATGCATTGTTTTTGTCATAAAAAAAAAGTTAGGTTCCCTTTAAAAAAAACATGTCAGCCATCGTAACGTCGCCATTTTGAATTTGCGACCTTCAACAATATTTTTTTTAAACGTCCCCCTTCAAATTCTAAAACTTTTGTTTCAAACAAAATTTGATCAGAGCAATATTTTTCGAGATAATTTAGGTGTAAGATTAAATCTGGACACCCTGTATATACATATATATATATATATATATATATATATATATTTATACAGTGGAACCTCTCATAGCGTACGTAATAGCAACGAAGATTGAGGTCTATAGAAGCACAAAGCCTATAGCCCGCTTGGTTCCAATTTTTTAGTGAGTCAAACATACGCTAGGAGGCTTTAGTGTCGAACGATCGATATGCTCCGCCTTCTAACTTCGATGCTCGCAGACATCTGGCTACGGTGGGGTCACGCAGCTTCCCCTGACTTCCCTCTCTGTGGCTTCCGCTACCGTCCCTCATTCTGCACCGATCGACGACGCGCGGCGGCGGACTTATTTTTACGAACAATGACTACATCCACACGATGAGCTTTATTCCGATTTTACTAACATCGATGTACTAAAATCGAGCGTAATGCGCGGTGTAAATAGCGTATTATACTCGAATTAACAACGTACGTGTAAACCGGAATAAATTATTGAAACCCAAACCTAAGAACACCTAATCCAAGCGGGGTACACAACATAAATATTGTAATGCTCATTCAATATTCAATCAGTTACGTTAGCGTAGTTGGTAGAGCGACAAGGTACGAGTCGGACTGCGTGCGATCGAGACACGGATTGG
Source organism: Dyspetes luteomarginatus (assembly GCA_963669185.1). Lineage (NCBI taxonomy): Eukaryota > Metazoa > Arthropoda > Insecta > Hymenoptera > Ichneumonidae > Dyspetes > Dyspetes luteomarginatus. The sequence continues at coordinate 15,701,913 of OY769903.1, read as the reverse complement.
TTTTTTTTTTTTTTTTTTTTTTACACCTGATTCTTTTTCAACCAACGATTTCACATATTCACTAATTTTCATACACTTTTCACATTGAACATAGACATTTTTGTGTGAAATATACGCGGGAAAAGCTGATGAATGCCCCACTTTAGAGTTGGGCGTTCATCAGCCCCTACTCTCAGAGCGAGAGAGATCGCATCATCGAGCTAATCGTGAATGCGCGAGAGATAGCGCCGTCAAGCTGATCGCGATTGCGAGAGATAGCGATAGTCCAATATCATCATTACATCTCAGTACGTGCAGGAGCCAACGCGTGACCTGCTCGTATTAACATGTTGCTCTCTCTCTTATAAAAACTTTTTTCTCTGATTTTTTATATTTTATTTATTGTGTATATCGCAAATTGCATAATTGCAAAAAAAAAATAATAATGAAGCCGGGGATTGAACTACCGACTTAGCACATACAGAAGCAGCGCCGTACCAATTACCCCAACTTGGATACGTATAATTTTAGCATCTTTTTCAGTATAAAAATCGTGTCCTCGCTCGAATTTCGATTTCATTAGATTTGCTTGGTTGGGTTAATTAACTCCTAGTTCACGTAAATATAAAGAAATAATTAAAAAAATAAGTTTGTCTCGACGTAAAGGTCATTAAAATGCAAAAGTATTTGCAATGAATAGCTCTATCTTCGTCGGTATCGGCAATGCACACCCAAACCCCCACTTTACGTCCGTATCGCTCCTGTGCGAGAGAGCGCACCCATCACCCCAGCTGCGAGTGCGAGTGAAATAGCATCATCACCCCGACTCCGTAGGTGGAGCCAACGCAGTTATACAGCCGCTCACGTGTGTTAGTTCTGTACGTGAGCGCACACATGTAAACTCGACGCTAGCGACATCTTACCGTTGGGGTGATAGCTTGTCCTAGCACCCCAACTTTTTTGGAACCAAGCAGGCTATAGGCTTTGTGCTTCTATAGACCTCAATCTCAATCAATCTTCGTTGGTGCTATCATAAAAAATAATCGTATATGAATTTTAATACTTAAACTGTGTTGAAAAAAAAATATTTTCGCGGCCGTGAAAATATTTTTCAATACAATTTAAGTATTAAGCTCTATGCCGATTTAATGAGAGAGAGAGAGACAGTAGAGATTGATGAATAAGAATGCTTTTTAAATATACCATATTGAAACTCGTAAAATATTTTTTCTAACGGTAACAGGCTCTCTGTACCGCTTTCATGAAAGAGAGAGAAGCTGTTAACAGCGTCTTAATGAAAAAGAGAGATAGAGAGCGCGGGACCACGCGAAGCATGGTACAAAGAGTAGAACTCACTAAATAAGGCTTGTCCGTGCTAATATAATAATAGTATTATATTAGCACGGACAAGCCTTATTTAGTGAGTTCTACTCTTTGTACCATGCTTCGCGTGGTCCCGCGCTCTCTATCTCTCTTTTCTAATAATAGTATTATATTAGCACGGACAAGCCTTATTTAGTGAGTTCTACTCTTTGTACCATGCTTCGCGTGGTCCCGCGCTCTCTATCTCTCTTTTTCATTAAGACGCTGTTAACAGCTTCTCTCTCTTTCATGAAAGCGGTACAGAGAGACTGTTACCGTTAGAAAAAATATTTTACGAGTTTCAATATGCCATATTTAAAAAGCATTCTTATTCATCAATCTCTACTGTCTCTCTCTCTCTCATTAAATCGGCATAGAGCTTAATGTTTAAATTGTATTGAAAAATATTTTCACGGCCCTATCAGCACGCTAGCATGGGTAAATCTTATTTATCGAGCTCTGCTCTTTGTGCCATGCTTCGCGTGGTCCCTGTCTCTATATTATGTTAGCACGGGCAAGCCTTATTTATCGAGCTTTACTCTTTGTGCCATGCTTCGCGTGGTCCCGCGCTCTCTGTCTCTCTCTCTCTCTCTCTCTTTTTCATTAAGATGCTGTTAATGCTCTCTCTCTCTTTCGTTATAGAGGTACAACATGTTTTCGCGGCTTTATATTATGTTAACACGGGCAAGTCTTATTTATCGAGCCCTACTCTTTGTGCCGTGCTTCGTATGGTTTGGCGCGCTCTCTCTCTCTCTTTTTCAATAGGGTATATTGAAAAAAGTATTATTCATCAGCCGCCTCTTTCTCTGTATCTCTCGTTAAATCAATATAGAGATCTCTCTTTTTTCTCTCTTTACATTATTATCGGAAAAATAATGGGAATGAGCTGAAAATTATCGGAAACTGAGCTGAATGCACTACTTTTATTTTAATGTTTGCATGCTCATAGTATATCGACAGTTCTTGGATGCATCGTCGGATGAAGAAGCGGCTCTTATGGAGGGGGCTTGTGCTGCCGAATTAGCAGAAGCGTCATGCCAGCGGAGGAGCGTAACGAACCAACACCCATCATGCGATGAGGAAAATGGCGGGCAACCGATGAGCACCGTTTCAAGTATCGACCATCCTTCGGAAATATGGATTAGCACGTGAAGTTTCGAACGTAAGTTAAAATTAAGGTGCCGAACAATTTTGGTGTGGTTTCGGTTTTAAATGATAAATTTATTCAGAGCTCCTAGGTCGGGAGGTTGCACAAGATGACGCTGTACCGGGCCCATCGGGTCTGTGCAATTCAGCGCTGCGAGCAATCTCAACATTCGACCCTGATGATATCTCGTCAACGTTAGAGGATTGCGACGCTGATGTTTTTGATCATCGTGAAAATCAGTTGTGTGAATATCCTATCGAGAACGAGAGAGACGAGGAAATAGCTATTCAAAGAGCTGATGATTGGCCTCTCGTTGTAGAGGATGGGCAGGAAGACGACATAAATGAGCGATTCCGAAGAGCGGATCACTGGTTTCAAATGCTCGTAACTGATGACGACTCAGGTAAACAATTTTTCTTACGTATCAAAAAGTTAATAAGCAAGCAAGTAAGTAAGAGGGTCCTTCTGGAACAGGGTATTCGTCGGCATCTTTGTTTGACTGGTGATATCGGTCTGTTTAAGCAGTACAATGGCTCGTGAGAGGGACAAATATGGATAAAAATTCAATAATTTCCGTATTAAACTGTTCTAGAATCTAATACGAGACTCTTTTTCCAGAGGTGCAGAGGGGAACCGGCAGACAACGACGTGTACCAAGGAGTGGACCGGTCGAAGAAATACACCCGCCGGGAGAACATTTTGAAATCATCGGCGATTATACACGATATTTTAAGCGGTTTGAAATACGGGGCCGTGAAACATCATCACGAATTCGCAAACCTGTCTCCGGAGTTAGTGTGGTAGACTGGCTCAACGGGGCGTTTCACGATCTCTTAACGCACATCACAAGCACCTGCGAGGGAGGCGATTATGTCGGTATTTCGTTTACAGCGAATGGCCTGCCGCGCGGTCCCGTGTGGTTATCTTTCCGGCCAGCCAGGGATTATATATTTGAAGATATCTGGCAATTGATAAGCAGCGTGGCGCAGAGTGCATCATCTTTAAACATCGATGACGCGTGCACGAGTGGGGATCGCCAGAGTGGTCCACAGACTACTAACGTGAAACCATGTCGTATTTCATAAGAAAATATATTTAATGCGTAATTGACAAAAAGATTGTAAACTCCAATCTACTATACCGGAATACTGTAAAAATCTACACTCATAAAAATAATTTTTTGTAATTGTTTAGTTGTATATCGACTGATTATTGAGATTTATAATTTTTCAGAAATCTATTTTTCTACTTATCACCGGACCAGTACGATGAAAATGTTTAATCTTTCTGCTCTCACGGTTTTTTAATGAAAGAAAAAAAAAATCCAGGGAGAAATGCTCGATGATATCAATAGACTGATGCTGTGCTGGAGTTGCTTTAGAGAATTTTGTATTCTACGAAAAAAATTCTACGATAATTTCTCGTATTTGTTTCATTTTATTCTACAAAACCTGCGAAACGTCGGAAAGGTATTTCTGTGAAGTATCAATTCATTTCCAATATTTAAAACAATTTTCACCTCATTTTATTTGGGCTAAATGATTTTTATCACCCGAAGAATTGATCTACATTTTTCAAATACATAGTTTCGGCCGAATGCACTCAAGGTGCGTTAAAGTAGTGACGCATGCGCAGGAGCACGTTGAACGCCGCAATGAGTGGGAACGGCGCGACCGAACATATCCTGGTCTCTCTCTACGCCAGCAGCGTAGAATCGACAAACTTATTAAAACAGGCCGGTGTTCCTCGCTCATAAAGGAGGATAGGTAGGAAAATGTCATAGGGGACTTTTTCGTAGGAAATTAAGAGCATGTGAAAGCTCTTCTTTTCCAGCGCAGTATGCCTAAATTTTCGAACAAATGCCATTGCAAAACTATCAAACTAAATAAAAGGAAATTTTAGTATATAATCCAGTTAATAGTATTCTATCCGGTGACGCTCGTTTTTTCGTTTTGAAAATCGAAAAAAAAAAATTACAGCTCGCATTACCACCAGTTATCTGTAAAATAAAAATGGATTTACTGACCTTCACAGCTAGTTATTCAAAAAATCCTTAGCGTCATCTTATGCAGCAATAAAAAATGTACACACTGAGTACTTGTACATTGTTGTAGGTGCAAAACTTCGGAAATGGCATTTGATCGAAAAAAATTGTAGTAAGATTACCTAAATACAAGCCGCGGCCGATCAGTGTAGCCAAATTTTGGTTCGCGAAAATTCCGCTGCTGAAGTGTATACTTGAGCGCTAGCAGCGTCTTCTTCGTACCGTAATATATAGTAATAGGAGGAAGAGCCAAGTGTTTCCGTCTCCCAGGCATTTTGCCACAGAGCGAAAGAGAGAGTGACGGAGGGAGGGAGAGAGAGAGAGAGAGATCGCCGCAGTAGGCCATATCTCTTAGTCATTTTTATTTGGTATGTAAAGTAAAGGTGTTTTAGGTATCCAAGAGAATGCATACTCTGGATATACTTTACATATACCTTCCCCATATCCATCGAGCACCTGAAGCTCATCGTGAGACTTTTTTTCGTGCTTTGCATGAATTACGAAAAATGCAAGACAATTGTATAATTATCGTCGATCAAATATTTTGAAATTTGTTTATTTGTTTAAATTTTGTTGTAAATTTTGTTCAGATTGAATAATAGATAAATATTATATGAATAATTTGTCGACTAAAAATTTTTAGTTTATAATTAAAATAATTACTGTTGTTTACATAAAGTATTGAAAAAAATATATTTGCATGATAATTGTGCCAGCAATTGCGGACAATTGTTATAATAAAATTCATTACAATCAGTTTGTTCGACTGCTTTGCTTCTGTGGACCGTCCTTAGACAAAAAATCGTGTATTCTCTTTATCTCTCTCGATACGCGGAAATGTATACATACATATGCAGATTTATATGAACAGATACAATGTATGCATAAACACGCACACACACACATCCACACACACCGCCTGGACGGACGCGACAAATTATATATGTACACATGTATGTAAATCAACTAATGTGTGTGTGTGCGTGTGTTTTTGTTTATATATACATTGTGTCTGGTCAACATGCCCAGACGCATGCACACACCCATTCACACAAATCTATATATATATATATATATATATATATATATATATATATAGTTCCGCAGATTGAGAGAGACAAAGAGAAAACACCAATCTTATTCTACAGACGGTTTACAGAAACAAAACAGTCTATATGACTGGTTGACGCGATCGTAAGAGTCGCGTTTCACCGTAAAGTTATATAGTTATATTATTATAGCATACGAATTCTCTCTCCTATCATTCTCTCTCTCTCTATGATTCTCTCTCACTCCCTCTCTCTCTTGAGAAATTGGGGGCGGAGGGGAGAGAGAGAGAGCTAAAGTAGCAGAGAGGGAAATAATTAATAACAATATTTATTTTTATAAAAACTTTATTTTTATAAAAACCTTAATTGTATTTTACTTCAATTTTTTTTTCTTTTTAATACGGCGGATGCCAAAATTCACCCATTTGGGGCATCCTTGGCATTAGGAAGCCCGGCATCATTGGTGCCGATCCTCATGCATAATCGCTCGATGTTTTCGTTGATTTATTTCAACGATACAATCGAGCAGTAATTGCATGAGGTCGCTAAATTGTCGCTCTATACAATGCAGCGAGTTCATGCAATTACTGCTCGATTATATCGTTGAAATAAATCAACGAAAACATCGAGCGATTATGCATGAGCATCGGCACCAATGATGCCGGGCTTTTTAATGCCAAGGATACCCCAAATGGGTGGATTTTGGCATCCGCCGTATGAAAAAAAAAAAATTAAAGTAAAATACAATTAAGGTTTTTACGAAAATAAAGTTTTTATAAAAATATTTTTTTTATAAAAATAATTTTTTTATAAAAATAAAGTTTTTATAAAAATAAAGTTTATATAAAAATAAATATTGTTATTAATTATTTTCCTCTCTGCTACTTTAGCTCCCCCCCCCAATTTCTCATGAGAGAGAGGGAGTGAGAGAGAATGATAGAGAGAGAAAGAATGATGGAGAGAATGATAGAGAGAGAGAATGATAAGAGTGAGACAGAGAGAATGATAGAGAGAATGATAGGAGAAAAAGAGAGAAAATGATAGAGAGAGAGAGAGAGAAAGAGAATTATAGGAGAGAGAGTGAATGAAAGCGAGAGAGAGAGAATTCGTATGCTCTACTATATAACTTCACGGTGAAACGCGACGTCTTACGATCGCGTCAACCAGTCATATAGACTGTTTTGTTTCTGTAAACCGTCTGTAGAATAAGATTGGTGTGTTCTCTCTATCTCTCTCAATCTGCGGAACTATATATATATATATATATATATATATATATATATATATATATATATATATATATATATGGATTTGTGTGCATGGGTGTGTGTATGCGTCTGGGCGTGTTGACCACACACAATGAATATATAAACAAACACACACAGACACACAACACATTAGTTGATTTACATACATGTGTATATATATAATTTGTCGCGTCCGTCCACGCGGTGTGTGTGTGTGTTTATACATACATTGTATCTGTTCATATAAATCTGCATATGTATGTATACATTTCCGCGTATCGAGAGAGATAAAGAGAATACACGAATTTTTGTCTAAGGACGGTCCACAAAAGCAAAGCAGTCGAATAAACTGATTGTAATCAATTTAATTATAACAATTGTCCGCAATTGCTGGCACAATTATCATGCAAATATATATTTTTTCATACTTTATGTAAATAACAGCAATTATTTTAATTATGAACTAAAAAAATTTAGTCGATAAATTATTCATATAATATTTATCTATTATTCAATATAAACAAAATTAATTTATAATGTAAGATTTACATTATCTTAGCCACTATTGCTGATATCTAAATAAAAAGTATTATCATTATTCTTAGAAATAAGACAATCTGCAGTATATCCATATTATTCAATCATTAATATCTTTGTAAAATAAATAATCTATCATTTCAAAATAATTGATCGACGATAATTATACAATTATCTAGCGTTTTTCGTAATTCATGCAAAGCACGAAAAAAAAGTCTAACGATCAGCTTCAGGTGCTCGATGGGTATGGGGAAGGTATATGTAAAGTATATCCAGAGGATGCATTCTCTTGGATACCTAAACACCTTTACTTTACATATCAAATAAAAATGACTAAAAGATATGGCCTACTGCGGCGGTCTCTCTCTCTCTCTCGCCCTTCCTCCCTCACACTCTTTCGATCTCTCTCTTTCGCTCTGTGGCAAAAGGCCTGGGAGACGGAAACACTTGGCTCTTCCCCCTATTACTATATACAACGAAGATTGAGCTTCGTTGCTATATAGTACAGTACGAAGAAGACGCTGCCCAAGTATACACTTCGGTAGCGGAATTGTCATGAACCGAAATTTGGCTACACTCATCGGCCGCGGCTTGTATTTAGGTAATCTTACCACAAAATTTTTCGAACAAATGCCATTTCCGAAGTTTTGCACCTACAACAATGTAAAAGTACTCAGTGTGTACATTTTTTATTGCTGCATAAGATGACGCTAAGGATTTTTTGAATAACTAGCTTTGAAGATCAGTAAATCCATTTTTATTTTACAGATAACTGGTGGTAATGCGGACTGTAATTTTTTTTTTTGATTTTCAAAATTCTACGAGCGTCACCGGATAGAACACTATTAACTGGATTATATACTAAATTTTCCATTTATTTAGTTTGATAGTTTTGCAATGGCATTTGTTCGAAAATTTAGGCATACTGCGATGATAAAGAAGGGCTTTCACATCCTCTTAAAAGAAGACAGATAGCATGAAAACAACGACTCCCAACCACACAAGGGCCTACTGAAATTTTCGAGGTTATGGTTACTCTAGAATTCTCTATTAAGATTTCTCCTCACTTCTGGAAATTTCCGAATAACGAGGAATCACTTCGGTCCAGCAAAACAATGTAAAAAAAAACTCCACAGGCACCAATATCACAAATTTGTTGCTATATTTACTTCATTATGACAATCGCAGCTGTCACTCTAGTCCCAAAACATTCAATATCGATAACCAACTGTTAATCTGCATCAGTCGACGTTTCGAGATCATTCTCTACCGACGGCCCGTCAAAACTTTCTAGATCACCTACGAGAAACATAAATGGGATAGCGCTGAGAAGTCAGTCAGTCTTCTGCTAGCCACGAGGCCAAACAAATCAAACGCGCTAAATTCAAATCGAAAAAACCAAAGCATTTCAAGATTATTATTATCTAGTGGTATTCAGTATTATTTATTATTGTTTTAAACATCATCATTGCATATAGTGCACGTGTTTCTCTGCTTGATTCATCATTTTATTACTTTGTTTTGGTTATGAGTGTATGGGCCCGACCCCCGCCGTGTTGTGTGTAATTCTGTCCTTGTAATTCATTTCTTGTCAGTATTAACTAAGTTCATTTTGTGTCTGAGAGACCACTTCTCTCCCCGTTCTTACAGCTGAGACCAGGTCTCTTCCTTCTTACAGCTAAGAGACCGGTCCTCTCGTACCATCTCCAACCAAGAAACCAGCTATATTGCAGGAGGCCAACGCAATTAAGGGACAATCGTTTTCTCTACACAGATCAACATCCAGCTTCGAAAATCAAGACCATGGATCACTTCGAGATACTTAAAGGACTCAATAAGAATTTAATGAACGAAATCGTATGCATCTTATATATAAAGTTTGGTTCATTTGAAATAAAGTTGCTGTAAATTACCAAAACCAGAATAAAGCTCATTTTAAACAAAATATGTATTGACAAAGTTACAATACACAAATTCGATGCATCGATCGATGAACTATGATGATCTCTACAACTTCATTTTCTCTTGGCTTTCATTTGTACCCGACGAATTTTCCCAGGCCTCGAAGTTCCTCCAATTCTTTCAGCTTTATCTGTCTTTCCTCCTCGTCCTGGGTTCCTACCTCCTCCTGAATATGCACCTTTGTTTATCTTTCCGCCTTTACCGACGTATCCGCCTCTTTCTGGTTTTCCGGGTCTTCTGTATTCCGAAACGTCAGCCGTGCTATATCTTGTATTTTGCTTGTTGCCCTTCTTTTTACCACCGAAGCCGTATTTCGAATTTTTCATATTCCTCTTGACGAGATTTCTCTTGTCAACTGTCTTGCTGTCGATTTTTTTTGTTCCAGGGGTCTGTTTATTGTCGTCGAGAAAATCGAGATCCTGACGCATTCCCTTCCTGTACTTTTTAACCTCTTCAAGCATTTTTCTCTTTTCCGCGTGTTTCTTCAATGTCGCCTCTATCTGCATCTGTTTGCCAACTTTTCTTTGCTGTCTCAGTTGGCGCACTCTTTCGCTACGCTGTGCCGATACCTGCTTCTTCATCAGACTTTCCCTAACCTTGTGCATATGATCGTCTGTTTTCGCCATTTCCGCGAAATAATCGTCCGGCCTTATCGTTGCTACGCCGAGTTTCTTGATTCTTGCTAATCCATCTATCACGGCACTCTGAGCTTGTCTGTGAAACATCGTCTCTCGCCTAAAGTCGTTTAATACCGGATCATCGACTGGTTTGTACTGGGGCAATTTCCGGTTTCCCTTCAACTGTTTGGCACGTTCCACCTCTTGCTCTTGCATCTGCAAAGCCAACTCAGGTGCAAGCGGTGCCGGCACGCTCGCCAAATCCAATCTCTCGATCCATGGCAACTGCAACTTGATCTCGGCCAATTTTTTCTTCATTGTCACCTGCAAAACAGATTTTTTGTTGTCAATATAGCACTTAGTACCGTGTTTAATTTTTGTTGTAGCCAAAAGGACAAAGTATAATTTCTTCAAGGTAATGTTGCACACCGACCAATGTAAAGTAATTGGGGTTCCTTCGAGACAATTGATATTTCGGTTAAGAGCAAATTAGAACTTCATCCTCTCGTTTATCATAAATTTCAACGTAATTGGCTTTTGCCCGAAATATGAAATTTCTCGGACAACAAAGGAGACGCAACTGTTATCATGAGAGTTGCGTTATCAGTATGGGACGGTGACTTGGAGAAATATCAAGCATTTGAAATAATTCACGGAAATCCTTTAAACTCGTCCTACATATAGTCAGAGAGCTGACGACACTTTTGATCAGGTACTTTTACAAAATACGATATACAGTCTTATACTGGCGTGCAGGACACTTTTCCCAAAACCGTCATTCTGGTTGGTACAAGTGATACGAAGTGGAAAACAAAATTAATTTTCAGGTTATAGTATAAGTTTCAATTTTCATCAGACATTGTAGATTGATATCTCAGATAGGGTAAGTGTGGGTATTACTGCGGTTATAAATGCGGGGCCAGCTTGACGACTATATTTTTAAAATCGTTGAAAGTTACCGAAGTTTTTTGTTTCCAATTTAATATTTAACTTATTTTGAACTTACAAAAAAATAACAATGTGATTAAATGATTTTTTCATCAAATATTGAGCATTTGAAAAAAAAATCCGATGCAGCTATTCACGGTGCTCACAACCGATGGTGGCGCTGGCAGCGGCCGAGTCACGTGGTCTCAAAAGACGCTCGTCTCCCTGTCGGCATACGTATTTGCATAGTGTTTACGCTTTTTCTCTCCAATCTACGCAATGTTTCTAAGATTATCGCAAATATATACATTCGTGAGTGGAGATATAACCAGCCGAAACATTAATGAAGGAGAAGAAGTGTTAAAATCTAGTCAGGTTGTGACAGTTGGCTGCACATAATCGACGAAAGTTGAAAAGCAGATCTGCCTCGGCTCTTTGTTGACGTCGATTGCGGTGCGAAAATCGCAGGTTCTCCTCCTAATAATAGACCTGTTAATAACAGCGATATATGACACCGACTATTTTATGCATATCATTTTGTACACCATTTTACTTACCATTTGGCATCGAACAATCCACCATTCATCATCCGAAAAATAAAAAAACAACAAATAAACCCACAAGCTCCTATGCCGTGCACTGTTTATCGTAGTCTCGAGCCTCCTGTCAAGGGTTCCAATTACCGCCACTAGTTGGCGCATGGCCTTGTGAGCATGGTGAATTACTACGGGGTCTAGAGCAGCCCTAGGGTGTTTCTGCGTGCCAAATACTGTAGGTTGTCCAATTATTGCGCGACATGTATCTAATTTATAAGTGTTTTTTTATTGATAACAATTACATCTCCGATAACAAATGGTCTTTATTAATTATTTAATAATTATTATCACATCAACAGTCGTTTCTTATAAATATTTGTTTCCTTATTTAAACGTATTTTATAATGATAATTAAACCTCCCATAACAAGTGATTTTTATTGATTATTTAATAATTATTATCACATTCAAAGTTATTTCTCATAAAAATATTTTGTTTCCTTATTTAAGGAAGGCTTTCTTGCACAGCCAAAATTAAATGTTCTTTTTTGTAGTCACCTCCCTGTTTTTTTGCTTTCACTCTCTTTTTATTTATTTTCGGTTTACTTTTGACTTTTCTGTTGCCTTACGGCATTATATATATAATATTAGATAACTTTATAATACGTACCTATACGAGACTGACCAGAACTGACCAAGGTGTAATATGTTTGTAGGTTAGAAATTCGAAATAATTGAACGGCAGTAATCGGTGCGCACGCTTCAAATGGACAGGGTCTAATTACTGCGGCAATAGTTGTACAACCGCAGTAATACGCGCATGCTTGAAACATTCTTGCCAAATACCGCGGCAGCAAATTAAAAATGAAGATAAATTATTATTATTTTTTAAAAATTAAAAACGAGTATTATTTGAGTCATCGTAACAAAATATGAGGATATTGCAGTAATAATAAAGAAAAAAAGAACCTTATACTGATATCTATTTTCGACCATGACGAGCACCAAAATGATGAAATTTTCACTCACAAGCACCTACTAATTTTGATAAATCAACGTGTTCGGGAATCCGCATTGCCCACAGCGTGTTGGTTCCCGAGCGACTCACCACGAGGGCAGCACCCCCCGGGACCCGCCGTCGAACGTTCTCGAATGTTCGCGAACGTCCGAGACGGGCCACGTAAAGCGTTCTGCCTGAGTGAAGCCATCTTTATCTTTGTGCAACACGTGGTGCCACGCGCAAAAACCCTCTTGCGTTATCTCATTAATTAAAACTCATCGTTCTACTCATTCATTATCAGTCAACTCATGGATTAAATCAGTATAAATTCGCGGTTTCACTCATGTAGCGATTGTCGCCCGGGCGACAATTTGCACATCATCATTGCTTTTCTCATCTCACCACGCGGTCAAGCCAAGCCTCGTGTAACGGCAAATCTCAACGGGCTACACAGAGAATCAACCGCGATAGAATTAATATAATTCTATCGGGTCACTCAACATTGTACGACTCAACGTAAAACTTACCCTGGTGAACTCAATCGTTTAACTATAGAAATAAATTGTGAACACTCATTAGTGTGGTAAAATAAAGAGAAAACTGAAATTAAGACACGTGGAGTACATGCCCATCATTTTCCTTCCGTGATTCGCTACCCTCATTTTCACCAGCAAAATACAGTCCACTAAAATTTCCATCAAGCTCAAATAAACAAATTTCTCTCGGACCCAACGATAAACTAAATGTAGGAAAGTAAATTATTAAACCGAAACTATGTCTTGGATGCGTTATAATGTCGATCGTATTAAAGGTATAATATGATATTCAGTGACGCACTTCCTTAAATCCTACGTTCATAATATGTATACAAGTATATAAGAGTTTGGCAACCGCGACAATCTATTAGCGATCGATATATGCGATATTGGTCGAAGTGCACTTTCCGAGGCGTCGTCGCATAATGCCCTCTTGACGCCCGCTCTCTAGCCCTGCAGCATTCGATCCCTTACTCGCCTAATCTCTGTTTATGTTTTTGGGCTCTCGAAATACTCTCGGCTTCCCGGCCTCACCGCCGAAACCCATACTCCTAAACGTTGACTTCATAAATAATCACCGTGCACGTCATATTGTTGATTCATTATGTTTTCTAAACATCGAATTAATAGTCTGATTTTTTTAAGCTTTAAATAATCAGACAAGATTAAATTCCGATATAAACAAAAAAGGGAGTAATACCCACACCCGCAGTAATAGCCAGACTTACCCTACATACGAAAAAATTGCCAGGTCGATTGCTTGGGGGGGAAATCTTTGCTAAGCTCAATTATCAACGATTAAAAAAAAAATCAGATAATACTCATGGTTTTTTTTAGTTCAATTATATTGGTTACAAACGCAAGTAAAAAAATGTCATGAAAAATAATGGTGGCAACATCTCCAAATAAATTTTCAAAAGTTCACAATTTTGCTTAAAAATTGGAGAAGTACGACGAAGGCTGAGTGGAGGGGATAGCGCGCCAGCTTCGTTCGACTTTTCGTCTACAACGAGTGGGACGAGATTAGCATATGATTTCGTCTATTTCTCTCTACTACCGAAAACACCCGACGCGCGCCAACCAACGCCGCCGACCGATGCCGCTCAACGGCGCGCTATCCCCTCCACTCAGCCTTTGTCGTACTTCTCCAATTTTAATTCAAAATTGTGGATTTCCAAAAATTTATTTGGAGATCTTGCCACCATTATTTTTGCATGGCATTTTTTTACTGGCGTTTGTCATCAATATAATTGGGCTGAAAAAAAGCCATGAGTTATAGTATTATCTGTTTTTTTTTTTTTCATTCACTGTTTGTATATGGTATTTTATAAAAGTACTTGATCAAAAGTGTCGCCAGCTCTTAGACTAATACGGACAAAGTTTTGAAAAGTTTTCTGCAGGGTACCTAATTCTGAGACACAATATTTTCCATTTCTTCTTATCGTACATAATTAAAGTGTCTAGAGTTGCTTTTTTATAGGTGAAAGTTCTGCTGCCTAATTTTGTAAACGATAATTTCATAGATTTATAGAAAAAATTTCTTCCCACAATTTCGTTTCAGTTATACAGGGTGTCCAGATTTAATCTTACACCTAAATTATCTCGAAAAATATTGCTCTGATCAAATTTTGTTTAAAACAAAAGTTTTAGAGTTCGAAGGGGGACGTTTAAAAAAAATATTGTTGAAGGTCGCAAATTCAAAATGGCGACGTTACGATGGCTGACATGTTTTTTTTAAAGGGAACCTAACTTTTTTTTTATGACAAAAACAATGCATTGCGTTAAAACTAACAACTTTTGTAGGAAACATTTTTCGATTCAGATTGTAGTTTTCATGTTGGAACTCCATTTTTGACTATTTAGCGCTGTCCGGAAGGTACCATAAAAAAGTGTGCATGTATCTGTGTGTGCGTGTCTTAGGTTGCGCGATTAGGATTGCCATGTTTCGAGCCTCATGCGGCCCATCAAAATCTTCCATGACGTTCGGACGACGTTGGCGATAACGGGTAATCCGACCTGCTCTCGCTCTCCGTTCGAGTGTACGAATTGTTTGCCGGGATGGGTGACGACGATTGGGAAACTCACGGCGATACAAACTTGGCAATCCTTACTTGGCAATCCTCGAAACATGGCAATCCTAATCGTGCAACCTAAGACACGCACACACAGATACATGCACGCTTTTTTATGGTACCTTCCGGACAGCGCTAAATAGTCAAAAATGGAGTTCCAACATGAAAACTACAATCTGAATCGAAAAATGTTTCCTACAAAAGTTGTTAGTTTTAACGCAATGCATTGTTTTTGTCATAAAAAAAAAGTTAGGTTCCCTTTAAAAAAAACATGTCAGCCATCGTAACGTCGCCATTTTGAATTTGCGACCTTCAACAATATTTTTTTTAAACGTCCCCCTTCAAATTCTAAAACTTTTGTTTCAAACAAAATTTGATCAGAGCAATATTTTTCGAGATAATTTAGGTGTAAGATTAAATCTGGACACCCTGTATATCTTTAGTGGCTGTCATACATTACACTCAACAACTGGTGATTCAAATATCGTAAAAAAAAAATGGTTCCCAAGTTCAGACTATTCTTATCATAAACACGTTACATAAACAAATACACGTTTTATTCTACTATTGTATTTTAACTCTCTGACAGGTTCTCTATGTGTATCACATCTAGAGACAAATTTCAGACTTGGCACGTTTCCGAAAACAAACATTTTGGGATTTTTTTTTTGAAAAATCGTTTGAATCAACTTCTGCAAAGTTACGGTGGATAGTTTCTCCATTAGTTGAAGTTTACCTAATGATTTTTTATTTTGACTTATATTAAGTACAGTAGAAATGATAAGCGATCAAACTTGGCTCTGGGTACGATACACCCAGAGTGCAATCGATAATAGGTTATGTAAGTGTACCGTCGGAGGATTACGGCGAAGGTTACGTTCAACATAACTTAAAAAAAATTGGTAATACATTTTTCTCGAAAATGCCTTGATGGAATCAAAAACGAATACTGGATCCGTCTGCATAATACCTATTACGCAGTGATCCCCATCAAGGCGTTTTCGAGAAAAATACGACGATTTATAACTAAAGCTACAGATGTCATGCGATAACTCGAAAGTACGATATCTGGTTGAAGCCGAAATATCGAACTTTCGAGTTATCTCGATATCAGACTGAAGAGCGCGCACGCAGCGCGTGCGGCAATACCAGTATTTATATATTGTAATGGAACGGCGTTACCTCCTGCCAGTATTTTTTTTGGAGGCAACTGTCAGGATCGAATGAGAATCGATATAAGGGAGCACATGCTATAGGCTGTCGAGAGCACGAATTATCATACGCATGTAAAATCTAACCGAATATTGATCCGATAATTTGATCAACGGTCAAATTATCATCTACAGGAGGCGTAGCCCAAAGCGTATGGGATAGAGTGGAAGCTGAAAGTATCGAGAGCAGTAGCGACGCCTATGAGGCAGGAACCCCAACTATTCCGTGTAAAATATGTCTGACTCATATACAATTTGACTACAATCAAAGAAGAGAAAGACGTGTGTGAATTATAAGAAAGTGCATTGTTGTATCAACAAAAAACATAAAAACTATGATTCGGTGTCACGTGAGACGTTGCAAACGAACTGCGAAGAAAGATAAAGGACACCATTTCTTTCGGCAACCCTGAAATCCGAAACTGTAAGTAAAAAAATAGATAAATAAGTGAACAATATATCTCTCAGTTCTAGGTTATGAATGACGCTATCAGAAATTGAGGTTAACAAAATATCTCAATTATATTGTGTGAATAGTGTATACGAGTATATAAAATATGCTAACATGAAAAGTTTACCTGTTCATTCAGTCTGGAAGAGAATTATTATGTATCATTTATGTATTTTTACATGACGTATTTGTAGGCGCCAAAAGTGGCAAGAATTCGCCGAAGTCGAGGCATCTCCTGCACACTTACGGATATGCTCGGATTATTTTGAACCGAAATGCATACGCAAGAAACATCCAAGATCACTATTGATGCCAGAGGCTATTCCAACCATCCGTTCACAAGAAACAATAAACTAAATTGATAACAGAATAGTAGAAATTCAACGACCTGCTTTTCAAGGTATGTACTTTGAATCAAAATGCTTCTATTTTTTGACAATGTGAATACAATATTAAATAGAATCCTTGAAATCGACAGCTGGATGTTCATACAACAACGATATCGTCATGGACATCACAAAAGTAACTGGTGAAGATCCGGCCATCATTCAAATTCAAGGTATGTACTTTGAATCAAAATGCTTCTATTTTTTGACAATGTGAATACAATATTAAATAGAATCCTTGAAATCGACAGCTGGATGTTCATACAACAACGATATCGTCATGGACATCACAAAAGCAACTGGTGAAGATCCGGTCATCATTCAAATTCAAACAAATAATAAAATACAGGTTATAATCACAGGTAAGAAATGCTACTGCTAACAGTGATGAAAATATTGTACCATCGATCTCCTGTTTGATACAAATAATTTTAAGAATTGTACATAATAGTATTTGTGTCAAACACTTTAACATTTTTATTGAAGTGTTGTAATACAGCATACGATGTGAGAGTAGGTTTTTCATTACTAGGCTTATTTAATGCCAAGTTATACGGCTTTTGAATTGTAAACATTCTGAAGAGCATCCGCATACAGCTAAAAAATGAACTGTATACAAATGTAATCTAAATCAAAACTGATATTTTTATTTACAGGATCTTGTATATCCTGATTTTTGTATAATGAATTCGTAACTTCATTTTGTCTTTTAGTCATTGATAGCAGCTCGTAAAGGGAAGAACAGATATTATTGCCATATCTTTGAATGAGTTATTCTATATTGGGATTACTACTGAGCAGATTGAATTTTTTGTGGCACATATCTGCATTAAAAAAATAATACGATCATTATGGCTTATTGTTTTTATTTGCTTTCATGAAGGCGAGGGAGATGTCACTAACCAAAGGCAATCACTGCCACCCAATGCTACTTCAACTTCACGAAATTCGTCACCTATAGCATCCTCTGCCATCAATAATATTCCAACACCGACCTCTTCAAGTGCAACCGAACATAAATTAGCTTGCTCAACATCATCAATTGAAAAGAATTTATCATGTACTCCCAAGTCGTTACGGATTACAACACCAAAGCGATCGAAAATAGACGCAATAACTAGTACTCCCACAAAGAAATTGACATATGATAACACTAAATTGTTAGGGTTGGAAATACAGAATCAATTAGGCAAAGTGACTCCAACAAAACCATTGACACAGGGTGGTAAATTTGTACGACGTTTACTTCTAACTCCCCAATCACTGCATCTCAATGCACAGCGCCATACAATTGCTCAATTGCGAAGTAAAATACAGATTAAAAATAAATAAATAAAATGTAGCAATTACACAAAACAACTCGAAAATTGAATCGATAATAAAAGATTGTTCTAACTACCTTTCAAAAGAAGCATACACATTTTTTGCATCACATTTACGTTTGTATAATGTTAAAATGTCGCGCAGAAGACCAGCGATGACCTTAAAGATATAGCTTTATCGATTAAGTACCATTCTCCGAAAGCATAAAGATTCCTGAGAAAACTTGTTAACCTACCATCAGTAAGAACATTGAGTGAGTACCAAAAGAAATTTCCAATTTATCCAGGTCTCAATCTAACAATCTTAAATCAATTAAAAAGTAATTTTCAAGATGTTCCTATCAAAGATCGAACCGTCAGTATTTTATTTGATTAAACTCATTTAACTCCTGAAATTCACTTCGACAGTCAGTCCGATTCATTCAAAGGTGTTGTTGATCATGGTATAATCCGTGAACCGAAAGAAGCTAGAACAACGTTACTTGCAATGATAACCTGGATCAATAAACCTATCAAACAAGTAGTAGGGTACTGGTTATTGGGAAAGACCGGTAATTCCGCCAAGACCCATGAGATTATTTTAAGCACTATTCAGAAGATATTTAGTATAGGTTTAATTATCAAATACCTCATTGCTGACCAGGGTCTTAAAATTGTGGGATCGCTTAAAAAAGTTGGTGCTACACCAGCAAAGCCATTCTTTAATTTGCCAGAGATTCATCATAAAATCTGCGGATACTAATGGACGTAAATATTCTACGGATACACTTTTTAAAACAGTTTTAAAATGGGATCGCAAGTTCCAGAAAGTAACTAAAGATGTACTACATCACAAAGGTATTTCGAACATATTGAGTAAACTCTTGTGGCAAGAGTGCCCGTCGTTTGAATTGTGCTCTCCAGAATCAACGAATTTATTCATCAATACCTATATCAGAATTCGTTGCCATTGGGAAGCGCGATTCATGCGACGAGTACTTGCCACAGATGGCACTAATTCTGATAGCAAAAGAATTACAAATGTGAATGACACTACAGCAAAGAAGCAGGAGGCTAATAAAATGATTTTTTTTTGTGAAACTATATTTAACTTTAACCGTATTGTAATTGTACTCGTTGACTGAACGTTGTACTAGACTGTAATTTTATGTGCAAATGTGCACTATATTTCAATTAGTTATTAATTACAAATGTAAGTGACCTATGACTTTGACCGTACAGCAATTGAACTAGATCGTAATTTTATGTGCAAATGTACACTATATTTCAATTAGTTATTACATTAGTTTTATAAAACAAAATTCACAGTATTTCCTCTGTCGTAAAACTGTTTTTCACTACCGTACCTCAATAAAAACTTGAACACGTTAATTAGTCTTTGTTACATTGTCCTGTGTTCATTATTTTGTTTCCTACGTATCATTTAATTTCAAGTTATTTTCAATATTCAGAATAGGAAAAATACGAGATTCGAATGTACCGCCTTTTTCAAATGCTGGAGGGTTCCCGGTCGCCAGAGAGCGCTGAAACTCGAATAAATAGGAGGGGAGAGCGTATACTCAAATTTACATTGTGGCCTTATGGCAGCTTCCACTCTATCCTATACTCTTTGGCGTAGCCAAGCATGGCGTACATGACAAACTCAAACGCCTATCGGGAAACTGGTTATTAAAAGGTACCACGTGACATCACGCGATACCCCCTCCCCAAGTGTACACGTCACAAGCCAAAAGGGTATATACGGTACGATACACAGGGCAACAGCCTCTTTTACATCCGTACGTTGTACTGGATCATTCTCACCACGCGTCTCCGATAATGTCAAAAAATAGTAAGTACAAGTTTGGCTCTTCGATTCTCTGATGGGTCTCAGCCGGGACACACCATTGAAGCGTGAAGTGGGGAGTGAGGAGAGTCAAGCACATTTGAATTCATCATCCTGTTCGAAGACATTCTGTCATCACTGACGAGAAATTTTATTCCGTTTGAGATTGTTGTGTATCCTTTTGTGCATTGTCTTAAATTACGATCACCAGTTGCTACTTAAGAGTATCGTTCTTGATTCGTTACTCGGTCTTCCAGGCTGAGTATCGAAGCGTGCAATGTGAAACGAGGATGAGTTGATTGCATTAACATTAATCACGTTGCTTGAAAGCAGTATTATTGTCTAGAGCGCTGTTTTGGAGGTGATTTTGAGGATGGAATAAATTTTAAACTGTTTGAGTTCGCTTTCTAAAATTTTGTAAACATGTTTATTGATCTTTCAAGAATATATACAAATTTGGAAAAAAAAGAATTGATTATCGTGTACTTTTATACGTTTGTTTACAACGGTGCGCGGAAATCGGCAACCAATTAGCCGATTGAGCTCAGGTTTGGCATACAAGTTCAGAAGACTGTTCTTCAACGTTAGTAACAGAATTGAGTCGAAATAATTTTTATTTTATTCTATATAACTCGTAGAATGGTCAGAAAAATAGGAAAAATTGATAATCATCGTTTCGCATGCCGCCATTAAGAATATGTTTGGTTTTTTTTCAGATGTATACAACGTCCACAACATTGGTTGCCAATTGGGAGCGTTTTCCGCGCACCGTTGTAAACAAACGTACAAAATTACATGATAATCAATTTTTTTTTCCCCAAATTTGTACATATTATTGAAAGATCAATAAACATGTTTACAAAATTTCAGAAAGCAAACTCAGTTTAAAATTTATTCCAGCCTCAAAATCACCTCCAGAACACCGCTCTAGACAATAATACTGCCTGAAGGCACTTTTCCTATACCGATCATAGGAGATTATTCTGTTTGAGGTTGTTGCACCTTCCTGTCAGAATTGCGTTTGTGAGGAAAGTGCAACACACAAATTTCAAGAACGAGAGTTGGAAAGTGTAGTCTCAGTAGCAGCTGTGACTTTTCGTGCGAAGACATCTCGAATTGCGATCACGAATCTCCACTGGAGAGAACAGCTCTTTGATTCTTTACTGGGTCTCGTGGGGCTCACCATTGAAGCGTGTAGTGATACGCTAAGAGGGATGATCGTGTGTGCATTCTCTTGGTCTGAACGCATTTCTCCCAAAACTGATTGACTGTGGAATCTAATTCCGCTTGAGGCTGTCTCTTTTGCTGTTACCATTGCGACTGTGAGGAAAACTAGACGATTTATAGTCTCAAAGAAGACAGTTGGAGAAGGTCATCTCGCCAGCTGGTAAGGACAAGCTAAATTCAAGGACTTTTCAATGAGCAAAAAATTAAAACTTCAAGGATTTACCAAAAACCTTCAAGGATTTCAAGCGGCGTGGGGTCCCATAGCAAGGGCTTCAAGGATTTGAAGGGCCACTAGACACCATGGCGTAAGTGTCTGCGCACGAATCGCCTCTAATCGCGATCGCAAATCACCACTCAGAGCTAATGAGCACATTCGCTCACGTTCGTGTCGTCCTTAGAGCATACCCGTGCCAATAACTTAGAGCTTTGAAACTCACCAATCTCCCGCGCAAAAAAATGAAGTCTTTGCAAGAGTCTTGACAAGAGCCTTAGAGTCTTAGCAAAAGTTCGCGGTAATTTTGCAGAAGTCCCGGATATAATCCGTTTTTCCAATACTTTACCAAGATACTTCCAAGACTCTTTCCATGACTGGGAAGTTAAATGCTTAGAAAAATACTTTAAATGTGTTCTATTGCCCCGCAAGGTAATAACCGTCTTTTTAGACGACTTTGAGTCGCAAATCACTCGACACACTTCACTGGCAACTACACTGCTTTGTTGATATTAGACTATGAAATTGTCGACATTCTTTTGATTCTCGGAGAATGTCGACGGGTCGGATATTACCGTTGTCACAAGAAAAACTCATAGTACGTGGTTGCAACTGGCCGCCGCCTAGTGCCTACCGCATGAAACTTAGCATGGCCCAGCAGATAGCGTACTGAGTTGCCTGCGAGTAGGCGCCCGAGCTATCAAGCACTTGTACGGCCGCTTCGATCTTCAAACCATCATACCTCCTGAGATTTTGGAGCTAGGATTTTTTTTTGTATTCGTTTTAAAACGAGCTACAACTTTTATGTCTGTTTAATTTTGCACGAATCTGGTGTGGGAACTTTGGGAAAGAAATTAATTAATGGTCACAACGATTTCGTAGAAAATCATGCAACTCGTTTATTCAAGCGTTTAACAAAAGAAATTACTACTTTCACAATAATGAATGGCCACGAGGTTCGGCTGCGTCCTGCGCACCAAGATGGCGTTCATACGCTACGAGTTGTTCGTTGAGAAAGTCTGTAACGTCTTTTAGTAATGAAGTGAGCCACAACCCGACTCACGTCACTACGAGGTCGTAAAACCCGCACCTTATGAGAAGGAACGCACGAAAGAAAGCCCGGGAGAGAGAATCGCACTAGAACCGTGAATTGAAGAACGCCGTTGAGAATCGTCATACAGAAAGAAAACACTTGTCGAGACGAACTGTCCAAAATGCTTCTCAGGTCAGTGTGAGGTCGTAAATCTCACACCTCCGTGCAAAGCATTCCACGAGAGAGCAGTCCGCGCACTTCTACTGTTGTTGAGGAGTCGTAAGTCTCACAACTCCATGAAAAGCACTCCATGAACTGAAAACCCGGTGAAGAAGACCGCCAGAACCGAACAAGCTGAAGGGAACCGCTACCGTGGTGAAGCGTGAGACAACCCCAGGATACTTCTCGCTTCGTTGTGGGGTCGTAAATCCCACAACGAGTCGAAACCCACCACCTTCCTGGGAGCCCACTGAAGAAGACCGCTGGAACCGAAACTGAAGGGAACCGATCACTATTCCCAATCCGATGGGAAACCCACTTGTTGCTGCGATGATTGACCGATTGCAACTGCAGATTAGCACGCCAGGAGCGCTAGAAGAAGGGGGGGTGGTCTAATTTGCCGCGAAGAAAAGGTGCGTAGGCACGGATTTTGGCGCGCACGATTTCGCGAAATGACCCGATCACTGAGGGCCTCTCGAGGCGCCCGCGAACCTTAGACTTTTTTGAACAATGTCGAGAAAAAAATCAAATTCCATTTAAAAAAAACGATCGTCATTGAAATTTCTCGAAAGTGGCACAACCTAGTCTTAAACTGACTTCACCATTTGGTGTCCCTCTCGAAACCTTACAACTTTGTTCTGAACTATTTTTTGGTACGACGAATAGTTTCCGCGATAATCGAACCCTTCATTTAAAATGAGACACCCTGTATATACATATATATATACATATATATATATATATATATATATATATATAAATATATATATATATATATATATATATATACATATACGTCACATCGTGATAGAAACTGGCTCGTTTGAACAGCGCTTTCGACTTCGCGACAATGTTTATTTGAAGTATCGAGTGTCAGGTGCCAAGTGACAAAGGAACGATAAGGCGTCCGGAGAGGAATCTGTCCTGGTGGTGGTGCGTGGTGCATGTCACGAGTGCGTTGCATCACGTAGAGGCCTAGGATGAGTGGAATGGGAGACAGAGGGTTTTTGGACCATTCTTTTTCGGTCATTGAGCATGAGAAGACGTTTTGGTTCGTGAAGGCTCTGCGTGATACACTACACTAGCATTTGCACCGGGTCATTGCATATTATAAGTAAAATTGAATATCTTTGAATCGCATCCGAATAAAACATTTATAAGCCGTGTCACTGGGGCAATCAGTGAGATACACTGTTTATGAAATTTATTAATGTAATACACTCGGAGGTCTACGATATACCCCGACTGTTTTATCGCGGGTAAGCCGCGGACAGCAGCTGGCTACTCATACTACACTATTTATTAGTCATCGAACATCAAAAAAGTGGCGATCCGTATTTTCTCCGATCGGTACAGTTATTGTTAACATGTGTAACTTACAGGGCCATGTGTACATGGGCGCCTTGAGACGCACCAGTGCGGCCTTGCCATATAGTTCTTGCAGCCAATTTCGGAAAAATATAAGAACTCCAAAATTTATACAAAATACCCATAATTTTTTTTTTTTTTTTGGGGCCCCCCTTAAGTGCCTACAACATCCGCTTCTCCGTGAAAGGAATAACTTAAGAAATGTTGCACTTCAACCAGCCGTAAATGATTGAGCTTTTGGTGAGTCTTGATAACATGACGTCTATAGGGATAGGGGTTACATATACACGAGTATCGCCAGGCGAGCTGCACGCGCGCTTTTTCGCCTTCCTGAACTTTTCATTGACCCTTATTTTGACTTCAATCGAATATCGAACAATCGAAGTATACATGTATATCGCAATGCATTTTTTAAGCAGGGATAGATGTCTATATCTATATAAGGTTTATATACGTATACATCTAGCGTCATGACTTACATAATTATGTAACTGTATTTGCACATAACTATTGAATTAATATAAAAATATGAAATAAAATTGATCGGAAAGGGTAAGGAATCTAAATTATTTTCGCCAAATTTCCGATTTTTTAGATTATAAGCTTATAAGTCATAGATGTATATTATTCATGCGCTGAATTACGCGAAAATATACGGCGGCGGGCCGATGAGACAGAAATCAAGCGCACTAATATTACAGCGCCAGTAATGGAGGGGTTCGTTCATTTATACCCGTGGCGCCCTTATGTCAATTCCCAATAGGGTTAAAATCATCAGTTATTGATCACTGATCATCCTTGAACATCGATCGATTGATCATCGATTATCATTCACCGGTTCATTTTGGAAATTTCGGAAGAACACCGGCATATGGTTTGTCTTACCAATTGCCATTCAAATGACTGAAAGAAAAACGTGGGGAGATCTATAAAGTTTCAACGGGAATACTGAGCAAATCGCCGAAATAGAATAGAAAAACAAATTGAAATTTGCACAATGCTTCCTCATAATTTTCGGGGATTCATAAATTTTCTTCTGAGACAGTAGCATTCTTAATTTTGCTTCTTCATAGAGGAAGCTTTGTTCATGCAGGAAAATTACGGCGAAAGCAATGTGCTATTTGTAATTTGAACTTTTTTCCTTTTCCTTTAATTTGTCTCCTAGCCTTTTTATGTGGGCAGTTTTAGCGCGATTTGTGAAAATGTACGAAAGTTAAGGCAATCACGTCAATTCTTCGAAAAATTTAAAATATAAATTCCAAAATTTAATAAAATCTGAACCCTTCGATCAATCCTCCTCAAACTTTCACAAGGAGAAGGCACAGTCTGAGAAATTGAGTTTGGGTCCAAGCTTCGTGTGGCGATAGTGTACCCGTAACGTGTTACTATATTGAAATATTAGCGCGCACTGGCCAGTCAATTTCGAAAAAAAGCGCCTCAAAGTTTTCATAACGACTTATATACTAAAAAGTCGTTTTGTCCTACCTCCCTTGAAAACGCGGCTTTTTTAGTATGCGAGTGAGGCGCAATGTGGCCGGTTTCAGTCCGGTGACGATTGCACATGCGCACTTCGCGAGCGGGCGGACGTAGAGGTTTGCGTCCGCTTAAGCGGGCTCATAGTGAGTTACAGAAGACAGAACAGACGAAGCGAATGTCGCGCCTTTTCAAGTAACAAATACGAACTACTTGATTGGTATCATGTCGATACGGCACTCTGTAGCCAATTTCACACTATTGTTCCGGGTTCGTTCCCGTATTTTATGAAATGATTACGTACACCGACCACCCTACACCTCCTTCGCATGCTTGGAAAAGTCCCCATTTTAAACGGAGTAGGAAAAAAAGTATCTTGTGCATCACGGGCGAACGCAAAATCGCCTCCTTTCCGCCCTTGATGTACAATATACTATCATCTCCGCGAGGACAAGTCAAAAGGATGCGGCGATTCGTAATTGTGAACGTAGCATTACGATATATTTCGTCATTTTTTCGATATGCACAAGCGGGAATTGAAATACTTTTTGCTTAAAAGGGTTAGGAGTCATGTTTTGGGTTAGGAGTCATGCGGTTATAATACAGCATGACTCCTATCCCAACCCAACTTCAGTTATACATTACCACAAACACTATCCATCACCAACAGATTCATTATGCAAAACTAGGTTAAGACATATTGAGCCATTTTAGCCATCATCGGACAAAACGAAAACATATGACGTCACACAGCCACAGTGAAACGCAAACTCTCATCTTTTTGCCCTGTGGGCAGTCGGGAGTAGAAAATGCATTGTAGGGTATCCGCTAATAATTCGCTAATCCTCAAAATCCACTCTTTCTCGCTGGCATAATACACAGTTTTGTTACCGACTGAGGTTCTTGCATTCCATAACAACCTAGGGGCAGAGGGAATCTGATGGCACTTGATATACCGACACAGACATTATTCTTTTCCTCGATATTTTTTGTCTACGTTTACATGACGCGGTCTTATTATGTCCGATGCAGTAAGACGGGCTCCAGTAGGCCGTGTAAGCGGCGTATGATACCCGGTATAACTAATTTTCGGTGATATTGCAGCGCTTACACACGTTTTTACAACCAGTTTTACATCGGTAGTCTGGAATAACGCGCGTCCTGTAAACGTAGTCATTCATCTCTGAATGGCATTGCTTACAGTTCACGTTACTAATTGTAAGTTTGTTTTACGTAAGTTTGTAAGTTTATCACCATAAGATGATGTGCTACTACTCAGTCGGCAAAACAGATTTTGCGTAAGCCATTGTGAGTGCGGGAGAGAAAGCTGCTTTTACTCTGGTACCAAAGTTCTCCTAAACGGTTGATCTTTCGGATAAACGAAGAGAACCACGAACTGCAGAGTCGTTATACGCACTTCGCTGTTCTCTTCGTTTATCCAAAAGATGAACCGTTTAGGAGAATTTTCGTACGCAGTTTTTGTTACCCTACCCGTACTGTTTTGGCTAGGTGTAATTCGGTGCATACTGAGGAATGTGTGAGCAACATTAGTGTGTGCCCGCGTGAGCTCAACAGAGTTGGTCGCACCGCCTAGAGATGGCGTCAGTTGAGTTAGGCCTGTACTAAGGCCCTAGAAGTCCATGAGGGAGAATAGTTAGGAGCAGTCGATTAATGGAAAAATATTAGAAACGTTTCATTTCTCTTTATATCACAATGTTAACCGTCGTAAAGTCTTTTCGTAACAACTCTAATCAGAATCTTGGTTTGTAAACATAGGAACTTTTTGTCACCACAGCTGTGGAGGTTTCCGCCACGACTGTGGCGGCCTTACAAACTTACATTCTCGTCGCGTTGCTGCGATGAGTCGTTAAAACATGCGCTACTACAGAAACCTGCTTTTATCGCCGTGGGTGAGCCTGTGCCCCCACAGGCCCCACACCCAGCGTAGAATGACAGTTGCAGTTACTAACACTTTCGTCACTCTAATAAATATACTGATAAAAACGAAAATAAATGTGGATAGAAATTATCGTTGAGTGAATATGCGTTCTTGAATGTGTGGATAAAAATCTAGCGCAGAAAATTTTGTTAAAATGAAGAATTAGTCACAGGTTCATTAGGTTAGGGTATAGTGTTGTTATTTTACTAGAACATTTCATCGGATAAATTAGTAAATAAGTGAGTGTTCAGTGCATCTAGTATAAGGAAAACGTTGGATTCATTTGTATTTGTGATGTATTTGTATCCGTTCGTATTATATTGGAAGTATTGATATGTACACGGAACGGCGAGTAGCGCCCAACGGCCTACGTGGCACTTTGGAATGAGTCAGTGGCGTACTGGCGGTAGACGAGTATACGGGCTCCGGCACAACCGTAACGAGGCTATGTATATTTGCAATAAATATTATATCTATGGCTATGTTCAACAAGTGCATTATTAATAGCTAACCTACCCCGCCCAGAGCTTAAATCATGTGGTCTTAAGAGGATGTGAAAGCTCTTCTTTACCATCGCAGTATGCCTAAATTTTCGAACAAATGCCATTGCAAAAATATCAAACTAAATAAATGGAAAATTTAGTATATAATCCAGTTAATAGTGTTCTATCCGGTGACGCTCGTAGAATTTTGAAAATCAAAAAAAAAAATTAGTCCGCATTACCACCAGTTATCTGTAAAATAAAAATGGATTTACTGACCTTCAAAGCAAGTTATTCAAAAAATCCTTAGCGTCATCTTATGCAGCAATAAAAAATGTACACACTGAGTACTTGTACATTGTTGTCGGTGCAAAACTTCGGAAATGGCATTTGATCGAAAAAAATTGTGGTAAGATTACCTAAATACAAGCCACGGCCGATCAGTGTAGCCAAATTTTGGTTCACGAAAATTCTGCTACCGAAGTGTATACTTGAGCGCTAGCAGCGTCTTCTTCGTACCGTAATATATAGTAATAGGGGGAAGAACAAAGTGTTTCCGTCTCCCCGGCCTTTTGCCACAGAGCGAAAGAGAGAGATCGAGAGAGAGTGAGGGAGGAAGGGAGAGAGAGAGAGAGAGAGACCGCCACAGTAGGCCATATCTCTTCGTCATTTTTATTTAATATGTAAAGTAAAGGTGTTTAGGTGTCCGAGAGAATGAATCCTCTGGATATACTTTACATATACCTTCCCCATACCCATCGAGCACCTGAAGCTCATCGATAGACTTTTTTTCGTGCTTTGCATGAATTACGAAAAACGCAAGATAATTGTATAATTATCGTCGATCAAATATTTTGAAATGATAGATTATTTATTTTACAAAGATAATAATGATTAAATAATATGGATATATTGTAGATTGTCTTATTTCTAAGATTAATGATAATATTTTTTATTTAGATATCAGCAATAGTGGCTAAGATAATGTAAATCTTAAATTATAAATTAATTTTGTTTATATTGAATAAAGATAAATATTATATGAATAATTTATCGACTAAAAATTTTTAGTTTATAATTACAATAATTACTGTTATTTACATAAAGTATTAAAAAATATATATTGGAAATGTATACATACATATGCAGATTTATATGAACAGATACAATGTATGTATAAACACATACACACCGCGTGGACGGACGCGACAAATTATATATATACACATGTATGTAAATCAAATAATGTGTGCGTGTGTGTGTTTGTTTATATATACATTGTGTATGGTCAAACGCCCAGACGCATACACACACCCATGGACACAAATCCATATATATATATATATATATATATATATATATACAGGGTGTCCAGATTAAATCTTACACCTAAATTATCTCGAAAAATATTGCTCTGATAAAATTTTGTTTAAAACAAAAGTTTTAGAGTTCGAAGGGGGACGTTCAAAAAAAATATTGTTGAAGGTCGCAAATTCAAAATGGCGACATTACGGTGGCTGACATGTTTTTTTTTAGGAAACCTAACTTTTTTTTATGACAAAACAATGCATTGCGTTAAAACTAACAACTTTTGTAGGAAACATTTTTCGATTCAGATTGTAGTTTTCATGTTGGAACTCCATTTTTGACTATTTAGCGCTGTCCGGAAGGCACCATAAAAAAGTGTGCATGTATCTGTGTGTGCGTGTCTTAGGTTGCGCGATTAGGATTGCCATGTTTCGAGCCTCATGCGGCCCATCAAAATCTTCCATGACGTTCGGACGACGTTGGCGATAACGGGTAATCCGACCTGCTCTCGCTCTCCGTTCGAGTGTACGAATTGTTTGCCGGGATGGGTGACGACGATTGTTTCCCAATCGTCACGGCGATACAAACTTTCGGCTTGCCAATAATTACCCATACATCTCCCTAAAATGAGGAGCATATCAACAATCTCGTTCGGACTAAAGTCAACCATTTTTATAATACTCTTTGAATACTGTTTTCGATGAAATATTTTAATTTCTTATTGCTGGTTGAATATTTACTATTTTTGGATAGTGGCGAAGTTTCGTTAGCTGGTGCGTGTGTCGAGCGAAATAGAAGTAAATAAGATTTTCAGTGAAGTCATATTCTAGATGAGCTATAAAACTGCCCATAAAAATGGTTGACTTTAGTCCGAACGAGATTGTTGATATGCTCCTCATTTGCTTCCGACTTCCTTCTTCGCGAAAAAAACAAACATGCCCACAATCGCGCAACCGAAGACACGCACACACAGATACATGCACACTTTTTTATGGTACCTTCCGGACAGCGCTAAATAGTCAAAAATGGAGTTCCAACATGAAAACTACAATCTGAATCGAAAAATGTTTCCTACAAAAGTTGTTAGTTTTAACGCAATGCATTGTTTTGTCATAAAAAAAAGTTAGGTTTCCTTAAAAAAAAACATGTCAGCCATCGTAACGTCGCCATTTTGAATTTGCGACCTTCAACAATATTTTTTTTGAACGTCCCCCTTCGAACTCTAAAACTTTTGTTTCAAACAAAATTTGATCAGAGCAATATTTTTCGAGATAATTTAGGTGTAAGATTTAATCTGGACACCCTGTATAGTACCGCAGATTGAGAGAGATAGAGAGAATACACCAATCTTATTCTACAGACGGTTTACAGAAACAAAACAGTCTATATGACTGGTTGACGCGATCGTAAGACGTCGCGTTTCACCGTGAAGTTATATAGTATTAGAGCATACGAATTCTCTCTCCTATCATTCTCTCTCTCTCTCTCTCTCTATCGTTCCCTATTTCTCTCCATGATTCTCTCTCTCTCTCTCTCTCTCTATCATTCTCTCTCTCTCGATCATTCTATCTCACTATCATTCTTTCTCTCTATCATTCTCTCTCTTTCTATCATTATCTCTATCATTCTCTCTCACTCCCTCTCTCTCTTGAGAGATTGGGGGGGGGGGGGGAGCTAAAGTAGCAGAGAGGAAAATAATTAATAACAATATTTATTTTTATAAAAACTTTATTTTTATAAAAACTTCATTTTTATCTTTAACTTTATTTTTATAAAAACATTATTTTTATAAAAACTTTATTTTTATGAAAACCTTAATTGTATTTTACTTTATTTTTTTTTTTTTAATACAGCGGATGCGAAAATCCACCCATTTGGGGCATCCTTGGCATTAGGAAGCCCGGCATCATTGGTGCCGATCCTCATGCATACATTTTTTTTGAAAATCTATCGTCGCCGAGATTGCATATTCTCGGTCACGAAAGTCGAACTCGACGACGATGCTTGTGCAGCATCATACGATCAGATTGTTGATTTATTTGAATGAATTTGACTTGACAATCTTATATATTCGATCAAAATCTCATCGAGCTGCATTCATGCGTTGCCGATAATAAATTGACTCGAACGAGGCATTTTCGTCACCGAGATTACACATTCTCGGTGACCGTTAACAGCCGCGCTCGTTTGACGGGGCGTAGCGACCGAGCCGCTTTCGCACGCTTCGCACGACGTGGGTTTGTCTGTCAAATCGCCGATGTCGTATAGTGCCTATAGTGTTATTCCTAAATAAAATTAATTCAAAAAAAATCTAAGCCCGATATACACGAAATAAATTTGCGATCTCATATCTTTCTTTACAATATATATTTCTGGGAAGTCAGAAACATTGTAAAGAAAGATAAAAGTCGAAGATCGCTAATAGTTTGTCTGTCGAATCGCCGATGGCGTATAGTGCTATCTATCGGTGGCGCGTGCCGCACAGATGGTAATTCGTTGCGCGTGCCCCGTTCACTACCATGCCGACGCCATCGGAGTTCGCCAAAACCGTTCACATCTTCTTAAGACATAACAACTGGCGATGAGGTAAAAAGAAAAATAGAATTCGCGTGTGTAGAATTAAGTGCCACGTCGAGGTGAACACGTGTAGAGCTCGTCGCGTAGGAAGGTACGACGTACGAAAACGTGTTCGGTTAGAAGTCGGAAGGGACTAAAATAAAATCAGTCGAAATAAAACTAATTTGAGAGAAAATAGGTTAAACGAGGAATGTAACTCAAAACCGGTCGATTAATAGATGTCGAACAAAGCAAAAACGGGCTGGATCCAGAACTTAAGTAAGGAACAAATAATCGCGGAGTTAGAAAAACGAGAAGTACGGTTCGAATTAAGGGACAATTACAACAATTTGCGCGAGTTATTAAGAAAAACGATAAAAAATAGCGAAAGCTACGTGGAAAAAGTCGACCCGGAAACGACCACAAGTTTCAACGGAAGTGAGAGTGCAAAAACGGACGAGTCCATTGCTAGAACACAGTCAACAGAGGGAACTGCTGTTTCGACGGGCTCGTCGACGTCAAGTACCCCCCCCCCCCCCCCCCCCCCCCCCCGGCAAATTCAAGGAGGTGGGGGCATAGAAGAGCAGATTAAGGGGTTATATCCACTTGTAAGTCCGAAAAAACGTGTCTTTTTGTGAATTTTTTGTGGAGACGCCTTTTATTAAATAAATACATAAAATATATGTACGTATAGCGAATTTAATGTATTTTAAGAATCCGTGATTTATTTACAAAAATATTCGATTCCGTTGTTCCTGTAGCAAATCTCCTAGAGGACCTCCACAAAAAGGTGTCTGGCGGTGAGGAAGGTATCTCGGATCCAAATTATCAGAAATAAAAAAAACCAAAAGATTTATTTTTAGGATAGATGAATACAGGTAATGATCGATGGAATAGTCAAAATTTCGATTTTCGACAAAATGGCGGCTTTCCAAAGAAAACAACCGTTTTTTTCAAGAAAATTTACAGTTTGAAGTGGCTTAAAAAATCGAAATTATTGTCAGAAACCTTATTCCTTCGATCATTACCTGATACAAGTATCTAAGAAGATTGTGTGAAAATTTCAAGCCGATCGGTCCAGCCGTTTCGGAGAAATTTTCCTCACCGACTTTGAAAACACCGTTTCGAGAAAAACGCGTTTAAAGTTTTGGGAACCATTTCGAACGCTCGGAGACGTCTTTACAAATACGCTCATTTCTCTGAAACTATTTGCCGGATCAATGTGAAATTTTCGGACGATATTCTCAAATATATGTACATTCAAAATATGCAAAAAAAAAAAAAATCGATTTTTTCAAAATCACAAGTGGATATAACCCCTTAAAGTTGAAGGATACTCTGCCGGGTCGGACGATGACAGCGACATGGGCGACGGAAACAACAGTTTCAAATTCCATTTGGACGATGACTGGGAGCTGTTCGAAGAAAAGCTGGACTGCCACTTTATAACTAAGAATATAACAGACGATAGGATAAAAGTAGCATCGTCACCGGGCGGGTACGATGAAGAGCACACATACGAACATAACTTGTTCACGATTAGGCAAGGCAAGGTAATCAGTGCGAAGATTTGAATAAACACGTTGCGGATGTTGATAATGTCAAAATCAAGCATGGAAACGATTGTAATGACACGCCAGTATATAGTCATGCAAGCGGAACCTTCGGTATAGTACCCATGATAGTCGCAGTCAATATCAACGGTAAAAATATTAACTTTGAAGTTGATACGGGCACTTATGCTACCGTAATATCCGAAAAAACCTACAACGATTATTTTAAAGGTATTCGAATTTCAAAAACAAACAAATAGTTAAGAGCTTACGGTGGACAACCACTTCTGCCAATAGGCGAATCAGTTGATCTGAAAGCAATTTTTAATAATTCGGAAAAACAAGTTAAATGCTTTGTCTTGCCCAAGACAAAGGCACGGGCCCGGCTTTGTTAGGTCAACAATGGCTAGAGCAGTTCGGTGCATGGCCACTAACTATACAAAAATTAAAAACTCGCGAAATAAATAAACTAGATAGCGGCTTGCGCGAATATATAACAACAAAATATGGCATTTTGTTCGAAAATCCGCCGGGGATGTACAACAAAAGTACGACCAAACTTCACGTGAGAAAGAATACACGACCCGTGGCGTTAAAATGCCGTTACGTGGCTCATGCTCTTAAGCCCACGGTTGAGGAGATAGCAAAATTAGTAAACTTTCGACATTTAGAGCCGGTAGATGTCGCGGAATGGGCCACGCCTATCGTTCCCGTACTGAAGGGAAACGGGGAAGTTCGCATTTGTGACTTCAAATTAACCTTAAACCGGAATATCATTATTGGTAAATATCCGCTGCACACTATAGATGATATTTTTGCCAAATTACAAGGCGGCGTCTCGTTCTCCGAACTCGACTTAAAGCATGCGTATACGCAATTTCTCGGTGTCTTATCAACGGGAAATTGCGTATACACAGCGCGGAACTATTAAGGGGGGGGGGGGGGTAAGGCATTTAATTTTTTTTTATTTGCTTAAATGAATGTATAACTATTCAAGAATGTTGTGTTCAAATTTCAAGTCGATCGGAGCAAAATTGACAAAGTTATGAGCATCTAACCGTCCCTACTCTGCTCCGCCTATTTGCAGACTCTTTGGTACCTGACTTTCAGCTGCCGCGGAGCTGCTCGCAGCGCTTACATGCCGAGCTATTTTATTGTACCTCTAGCCCTAAATTGTGTCCTTCGTAGAAGCGTCTCTTCAGGAAGTAGTGTGTATTTTTCAAGCATAGGATATACTTCAGTCGATCATTGTACGCCGTGCCGAGCAGTATCGATACCGAGAGTTTCTTTCCATTTTCGTGCGGATTCGATTGGTTTTGTGGTTTTACACCAAGTTTTGATTCAATTTATCATCAAGAATGCCTCGAAAAGTGAGCAGAGAACGTCGTCAGGAGAGTGGTGAGTTGATAAATCGACCGAAGAAAATTGTACCACCGCAAAAACGTAAAAAGGACGATGTAGTGGCAAGCAGCGCGTCCTCGAAAAAAATCAAAAGTTCTTCGAATGTAGAGGTACAGGAAGATATCACTAAACATTACAGAATAGTAGACTTCTTACTAGTGTTCTCTACTATCTCTACTCTAGTGAAATGTGCAGTTTGTGGTGGAAAAATAACTTTCCACACATGCAAGAAGAAAGGCTTGGACTTCAGTATAAAAGTTTCTTGTGAGAAATGTGCTCCTCATTACATTCAATCAAGTGAAAGGATACATTCCGCTACATATGATGTAAATTATCGATTTGCTTTTGTAATGCGAATTTTAGGCTTGGGTTTAGCCGGATGTAATAAATTCTGTGGACTTATGGATTTAGCAAGTGTATTTTTATCAAAGCCAACGTATAATTCTTACATGAAGAATATGTGTAAATCTGTACAAAAAGTTGGCAAGCAATTTTTCACATCCGCTGTACAAGAGGAAAAAGATGCCACATGTGAAGCAGATAATTTAGAAGACACTTCAGAGGAAATCGCAGCTAATGTAGCTGCATGCACCTTCAATGAAGGTAGTTTCGCTATATTATCATTCATGCAAGAGATGGAAATAAGATCGGGGCCAATTTGTCATGAATGGACGCGTCAAGTCGACGAGCTACGCATTTCTAGAGCAGAGGAGCAGGCAGCTCGTGACAGTAAAGAACGAAGAATTTCACGTAGACAAGGTCAAAAAGATGTCCTAGACCTTCTAGATGAAAGTTCTTTACTATATGGACCTGGGATAGACGACTCAATGTACGTATAAACGAATTATTCAGTTTTTTTTTCCAATTTTCTGGTTTCTAAAACTTTAAACCGTTCTCCTGAAAACTTGCCCTTTTTAAAGTCGGTGAACACGATAACTCAAAAAGTATTGAACCGATCGTCTTCAAAATTGGCACAGTACTTCTTCATATAATTCACCAGGTAACGCTGGGAGCTTTTTTCGTTTTTTTGATTATTGTTGATTTTACAATAACAAATAGGTCGATTTTTTCGACGAAAATCGGACTTTTGACTTCAAAGAGCCGCCAAATTTTCAAAAATCGAAAAATCAAAAAATCCCCCCAGCGTTACCTCGAAAAACATCTCCTTTAACTAACGCACTTTGGTTTTTTGATTTCAGATGATTCTACACCGAGTTATGATGTTCACCGCAAAACACCTTTTTTTCGAAGCGCCTCTGGAGATTCACCGCCAATCATTTGTTTATCAATATTTTGTCATGAAATTTTTTTAAAATATAGTTGAAATGTTATTTTATCAGATGCCAAAAGTTTCAATAAACTAATGCTACTCATATCACGAAAAAAAAATCTTAAAAATGTGCCTTTTTTCGGCCGAATTAACCTTACCCCCCCCCCGCTTAAAGTAGTTCCCGTGCAAATGCGTTTTTCATCAGAATTTGTTGGAATTTATAGTGAACGAAGAGAATAATAGTGTCTAACTTTTCGTGAAATTTCAAGCAGATTTACCGTTCCTAACTCAAGATATTTAATGTCAAAGTTAGCAACCATTGCATGTAGAGCCCACAGTAAACATTGCGGTACTCTGATGCTAGCACGGTTTTTTTAAATATTACAACTAAACGCGTAACCAGATTTTAATAAACAAATTGTAGATGGTAGAAGACTATTATTCACATGTGAGGGAAAAAAAACAAAATTATTGACCGTTTCATTTACGAACGACTATCACAAAAAGAATGGAATTTTAATAAAAATTCAACGCGTCAACGGATTGAGTAGCTGCAATCCGGCAACACTGTACGGAGAGACAAGTATATAGAAACGCGCGAGTTTACGATACATATACTAAAGATGTGCGACGTTGCACGATCGCAACTGGAGAAAATACTCTACGGTATGAGTGCATCTGTATATGCACGGTTCTATGTGTAACAGCCATTTCTGTACAGACTCTATAAAAAGTTCGCCGAATATGACCACGAGCGCCGCATATATTGTATCATGTGGTATGCAGGAAACTTTCTCGCACTACTGTAGCACGAGAACTACCTTAAAATGGACGAATGTTTGCGCGCAATTGATGGGGTTATCGCGTATTTCGATAACATTTACGTAACGGGCAAAAGCGAAGAACATCGCGAAACTTTAAAAAAGGTATGCGAAAGGTCAGTCGATTGTAATCTGAGATTAAATGTAAATAAATACAAATTTATGGAACCAAGTATCGAAGTTTTAGGTTTCATCATAGACGAAGGCGGCTTGCACAAATCCAAATAAAAAATAAAGGCGATGGTTGAGGCGCCGCAACCGAGAAACGATAAAGAACTCGCGTCGTTTTTAGGCCTTGTGAACTTTTACGCAAGATTTTTGAAAGATCGATCGACGAATTTGAAACCGTTATACGATTTATTGAGTAAGGGAAAACCAAACTGGGACGAATCGTGTGAAAAGGCGTTTAACTGGGTAAAAAATGAATTAATCGCCCCGGATTTTTTAGCGCATTTCGACCCAAAAGAACAATTAATCCTCGCGTGTGACATAAAGACGGCACAGAGACCGATTGCGTATGCGTCCAAAAAAATTCCGATGACGGAAACAAAACGCGCAATTATCAACAAAGAGGCGATGGGTATTGTTTTCGGATTCAAAAGCTTGTACCAGTACGTGTTCGGGAAAGAGATTATACTGCGAACAGATAATAAGCCCTTAGAGCTTATCCTAGGACCGCAGAAAGGAATACCACAAACCGCAGACAACAGACTGCAGTGTTCTGATTATTTTCTTTCCGGGTTCAGATATACTATCCCGGTGGAGTCCCGGTGGAGGACGCCACGGATATATCAGATGTGTATGACCCCATACCATCAATTATAAATTTTTTCGAAGAAAATGCGACGGCTTTCGACAGTAAGATGCTCGAAACAGAAAGTAAGAGAGATGGAACACTCAAAAATGTAATTCGGCATGTAACAGGCGATTGGCCTGCATTTAACGAATTATCGGGAGAAGAAACATTTTTTTACAGAATTCGGTACGAATTAACTGTGGAAAAAGGATGCCTTTTATGGGGAGTTCGTGCGTGCATCCCAGAATCAATGCGAGCGGTAATTTTAAACGAGATTCATGCAACTCGTTTTGGAGTAGTTAAGATGAAGATGTTTGCGCGCTCATATGTATAATGGCCAGGGATTGACGCCGCGATAGAAGATATGGCGAATAATTGTAGAACTTGTTTGATTGAGAAAAAAGCGCCAAAGAAAACGCCATTAACGACATGGCCGTGGCCGAATAAAGTATGGGGACGCATCCATTGCGACTTCGAAAAATTCGAAGGCGACATGTATTTAATTATAATCGACGCGCACAGCAAGTGGACCGAGATCATAAACTGTAAAAATAATACGGACGCGAAGAGGGTGATTAAAGAATTCAAAAATCTTTTCGTTTGATACGGATTACCGATTCACTGCGTCACAGACGGCGGTCCGCAGTTTAGAAGTGGGGAGTTTACAGAATTTTTAAAAGCAAATAACATTGAGCACACCCTTTCGCCTCCGTATCATCCATCCACGAATGGCGCGGCAGAAATTTCATACAAACCTTCAAAGATAAGGTGAAGAAAATTATGAAAGAGGGGAAGAGTGTGGAATACGCGGCAAACGTGTTCTTATTCGACTACAGGAATTTCCCACACCTTACCACAAGGAAAAGTCCGGCGAGTATTATGTCCAATCGCGAGATCCGAACACGGTTCGATTGCCTAAGACCAAGCGTATCCAAGCATGTAGAAGACCAGCAAAGGCGTCAAATAGTCGCGAGACCCGGCAGTCGCAGTATCAATATCAATGTAGGCGACGACGTTTAGATGGACGCCCACGGAGTACGAGAGCCGAGACGAGTCCCGGGGGAGATCGTCGGACGAAATACGCCGTCCACGTTTGTAGTCAAAATTGACTCTGGGAAATTGTATAAACGGCACGTGGACCAATTAGTCAAACCACCCTTACGGCGCTCCCCGAGGTTTATCATTAAACAAGGGGAGAAGTTGTGATGTACTTGTACCCGTTCGTATTATATTGGTAGTATTGATATGTACACGGAACGGCGAGTACCGCCCAATGGCCTACGTGGCACTCTGGAATGAGTCAGTGGCGTACTGGCGGCAGACGAGTATACGCGCTCCGGCACGATCGTAACGAGGCTACGTATATTTGCAATAAATATTATATCTATGTCTATGTTCAACAAGTGCATTATTAATTGCTAACATACCCCGCCCAGAGCTTAAATCATATGGTCTTAAGACATAACAGTATTTATTTCAGAATCATTTTCGAAATAAAATATGTAGTAATATTAATAACTCAATATTCACAACTTATTCCCAAAAACAGTCAGGCACAAACTCATTACGCGGAAAGATGTTTACACATACATCTCGAGTTCAGAAAGACTCACAAGACAGAGATTTTACAAACTTACGGCAAGGACGAATGCGTGGATTAGGCCTGGACAACGAATTCAGACGCCTATAGTAGCGTATACCCTATCCTTGACGTGAAGGCGAGAATTCGAGGGATCCAGTTTAGTAGTCGCCCCAGTTACAAGAGGCACTGTAGTCGCGGTGAGAGTGTGTGGCTCACGGACATAAGGGGATCCAGTTTAGTAATGTGCCCAGCTGCAAGAGGCGCTGTAGTCGCGGTAAGAATGTGTTGCTCAAGGACGCAATCTACACTTGCGCGCGGTCCTGTAAATTGTAAATCGGTTCCCGCCTTCGCACATTTCTAAATAAGCGAACCGCAGTAAAACCCAAACAAACGGATACAAATCCTAAGCTTGGTACATAATAAAACCCAAATAAACCCATACGGACCCGAAGCACTGCTCACAATTTATTTACGACAAACCTTCCTCTCGTTACAAAATGTCGAAAATAGTCAAGGTGGCTAAATCTTGATTGACGGTCCGCACTGTTCCCTGTTCGAGCCACACCATTTTTTTTACATTTTTTTTTTTAG
Source organism: Dyspetes luteomarginatus (assembly GCA_963669185.1). NCBI lineage: Eukaryota > Metazoa > Arthropoda > Insecta > Hymenoptera > Ichneumonidae > Dyspetes > Dyspetes luteomarginatus. Next base: position 15,661,874 of record OY769903.1, on the reverse strand, counting down.
GATAAAAGAAAATATATCGAAACAGATCATTTAAGGACAATAAAAAGATTTTTAGCACGAATGTTGTGCAATATAATTAATCAGCAGCATGCATGAGTTAAAATTACCCAATGGAAACCACTTGAACATGGTGAGTGTTTTCCAGCTTTCGATTGCTTTCATTGAATAATTTTAATTCACGCATGTTGCTGATTAATTATGATGTACAAACGTGCACAAAGTTTTTTTGTTATTACCCTTACAGATGATCTGTTTTTTTATTTTCTTTTATAAAAAAAAAAAAAAAAAATTGTGTGCCTCGAACACGGATAACGGACCGTCAATCAGGATTTAGCCACCTCGACTATTTTCAAATTCTTGTTACGAGGGCAAGATTTGTCGTAAATAAATTGTGAGCGGTACTTGGGATTAGTATCGGTTTATTTAGGGTTTATTGTGTACCGAGATTGAGATTTGTATCGGTTTGTTCGGGTTGTACTACGGTTTACGTGATGAATTTCATTCGCGCGATTCATTTCGCCAACCTTAGGATGATCAAAGCGAGATAGATGATCGAAGAGATTCGGGTGCGAGAGACAGCTCCATGCATTGTATGACGTCACAAAGCTCCACCACTGTGGGTCACACCGATAGAACACATGCATACGCAGTCACGTGACAAATACCATGGCACCATCCGACGACACTTTCACTCGCCGAAATTTTGTCTTCAAGTCGGGGATAGGGAATGAGATTCTATTGGGAATCAACACGGAGGCGTAGCCTATCCAATATGGCCGCTCTTTGGATACATCTTCGTGTACATCTCTGCTGTGGGAATAGTACAATCTACACTGAATTGATATAAGTTGAGTAATTCAAGCTGAATTGATATAAGTTGACGCAGTAATGGGTTTGCCAATTTGTATTGCTTATTCCCAAACTTTTTATTTGTCTATATTTTCCACTACACCAAATTTATTTGTGGTGGCAACAAATTGTTGTCCAGGTTTCGGAAATCTGTGGAATCTCACAGTCCCATCTCTTTTCCCTTTACTCGAACACCCGTATACAACGCAAAACGATTTGTCCTTTGTTGTGTGGGGTGAAAACCTCATAGCTTCACCCAGACCTTCAGCCATCTTTTTCGATGTTTGTTTATTAATTTTCCTATCGTAAATTACCGATAAATTCTTAACTGAGAGCGAACAATCGGCTAGGGCTTGTAGAAGGCGACATATTCTACAGGAATAGCTGACAGTGACTGGCATATAGTAATGCGATATTTTGCTGCAAGAGGTTGGAGTACAACATTCGAGTTCCCAATAGGCGTCTAAATTCGTTGGCCTGGTGTAGAAAAGAATTGTACTTTGGAAGAAAATAAAACTCGAGGGTTGTGTCGTAAAAATTCATGTAGTTGTTGAATTATTCGAGAAACAATACATTGACACCCCTCTTTCTCTTTACCGTGGGCATAAGTCCGAAAATATTGATCCTAGGGGAAAAAAATAACAACCAAAGTTGTAGAGAATTAAATTTCTTACAAGTTTGGTTTACCATTTTTAGTCTCAAGTTGAAAATAAGCGAGTTATTTAATAAAAACAAATTCGCTCTTCAATTCAAGATTGTGACTGATACAACAGGGTTGGAGTCCCGAAAATCTGGATTTAGACTATCAATCCCCTGTCACAACGATTAGAAAAAAAATGCTGTATTTAATTAATGGAACTTCGAATGTACGTAGCAGCTGGACTAATAATGTTGCATAAGAAACTGCACATTCATTTTTAATACTGAACATACTCTCCGTTAACACTTGATTAAAAATGTAAACATTGGTGCACACCAGGTGGTAGAAAACAAGATTAATGAGTGAGGAGCAGCCGGTAAACACGATCATGTATCACCGTCATAATTGATACCCATACTCGACATAATGACATCTATTAATGCCCAAAATCAATATATATCCAAATACATTTTTTGCTGTCTTTCAGGATAGACGTTTCTATGCCAATGCATAACCAACCTTCATAATTAACTAATACAAATGAAGATTGAGCTGACTGATGACTGTTTCAATTTCGATAGAGACATTCTCAGTAGCCTCATAAAACATCACAGAAAATGCAAAGGCACATGGGGCACATAACAAAAGTTATGTGAGTTCCCATGAAACTCACATAACTTACTTCTGTCTTTTGGCCCTATGGCCAATCTGGAGTATTTGAGGAGAATTAGCTTTTTCCCAAAAACGTCTGGCGCTTTAAAAAGCAATTGCCCAAAAGCTTTTGTTAGCAATTACATCTGATTAACATAACCTAAATGTAAAACAAGCAGTTATCTGTTCAAATGCAAGAGATGTAGTACTATAAATCACAATGGAGGATCTTGAATGAAAATATGAACTTGCTTCACATATTCCACATCACCTTAAGGCAAGGGATAAGGTCAACATAACCTCAAAAAACTGCCAACACATTTATCTTGAAAACGACTTGGTGGAATAAAAAACGAATAGTGGGGTTGTTCACGAATTTGATAGACGCAGCCAGCTTTTTTGATTCTATCAAGTCGTTTTCGAGATAGCTGAGTTAACAATTTCTGCTCTATCTCTCACACTCGTTGGTGCATAATGAGGGGGGGAGGAGCTCTAGCCTCCAGCAAAAACAATCTGTCACTCAAAATAATATATGCCTTATTGCTTCAAGGTATTCCTTTCCCACAGGGTCATATGTTGGGGCTACTTAACTACTGCATAGTACATGGTGTGTGGAGAGCATGCTGGCACATCAGACCGCCAGCAAAGCATAATCCTGAGACCTATGCAAAAGTGAACCTAATAACTCACCCAAACATTCGGTGATAGGCACAATGTTTTTTCGTGCCCAATTGAATAGTACATAGCCCAGGAATACGTAACACCTTCTGTTTTGTTTCCCGAGATGAAAAATGTGCAAATTCTTGAGTTGAAGATGGAGTTAGCTACTTTTCCCATAAATGCCATATCACACGATGTTCATTAATCAATTTTACTGACTGATGGTTGGCAACCGGCTTTAAAATTTCTTCAACATTGAAGGGAACACTCGAAGTACAATATATAAAAAATAAAAGATCAAAAATATTCCTAAAGACTTATGAAAGGAATACCTTAAGATCATAACCACCAAGTTTCCTTTATTGACATGACAGAATAAACATACACGAATGCAACTTACGACATTGTTTTTTCTCTGACATCTGGCCGATTCGAAAACCGCGTTCAATCCGGGCTTGAGCAATCCCTTGGCGAAAGCGTTCTGCAACTACAACGAAGTAAAACAAATTAGTACACGTGAGTAAAGTTTGGTTAAGTTTTAGCCGCCTCGTTTCGGCGTGGAGAGAAAACATCGGATCCACTTACGTCCTCATCCGAAGAACTGTACTCGGAATCGGATTCACCGGACGACATTACAAGATAAATCAACAAGATAATTCAACAAAATGATTCTACAGTTCAATACTCTGTCACACAAATCGTGAATGTTTTCAAACAACTAAAAATTTCGTCGTATTCAGCGAGCAAACCTCCATGCGCACACTGATTGCTTTTGGGGTTACTCTCGTTACGCTCCTACGTGTGCGCGCGCATGCCAGTGTGATTCGCACCCAAGGGTCACACCAATGAAAATTCGGTCACACCCACCTCCGGCAATCTGCGAGACCGGTCAGTTCCACGAAGGTATACTCCCCTGGTGGGGGCAAAAAGCAAAGCACTCTTTGAGCTGCGTGAAGCTGGCAGTACAACATTAACTTTATTAACTTTTTCTTTTTCTAAATAATTGGTGGTAATTGACAGACTAATTAGAAAATTTGGTAGTCACCCATTTTTTTTGAAAATCAAAAACAAAATTTTGAGTGTGAAGTTAGCCCCAAAAATCTTATTTTTCAATATTTTTTAGTTTTTTGGGGTGTAATCGATGCTAATTTTTTCGCGGTCATGTATAACGCAATTCCCAAATTTAGTGGTCGGTGGTTCCGTCAAAAAATGCAAAAAACTGTACGCGTACACTTTAGCTATCGATTGGAATGAGCGACCCCACCAGAGAGAAGGAGCCTAACGCACCCCTAATACCTCATACACCAGTTAAACGATTGTTCAACAAGCTTTTCGCATATAGATTGTTATTGTTTGGGTTGATTGACCTATATATACATATATATATATATATGCCTTAGCCAAGTCGCAAAATGGAGTAATTGCTCGTCAGTGACAGAGAACAGCGAACAAAGTTTCTCTGTTCATAACTTCTAAAAAAAACTATTAAGGCCTTAAGAATACCTCTATTGCGGTAAAAAAAATATATTTTTATCGGATAGAAGGCTTTAAGAATGACTATCGCGATAGAGCGGTTATTATTATCGGGATTAAGGCCTTAAGAATGAGCTCCGTAAAGTTACCAGTACAACATTAAGTTTATCAACTTTTTCTTTTTCTAAATAAATGGCGGCATTTTTGTGGTAATTGGCGGACTAATCAGAAAATTTCATGGTCACCCATCAGCTTTCATCTTCTGTATATATATAAGCGAAAATTCCACTGACTCATGACGAAATCTCAGCAACTATACAGCCTATAAACTTGAAATTTGGCAGGTAGGTTCCTTATACGACGTAGGCATTCACTAAGAAGGGATTTTTCGAAATTCAACCCCTACGGGGTAAAATGGGGTGAAATGTTTTTAAACTGATTCAACGCGTGCGAAGCGCGAGCACCAGCCGGTATATATATATAGAGATATATATAGAGATATCTATAGAGATATATATAGATATCTATAGAGATATATATAGATATATATATATGTATATGTATGTATATCTATGTATATAAACATATCACTAGAACTTAGCAGGCCGCATGCAGCTGCTAAGTAGAGTACAAACATAGAAAGTTACCCCTTAACAACCACCCCCACTTCGAACGATCTTTTACCAAAACAACATGCGTAGTTTCAAGTTATAATTATATTCATATTTGATTAATGGAAACATTCAAACATCAATTAAAAATTATTCATTTAAACAATTGAAACTTTCTCTATTTAAAATTATAAGCAGAAATGATCTTCTTATTCAGTAATCGCAAACCCTATTGAGAATTTGATACGAAAGTTCAATGTTTAAGTGATTAATAAAACATTGAGTTACAATATAATCATTATACGGTCGAGTCAAAAGATCAAAATATTTAATGTTAAAAACACATTTTTCTTTGATCAAATAATCGTTTTATTTAAACGAACAATAATATATTCATGACTATGTAATGTACATCTTTTATAATGAAGTGTATGATTTACAGCTATAAGAATACTCTGGGCAAGATAGAGAGGGAAAGAGACAGAAAAGAAGCCGAGGAGTGCATATCATTACGAAGGAAAACCGAGTTGCACCCCGCTAACAGATTCACGAGGTCTGCATCCCTCACGTCTAGCCGCCAAACGGACACTCTTATACGTATGTGTATATATGTGTGACACGTATGGAACCGAATGATGGGAATGACCCCATGCATTTTAGCATTTTCTTTCTTTTTCTATCTCTATGTACATGATGATGGAAAGATGCATGATTTAGGAAAGACGCCCAGAAATTCGTTTGGTGTCAAAGATTAGAATTAAAGGGTCGTATTTAGTATATCCAACGCATATGAATACGATTTAACCTTCTACATACAGATTCAAAGGGAAAAATCCACTCCTTGAATCCCACGCACTAAAACATAAGACGAAATACCGCCTAAGAGACCGACGGGTGGAATATATCTCATGTCAGGAATTCTAAGAAATAACAAAAGGGTCACCGACTAAAGGCACAGAATCACTAGCACATAAGCAGTTTTTTTAACCACCCAGATGAAACCGCAGTAATGCGTAGACCGATTAAGAATTGGCTTTCCCACGAAATTTAGTATAAAATTCCAAAAAATCGATGAAAAAGAAACAGTTTTCCGGAGTTTCTCAACGCGTCTCCACGTTTCTCGTCTCGAGATTTTTTTTTTGCTTTCTGGGACTTAGATTATTTTCATCGAGTTTATTCTTGGTTCTTCGAACTATGAATATTTTCGTCGATTTATTTTCTGTTCTCTGAACTTGGAATATTTTCGGCGATTTATTCTTTTGTCTATCAGACTCTAAAATTTGTCAGAATATTCTTTGTCTACCGGATTTCAAAATAATTTCTATATAATTTTTTATTCTTGTTTTACAAATTTAAAAGCTTGGTAAACATCTCACATTTTTTTGGTCGGACACTACTGGTCGGATTTATTTTTTGATTCATTTTGTAGGGAAAAATATTGTCTACAACTTTTGTTGGAAGCATTTTTTGATGGCTGTCAAGGAAAATAATTATAGGGTTTATAAATGTTTATTGTCAATTGTATTGCCCCCTTTTCATTTTATAAATAAATTGTTCCAATAAAACTTGTAGACTTAATTCTCTACAATTTTCGTATAAATGATTTTGCGATGACTCAAATATTACGTAAGATTTTACGAAGTGTTCAATTTGAAAAAATCATTTTTTTTGTAAGCTCTTGACTGCCCAATATTGAATCACAGAATTGAATGATAAAATGCTATTCAAAAAGAGTGTGGTTAGTTTTTCGTGGCCACTCGGTAGTCGTAAGGAATTTGGTTTTTCGCCACTAGAGGGTGTGACTGGGCCGTGGCGAAAACGCCCCCAATTCAAATGGTTTATGTAAAAATTGCGAATAAATATACCCTTACTGAGAAACCCATGGGAGTAAAGTATTAAACAGAAAATTAAGGCAAAAATTAGGAAAACTCTGAGAGATTCGAGATTTATGTGTGTGGTGACTAGAAAAAAGACAATATGATACCATTAAAATGTATAGAACTTAAATAATATATATACTGAAATTTAAAAAATATACTATATATGAAAATTCACATGAATAACAGAACCAAAAGCACGATTTGTTTAATGGATATGAAGCGAGATATGAAGTATACATTAAACATTTTTATCGGTCGACGGTATCGAGACTAAATATATTTTTGTTTAACTTTGTTTAGCTTAGTCTTTCCGTCGAATTTATAACATAAATAAATTCAGGGTATTAACCTTTTTTCATAGTTTAAGTTCCAGTGTCTGATCTAGGAATACATATTTATATATATATTAATTTCCATCTCGTAGCGTTCAACTACGCGTGAACTATCGCCCTTTGTTTCATGTAAGAATATATAGTCCAGTCAAAATGTTCCTGAAATCGACGTTCCGAGCTAGGGAGCTAAATTTTTGGGGTAAGCTGTGTTCGACAGTTACAAAATATGCTGCAAAGTCGTAGGGCTGCAACCCTCGCGGGCCCAACGGAAAAAAATGAAAAAGGGTGAAAAAACATATTGTTGGCCTATAACTTGAAAACCAAAGGAAATATGGGAAAAAGTTTCGCGCAAAAGTTGTAGAGCGTCAAATTTTACACAAATAATGTCTCCACACCTTTTTCCGCATCTCCAATAGATTGGCCATGAGAAGCGTGCGAAATATAAGGGTTGACGGCAACCTTCAAAAAATCATTGAAAAAATCCGTTCTACAGTTTCAGATGGAAATTTTTCAGTTTCAACCATTTCCCTTTTTGTCATAACAAATTTAATTATTAAATCAACAATTTACCCCATCTTATGGGGTACTAAATTTTTTGACATTTTGACTGGACTATCATCAGTGAAATAAAAAAGAGTTCTTTGATTTGAAGCGTGCGGGCGTGTATTGTGATTAGCTGAATGCGTGTGAAGGGAGAACCCGTCTAGAACTCTCCGGCGTGGAGACAAAAATGCGTTCTGAAAAAGAGTGCAGAAATCGTCGAACTTCGAACTTGTTAAACTACAACTTACATTTTTAATAAACGGATTAATCCCTTTGTTGTGAATATATATATATATTTTTATTTCAAGTATTCTTTCAAATATTAATAGTAGGGAAACTCACAAGGCGAGGTTTTGCTCCTTATCAGCCTAGTACCCGAAAGTACAGAAGGACATCGTTGGAGCTATTTAAAATTTCGCGCCGAAACAGGCTGGGAAGTGTCATATCTTATCCGCTCGCGTCATCTCTACACGACTGCTGGAACCATAGAGAGTGGAGGCTAGTCTTCATGGCTGGAACTCGGTCGAGCCACGGAACCACACAAAGAATGTCGGGTAATCGTGGACGGAAAAGCTTTTGACAAATTCCTCAATATTACTTTATCGACGGGCAGAGTCCCTCGCGTTGCGTCATGTCACCTAGTGTTAACGCTCCTGAATCTATATATACATATATTTATACAAACGCACACACATTGTCTCTCTAGCAAGAAATTCGTATTTCGTATCACAGTTGGCCGACTGTGACGAGCATCATGGCGGATACAGACACCGAACCGATGTCACGCTTACTGAAAATTGCTAACAAATTCAACTGCTTCTACTTGTCAGGTATGATACTAAATGCGCGTAAAAAGTCTTGCACTCAACTACGATAATTGCTTTCTCGGATACTCGAAACGTTGATGTTTCCGCGCTTCTTTTCCGTATGTGTCCATCGAGATATTGATTTCGAGTGTTGTGTATCTCCTTCGCGCCTGTACCTCGTAGCACACGAATAATAATAATAATCGACAAAAGAATTAAAAAAAAACTTTGCCGAGAGACAAATACACGCGCAACCTACTAAATGTGATGTGTGCGACACGATACTCCCAAAAATTCATTTGGGCTCGTGACGTATGGACAAATGATTTATGTTTTAAATCGCATTTGCATGCATTTTTTGTCACCGCACAGAGATCAGTTTCATCGTATTACGTGCCTGCATGGCACACACATGCTGTTTTTCCTGTATTTACCAATGCCAGACACCCGAGTTGATCCAAAACGGTTTTGTTCTCAATTTACAGAAAAGTATTTGTGCAAAATGCGTAATGATGAAAATTTCTCAAGGCTATTTCTCATCCTTTCCCTGTTCTCTTTCCTGCTTCGATAAATCTGTACTCTATAAGTTTCACCACTGATGGATGAATTTATCAAATCTCAATGAAGGCTGAGTACCTTTAGCAATTAACATTTTGCCCAGGATATTGAAAAATAACTACTATTTCCAATACACTTGTTATTGGAAAAAATTCTTAAAATGGCTAATACTGTAAAAATATTAGTTTACTTTTTGCTCCACTGTTGATTCATCACAGTTTTTGATAGATGACTGATTTTTGGTCTTGTCTAGATTCTATATTTCATAAATACCACATTATTATTAGTGTCTATTTTTATTGCTTCATGATCATCTTTTTTACATGTGATATGCAGTCAAGGAGCAAGACAGTTTCAATGTGAACATAATTGGTTTATTATCATTGTTATATTCCTGTAGAATAAACTAACTAGCTGCTCCTGCCTGGTGCCACCTTTACAAATTACAGTTTTTCGTCAATTGATAACTTGTGACCTTAGAATTAAAAAAAATCCTCCTAGTAAAACTCTTTTTTGTTTGATTAAGAAGCCATACCTACCAGCTGTGCTGCTTCAAATTTCGGAATTTCGACTTTCTATCAGAAATAAAAAATCTCAACTACCCGAAGATACCACCTTTATACCATCTTGAATGATTACGATATATAAGGCTCTATATCGTGATCAATATGAAGCCAGTATGAGCAGGATCATGATTCTGCTCATTGAATTGAGAAGCCTTATTGCATGCTTGATTCACACTAATTTGTGACCAATAACACTGCACACCAAGTGTTCCCATGTATTTCCTTAAACTACATTGGTCTTCCAGGCTTTCATGCAGGCGATTGCAGGGCATTCGTCGTTGATGGCCAACAAGTTGGCCTTGTACGACCAGACGTGATGAAAGAGCTGTTAAATCATCCACAGGTATGAATTCATCGAATCATAAGCTATCAGCTATTGCTGATAAATTCGTTCAAACTAAGTATGGAATGTAGAAGAATCGTGCGTGTTTTATTCAGGTCTTTCAAGTACATCCAGAATATGTTCAGCTTAATCCAGCATTCAGAGGATATGGTGAGCGAAGTGCTCGTGTCGACGAAGTTTTACGAGAATGGAAAGCTGGTGGAAAATTCATAACTCTTCGAGGCTGGAGGGAGGAATGTTATGAAGTAAGGGCACAGTTCAACACACCATCACTGTTCAAAATGGATCGATCTGCCACTTGTAAGAAATTTCACTTATATGCATGCCTTGAAACTGCGTGAAACACAAACTAGACATTTGCCCTGCAAAACATTTTTCAGATCTTTTTTTTGTGAACTGCAATTCTATAGATTGTTTTAACGAATTATTATTATTATTATTATTTAAATATCATCGTATGTCTGAAAAAATCGCATGGAAATTAATAACAATACTCCAACAAAAGCCTTGGCAGCACTTCCCAAGTTATGGTATAGGATCCAAGTGAAACAATTTCGATACTTCTTTGATACTGTTGATGGTAGAAAAATAAATATTTCACCCTGCAGATATCTTCTAAAAATTCAGAACAAAATGTTAAAATTTTAAATGCATATTTATAGTAGGATTATTTTTGGCCCATGAAAAGTTTCATGCAGTGTAAATCTGAGTGCAATAATTATTGAAGCGTGTCTGGCATTGTGAAACGTGAAAGAAAGCTATATTAAGGCGATTTGATACTCAATTGAAAGATTAACCGTTTGTAGCTTTTTCACACTCATAATGGCTTACCCAGAAGCTGTTTTACTGACAGTAGTAGGACACCGCCAAGAACTATCAGCAGCAACTATTTCTAGTCAGAATTCGTTTTTACATGTTTCTCTGGGAAAAGAACGTGTCAATAATTTTGTTTCAATAAGTTACTAACTTTCATGTAAAAAAATGGATATAAGTTATTCCAACATTTTGTTTTTTTCTTACATTAGCTCAAGGTGCGACAAAAACACGTGTGCAGGAGGGATAGCTACAACTTTCATGCACGATTTTTCTACTCGTCTGTTCATATTTTTCTACAGAGAAAGTCTTATAGTCCACAAAATTGCTTAACCCAAACCATAATTTATTTTATGTTCATTACCCATGAATGAAATGGCTTGTTCTTACCACCACCCAAATTTCATCTCTCAATGACCGAGACTGTGTTCTGAAAATATAAAGAAAAAATAATTATTTCTTTAATTCGACCGTGATTTAACTAGGCAGTAATATTCTTAAATTAATTTGCTACGACTCAGTCGGTAAACAGTTTCTGGGTAAGACATTATGGGTGCGAGAGAGAAAGCTGCATTTACTCCTGTACCAAAGTTCTCCTAAACCATTGATTTTTCAGACATAGTTTTTGTTACTGGCTGAGTAGTAGCACAACGCTTAAGGTGATATGAACTACACTCACGCTCGTTTCCACAGACGTTGATCGGAGTTTAAACTCTTGTTACCATATCTCAAAACTATATAAAAAAATTGAACTAGGTTTAAACCACATTGGAGGAATCGGGTGTCAGTTAGTAACATGAACTATAAACAACGCTAACCGCAGATGGTTAAAATTTCGAGGAAATTAACACTTGAGTCACATTCGTCTATAAATTAGGCATGTTGCTGTTCTCGTCCTCGAAATCTCGACAGTCTAGGGATAAAATTGCAGCTATCCCTCTTCCACTCGTACGGGTTGCACGTCACCGTAATACGATTACGTGAAGAAAAAACGTTAAAAATTCCGTTTTGTTTATTGATTTTTCCATTTATTTATTTTTTGTACCTCAAGGTTTATTCGGTATTCGAAAGTATGGAGTGGACATCAATGGGTATGTGATGGATCCGATAAAAGGTTTGTCGATCTGGCTACAGAAGCGTAGCCCCAATAAGCAAACATGGCCAGGATACTGGGACAACATGGTCAGTGGTGGTCTGAGTGTTGGGTTTGGTATTCATGAGACCGCAATAAAAGAGGCGGGTGAGGAAGGGAGCATTCCTCAAAATTTGCTTGGAAAGCTAAAGAGCACTGGTTGCGTATCGCTTTTTTTTGAGAGCGAGAGAGGATTATTTCCGAACACAGAGTTCGTCTACGATCTTGAATTACCAGCAGATTTTGTACCAAGCAATAGCGACGGTGAAGTCGAGGAATTTGAGCTTCTGCCGATCAGTGAGTGTCTGGAGAGGGTGTTATCGCCTCATTTTAAAACCACCTCTATTCCCGTTGCTCTTGATTTTTTCATCAGACATGGTTACATAACTCCAGAAAATGGTAAGTTGCAGTGAAAATTAAAAAAAACGAACAAAACCACGCCTTGATGCATTTCATCGAAATTTCATCCGATATTCTGACACATCAAATCCGATGTATGTTGCAGAGCCTAATTTTATTCAAATAATGGAACTACTCCATGTACCACTACAAACAATGTACAGTCACATGCGGGAGCAAACCAAGCATAAAATAGCTGCCAATGGTGAAACGAATGATGCTCTATAATGAGTCTAGGTTTACTTTAAAAAAATGAAAAAAAATAGGCACTAATTTCAAGCATACGAAGGCTACAAACAAAAATGTTCAATAAAAAGAATGAGCCATCGTCTTCTCCCCCACCCTCCCCCTTGTAATTTTTCCATAGTTTTACATTGACAATTCTAGTTCTTTTTCTTTGTTTCGTTCACTCAATTTTCATCATTGTGTATATTTATATTTATATATACATATATATTTATATATATTTTTTTTTATCGTATTTACAACAAAATTGAGAATCAATGAAAACGTCATTTAGAAATAAGAATTTGAAACTTGAACTTAATACAGACTATTTTTTCTTTAGTTTTTTGTTCGTAATAATGTTTAATGGAGGCTTGTTTTTCCACTCTGCGACACTCGAAGGTCTCATGTATGTTCATCAGTTTTGTATCACTTTGACAGAAGCACGTTGAATAGACCGTCGTGTGATATTAACGAGAAAGTAATCAGTCGAATGTAGCTCTTACAAAACATTAACATGTTCCCGTTTAAAGAATAAGTCTGTAGTGTGCGTGTGTCGAATAGCGAGGTGGAAGGGAGCAATAATGCTTCCACTATTACCCTAAGATATATTCTCATTTGACTGCTTTGATACATTTATAAAAAAGAATTATAACGAGAAAAAAAAGGAAAAGAACAAACCAAAAGTCATTGGTGATGATGTGTCTTTTGTTTCAACGATCAGCGAAAATTCACAGATATTTAAAATATGCAAAAGGCTGTTCGAATGATTCATTCGTAAACGACTTTAAATATCGTCGATACATCGAGATCGATTATACAACTGATGTTATTGTATCACTTGAGTTATATTAGACAAGAAAACCTTCACGGAAGGGTGATGAAAAAAGAAATGAATATAATGTAAACCATGTGTGCGACGAGAAATGTTGTTAATTATTGTAACAATGAACGGACAAGCAAGTTTACTTAAAATCAAAGTATTTTAATTTCGCATTCCAAGAGAGGAAGAATAATCGATCTGTCTCTTAAACGTGACAAACCAAAAAGCCCCCACACGCCTTTGTTTACTTTTTACTTTTGAATTTTACTTATTGTGCGAGACACTTTTATACTCGATGCCTATATAGATAATATTAATTAATAATAACATTGATATTCATTATTATTCATTAATATTATATATATATATGTAATATATGGGGCAGTCTAGAAGTTGTATGAGAGACGACTGGGACGTCAAAGTACAGCTTGTGCTATTATGATACGAAAGACGAAAGAGACGAGGCAGATTGAAGATACACTGAAAATGCTGTGTCTCCAATGAACTCTGTGCCTTTCGATCCATACTATTATTATTGTGAATGAGATCTTTTGTGGTCCAGGGCGAGAACTTCCAAAAGTTCTCACCTCGTTCTATCTTAGTTCGTTTATACATAAGTTTTTTTTTTTAAATGAATTGATTAATTATGTACAGTGACGTGCGTTCGAAATTATTATTATATACCTATTAAGAAATCAATCAGTATACAGACAGCACAAGATACTTATGCTACGTGTGGGTGTTGCTTTTGTTGAGTACTATTATATAGCAAGCGTCTGTCATCATTCTTAAATTATCGTTTATTTTTATTTTTTTCTTGGAGGATCATTATTATTATTATTATTATTACTACTTCATTTCTTGCTGCCAGGAATAGCGATTCACTGAGTTTAAATATCGAGTAGTAAAATATAAGTATGTAAATGTAAAACAGCAATGACGGAAACAAATGAAAAACGCCCATCTTCATATTCATTTTTACTACTATTATTATTATTATTATCATGATCATCACATAGTGACGAGCACATAATGCAAGCAACCATAGTTAGAGAAGTTGGTCAGTAAATGTGATTGAAGAATTTTATATTGGATGGCAGGCATGAATGATCATTCCTGTGTGTGAAATGTACATTGGCTATTCTCCGAATATTACAAATTAGAGGTGTGTAGCATTTCAGAACTGCTCCGTTTAGTCAAGATTGATAGAATATATTATATAACTTTAGTACTTGATTAACAAAGAAAACCATGCTTGATGTGCTAGTCACTGTTTAAACAATCCGTTGGTCGAATAATTTAAAATCGATATTGGATAAAAGAAATTAAGAGGGATATATGTAAAACTATCCTCATTTTCGTGTCACAACTGTTTTATCTATTTAATAGCAATTGTTACAGTTTTATTGTTACTCACAACGCTTGGAAATTGATTTTATACAGTTATAGATTGACATCGGAAATTAATAATGAATTTCTCCTGTGAACAGGAAAGGCATTGCAATGCTGCAGTTTCCATACTTTCATGCAGATATTGCACAAAAGTTTGTTCTTTCCCGTTTTTCCTTTCTCTTTTTAATGCGCATGCTGAAAGTATTTCACATGATTGAGTATCGGCCGCACACGATCTTGTCGCTTCCTTCAATGCATCTCGATAAAAAAACCCAAAAATCGCGTTGAAAAAACTGTTATTTATATTATTGCAAAGTGTAACATACTGCAGAAATATTTCTCATCATCGTGGCTGAAGGCACGGTTCAATTTACATGTTTTATATGTTTCTTTTATTTTAGATATTGTAAAATGACTAAGCCAAAACTGATTATGCCCATATTATAGTTGATAATTGCTATATCATATTTATATTTATCCTCTAAGCTCAAGATTTATTTACTAATTGCCATACAAATATCATTTTGCACGAATTATTTATCTCATTGGCCCAATAAATTATTTCTGTATGGTAAAATATAGAGCTCCTTATTTTCGTACGATTCAGATATCCGGATATTCGAACTATTCGTATCCGACAGAGTCGAACTTCAAGTCCGTATACCTCGGGTATCTGACTAGTCGAGTAGTTCGGGTATCCGGGACGAACAATACGAACGAACGTTATGAAGAAATGAGTAAAAGATTAAATAAACACAAAATAAAAAACCATGCAAATTCGAAATTTACCCATTGCTTCCTCGCGATTTCCGCTCACCCATAGATTCTGCTCGATGAGCAATGACTCCCAATTATGGCTTCCTCATAGAGGAAGCTTTCTCTTGTGATAGTATGAAAATCATGAGAAGCGCTACAATTAAAATCTATCCCAGTATTTCAAACGAAAGTTGGAGCGTACATGACATTTTTCCAAAAATTGAAAATTTATTGAAATTCAAAATTTCATTAAATCTAAACCGTACGATCGATTCTTGTCAAACTCGACACCAAGTATCCTTGTCCCTTAGCCAATGTGTGTAGCATGTGTAGCAAGTTCGATTTCAGTTCGATAGTTCAAATTTTATAAAAGTTAGAGCAAAAATAGTTTTTTTTTTTCAAAAAATTCAAAAAATTAAAATTTCATATAAACTGAACCCCTTAATCGATTCTTGCCAAACTCAATACCAAACAACCTTGTCCCCTAGCCTATTATAAAAAGTGTGAGCTCGATAGCTGGAAATTTACAAAAGTTACAAAGATCACGCCCTTTTTTCAAAAAATTAAAACCACCATAAAATGACACACTTGTTATCAATCTGAGCAAAAATTTTAGCAAACCGACGTGGCTTGGCAGCCCAACTTGTGTGCAAAGTTTTGGCAGATCAGTGGAGCCGTTCTCGAGATATGGCCATTTCAATGTGTATAAGCTCATCACTTACATACACACACACACACATATACATACGGACACTTTTTCTAAATAAGATTTTTCGATTTTTTGGAACATTTTAAGTATTCTGACATCAAAATCTCGAAAAAAAATGTTTTCACGAAAACAAAGCTTCCTCCATGATGAAGCAAAACAATGAACGTTTGAGTTGGGTCGTGGAGATTTGATGCGCGTGTATGTGCGTGCGTGTCATACATATATATATATAGTAGTATATACTTTATTCTACACACATACACACACACACCTTACGCCTATTCGTCGATCCTGCCCTTATTGACATTGCTTCACTAAAAGTTGAATAACTCGATGAAAAAAATCGTGCGACGAATTTCTAGGAACCATTTTGAAGAAGAGATTTCAGGCTACAAAATGGCTGTCTCGAAAGTTCTTTGCGATTTTTCGAACGTCCCGTAGAGAACTTTTAAAAACTTGTTTTTTTCTGGCGCTTCGCAACCCGGTACTCAAACCTATGCCACGAGGTCAAAAATGGCCGCAGGAAGAATTTTCAAAAACCATCTTGAAAATGAAGTTTCAACCTTCAAAATGCCCCCCCCCCCCCAAATGATTTTTTTCGAGAATTTTTCATTAAATGCCAGCATTCTGAAAATCGGTATTATTTCGCCGATTGCCGGGTGTGCCGTTAATTTTGTTGCTGAATGTAGTATACTATATATATATGACAGATCCTCAGAAATTCGAGCATGGGTTTGAACATCATGGTCTCAGATTTGCTTGTAACTCTAAAATTCATTCCCATATGTCGAAGAGATCGTTACGTAAATTTTTTTTCATCATACAGGAAGTTTTAGGGTTTCATGATAAACTTGTTTTCGAGATTTTGATGCCGGAGTACTTGAAATATTCCAGAAAGTAGAAAAATTATGTTCGGCAATTTGCGAGTGTCTGTGGCGGGGGTGGTGGGGTGGCTGTGTGTGTATAACGGTTGCCGGACCTTTAGTCCCAGCCTTAAAAAAAATGTCCTTGTGCGAGTTTGTGTTTGTGGGATGAGCTTTTAAAATTGAAATTGCTATATAGGCAAAATGTGAGCATCGATATGAAAAAAAAAAAAAATCGTAATATAAGTTTGAACGGAACGTTATTATTATGTTTAAGGGTCAAACAGTTCATACCCATAGCGGGCCGGAAAAGATTGCAATAATATTTGCTTTTTTTTAACAATCCAGGTAGAGACGTTCAGCGCAATTTTTAGCTTTTGAAAACGCGGGATTCTTAAGCCTAATTCATGGGGATTTTTTTCATAATATTGTCAGGGGTTACTGATAACATATTTAACTCAGACGATATGAAATTAAAAATGGCGGAATAAAATTCAAATATTCAGAAGATTTAACGGGAAACCGAAATTTATGAAAATTATAAGAATTTTTTTAAAAATGCTTCAAAATTTTACTCGGATTTTTTTTTGAAAATTTATGGAAAAATATGCGGAAATTTCACCGACAGCGATAGGTGCGCGGTCGGCGTGTGGCTCTGGCGGTCACCAAAGTGCAGAATCGTTGGACGCGGACAGTAACTGGTGCGGTGACCGCTTAGCCGTGCGCTGGCTGGCGCATCAAATCGCTGAGCGGGAGGTAATCTTCCCAGAGTTTGGTCATCCCTTGTAGGAATACTACACTCTGCCGAAAGAGCCGACTGTACCGACACAGGTTTTCCGCAGTTTCCCTGTGCCCATGGCGAATGCGGTACAGTGTAGCTAAGTCGGCTGCGGACGCACCGAAAGTTAGGTTAGCTCAGCGAAGTGCGGGTAGGGAGTGATAGGAATGGGAAGGGTACGTAAAAACCCTCAAGGGTATACGATGAAAAAACACAATATAAAAAAAAATATGCGGAAATTTCTGGATGTTTAATATATTAATGTTACGTATGGTGACAGTTTTTTTTTAATTTAGTCATTCTTGCCCTTCCGGGCTTAGAATATAATCTGTGTTTTACATTTACAATATACAACATGGTCGTCTTAAATTTACTTATTCTCATCTTTGGTTCGCTCCTTCTACCTTTCTTTACTCCCTATATCATTTACGTTCATACACTTTTTGCCTTACCATCTTACACTTCATATGGTGACAGTTTATTTAAATATTAATCAAGATCAAGGAGTTACCAATCAGTCGCGAATATCGCCAAGCTAAATACAGTTTATAATACTCCAATTTCTTCAAATAAATACTATATAATAGTCAGTTAAGTGTCATTATACATAAACAATAGCACAAAACGACTCAGCAAGCTCTTAGTACGATAGGAATCGGTGAAAATAACAACCAAAGAAACCGTGACGCGAAAATAATATCAATTTTATAAAAAATTGAAGAAGACGAATGATTTTTACTATTATTGATATTTCCTACATTGGTATCCACTGGCTCAACACAATTACATATTATTCAATGATTTAGGCTTTATTATTGACGAATTTATTGTAAATGTTACCTTGCCAGACCGTGACGATTCCCTGGTCAAATTCGTTGACTGAAATGCGTCAATAAAGTGAACTTCCAGTATCATATCAGCTGATTTGCAGGTGGAGCAACTTAAAAAATTTATTGTTTTCTATTCTAGTGTCTTACCAACTTTAGACGCGCCTTTTTCGAAAAATAATTACATTTTATTGATGTGGCAGACCGTGATGAACGATTCTGGGGACAGTATTCAACAAGGATTAAAAAAAGAATTGAATATTTTTTCGATAACAAGCTTTTGGTTTTCTTAAATATAATGCATCGGACAATATGAAAATATAAAGAGTAATCATATTATTTATTTGATTTTATTATAAAAATCAACTTTCGTCTTGGAAACTACCATGGAGAGACCATGCCATGACTACGTTTTGACTGTTTGAACCAGTTTCAAAGAAAAAGTATAATATTAAGAATAACCATAAATAGTGGTCGTTATTTCGGCATGGAAATTGCGTGTTCGGAGGAATGTTATATTTAAAAATGAAACCCATTTTTTTTTAAATGCCCGGGACATTGAATTGTGCATTTTGCGGAGAATCACCCATATCTGAAATACGGCTTGACGATCTTACTGAAATTTAGCACATAAGACGGGCCGCGAACCTCCTTGATTCGTTGGAGTTTTTGCCCAGATCACTAACAGGAGTCCCAATTGATGGTTGTTTGAATTAAAAATTAAAGGTCGTAATCGCTCAAACTTCCGTAAATTTTCAGATACCGAGCTAAAATTTTCTAAAAGCATGAGCTACGAATCAAGGAAGTTTAGTATTGAGTTTAGCAAGAATCGATTGGGGCATTTAGATTTCATTGTGGAATATTAATTATTTGAATTTTTTGAAAAAATCTATTTTTTCGCTATAACTTCCATAAATATTCATCTATCAAGCTGAAACTTATTAGATTGTCCGAAAAATATGCAGCGGTTTTTTTATATAAAATTATAATTTTATATCAACGTTACAAAAATTCGAATTTTCACATAAACAATCACCTTTAGTCAGTGATACAAGCACCGTTATTTTTGATGATCCTCTACGATATCTGCTGGATAGTTGGATGATGCCATCCTCGAAAAACTTTTTACTTTATGGGCGAAAAACGGCTGCAAGTATATTTTGCACCCCTCAAAAAAATTACATTTTTTCTCTAAAGGGAGTTTTAAAAAGATAAAAATAAGTAGTAATTGAATGGGGCTAAGTCCAGTGATCATGCAGGGTGAGGCAGAACATTCCAGCCAAAGTCCAACCATTTTTTGTTGTCATGATGAAAAACAGGAGTGCATTTCTATTTGGAAATCAGCTACGACAATTTTTTTCTGATAATTTTCGAGGAACCCCCAAACAACGTACTCTTTATATGATAGTGGACGATACTTTTTAGTATTTTTAATATGTCAAATTCTCAAGTCGTATAATTTGTGGGATACACTCTAAAAACAATGTTTGTCAAAATTAATAGACCGGTGCCGCAAGAATGTATTTACCGGTGGTGTATGAACTTCCATACACGTACGTCTATCAAATTCAAAGTGGCCGTACTTATTTGAAAATAACAGTAAGTCTCGATGATGTTCTAGTAATAGGGTATTTGGAAGCACTTTATTTTTCAAAACACTGTGGCATAACCATAATACACGAACGTATGACAATGCTAAATGTTGAATGGATGATGGAATTGAAAAAATCGCATTTAAAAAAGAATAAAATTCATGTGAAAATTAATATACTGGCGCCGAATGTATCCACTAGAGGTATTTGAAATTTCATATACGCATGTTTTCGAAGTTCAAAGAGTATGGATGCAAATATACCTGGTATCTAGTATATTAAATTTCATGCACACCGGCCTGTGGTCAATAATTAATCGATATTTTGATTTAATTTCTTTGGGCTTAATAATGTATGGGAATATTATTATTCTTATTGTTCAGGCCGAAAAATCTACGCGGCTTTCCACATAGAAATACATCTACAGACAGCGTCATCATATGGCCGCAACTTTGGGTTATTTTTTTTCATTCAGAAACATTGCAAGCCGCTATCGAGAGACCTCGGGCTAGACGCAAACTGAACATCTTTCCAAGGCTCTCCTTATACGAACATTATTTTTATTATAAAATAGCTTCAAAAATATTCTCTCATAACAGTGCCCATAGCGGGGGTGCACCCTTGTCAGACTGTATTATTTTTGGATCGTGCTGACATGAATTATATTCCTCCCAAGTTTTATTGAAATCCGTTGAGCGCTTCTATGGAAATCAAAATTTCAGTCGATTTTTCGCCAAACTGTTGGGGGCTGTTTCACCCTTTAAATGGTCAGCTTAGCAGATAAAAAAATACGTGTCCCTTAGATTTAAGTTCTACAACATAAATAAAAATTACTAAAATCGGCGTGGGACACTTGGGGATGTTTCTTTGTAAGTCGCCACGAAAAAACTGACCATAGCATACTGCTGAAATGTACCTATATTGGACGCGGATCCTTTGTCTGGTCAGTTTCTCCGTGATTACTTGGTAGTTAACCTATTCATTCATTAAGACGATGAGCTACTTCTCTGACGGTAACAAAAACTGCGTACCAAAATTCTCCTAAACGGTTGATCTTTCGGACAAACGAAGAGAACCACGAACTGCGTATAACGATTCTGCAGTTCGTGGTTCTCTTAGTTTGTTCGAAAGGTCAACCGTTTAGGAGAATTTTGGTACCGGAGTGAAAACAGCTTTCTCTCGCACTCACAATGGCTTACGCAGAAACTGTTTTATCAACAGAGGAGTAGCACATTACCTTAAGTGTAACCGCTTCGAGCACTTCTTACCGACACCCATGCAGCCATGCCGGTAAAAACGAGTCTTTACCGACCCACAGTACAAAATTTTACAAGATAAGTACTCCGTAAACATATAAGTAGGTACATTATGTGTATGTGATCAGATGATTTTTTTTCTTTTTAATATTCTTGATTCATTATTCCTCGTGTCATAGTCATTATTATAATTTTACTAGCAAGTTTGGGCACTAATTAATGTAATTCTAACGCATGTTGAAAAATAACACATATACCCAAACTCACCAATCGCAGTGTAAATTTCGTATTCTTGCGTATGTGAAAATAGTACATTTCATTGTTTTTAATACACCGACGTTTACTACTGTATACTTGTATGTAAAATTACATATACTGTATAAGCATAAATAAGCTTCATATACATCTTACTAATTGTAAATAATATTTTTTTATAATTATAACAAGGCTATTCCATAGGACCTTTGAACCTTAAAATTAAACAATTTTTTTTTTAACTACAGAGCGTAACAAAATATGACAGAGTTTTTATATCCTTAAATCTATGCTATTTAGGAAAGTACATAACGCGATAATAGAGATAATAGGTGAACAATTTTAACGTTTTTCATACTAAGATATTAAATTATTCCTTTCTACAATATAAAGTAGGCAGTGCCAGACCACGATCACTATTCACACCTATCACTTGGTACAATCAACGAAGATTGAGGTCTCTTCGTTGGTATTAGCAACGAAGATTGTAGGCCTCAATCTTCGTTGGTATTAGCAACGAAGATTGAGGTCTATCTTCGTCGGTATTAGCAACGAAGATAGACCTCAATCTTCGTTGGTATTAGGAAGCCCGGCATTATTGGTGCCGATGCTCATGCATAATTGCTCGATGTTTTCGTTGATTTATTTCAACGATACAATCGAGCAGTAATTGCATGAACTCGCTACATTGTATAGAGCGACAATTTTTTTTGAAAATCTATCGTCGCCGAGATTGCATGTTCTCGGTCACGAAAGTCGAACTCGACGACGATGCTCATGCAGCATCATACGATCAGTTTGTTGATTTATTTGAATGAATTTGACTTGACAATCTTATATATTCGATCAAAATCTCATCGCGCTGCATTCATGCGATGCCGATAATTAATTGACTCGAACGAGTCATTTTCGTCACCGAGATTACACATTCTCGGTGACCGTTGACAACCGCGCTTCTTTGAGGGGCGTAGCGACCGAGCCGCTTTGGCACGCCTCGCACGACGTGGGTTTGTTTGTCAAATCGCCGATGTCGTATAGTGCCTATAGTGTTATTCCTAAATAAAATTAATTCAAAAAAAATCTAAGCCCGATATACACGAAACAAATTTGCGATCTCATATCTTTTTTTACAATATATATTTCTGGGAAGTCAGAAACATTGTAAAGAAAGATAAAAGTCGAAGATCGCTAATGGTTTGTCTGTCGAATCGCCGATGGCGTATAGTGCCATCTATCGGTGGCGCGCGGCGCACAGATGGTAATTCGATGCGCGTGCTCCGTTCACTACTATGCCGACGCCATCGGAGTTCGCCAAAACGTTTCACATCCTCATAAGGTGATGTGCTACATGTGCTCAGTGTGTCTCTCTCGCTCCTCCATTACTACCGATTGCGTTATCTCTCTCGCACCCGCACAAACTTCAGCCTGTAGAACATTACGACAAGTCCTATGGCGACCTGTGGAGAAGAAAAAAACCCCGCCTTTACCAATCGATCAAAGTCTCCCACTCATCTGTATTTTTGTTCTTATTTCGAAGAAAAATACACGTGCCGAAATCCAACCATCGTCTGGTTAACATTAATTAAGTTAGAAATATGGAGATCGAACTACATAGGAATTTATAGATTAATCACTTATAACTTTACATGTAGAGCCATACATTTTCGTAAATGTTTGCAAATATGTATTTGCAACCGTTTACAATTCAATGTGTTGTCCCGCATGACACATGGGTACCCCAATGGAAAAAACCATTTTAGCGTACCCACTAAAAAAGAGGTCACTACGTGCCTTTGCCACTTAAAACAATCACAAGAGTTAATAATCCTTTCCTCCTTTATCGGCCTCAGGAAAAACGACACTATTAATTTCTACTATCATCGTTTTAACGTGATGTGCACTCATGCCCTCTTTCCCGCACGTATGTTTATAGCATATTACCTTAAATCAATAAATATTCGTTATATTTACCTCGTTGATATTCAGTTTGCGATTTCACCATCTTTTACCTACCTCCTCACGTTTGCGACAACAGAGACACCATCGGCGAAATCGCGAACTCGGTTTTCGACCATTTCTGACGCTGTTTTTGTTGATTCCCCCTTCCCCCCATACGAGCACCGGTCGTCCAGGGTGTGTGAGATTACGCATAGCTTCAAAGCACATGTCAAAAGCATTTGTTGAATACGACGTTGATATTTTTAAAGTAAAATAATGGCGAAGAAAGTATTGAAGCGCAAGCGGAAAGAGGCAGAAAAGGAAAAGAGAATTCAACCGGAGGAGGAAGAGGTTACGTTTCCTCCTACAAGAATGTCTGATGAGCTAGAACCAAAAAAGGTTAGAATATAACCTCAAATCTTAAGACCGAAAATTTATAATAAACTTCGATAGAATTATAAAGAAAGGTGCAAATTAGAAATCGCATATTGTTTACTCATAATTTTTTGGCAACATAGGAAAATTGTACATTGGGCATCTTTTAACGTGACTTCTATTGCCAGCTTTATTTCGATCACGTGGAGTTTGCTAAAGTTTCCACAGATTTTCTGACAAACGATCCCTAGGAGTACCCACATATTTTTTGACCTTAGAGGACAGAACACACTGGGTCTTTTAGACTTAGTTTTTATTGCCTGAAACTTTGGATCCAATCAATATGTCGATTAGATGTTTTTTCAGTAGTAGTGAAAACTGAAGGCACTGGGAAAATAAAAATATGAAGCAATTTTATAATTTGTCAAATTCGTGTAAGTGACGTAAGGTTTGACTTCCGGGAAAGCAAGCAGCTTTCAATTTTGCAGTCAGTACTCAGTTGGCAACAAAAAATGTCCCAAAATTCCTTGATCTTTTGGACAGGAGTAAATCTAGCTTTTTCTTTCACACTTATAATGGCTTACCCAGAAACTGTCTCGTTGATAGTGGAGTTTTGTAACTTTTATTAGCCATGACATGAAAAGTCAGATTCTGAGTCATCACATTGAAATTGTTCAAGAAAAAGTGTTGGTTCCCTTCTAAACACACATTGTAAATAGTGACTTAAGTCAATAGCATTTGTGTTAGGCTCTTTCACATCATAACTCCATCTGTTCAGGGTTTACCATAGTACGGTCAGTTATTACAATCAGTGTAGCAGTATAGTTATGTTATATTTTTTTATGTTTTATAGCGTTTGTTCCTTATTGTTGTCCTTAGTGTTGCTAGTATGATAAATATTGCTATGGTACTACATAAAAAAATAATGATATTGGATCAGTTACTTTTTATACAACCCTATAAATTAGTTAGTGCACTACATATAATGACAACATTTGTATATTATAACATAGGTACAATATGACTGGAGCAAGCACATCTGCAGTAAATGTCAGTAATGGGCTTGTAGAATTAGCTGGTGATCATACTGGAACACCATTTGTACAATGGCCTGAAGTTAAACTAATAAAAGATAAAGGGAAGAGCCAGTGTGTTTAAAATAATGAGTAAATATTTTTTACTTAAAGCGAATGTAAAATGTAAATTCATAAAAACAGTCATCCTTTTGGTATTAAATATGATCCGATAGGTTCCAAGTTTCAGGAGTAGCCAGGAATCTACACCTACCCTATCTATTGGTGATCACCTACGCTCGCGTAGGTTATCACCAACGTCTGCTCGTGGCGCGCCATCCTCTCCCCGCCGGCGTGGAGTATGTGTGTGTGCGCTCACGGACGTGCAAAATACCGGTCTTCGGTGTCGTCCGACAAAGGTAAAGACTAGCCGAAATCGTCTTACATTAGGTGAATTCAATTTGTAATTTTTTTCTCTTTAAATTAAAAAAAAAATCGAGTCTCGTAAAACATTTCTAAAATTGATGGTTGTTTGCATGTTCGAGGATCTGATGGCATGCAACAATCGCGAAAAACCTCTTATATTGTCACAGCAATTTTCATGACACCCATTCTTGATGATATGCCCCAAAAATTGACCACCATGAAATTTTTCGATTTTCATTGATTTTTTAATGACTAATTAATTATGCCTAACACAAAGGACATGGCCAAATACTGTAAGACAATGGTTTCCAGTAACACGGCATAAAATTACATTGTTTTTTAAAAAAGTAGCCACCGTGCGTTTATACGCCAAAAAGTCACTGGCTCCTAGGGTAATTGCCCGATGATTATATTTTCACGAATAAACAGAACCTCGGAATTCAGAATACCCAAAGGAATTCCCGACGACGTCGTTTCCCGATTGATGTATATCACGAATGTATGATCAATGTCGACCACTGGGGAAACAACGACGTTGTGATACCGTTTCCCGATTGGTCGTATATTCATGAATTCAAACTCGATTGGTCGACATTCGTCGTACAATCGTGAGAATATGATCATCGGGAGGTGTTTGATATGGTAGACTGATTTTTTAGGTGTTCTTGCATTCGCAAAATTGAAAAATCGTGATACTGTGTATTCGGGGCATTTTCTACATCGGGATTCTATTATTCAGATAAGCGCTCATTCGTTGTAGTCTGCTATCGGATAGTTATTCCAATTGAGAAACTGTTGAGAACATGATGTGATATGTAGCCCGTTTTAGCACTACAGTTTCGCCATCGGGCGTTGTGGCGCTGAAGGTTTTTAGTCCGAGAATATTTTGGCACCAGGACATTTGAGTACTGGTAATCTTTTTTGTCAGGTGTACATGTAGATCAGTTAGGATCATTATGGAAAAATGTTGATATTGTTTCATACTCGAACGACTAAACTATTATTCGTATTTATGATCACATTATTTTCTGTTAAATATAACAAACTGAGAATCTAAAATATGGAGTGAATGGTCATACTTCCGTGGCAACCAGGTAAATGATGTTATTATATTCGTCTGACAATTATGTGTGCATATGTGTGCATCCGCGCGTGTTTAGCTACAGGTTTTGTACCTCCCGAATTGCTACTTCCGAATGAGTTATAGACAATTAGTTATAGAAAATGTTGCACGGCCAGTGCCAAGAAATTGTAATCTCGATAATTGTACTCTTTAAGAGTTGTTTCTCAAAGTTACAAAACCATGTTATTCGGTCAACCGCAAAACCAAAAAAAAAAACGTTGTTCATCGTTTGCGTGCTGAATAATAATATTGTAACGAAATCGATCAAAATTAATACGCACGAAAATTTGAACGAACAAGAACCGTGTTTAGGTAGCAATCCGTAAACCAAGTGCCGAATTTAGTAACACATTTCAGCCTGCATTCATTTCACCCTGTAGAGTAAAAAATGTCTTCTCAAGCAAAAGGTTTACATGTGTTAGCAATGACTATTATACAAATTGTAAATTGGCGGAATGATAGAGCACCTCTTGACAAACGAAACAACCTGATGACAATAATAATTCGATCATTGGCATGGATCAAGTTGATTACTCTTTGGAAAAACCGGTAAAAAAACAATCTATTCGAAAAGTTGCATAAATAAATGAACCGATCTGAAAATAAGTGGCCATTGATCGTTTAGTGTATGTCACTGGCGTAGTTAGTCCCTAGCTATTAGGAACATATGTCTAGTGCATAGCTCTGCCGTTATATGTAAAAACACAACCAAAGAATCCTATTCCAGGGTGAACTAAAAAAAAAATCACATCGAAGTTGTTATTATTGACGTTTCAGGCCAAATGGATAAATAAACAGCGAGTATTAGTTTTCGCATCTCGCGGTATAAATCACCGTGATCGTCACTTGATGGAGGACATGAAGACTCTGATGCCTCATCACAGAACCGAGGCAAAGATGGAACGCTCGAAAAATCTTCAGGTCATCAATGAGATATGCGGAGTAAAGAATTGCAACAAAGCGATACTGTTTGAGGGTAGAAGAAAACGAGATCTCTACATGTGGTTTGCCAACGTACCAACAGGCCCGTGCGCAAAATTTCTCGTCGAAAATGGTACACAAATACAATAATAATAATAATAAAAACAAATAAGTAAATATATCAATGAATGAATGAATGAATAATGAGCATAGAGGGAGGAATGGCTGTTGATGTGCCCTTGGCGAATATATTGGCATTTCTCATCACACTACATCATTCTTATGTATATATCTTGCGTTGACGCATTTGACTCATCAGGCTGATCACACATGCAATCGGACATTGACATGCGCGCGAAAAATGCAAAAATCGCAAAATTTCAGAGATGCGTTTGCGTGATAAAAAAACCCTAATTAATCCGTTTAGGAACAATCATCTAGAAACGATGTTTTTTAATTTAATTTTTTAATTCTGTTTATATTCTTCCAGTTTATACAATGGGCGAGTTAAAAATGACAGGGAATTGTCTGAGAGGTTCGCGACCGTTGCTCTCATTTGACGAAAATTTCACTACGAATCCTCATTACGCTCTTCTGAAGGAGCTCTTTTCTCAAATATTCGGAGTGCCCAACCGTCATCCCAAGAGTCAACCTTTCTTCGATCATGTTTACACCTTCAGCGTGCTGGATAATAAAATATGGTTTAGAAACTTTCAGATACTGACCGAGGAAGGTGGATTGGCGGAAATAGGACCGAGATTCGTTCTTAATCTTGTGAAGATCTTCAACAGCAGCTTCGGGGGTGAAACTTTGTGGAATAATCCGCACTACACTTCACCAGCAAAGGTAGAGAAAAAACCGTGCAAATTAAATATTTATACCGTTACTCTTAATTTTTTTTCGGTCATTTTACAGAGGAAATGCTCGAAGATGAAATGTTTTCCTTAAAAGAATTTCATATGTGGGACACTCGATCCACCTCAATGCGACCAGTGTCTGGCCCTGACCCCCCTCAAATATGGCCCATTATGTTTCCGTTGTTCACCCCGGGAAGTAGAGTGTCCTCATTTTTCTTAGAAACTTCATGCTTTGCATTTGAGAAACAATATTTTTATATCTTCAATACAATCAAATTTGAATTGTTTACATTTTATAAATTATAAACTATATTGGGAAAAATCACCAGGTTAAATTAACCGCCTCAATCCCTTGGTGCCTGATTATATATATATATAATATCTATGACTTTGAAAATCCATAACTCCTACAAAAATTGACCAATTGAAGCTTGAGCTCATTTGAAAGATAATGGCATCATATATATGCTATCTCCAAAAAATTAGCATAATCTGGTGTTGCACCCTTGATTCGCGGCAACATGTCAAAAAAACCCAAAATCTGTTAAAAACAAAGATTTTTTTTTTTTTTTTAACTTAAGTTTTAAAAGTTTTTTCCCACTTAATGTCTACCAGCTACTGACAAGGGTTTTTGGAAGAATTGGTGATACGAAAACCGACTCAAACGTAAAAATTAACCCCTCGAGCAGTAAGCAAAATGTCACTGTTTGTACCCCAAACGGTAAGAAACAAAAGTAGTTAAAGTTAGATGAAAATAAGTTATCATTGTCTTTTGAGTCGCTGATTACAAATTTGAAGCCAAAATCTTGAAATTCAAAATGATGGAACCAATATGATAGACCAAAATGCAAAAATTAACTTGATTTGGATGAATCTCGGTACGCAAGGGTACTCAAGGGTGTTGAGGTCGCTGATTAACCCTTCCTGGTCACCATGGGTCAAAATGACCCGCTGGTTTTTTTTAAGCGCCTATTAGCAGACTATTTTTTATCTGAAAGTAGATTATTTTAAGAGTATTACACGCAATTTTCAGTTAAACGAGTTAAAAAATGAAAAAGTTATAATTTTCGTAGCGTTAAATTTTAAACGTGCACCAGCGAACTATATTTCATCACAAAGTACCACATTTTAAGAGTATCACCTGCACATTTTACTTTTAAAACTCAAAAATTAACTATTTTTTTAGCGTCGAAACCTTTTCTTCCACATTTTTCTTTTCACAATTTTTTTTAACACGCTGTTATTTTATTTCTTATATAACAGCTTGTGCTACATATTTTACACTGTTCAAAGCATGTTCCATATTTTTTGGCCCCAATTGGACGGATACTGTTCATATGGCAATTGTTTTGAAAAATCGATGGGGTCAATTCGACCCAAGTATGACCACCGTAGATCTATCCGGACGTGTGACCATGAAGGGTTAAGAATGTGAACTTAAAAATCAGAACTTCAAAATGATTGACTTCTGGTCTGCCATATTGGATCGGCCATGTTCGATTTCTGATGTTTGAATTCAGATTCGTAATCAGCACCTCAAAAATTTGCGAGTACCAAGTTTTATGCAAATAGTCTAACTTTTTGCATTTTGAGTTTTAAATTACTGAATTTTCAGTTCAGCTTCACATTCAGCGACCTCAAGAACCCCTGAGTACCATTTTTCAATTAAAATCAAGTAAATTTTAGCATTTCGATCCACTATTTAGAATTTCTGAATGTCAGTTCACATTAGTTATTCTTGATCTCGAAAGCTTCCAAGTACAGGATTCATCTAAATAAAGGCAACAGAAAAAATTCTGACACGAGGCGGTCGGTTAAAGTTTAACCGACCCCTTCGTGTCTGAATTTGTTCTGTTAATTTTTCCGAACTTCAAAGTAATCAAATTGATAAAAATCGATTTTTTCAAGGTATGCTATTATATAATTTTTCAAAAAAATAAATCACAAATATTCTATATAGAAAAATGAACCTTTTGGGCCATGGCTGACCATAGCCAACAAATTCAGACGTCATTGGTTGCCATAGCGAGATTGTCACGATATACTTTATGTTGGTGAAGTTCAAGACGTTAATCGCAAAAATTCCAGTGATTTGAACCCTCAGGTGTAAAAAGAAGTATTCTTAAAAAAGTATCTACAATGTGAAAAAAAAGTTGCACCAAGTACACTTGCGCGTGTTCTCGTGCCAGCATCGCATACCATAAATGCAAATAGTAAAAATTGCAAAGTCCATTCACATTAATGATTAACTCTTTCCGTACAAACATGGGTCTTTCGTGTCCGGTCGATTCAATTTATCTCCCCAATTCTTGATTATTCTTCGGTAATTAAATTATACTACATTCAATTTTCTTCTTATATAAAGTACAGACATTTTTTCTACAAAGTTGAAAGTATATTCATAAATTTTTAGGGATTTTTAGAACCACTTTGAATAGGTGAAAACATCGTCGGACTCAAAAGACCCATGTTTATAGGAAGCAGGTACCATTTTTCACATGGTATTTTAAGGGTTAATGTACAGCTCTACGGTTTCAACTGTAGCATGCAAAAAAATAAATATATGAATATCCGACAAATAAAGACGTGAAAAGAAAGAAAACTAGGGGCATTCATAGTTGCATTACATTCAACTTTGTTTCGAAACCGACGGGTCAAGTACCTATACTTTTTTTCACTTCTTTATTTGTCGAATATTCACAAAAAATAGTTATTGTGTATCAAGGGCGGAAAGAAGGCGATTTGACGAGTGTGAAGTTTATCGCCCGCGTGAAGTTTGTCGCCCGCGTGAAGTAGCGACGGCGATGATCTCACGAGTTAAAATTACCTTTCATCCGTGGTGTGCACGATACTTTTTGTGTAGGGTAGCCGGTGTACGTAATAATTTCATAAAATACGAGAAAGAAGCAGGAACAATAGTGTGAAGTAATGTCGATGTCCCATGCAAAAATTTTGCACAACATTCAGATTTTAGTTACAGAATATTATAAAAATTGAATGACCCGGATATATGGCTTTTGATCAGGAAAAAATATAATATCATTTTTTTTTTCCAAAAACGGACTTATGTGGACTGCAAACGGACTGCCATAAATTTATACATATTTTTTCATCGTAGGGTATGAAAATTAAAAAAACTTTTATTCTTCATAATTTTCCAATACGGTGCACCATTGTTAGGATATATCTATTTAAAGAAAAAATGACAATATGATGAATAATGACAATACATAAATATGGCTGATGTTTCTACCATTGGCCAATGAGACATTCGGCACCGGAATTTCAAATCGTCTGCCATTTTCCCATCTTATCTATAGGTATGTGATAAGAAAACATGCATTGGCACGCTTTAGCACTATCCCTTAATTAGTTGTCGAGAACGACAACATTTTATTATTTCCATTTGCAGCAAGTTTTTCTTTCTCTTATTCTTTTTCGGTGTTATCAGCTACTTATAAAGTTTTGCTTTCTCATAGAAGGAGCTTTGTGTTCGTGATAACAAAGCGTCTGAGTTTTTATTGCTAGAGTACTTAAAATGTTAAAAAAGGTTCAAAATTGTATTTACAACACGTCTGTGTGTGCGTGCATGCCTGCATTCGATACATACTAATGTAATCGTATAACAGCATGCAGGTCTGCTGTAATCAAACTACAAGCGAATATTACAAGCAACATTGGTTGGTACACTACTCCGCGTTATTTGCTATGCTACAAACGCATCGGAATAACTATCTTGTCCTAACTAAACCCCAAATCAAAAGTATTTCACTTCCAGTAAAACTTAGTCATTGCAAATAATTATATTTTTTGTGGTTGAATCGAGATCGGTTGGAAGTCTGCTCTGTATAGTAAAAAACTGAGTAAATACTAAAATGCATAACCAACAGTGATAAATGAGCGGTGGGCGCGTGGCACTAGCAGTTACTAAAGTTATGGTAATCGCACATAAAACGTCGTTGGAGATCCAGTGACGGAACACACACGAGCTGTGCAGTCACCAATCCAAACACAAGCCAATCCTATATGACTTTTCGGGACGGTTCGAACGTGACGCTTTGGTCTCCGTCTCGGTCGGCATGCGCACGATTTTGCGATGTTGTCACTACTACGCTTTGCCACCAGAGATCGGGTAATGTCGGTTTTTCGTCCGAGCGTAGTAGCAACAACATCGCACAATCGTGCGCGAGCCGGTCGAGACGGAAACCAAAGCGTCACGTCCGAACCGGCCCGAAAAGGCATCTGCGATTGGCTTGGTTGTGTATTGGCAACTGCAAGGCTCGTGTTTGTTCCGTCACTGTATCTCCAGCAACGGCGTTTTATGTGCGAGGACCATTAAGCAACATTTCTTGCTGCCAGTATGTAATTGGTGCAGCGACTACTTAGCCGCGTGCTAGTTGGTCAGATTTCCCGCAGTTTCCCTGTGCCCTCGTGCGAATGCAATGCAGTTGTTGACCCCAAGCCAGCTGCGAACGCGTCTCGGGGGGTCGGTCGCCGAAAATGGTAAATCAGTGCATTTTAGAAACGTGATTAAAGAAACAGAGAAGTGTCGTAAAAACCCGAAAATCCGAATTGACAAACAATACTAAAATGTATAAACATTAAAAATTGAATGTTTTAAAAAGCTTTGACCAAAAATGTTACCTACTTTATTTTCATTTTAAGACGATGTGCTACTTCTCTGTCGGCAGCAAAAATTGGGTACCGAAATTCTCCTAAACGGTTGATCTTTCAGACAAACGCTTAGGAGAATTTCGGTACCAGAGTAAAAGCAGCTTTCTCTCTCGTACTCATGGCTTACGCAAAATCTGTTTTACTGACTGAGTACACATGGCCTTAAGGGATATACATAAGATTGGCCCTCAAAAAAGAGGCCGATTTTCATTTTGTTCCTTTTTTTTGAACGCGGGTATTGCGATGACAATGTCGAGCTTTTACACGCAGTTAGTGCACGGTATTAACAAGTTTCAGTTTTTTTTTAATTGAAAAATATTCCAATATTCCAATTCCAACAATGGACTTATTATTATTATGTAAACAAAGCGTTGCAGCAGCCGTATGGTCAATCGGTGAACATGGTTCCGGAAAGTGGGGTAATCTGAAATAAAAAAACCGTGCAAATTTGAAATTTGCCCATTGTTTCCTTGCGATTTTCGCCCACCCATACATTCTACTCAATGGGTCTCACTTTTTGCTTCCTCATAGAGGAAACTTTCTCTTTTGATATAGTATGAAAATAATGGGAAGTGCTACAATTAAAATGTACCTCTGTGTATCAAATTTCGAATTTTACCAAGTTTTCAATTTTTCGAAGAATGACGTGTTCGCTCCAACTTTTGGACTCGACACCAAGTACCCTTGTCCCCTAGCCAGTTTGCACTGCAAGTTTTGGCTCAGTAGGTGGGAGTATTCAAAATCGAAAATCGAAAAATTGAAAATCTAGTAAAATTCTAAATTTTATAAAATCTTAACTCCTCAGTCAATTCTTGCCAAGTTTGATGCCAAGTTTTCTTGTCCCTTAGTTAATGTGGGCAGCAAGTTTCAGTTTGACTCTTGAAATTTTATAAAAGTTAGAGCAAAATAGTTTTTCTTAGAAAAATTCAAAAAATTCAAAATTGTATAAGACCTGAACGCTTTAAGGTAATGTGCTACTCCTCTGTTGGTAAAACAATTTCTCCGTAAGCCATTGTGAGTGCGAGAGAGAAAGCTGGTTTTATTTCGGTACCAAAATTCTTCTAAACGGTTAATCTTTCGGACAAACGTTTAGGAGTATTTTGGTCCGCAGTTTTTGTTACCGACAGAGGAGTAGCATCGTCTTAATCGATTCTCGCCAAACTCAATACCAAACAACCTTGTCTTCTAGCCTATTTGAATACAAAGATTGAGTCGATAGCTGGAAATTTATGAAAGTTGGAGAGATCACACCCTTGTTTGGAAAAATTCAAACCACCATAAAATGAGACACCCGTTAGCGATCTGAGCAAAAATTGCAGAATACCGAAATGGTTCGCGGCTTAACTTGTGTGCAAAGCTTTGGCAAGATCGGTGGAGCCGTTCTTGAGATATGGTAATTTCAATTTTTACAAGCCCATCACATACCCACATACATACACATACACACACCCACGCACACATACGGACATTTTTTCTAAATATGATATTTCAACTTTTTGAAATATTTTAAGTACTCTGGCATCAAAATTTCGAAAAAAAAAATTCACGAAAACAAAGCTTTGTTCATGAAGCAGCAAAAGCGTGAAAATTTAAAATTTGTATAATTTCTCGTAATTTTTGGCCACCCACATATTTTCTTCTATTAGTCCAGTCAAATACCCTATATTGGCGAATAGTGGAACTAACCGGGAAAAAACTATAAATTGGCAGAGAGGTACATTATGGCCCACGTTTGAACATACTCAAAATCCTGATCTCAATCTGGTACGTTCGAGGCGCCATCTTGAAAAAAAGGTGCTCCAAACTAGTTTTTTGCTAATATCTTGGTAACCATTCATCCTATCAAAGTGTTAGTGGTTATCAAAAAGAAAGGCAATTAAATTTTCTACAAAAAAGAAAGAATGCATTTTTTCTATATTGTTAATATTTTCGCCATTATTTGAAGTCTAATGTCAAGATAGTTTCAGATTTCTTCCAGTCCTTCTTTGAATCGCATTTTTCGGGTCTACACTCGGCGCTGTAATAACAGAAAAACATGAACCGATGAAAATTACTACAAATATAGAATGGGTTTGTAGTATTACTCGAAATTATCTATAAATTTTGTCTCTCTTACCGACTTGGATCGTAGAACGGTACTCGTACTAGGGGCGGCGTCATCGGTAATCTCTGCAGGAGGAACCGTCTGGCTCATATCCACTTCGTCTGAATCGTCATTGTCGCAATAAATTTCAAGAGGATCATTTTCCTCGATATCTCGTTCGATAGAACTCTCCTTTTCCGCATCAATGACAGGGTTTGAGTTTAGACACGATATCCCATGACAGTACCCACAAATTGATGCGCATTTCAGTCCCGCCTTCTTGCATCCACAGGATGAAGTGCAGCCTTTTTTCCAATTACAGGATATTAGTTTGAGTACAGAATCTGGAGTGGGTGCCTTGAGTGTTGGGATAGGTTGCAGGGTATCGTGTACTTACCTCCAGCCCCAAAGTTCGGGAGACTGTTCATGTCCACGCCACTTTTGCACTTGGTGATAAACTCGGAAAGAGTGCTGTTGCGCCGCCGCAGCCGTTGGGGGTAACGAAGCCAAGTTTGGTTTTTTCTTGTGAACTGACTTAGTGATTGTTTTAGGAGTACTATATATAGATAGAACAAATTGTTCTCCCGCTTGCGCAATTTCATGATGGGTAGCATTCGAATAGTTGAAAATGCTTACAGCGTCGGGTAACTCTTGTCTTTCTCTCAAAAGCTTAAAGCATTTTAATTTACCTTTTTGGTAAAGACATGATGTTGTGTCACACCCACTGACTGCATGTGCAAATAAAATGCTATCTTGCAGCCCTTCAGATGATTGTAGATGTCGTGAACAGTACAGTGTCCGTTGGGCTCGTCCTTTTCCCGGTTTTACAAAATAAATATTGCTCTCTTCGGAGGACAAAGCTATCAGTAAAACAAGAAGATCAATGTCCTCTCCTGTGATCACAACTTGATCCACGAAAGATATCTTTATGGCCGTTGTTACGATAAGGGTGTCCGCGTCATCTGTAGCCTGTTTGACCGTCAACCCCTCATTTTCAAATTTCTCCGATAACATTGAAATCAAACAAGTTTTATTATTCTCATTGCTTAAAAATTTGTTCTGAGTAACAGTGGCAGTCATTGTTTCGTCAAAAATTATCTCTGCGCTAGTATGCCTTGAAGTACATCGATTCTGCTCAGTCTTCTTCGTGGCGTTAGCGCTGTTGGTATATCCGTCAAATACAATTACAGATTTGGCACGGAAATGGTTTTTGACGTAGTTTATATCGGTAGCACAAATTGACTGGCAGATCTCGTTCTGATGCCATACTACGCGATGAAGGAGATATCCACCGTCGATGACATGTACGTAGTCCGCGAAATTGACGTTTCCGGGTGCTTCTTCAAAAATATTGTACAAAGCAGATTTTTTTGTTTTTCGCATGCTTGTCTCATCAAATAGAGACAGTGGAAAAGGAGCGAGTTCATACTTCAGGTAATCAACTAGTTGATCGTCATCTTTTTTCGCAATCGTATTCCTTTGGAAAAGCAACAAAGGATCAATTGGGACTATAGTGTCATGAAGTTTTATTCTGGAATGAACTGTAGCCAGAGGGGAAACTCTGTTCGCGCGCTTCATCTTCATATCTTTAAAATTGTTCCCAACGATTTCCTTAATTCCTCTTACTCCGATTTCCAATGCATCATGGCAATCTATTTTTTGATCACCAACTACTCCGGTGAAAATAGACAAAATTTTATCAGAAATTGGAAAAGAATCATGGCACGAAAGCCAGCTCTCAAGTCGCTTCACGTCTTTGTCGTCTCTCTCCATTCTAGATTCCTTTGAATCGACGTGTTGTTCTCCACTGATGAACGTTAAAGCACAGTGCTCTTCTAACGTTGTTCAAATATCATGCAGAGCAGGCATCGCCAAGGTCCACTTACTGAGGACGCTATCGGTAAAACCTCGACGCGTAAGCCCACCGACAACTTTCATGCCTCTCATGAGCGTTTGCTTGATTACCATGTCTGACCAAGTTCCTGACCAAAACTTATCCGTTCTCTTTATGGTGAAATACCCATCATCTACGAATTTATGATATTCGTCGATATCCATGTTATTTTTCAAGTCAAGCATATCTTGGAGATACATGTGACACGCTTTAGCATAGAGGAAATGCCCATTTGCGTGAAAAAATGGCAGCATCTGCTCTATGGTTTCCAAATGACCTTTCCAGTCTCCTTCTCTTTCTGCTTGTATGAATTTCATCACTAAAGTGACCATATTAAAATATTGGATCCACAATTTTGCAGTTGGACCATTTTCTGCAACTTTCAGTAAGTGGAGCTTGATTTTCTCGCAGCTTGCTTCAATCGCAGGTTCTTCGAGATTCATCGTTGGAGGATCGCGATCAAAACCACACAACATATTCTTCATAACCTGATCCTCTTCAATGGTTAAATCAATGTCTTGAAAAATTATTTTTGCAAGGGCTAATTGAGTTAGCAGGTGCCCTCTTATCGCACGTGCATAGATATGACTTGCCAGCATTTTTCCGACTGACAGTGGAGCGTACATCACGCTCATCGACTCTTT
Organism: Dyspetes luteomarginatus; assembly: GCA_963669185.1. Classification (NCBI taxonomy): domain Eukaryota; kingdom Metazoa; phylum Arthropoda; class Insecta; order Hymenoptera; family Ichneumonidae; genus Dyspetes; species Dyspetes luteomarginatus. Next base: position 15,624,194 of record OY769903.1, on the reverse strand, counting down.
TAGTCCACTTCCTGCCATGATGAACCCGATGTAGCCGAGAAACGACATGAGGAGATGAAATCCCCCTAGCCTTACGATGACCTTAGAGAGATGCGAATTCCCACCCACCGCAGATACTATATCTCTTGCTCTGACAGAGAGGCTGATCCAATGTCACGAAAGTAGTTTTGAGATCTATTTTTGAGTCGTAATTACTGGGCGGTGAATTCACGAAAGGCAAGCAAATTATTTTAGACCGCCCGAACTTTTGTGCAGTTGTTACGATTTCTATACACTCTCTCCATCCAGGAATATGTGCCATCTCGTGAAATTTTCCGCACATCCAAAGAATATCTGCTGATGATGGTGCTGAAATGTTTTTTTCCAAAGACGCCAAGCCTGGTAGGTCGCCAATAACGATATCTTCCAACCCGCTTCCATTGATGTTTTCGAAAGGTTTGATCGGCAACACACTTCGCTCACCAATATCTATAGCTGTCGGTATTTCTTTGATTCTCTCAATAGGTTCACCAGCAATAACTGCGCTGGAAGAGGTTATACATTCAATTAAGCCCATACTGTGAAATGTATGCAGTCCATCGATTGTAGCGATGTTGAAATCGGCATTGTCAAAGATAAATTGACAAAATGCTCCTGGTACTAATTCTGCTTCCGGATGTAGAGTTGCCGAGGCTTCTAGTAATTGCGCCCCGTTATAGGATGCACTGAAGTCTAAGTTCGCTAGCAGAGTTACTAAATTTTTGGATCCATATTTTCTGTATAAGATTGTAGCTATGCTGACTAGAAGAGGTGACAGAAAAGATCGCGGTCTGGTTGCGGTTATAATAGCGTGAGCAATCGAAGTGCATTTCCGTTCAAGCTGTTGTGTTTCACATTTTCTACGTTTCATGACTACGTTCTTTAACAATAAATCAAGAGATTCTGAAATGCAGGCGTCCAAATCATTCAAAAAATTATCGCTTGACGGATACGTTGAAGTATCATAAACTTGGGTCCGAATGTCTTCCCGAATAATGGCAGCCGCTGCTTCAACAACTCGAAGTCGTTCCTCCCTTTCGTCAATCTTCCTGTGTTCATACCAATGATCCAATAAAATTTTGTGGCCCGTATTTTTGAAGCAGATGATTGAAATTTTCTTTTTATTTGACACTATCATTATGTCATCTCCGTATCTCTCTAAAAGATATTTTTTTATCGTTTTTTTTCGACAGGAACATACTCTCTGGCAGCCATCACTATTATCAATGAAATAAAAAATCACGTTCATAGCTTCTGTTACATCATTCACGAGTGGGCGTCCACCTTTTTCCCCTGATTGTGGTTTTCTGAAAAAATTGAAATAACATCGCTCATGATAAATAGCGGCCACAGCAACTAAATCTGCAACAGTTTCCGTTCTTTGCCTCACTTTCCGACTCCACTTATCATCTCTTTTAGCAGCTGCTGTTAACACACTATCTTTTACATTTAGACTCTGTACGCAATGTACTTTGATACGTTTCTCAGCGTGCTTCAGCTTTTCTTTTTCGCGAAACGCTGAATCAATCAATTATGTGCATAAAAAAAAGCATTCTTGAAATCGAAAATTGGTAAGGAAGATCTGAGCTTGTTCTTCACTGGGGTAGTATTTACTGTTTCACTGTCTGTTTTTTTCTTCAACGCAGCTTTGATGCTATCTTCCTGAGAGTATTTTTTTCTACAAGATACGTGCACAGTAACAGTTCTCAAATCCTTCAGTTATTCATCATTTCCGTCTCCTCTTTTCTCACTTGATTTACGCAAAGTATTAAGTCCTTTCTCTTTCACGCTTACTGTTGCACCAGCAGAAAGATTATAATCGCAAATAAACCATTTATCCGCACTATCCATTTTCACCGTGCGACGCACGGCGTCGTTCTGCGGGAACTGAAAAATGCAGCCGTCGTGATGAGGCCGAGACGCGCGTGAAGGGGAAGATCCAGGTGGTTTGGGCACGGTTAGGGCCTGTCTGGAGACCCCCTCCTCTCCGCCCCTTAATTGAAACGGAGTAGACCCCAACAATACAGGCTGGATCTATTTTTAGAACTTATAGTTACGTTCGGACCGTGCAAGCGCTGAGAACGATGAGTCTATACTCATCGGTCTATACACTCGGATCTATATCCGAAATGATAATAATTTCTACATTCGACTTCAAATAATGGCGAAAATATGAACAATACAGCAAAAGTGCATTCTTTCTTTTTGGTAGAAAATTTAATTACCTTTCTTTTTGATAACTACTAACATCTTGATAGGATGAATGGTTACCAAGATATTAGCAAAAAACTGATTTGGAGCACCTTTTTTTCATGATGGCGCATCGAACGTTACAGATTGAGATCAGGATTTTGAGTATGTTCAAACGTAGGCCATAATGTACCTCTCTGCCAATTTATAGCTTCTTCCCGGTTAGTTCCGCTATTTTTCCCTATTTTACTGGACTATATAGGTTTGGCCTTTCATCATTCTGGTTTCCTCATAGAGGAAGCTTTCTCTTGTGACAGTGTAAAATCAACGGGAAGCTCTACAATTCAAATGTATCACAGTATAACATCCGAGGACGCGCGGAAATTCAAATCAAATATCGAGTGGTAAACGTAGATTTGATTCATCAATCCTAATTGATATTATTAAACGATGGATCAATAAGGAAGTGGGAAGACACGCTGTAAGACCTCGACAGATCCTGTTAGTTTTGACTGAGTAATTCGAAGAGAGTCAACTTCTGCCAACGAATTCAGACGCCTCTACTGAATAAAGAAACTCGAGACCCTTTATGCACACAGTTGAGGTAGATTTATTGAATATAAATGCAATTTGATTAGTTCAATATATTTGTATCATTCATGATCATTATCATTAGAATCTTTATTAAGATTATATAAATGTTTTAATTACCTTATCGCAAAGGCGTCGCAGAGGCGGTTTAACGATTGTTATTTTGTTATTATTGTTACTATTACTTCGTTGTAATTCGTATTCTTCATTTTTCTAACGTCTTGTAACTTTATATTTCACTTGATAATTCTTTGTAACTTGATGCGTATTATTCGTTAGCTTTCCACTGTACCACGGAAGACTTGAAAGCGTGGACAGAGTATAAGTTGACTTGTAATTTAAGAAAAATAAAAAAGTGCGATGTTAATGCTCCGGCTTGCTTTCTTCTGCTAAAGACCTGGAGACGAAAACTGTAACCGCGTAGATGAAATTTGGGAAAATGCTAATAAAAGGCGACTAATTACTGACTGACTCGCTGTACAGATCACCTGGAATATCGAACAGAGTTACGCCGCGGTGAACTTTAGAGATAGACTAACTTGAAGATCTAAACGCAATGGGTTTTTTGCAGCAGAAAAATGGTGTCGGTGGGAGATGTACATTTACAAATTACGGCATGGATGCGGTCGACTTATTTCGTCTTTCTCAGAATTTGTAGTATTTCTTAAAGCAGTAATACAAATTGAATCTTATAGCTTGTCACCCAAGTGTCATAGGAGTGCAAGTGGCTTCTTTTAGAGTTATACTTGGTGCTCTTGGCAGAAACTTTTATTTCTGCTCCCAAGCTGAGGAGCTGGACAGATCTATATTCTCCGGGCTAGAAGGGTACGTGCACTGTGTGCCTACATGCGAAGAGCTATGGCACAGGCATGAGTGCGAGAAGAAGAGATGATAACAGTAGCTCTCCTAGTGAGTGAGAGGGATACATGTGGTCAAATATGTTAGTACTATGTATAGGTGATTGTGATGTCTACATTACTACAGTTTTCGAGAACGCAGAATAAAAGTAAAATAAATCTTATGTGAAGAATTCATTGTACGTGACAACAGTTTGAAACGAATTCAAAATTTCATAAAATCCCCTCAATTGATTCTTACCAAACTCAATGCCAGATATCCTTGCCTTCTAGCCAGTTTGTATAGACATTTTTGGGTAGATAAATGGAAATTTTCGAAAATTAAAGCGTCGTCACGTCATTTTTCGAAAACAAAAGTAACATTCAAAATTCCATAAAATCGAAACCCCACCATCGGGTCGTGTCAAACTCGATACCAAATATCCTTGACCTGTCCATTTTTGTAGAAAGTTTAGCTCGGTATCTGAAAATTTAGGAAAATCATAGCGATTATCATTTTTTTTTTAACATTCAAACTACCATAAAATGAGGCACCCGTTGGGGATCTGGGCAAAAATTGCAGTGAACGGTTTGGGGTTGCGGCCCAAATTGTGTGCAAATTTTCGGCAAGATCAGTTAAGCTGTTCTCGAGATATAGCGACTTCAATATTTTAAGCTCACCACACGCGCGCGCGCGCGCGCACACACACACACACACACACACACACACGTGCATACAGACGTTTTTTCTAAATATGATGTTTCGACTTTTTGGAACGTTTAAGTACTCTGGTATAAAAATCACAAAAACAAAGCTTCCGCCATGAGGAAGCAAAATGAAAAAAAAAAACTTTTAGTGTGATAATAAAACTATTAAATGATCGGATAATTCTTCAAAATTTTTGGAGATTGTCAAAATGGCAATTTTTTCAATTAGAAAAAGAAGTTTGATATAAAAAGCAACTTTAACAAACGCATAACCATATCAAAAAAATCATGCGGTCATTCTGTAGAAAATGTTATAAAATATGTCCAGTCCAAATTTGAAGTTAATCGGACGAGTAGATTTTGAGATACGATGTTCACTGCTTCGTAAAACACAGTTTCGAGAAAAATGCGAACTATAATCTACACCTATCTGCGAGGTGCCGGATTCATTATAATGATGTATCTTTGAGTATAATACCGAGGTTACAGCGCGCCCCCGGGCATTACGATTGTTCAGTGTAGCGGATAGCTCCGGTGTGTTCGAGCTGACGCGGATTGTAAGACCGAATCTCAAAAGAAAATATTTGAACCACAAAACTGAACTCCCACGCGATCAATTAAGATGACGAAGGTGTTTATTTTAAATGATTAACTGATTTTTATTATACATAGAACAAAAGTATATACAGAAATTACACTTAGAAATGTTCAGTAAATTGATGGATAAAGCGAAAAAATTGTGAAGTATTAAGTATACGTTATAATACAAGAATTTGAAGAGCAATTGGTTGTCACTTAATTCTTGGAGTGTCCGTGCTGTTTGAAAGTTCAAAGACTTTGAGACTTCGAAAAGTCTCAAAAATGATTGATTTTTTGTTTGGGTGGGGGTTAGCGTTACTTGTGCCAATGTTCTTCATTTTGATTGTTTGCAATCGAAAGTGGTGATGCGTCGATGCCTTGACGGATTTAGAAAAAACCGACCGCGGATTTTCTTATGAATCATGGGTTGCTTTACTCGCTGAGGGCGACTGCAATAAAACAATAAAAGACGCGTTTGCTTTTCCATGGATTATTTTTCCATGCTCTTTTCGGTAATTCCTAGATTAGGCGATGGTTTATTTTTCGCATCTGGTCTGCAAATGTTTTGATGTTTGACACGAACGACGTTACAAGACATTTTTCATAATTGAAATTTAGGTGTGGAAAAAACCCGGCGTACAATATCCGAATATTCTTTCCGCGACGGAACAACGATCATGGCGCAGAGAGGCGTCCTGACCTTGACTACTAAATTCGGTATAACTCGGTCAATTTTTAGAAATTTGATAGAATCTTTGTCGCAAATGAAACTTAAGATTTTAGGCTACGAGCGAATGAAATAAGCTCAAAATCAGTTTTATGAAATTTCAATGTATGCATACCCCGTCAATGTCAACTACCCTCAGGATATCACGTTATGCATTAACGAAAAAAAACCGATGGTAAGGTTTAGCGTTCATGTTTTCGGGTAAAATGCCTTACATATAAATATGTCAACGTCTTTGAACATTTTTCTTACATTTGGGAGTTTGTTTCACATACACCCATGAACACGCGCACACAGACATATCCATCTGGGAATTTTAGTAAACATCATGCTCGCAGTTTTTGAGGCGTTTTATTGAGCATAGTTGCTGGAAAAACTTCAAATGAATTCCATAAATTTCAATGTTGTTCCGCAAAACGTTATAGCCAGGTCATAGAATGGTTTTTAATTTCTTTATTTGTTTCAGTATCGACAAGCCATGAGCAAAAAAGCCGGTGGCAAGTATATAAACAGAATACAGCAAAAAATGTGTCGACAAGCGAACAAACCAGAACAATCTTATGCGGTCAAACCAATTGACGACATATTTACCGGCGAGCCACTGGAGATTGCCGAAAAGTTGGAAAATATTGAAAGCGAGAAGGTTTTACAGGACACGAAAGCAACGAAGAACTTTCTCAAAAAACGATTGAACAAAAAGACAAAGAAAAAGACGAAGAACAAGGTTACGATAAACAAAGTGAAATAGCGAGCGTTATTATTTTAGTGCTACATGAATTTTTGTATCAAGGAATAAAACTAAAATAAAAAATGAAATTGGTCACCATATTATTGAGTACATAGAATGGTTATGGAAACGAGAATTACGAGGCGTGTATTTTGGTTTTCATTATAACAAGGACCAAGAACGTGGCCATTTATAAAAGATACCACCCCTGGGCACCAAAACTTTGGTTGTATTTCCAAAAGCCTTTTTATGCCTCTATTAAGAATCCAATGTTTATTCTTTCACCGAGCAAAAATTAAATAATGTATCGAGAGACTTGGCAATTTTGGAGCGCATATATTGTACCAACCGTTAAACCGACTATGTTGATTGAGATCAGATTTCTTCTCTTGGACACTGACTTGTGCCATTATACGGGACTTCGCAGTGGGGTGACAATACTGAACGAGTAACTCTTTATTTGACACGATTGCTATTGGCTGAAACTGTATTGTGTACGATTAACTGTACGATTGCTATAATAAATAATAATAAATATGCTCAATATGCTATACTACCATTATTGGTAGTATCAACGAAGATTGAGGTCTATAGAAGCACAAAGCCTATAGCCCGCTTGGTTCCAATTTTTTAGTGAGTCAAACATACGCTAGGAGGCTCTAGTGTCGACCGATCGATATGCTCCGCCTTCTAGCTTCGATGCTCGCAGACATCTGGCTACGGTGGGGTCACGTAGCTTCCCCTGACTTCCCTCTCTGTGGCTTCCCCTACCGTCCCTCATTCTGCTCCGCTCGACGACGCGCGGCGGCGGACTTATGTTTACGAACAATGACTACATCCACACGACGAGCTTTATTCTGATTTAACTAACATCGATGTACTAAAATCGAGCGTAATGCGCGGTGTAAATAGCGTATTATACTCGAATTAACAACGTACGTGTAAACCGGAGTAAATTATTGAAACCCAAGCCTAAGAACACCTAATCCAAGTGGGGTATACAACATAAATATTACAATGCTCGTTCAGTATACAATCAGTTACGCTGGTGTAGTTGGTAGAGCGACAAGATACGAGTCGGACTGCGCGCGATCGAGACACGGATTCTTTTTTTTTTTTTTTTTTTTTTTTTTTTCGTCCTGATTGTCTTTTGGCCAACGATTTCACATATTCACTAATTTTCATACACTTTTTACATTGAACATAGACATTTTTGTATGAAATATGGAATTGTTATTTCCGTTTTATAACATTATAGAAACAAAATGTATCTAGGAAGAGAATACAATGCGTGGAATGTTTTGTTGTTTCATTAAACAACGACCGCCAGATATTGTTCAGATAGAAAAATAATATTATGGTGAGCTTGCAGGGATTACAATTTAGGTTCTTATTTTCAGTTCTTTTGAGTACTTTGAAATAAGATAAAAATCTTGAGGAAAGTAACCGTATTGAAGATGACTTCAATTTTAAATAATAATACCAAAATTTTATCGTCAAATTAGTTTTAAAAAACTATTTCAATATATTTGCCGGAAACAAATATTTTTTTACTCACCACATGGATTCCCTGATTTTTCTGAATACATTAGACGTTTTTCTCAATTTTGAAATTTTCATATTCAAAAATCGAAAAATTGATGCAACGTTGCAAATTTCGGATATGATTCCATAGAGAAACGTCGTATTACACATTTTAATTTCCAAGATCACTGAACAAGCAGTTATTTAAATGCAGTCTGTTATAATACGCAAAACCTGATATTTCGAAATTGAGAGAAAATTCTCAAAAAATCAATGTATTCGGAAAAATCAGGGAATGTCTTTCGTAAGTGAAAAAATAATGATTTTGGTCAATTTGTTGAATAAATTCTTTTTAACCAATTGTTTAATAACTTTTTGGTCTTATTACTATTAAAAATTAATATTATCATTATTTGCAATGAGGCTAGTCTAAGACATAGCGCGTGCAATTACGAAAAAAATGAAAGACTTAAGACAGTATCAAGTGCGTTTGTTACTTATTAATATCACGATCATGCAATGATGTCTTTATTGACGAAATCCTACCGATGTATCGGACAAAACGTCTATTCCAGACCGGCAAAACAAGAGTCCGAGGACTTTAAACACATACTCGCACGTGCATGGGATAGGAATATACGCGGGAAAAGCTGGGGGTTTATCAGCCCCTACTCTCAGAGCGAGAGAGATCGCATCCTCGAGCTAATCGTGAATGCGAGAGAGATAGCGCCATCAAGCTAATCGCGAGTGCAAGAGAGATAGCGCTATCGAGTCCAATATTATCATTACATCTCAGTAGGAGCAGGGGCCAACTACTCGTATTAACATGTGGCTCTCTCTCGTATAAAACCTTTTTTCGCAAATTTTTTATATTTTATTTATTGTGAATATAATTGCATAATTGCAAAAAAAAAAAAATAACGAAGGCGGGAATTGAACCACCAACCTGGCACATACAGAAGGAGCGCCGTACCCATTACCCCAACTTGGATATATATACTGTTGTTATCTTTTTAAGTATAAAAATCGTGTCCCCGCTCGGATTTCGATTTCATTAGATTTGCTTGGTTGGGTTAATTAACTCCTAGTTTACGTAAATATAAAGAAATAATTAAATAAATAAGTTTGTCTCGACGTAGAGGTCATTAAAATGCAAAAGTATTTGCAATGAATAGCTCTATCTTCGTCGGTATCAGCAATGTACACCCAAACCCCCACTCTACGTCCGTATCGCTCCTGTGCGAGAGAGCGCACCCATCACCGCAGCTGCGAGTGCGAGTGAAATAGCATCATCACCCCGACTCCGTAGGTGGAGCCAACGCAGTTATACAGCCGCTCACGTGTGTTAGTTCTGTACGTGAGCGCACACATGTAAACTCGACGCTAGCGACATCTTACCGTTGGGGGAGAAAGATTGTCCGAGCTCCCCAACTTTTTTGGAACAAAGCGGGCTATAGGCTTTGTGCTTCTATAGGCCTCAATCTTCGTTGGTAGTATTAATGCATCGAGCGGTCGGTAAAGGCGGGCGACTCGGTCTGACTGTATACATTTTTCGCAGTTGAGCATATTTATTATAATGAATTTAATAGATTCCAAATATATAAAATTTGTTTCTTTTATGTAGTATAAAAAAGTCACACGCATCCTTTTAACAGTTAACACCAAATTCTAACGAAAAAACAAATTGGAAATTCGTATTGTTATATCGACTTAGATCTTAGTGGTTGGTCGATTATTCGTAGAATAAATATTCAAAAAATTAGTAATTTCTCAATTAAGAAATTCAGCTGATTTGTCGGAAGGTTTTATTTTTTCGGTTCAAATTTTCCGACCAATTCAAAATTCCATAAAATCAGGACTTCTGCACAAATCTTGACTAGATCTTGTAGAAATCATTGTCAAATATCGATTCAGTTGTGATGGTCAGGATAGTGATAGATACGATTAGCCGGTTTTATAATGCAGTGCGTTTAATTATTGTATATTGGACGATATAATTAGGTTGGGACTTGAGAATGGAAGTTAAATGTGTGAATGTTGGAGATGAATTGAAGCGTCTTGCGACGCTCTCGGGCCCGAGAATACTGATGTCTATTGTTCTAGGGTGTATTAGAGGGGGTAAGTAAAATCAGATTAGGATTAAGGTGGTGTGAGTAAGGGATAGGGTGTCGGCGTGAGAGCGGATATTGGGTTGGGGATTTAAGGTGTATGAGAATGTGGGGCCGTTACACTCCCTTACTTACAAAACGATGCTCCACATCGTGTGCTTCTTTACAATTTTTGTTTTTGGTTGTAAGTTGATTCTACATAAGGGTGATTCTCTGCAAAATGCACAATTCAATGTCGCTGGAATTAAAAAAAATGAGTTTCTTTTTTAAATATAAAATTCCTCCGAACAAGTAATTTCCATGCCGAAATAACGACCACTATTTACCGTTATTCTTAATATTATACTTTTTCTTTGAAACTGGTTCAAACAGTCAAAATGTAGTCATGGTCTGGCATGTCCATGGTGCAGTTTCCAAGACGAAAGTTGACTTTTATAATAAAATTAAATAAATAATATGATTACTCTTTATATCTTCATATTGTCCGATGTATTATCGTTAAGAAAACCAAAAGCTTAATCTTGAAAAAATATTTAATTCTTTTTTTAATCCTTGTTGAATGCTGTCCCCAGAATCGTGCATCATGGTCTGCCACATCAATAAAATAGAATTATTTTCGGAAAAGGCGCGCCCAAAGTTGATGAGACATTAGAATGGAAAACAATAATCTTTTTAAGCTGCTCCACTTGCAATCAGCTGATGTAATTCTGAAAGTTCACTTCATGCGTTTCAGTCCACGAATTTGAGCAGGGAATCAAATAATCGTCATGGTCTGACGTGGTAATGTTTCCAACAAATTCATCAATAATAGGGCCTAAAATATTGAATAATACATAATCGTGTTTGTAATACTTGTATCGTGTTGTAATACTTGTGGATACCAAAGTAGGGAATATCGATAATAGTACAAATCGTTCTTCAATCTATATATATAAAAGAAAGTCGTTGTTAGTTACACTATTTATAACTCACGAACGGCTGTACCGATTTGGCTGCAAATTGGTGGGGATGTAGATTAGAACCAGGAGACGGACATAGGATACTTTTTATCGTGACATAAAACGTCAAAGAGAATACAAGTCACTATGAAAGTGGTATAACAAAAACGCATCTGACATGGAATAACAAAACGCAAATGACAGCTAAACGTAAAACAAATGACACCTAAACGAAAAGCAATTGACAGCTAAACGTATGGTTCAAACGTATGGTTGAAAATTTGATAATTATAAATTTCGTCAGAAATCAATAATTAGTAATCTATATATATAACTAGCTTACCCGGCGAACTCTGTTCCGCTTTAGAGGCAATAAATAAGCAGATTTTGGATTTAATTAAGTTCAATTTTTTATTAAAGGTTTATTAAAGGTAAAGTATGGTTAAAAATTTGATAATTTTAAATTTTGTCAGAAAATAATAATTAGTAATAATCACTAATTTGTATTCTGTTCATCATCATTAACAATGCCGCGACCGAGACGATCGAATCTTTCCCGACAAAGCCGTAATGCAAGAAGGATACGAAACATTGCGAATGAAAGGACTGAAGAAGGACAAGAAATTGCCCGTGAAGAGCGCCGCGTTAGTATGGCTCGACTTCGTGCTTCTCAATCAGAAGAGCAAAGTGAGGCAGCCCGTGAAACGGCTCGGTTGGAAATGCGAAATCGTCGAGCGAACAACAGAGATCAACAAGTAGATGATTTTCGACGCACAAGAAGAGATTTATCAATTGCTGATTTGAATCGAGCAGCGTTTCGATACGATTGCAGCACTGATTACTGCTTGCATCCTAGCGTTTGCATTGGGCCAATGGACGTTGTTTGCGAGTATTGTGGCGCATTGAAGTTTTCCGGAGAAACCCCCGGATTGTGCTGCCTTAGTGGGAAAGTGAAATTGACATTATTGACTCCGCCACCTGAGCCATTGCATTCATTGCTTTGTGGCGAAGCACCCGAATCACGTCATTTTCTTGCAAACACTCAAAAATACAATGGTTGTTTCCAAATGACCTCATTTGGGGCAGACAGTATCGAAGAACGAGGATTTAATCCGACATTCAAGGTATTTATTTATTTATTTTTGTACTTACATACAAATGAACGATGCATTTAATCGAGAATTGGAACGGGAACGTGAATATGATCACCAGGAAGTAGATTTAGTAGTTCAAATGAATGTACCCCTGTTGAATCCCCAACAAAAGGAAGACATTCCTCATGTCAGTAATTTTAGCCACTGTTCGTGGGAGATCCAGCATTGCGGTTGCAGTTGCTTCTTCTGGAATAGCAGCCACATTGTTAGAAGGATGCCGTACGGCTCCTCCAGCATTAAAATTGCCGTTAAATCTTCAAACTATTAAAGAACCAACATGTAATATTGCAAAAAACTCAGCAATGGCCAAAGTTTTATCAGCATCGAAAATCATCATCTGGGACGAATGCACAATGGCGCATAAACGTGCATTAGAAGCACTTAACCGAACATTGAAAGATCTACGCAATGACTCGAGATGTTTTGGAGGAGCAATGATTTTACTGTCTGGGGATTTCCGCCAAACACTGCCAGTAATTCCAAGATCAACGGCTGCCGACGAAATAAACGCTTGCCTCAAATCATCGAATCTATTGCGCTATGTGAAGAAACTTCAGTTGACAACAAACATGAGAGCTGCATTGCTTAATGAGACATCTGCTGAAGATTTCTCTGAGCAATTGCTGACTATCGGTAATGGTCGAGTACCTGTCGACGAATCGAGCGGATTGATTTCATTTCCTCATAATTTCTGTAACTTTGTCTCATCCAAAGACGAACTTATCAACAAAGTATTCCCAAACATAATTACTAACTACAAAAATAATGAATGGTTGAGTGAGCGAGCAATTTTGGCGGCTAAGAATAAAGATGTAGATGACCTAAACTACATAATTCAGAATGAGATCATTGGAACAACGCATTCATTCAAATCTATTGACTGCGTAACAAATGGAGATGAAGCCACCAACTATCCAATTGAATTTTTAAACTCCTTGGATGTGCCTGGCTTACCACCGCACAATTTACGCCTAAAGGTTGGCTCCGTAGTAATCATGCTTTGAAACATAAACCAACCAAAACTGTGCAACGGTACGCGTTTGGTGGTAAGTAAATTGATGAACAATGTGATTTACGCGACGATACTCAAAGGAAAATTCGAAGGTGAGGAAGTTCTCATTCCGAGGATCCCGATGATCCCAACCGATATGCCGTTCGAGTTTAAAAGACTTCAATTTCCGATCCGTCTTGCATTCGCCATGACCATTAACAAATCACAAGGCCAATCCTTGAAAGTTTGTGGTTTGAATCTGGAATATCCATGTTTTTCCCATGGTCAATTATATGTGGCATGTTCACAGGTCGGAAGACCATCTGCGTTGTTTGTTCTTGCGCTTGATAATAAAACAAAAAATGTCGTGTATCACAAGGTACTTAACTGAAGAGTGCAACCTATGCACCAAAATACATGAACGATAAAGAATCATTAAAATACTTAATTTTTTTATTTGTATTGCCTAATAAAAAATTGAACTTAATTAAATCCAAAATCTGCTTATTTATTGCCTCTAAGGCGGAACAGAGTTCGCCGGGTCAGCTAGTTTCTTATAAAACTAAGATTATTTTTGCATCATGGTCTGGCACTGTTTCTTTGCTTTTGGCATCATCAATTTCTATCGTGCTAAGAGATTGCTGAGACATTATGTACTATTATTTATGTGCACTAATACTTAACTGACTATTATATCTGTAAATTATACCATTTATTTAAATAAATTAAAGTATTAAAAACTGTCTTTAGCTTAACAATATTTGCGAGTGATTCATAACTCCTTCATCTTAAATGATATTTAAATTAACCGTATTATCTAACACCATATGTAACATCAATATATTAAACATTCATAAATTTTCGTTAAATGTCCAGATATTTCCACATATTTTTCCTTAAATTTCCAAAAATTGTCAAAAAATTTTTTGATGCATTTAAAAAAAAAATCTTATAATTTTCATAAATTAAACGTTATTAATCAATTAATTTCATTAATTAAACTATTTCTTTAAAAAATCTTCTGATAATTTTGATTTTCTCCACCATTTTGTATCCGCCATTTGTTATTTCATATCAGCCGAGTTAAATATGTTATCAGTAATCCCTGAAAACATTATAACAAAAGCGGGAGATTCTTGAGCCTAATTCATGAATTAGGCTCAAGAATCTCCCGTTTTCAAAGCTGAAAATTGCGCTGAACGTCTCTACCTGGATTATTTTAACAACGCAAATATTGCTGCAATATTTTTCGGCCCGCTACGTGTATGAACTGTTTGACCCTTAAACATAATAATAACGTTGCATTTAAATTTACTTCGCAATTTTTTTTTTTTGAAAAATATTGATGCTCAAATTGTGCGTTTTGCAAAGAATCGCTCATAACGCAATGAGTAGGTTTACAATTTTCTTATTGTTTGTATTTTACGCTATATAATGCGAGATGGTTTGTCAAGTAGTTTAGCTTGGGTCTATTTGTATTTGGTTTTTGTCGTCGTTGGTCGTTGGGGTTGTGTTGATTCACTTCCTTTTGTTATTGTATGTATATTCCTTCTATTGAGTATGGTTGTTATTTATTTATGTAAGGTTTGAATCACTGCAAGACCTACACATTTTAGATTCTGTTATTAACTTCTGTGTTAGTAGGAATGGGTTTTATTATATTGGATTGGGTAGATCAATTAGGATCTTATTATATTTGAGAAGTGTGATGAGGATGTACTTCCTGTTCATTGTGTCGTTTGTTTTTGGCTTATTTTATTTTCATATCGTCAATGACTTTGCTTCTCCTGGAATTTATGGTTCTATTCCCTTCCAAATGGCTTTGTAAGTCCTGTAGGATTTTCTGAAACAATCTAAATCTCAATTAGCGTTTTTGTTAGTGGAAAAGACCTGTTAGTTTGGACGTGGTTTGGATAAGTTGCTTGTCGCATCTACGAAGGGGGCAGGTTTATAATGAATTTGATTTGAATATTATCGTGAAGATAGTATCTATGTATTATTTCTGTTGGCTTAGATATAATGGTATGGAGGTAATCTTATAACTGGGATTATAGTGAATGTATGTAATATGTGTTTTTAATTAAGATTATAGGGGTTATTGTGTGGTTATGTTTAGTTATATTCTATGATAGGTTTATAAAAGGAAAATATAAAAGGTTTAATTACATATAAGTATATAATGGTGCGGTTTTTGCTGATGAAAGGTTGGGGGGGGGGGACATGCAGACACGAGTGTTGGGACAAGATTTTGTTTCTATGGTATCACGTTTCGGTGGTATGTTATAGAGTGGCCTGATCTGGGTTCTATTTCGACCAATTTCTTCTGTTAAAATTGCTACCTCTCGACGAGGTAGCAATCGTGTTGGATTCGGATTGTATGATTTCGGTGATTTGTAGCGGTGGTCATAATATTGTTCTTGTGGTTCCTGTCATTCGGGGGATGGGTTTTGTGTTTTTTGGTTAATGTTATTTCTTTTCAATAGACATTTTACGGTTTTGCAAAATGTTGATATTTTTCCAAACATTGACAATTTACAATCGATTGTTACCAATAATAAAATTGATCTTATTAAGATGGCTGAATATTTGAAAATGGATTCTAGTGTTGAGGGTCTACTAAATTTTCTGAACAAATTGAGAATTGTCAGAATGTATTCGTGCCCACTACTGATTTTCGGTAGTGGTCCGACTATGTCGATGGCGACTTTGTCTAAAGGTTCACCCGGGTGAATCTGTGATAATCATTGATAATGTTTGATAATCTGTGATAATCTTTGACACGAATCAATTTATTCTCTTGACAATCAATGCAAAATTGTCTAAACTCTCGAATGTCTTTTTTCATGTGTTTAGGCGCAATGGTTCGGTTTTATATAATAATAAAAATAATAATTTGTTCGTGGACTGTAATTTGGTTAATAAATATTTATTGTGCATAATTAATTGATTGAGAGCGATTGATACAATTGCGTACGTTCGCTCTCTCGTCCGCTCTTAAGTCGACTGATTTCGAATATTGGAGCCGTTAATGTACGCATTTTCGTTATCCCCACCTTCGCACATTTTCGGACGGTTATACATATATATGATTCTTCAAATTCGTACATATAAATTTCTCGATCTGTACATCATGTTTTTCCAGTAGTATTGCGTCAGGATACGTTGGTATGTTTTAGTTATCCCCTTGTGTTCGCCCATTGTAGATGCATGGGACTCTTTGATGATAGCTTGTCTTTTCGCTGTTGATGGGTTTTCACATATTGTGAATTCTAACTCCGATCTAAGCATTGATAGTCGTAGTGGTGTTTTCACGTTGCTCCACAAAAGTGCATCGATAATTGGAGGATCGTTTTAGGATGGTGCTTGTTGTGATATCAGGTGAAAGGAAAAGAGAATAAGAAACGACTCGTTGTAAGGTTAAGAGATATAGATATATTTGGTTCGTTCTTTGGCACACTCGCAACGGATGCTCTCATTAGACTGACTCGCATGGTCGCTCTTTCGCGCAATATTCATCGACGCATGCGCTGTACCTTGAACGCCATTGCTTGCATACATACATACATCGCACCAAGCGCGCGAAACCACCTCAACAGTGCTCGACTTCAGTTTATCACTCTTTACGATTTTGATGAATAACTTAAGGCATTTTTGAATCGTGTGTAAGTTGGTAGGGTCAGTGAACTTACTCTTACTCTTACTTACTCTTCCAGATCATTGTGAAGTAGGAACGGATTCCAGGTCGGGTGATGATGATGTTTTCAATTTCTGGATTATGTCAAATGACTTATTGTCGGTCTGTACTGTCGAAGCTCCTTCAAGTTGAAGTTACCTCGGATTTTCGTTATTAATTTCAGGATCGATGATGAGGGGTTTGAATTCTATTATATTTTTCGAAAGAAGACTCGCGATGATTGAGCAGTCGAATAGTAATAGTATTTATTGGCTCATGTGGGAAAAGCCCCGAGGCATAAAAACCCATAATGTCACGACGATATTATTTTTACATATCTTATCGTTACATATATTGTCGATATATTCTGTAGCCTTAATGTGAGCGTATATTGCCCGTTTGACTCGCACCATCGCAATCTTGCGTGTAGAATTCGCTGTTTCTCGCGTTATTTTCGTAAACTCTGGCCGAAGGATCTTGAGCCGTCGCTGTTCTCTTGGTCAGAGTTTCATTGTCAAGGATCAGAGAATCTCGAGCTGTTGCCGTTCTCTTGATCTCTATAACAAGAACGGTTTTCGTCAATCCCGTTTAGGTTCGATACGTATCGGTTTCGAGCCTTGGCGTGAGCGCGTGTCACCGAAAGGCGTCGTCGGACGACTAGCATAAACAAGCGCGCGCGCTTGCTCACTCGTCCGCGAGAGATCTGGCATCAATGCTGACGTGAGTCGATAGAGCGTGGCGGTCTCGAGAGATTATAATGGCGCGAAATTCAAACGACTATCACCAACGAAGATTGAGGTCTATAGAAGCACAAAGCCTATAGCCCGCTTTGTTCCAAAAAAGTTGGGGTGCTAGGACAAGCTATCACCCCAACGGTAAGATGTCGCTAGCGTCGAGTTTACATGTGTGCGCTCACGTACAGAACTAACACACGTGAGCGGCTGTATAACTGCGTTGGCTCCACCTACGGAGTCGGGGTGACGATGCTATTTCACTTGCACTCGCAGCTGGGGTGATGGGTGCGCTCTCTCGCACAGGAGCGATACGGACGTAGAGTGGGGGTTTAGGTTTACATTGCTGATACCGACGAAGATAGAGGTATTCATTGCAAATACTTTTGCATTTTAATGACCTCTACGTCGAGACAAACTTATTTTTTTAATTATTTCTTTATATTTACGTAAACTAGGAGTTAATTAACCGAACCAAGTAAATCTAATGAAATCGAAATCCGAGCGGGGACACGATTTTTATACTTAAAAAGATAACAACAGTATATGTATCCAAGTTGGGCTAATTGGTACGGCGCTGTTTCTGTATGTGCTAGGTCGGTAGTTCAATCCCCGGCTTCATTATTTTTTTTTTTTTTGCAATTATGCAATTCGCGATATACACAATAAATAGAATATAAAAAATCAGCGAAAAGAGTTGTTATAAGAGAGAGAGCAACGTGTTAATACGAGCAGGTCACGCGTTGGCCCCTGCTCGTACTGAGATGTAATGATGATATTGGACTATCGCTATCTCTCGCAATCGCGATCAGCTTGACGGCGCTATCTCTCGCGCATTCACGATCAGCCCGATGATGCGATTTCTCTCGCTCTGCGAGTTGGGGCTGATGAACTCCCCACGTGTATGTGTTTAACGTCCTCAGACTCTTGTTTCGCCGGTCTGGAATAGACGTTTTGTCCGATCCATCGGTAGCATTTTGTCAATAAAGACATCATTGCATGATTCGCGATATTAATAAGTTACAAACGCACTTGAGTCTTAAGTCTTAAGTCGCTGTCTTAAGTCTTTCATTCTTTTCTTAATTGCACGCGCTGTGTCTTAGACCAGCCTCATTGCAAATAATGATAATATTAATTTTTAATAGTAATAAGACCAAAAAGTTATTAAAAAATTGGTTAAAAACAATTTATTCAACACATTGACCGGAACATTATTTTTTCACTTACGAAAGACATTCCCTGATTTTTCCGAATACATTGATTTTTTGAGAATTTTCTCTTAATTTCGAAATATCAGTTTTTGCGTACAGACTGCATTTAAATATCTGCTTGTTCAGTGATCTTGAAAATTAAAATGTGTAATACGACGTTTCTCTATGGAATCATATCCGAAATTTGCAACGTTGCATCAATTTTTCGATTTTTGAATATGAAAACTTCAAAATTGAGAAAAACGTCTAATGTATTCAGAAAAATCAGGGAATCCATGTGGTGAGTAAAAAAATATTTGTTTCCGGCAAATATATTGAAATAGTTTTTTAAAACTAATTTGACGATAAAATTTTGGTATTATTATTTAAAATTGAAGTCATCTTCAATACGGTTACTTTCCTCAAGATTTTTATCTTATTTCAAAGTACTCAAAAGAACTGAAAATAACAACCTAAATTGTAATCCCTGCAAGCTCACCATAATATTATTTTTCTATCTGAGCAATATCTGGCGGTCGTTGTTTAATGAAACAACAAAACATTCCACGCATTGTATTCTCTTCCTAGATACATTTTGTTTCTATAATGTTATAAAACGGAAATAACAATTCCATATTTCATACAAAAATGTCTATGTTCAATGTAAAAAGTGTATGAAAATTAGTGAATATGTGAAATCGTTGGCCAAAAGACAATCAGGACGAAAAAAAAAAAAAAAAAAAAAAAAAAGAATCCGTGTCTCGATCGCGCGCAGTCCGACTCGTATCTTGTCGCTCTACCAACTACGCTAGCGTAACTGATTAAATATTGAATGAGCATTGTAATATTTATGTTGTGTACCCCGCTCGGATTAGGTGTTCTTAGGTTTGGGTTTCAATAATTTACTCCGGTTTACACGTACGTTGTTAATTCGAGTATAATACGCTATTTACACCGCGCATTACGCTCGATTTTAGTACATCGATGTTAGTAAAGTCGGAATAAAGCTCGTCGTGTGGATGTAGTCATTGTTCGTAAACATAAGTCCGCCGCCGCGCGTCGTCGAGCGGTGCAGAATGAGGGACGGTAGGGGAAGCCACAGAGAGGGAAGTCAGGGGAAGCTACGTGACCCCACCGTAGCCAGATGTCTACGAGCATCGAAGCTAGAAGGCGGAGCATATCGATCGATCGACACTAGACCCTCCTAGCGTATGTTTGACTCACTAAAAAATTGGAACCAAGCGGGCTATAGGCTTTGTGCTTCTATAGACCTCAATCTTCGTTGCTATCACTCACCAAACATTCTCCCCCCGTTGGGAGTGTTCACGAGCAAAGTAATTCGAAAGAGTGGTGTGTGTCATCGGATGAATTGTGAGAATCACAATTTTACAACTTACGATTTTACGTTTATGAGTACTGGAAATTTTTTAATGAACATGGATGTGTCAGGGTGTGTTTGAGAATTGCAAATGAGATGATGGTATATAGTGGAAGTATATATGAGCACGTATGAGAATGAGAAATCCTTTTTTGACCGCGGCGTCTGTAACCGCCGCGACCCTGGTGAGAAATCCTTGAGCAGGCCCGTGAGAAAAATCCGTACACGAAAAGATCGAGCTCATATCGCCCGACGCGATGATATGAATTCCCGTAACAAGAAGACCGCGGCGTTTGTAACTGCCGCGACCACGAGGTGAGAAAATGCATTATCGCCTGCCGAGAGGTTTGTAGATCTCCCGACACGACGAGATGATCCTTGAGACGATCCCATGATGAGCGACCAAAAGATGCACGGATGAGCGCGACCATGAGAATACAAAATTGAGCGGGCCCAAAATTAAGTGAGCAGATGTTGATAATAGGCAGTGAGCTATCGCGCGGCCATTAACTTTCTTATCACACTACTGACAGACTACTAATGAGAAAAACGATGATCGTTGCCGGCATCTCTCCCATCGACGCGACAGCACATGCGCGACCGCGCGCGGGAGATACCCAGTGAGTGGGCCCGAGAAATGCTGCCATGCGGCGGCGAGCTGGTATACCGACACAGCCGCGCCAAAAACGATTATTATTCAACAGGATGTAATACTTAAATTAATAATTAAATCGATTATAACAATTGTATTCGGATCAAACCACATTCTTTTTATCGTACAGCGCTTAATAATTACTTGACAAACATTTTCAAACATTTGTAGGTAATGGGCAAATCGATTTCGCATTTCTCTTGTATGATCCTTGCGCCGTTTTGACGGTGACTACTCTGACCACGCCATCGTTACCAGGGTGTAACTCGACCACTCGTTCCAGTCGCCACTGCATACAAGGTTGATTTTTATCGATCAATAAGACCACAGCGTCCTGCTGAATGTTGGCGCTAGGTTCGATCCATTTTTGTCATTTTTGCAACTCGCTCAAATATTCGAGTTGCCATCTACGCCAAAATTCTTGTCGCATTTTGGTTATTAATTGCCACGACGACAAGCGATTGTCTGGAACATGAGAAAAATCATTTTCCGGCAGCACAGGGGTCTGCCGATGAGAAAATGTGCAGGTGTTAAGGCGATTGGATCGTTTGGATCTGTGGAAATAGGACATAATGGGCGCGAGTTAAGGATCGCTTCAATCTCTATTGCTAGGGTACTCAATTCCTCGTATGTGAACAAAAGATCGCGCATGATGCGTTTGAGATGATGTTTACACGACTTCACAGCTGCTTCCCAAATGCCACCGAAATGAGGCGAAAAGTGTGGATTGAAATGCCAATCGATTCTTTTGCCGGAAGTAAATTCATAAAGTCGCGAACGAAACTCGTCGGATTCTCTCAATACGTAAAATTCACGGAGCCGACTGTTCACCCCGACGAAATTCGTCCCGTTGTCGGAGTAGACATGAGCCGGAATGCCTCGACGACTTACAAACCGTCGCAAAGCCGTTAGGAACGCGTCTGTAGATAGATCGCTCGTGATTTCGACATGAATAGCCTTAGTCGACATACAGATGAATACGCAACCGTAAACCTTTACGTTACCCCGATTTCGATATTTTTTCTCCTTGACGAGCATAGGACAGAAATAATCGACGCCCGGTTGATAAAACGCTGGCGCGTTATCGACTCTCGATTTAGGCAGATCGGCCATTTTATACGCCGCCTGTAGAGGCCAAAAACGTATACATCTCACGCAATGCTGAACGATTTTCCGCACTTGTTTTCTGCCGTTTAGTATCCAAAATCGCTGCCGGACGTTATATAAAGTTGATTGAATCCCGGCATCTTTCGTGCATGTGTCGAATCAAAAGATCTGTTACGTAATGACGAGAAGGAAGAAGCATTAATCAGCGGATTCAGAGATCCGAGTTTCGCGCATTTCACCCTTCCCTTGGTCAGGAGCCGATCGATTTCGTTTTGAAAATACGATTGTTGTATTAGGCGAATAACGCGTTGCTCGGCTTCATCGATTTACTTCACGCCCTTGACCTTATTTGCACGCAAAAAACGTGAACAATACGCGACAACGCGAATTAACCTCGGATATGACGAGAACCTTACAAAAATGTCCTCTGATTGTAATTGCGACACCATACAAAATAGTTTTTTGATCCCGGGTAAATTGTCTTGAGGTGTCTCGGCATACTGAGACCAAGCAGATTCGGGCTGGCCCAGCCTCGAAGGACCTCGAAACCACGAGTCATCATTCAAAAATTCCTGAGGGCTTCTCGATAGCGCGACGGCTGGGTTTTGGTCGGATCGAACGTGCCGCCATTCCGCGTCCTTACTGATCTCATGTATCTCCGCAGCGCGATTTGCTTCGAATAATTTTAATACGCTCGGATGTTTCCTCAACCATTGTAGAACTATCGTCGAGTCAGACCAAAAAACAGTCTTACAAATACGGAAAGTCAATACCTTGCGAACCTCGTGATACAAACGCGCGAGTATCAACGCACCGCAGAGTTCGAGTCGCGGGATTGTTTGTTCTTTGAGTGGAGCGACACGCCCCTTCGAACAGAATAGTCGAAAGCGAATTTCCCCTTCTTTATTGCACGAGTGAACGTGTAAGGAAGCCCCATAACCCGTTTTGCTCGCATCGCAAAATCCATGGATTTGAATATTGACCGGATCGCTTGTCGATATGTATCGATCGATCTTCAGATTGTCACGTACGACGAAATTTTTATAGTTAATTCTAAGATCTTTTACCCATATTCTGCGTTCTCGAAAAACCACAGTCACATAGCCATCACAACCAACTATACAAAATATTAATACATTTCACGACTCATTCTCACTAGGAGAGCTACTTATCACCTTTCTTTCTCACACCCACGGCTATGCCATATTAGATGCACATATAGTAATGTGTAAAACATGTGTTCACCGGCCAAAAGATCATAGGTCTATTCGACTGCCCTCCAATAGAGCGTCAATAAAAGTTATTTTGGAAAGAACCCCAATAGTAACCCTAAAAGCCACTCGCGCATCTGTGACACTTGAGCGACGAACTATAATATCTAATTTTTATTGCCGCTCCAGGAAGCACCACAATTTCTGAGAAAGACGAAATGAGCCTACCATATCTATGCCCAAATTTGTAATAGTTGTCTCCCACTTAGCCACTTTTCCCATTATAAAAACACCACTCGCTTTTCCTTCAGTAAGTTAGTCCATTTCAGAACTTCACCGCGGCGTAACGCTGCCCGTCTCCAGATCTTCAGTAGAAGAGAGCGAGCCGGACTGTGTAGATCAGACTTATATATTTGTCAAATCATCACATACTTAAACTCTGTCCGCGCTTTCGGGTCTTCTGTAGAAGAGAGTGAAGCGTTGTCAAAATAAAGTATCAAGCCTATATTAAAGGTGAATTATAAAGTTATAAAAGGATCAAGTCAAAAGTGAAATATAAAGTCATATAAAGACTTCTAAAAATCGAGAACATAGATTACGACGTAATAATTATAATAAATAAGAAGGATTGTAAAAACCAATTCGACGCTCAAACAAACGAAAGATACCTCTCCGATAAGGTAACTAAACGATTTATATTAATGATTACAATGTTAACGGAATTGATCACGAATGTAACGAATGTACTTAACTAACCACATTGCATTTATATTCAATAAATATACCTCAATTGTGTGCATAAAGTTGGACCTTATACTTCTTTATTCAGTAGAAATAAACCTCTTCAAATCACCTAGTCGAAACTAACAAGATCTCTCGAGGTCTTACAGCAAACATTCCCACTCCCTTATTGATCCATCGATTTAAAATATCGATTAGGATTAATAAATAGAATCAACGTTTACCGCTCGACGTTTGATTCGAATTTTCGCGCGCCTTCGGATGTAACAAGATTATCGATTAACGAAAGTTGTTCCGCGAACGACTGCCACGTGGAATGCAATGCGCTAGGCACGGATTCGTTCCAAGTAGTTTTTGCCTTCCAACATTTTTGCATAAGCACTTTTGATATGAGAATGACCGGACCGAGTAAATCAAGGGGATCGAAAATTTTCGCGACTTCCGATGAAATATATCGCTTGGTAACCCTTTCGGAAGGCTAACGGTTTATAATAAATCGTCGTGTTGTGCGTTCCACGAAATGCCCAATGTTTTGTGTACAGGATTTTCGTCCGTGAGAAATTCTATGTTCGCGGTCTTCTTGATCAAATTATTCAAAGCTCGCGGGTGATTCGACGCCCATTGGCGTATATCAAATCCTCTGAGTTTCAATATTTCAATAACCTCGTCCCGAATTTGTACGATTTTCTCGAAGCTGTCTGCTCCCGACAGTAGATCGTCAACGTATAGATCGCGTATCAAGGCTTCAGCGCCGACTGAAAAATGCGCGCTTTCGTCACTCGCGAGTCTCTGTACGGTTCGTATAGCGAGAAACGGGGCCGATGATACGCCGAACGTCACCGTGAAAGATATCTGACGAACCCGATGCGAATTTTACAACTACGCTCCTGGTAGGACCAAGGAGCCTAGTTGTCCAAACTCATGCGCATGCGAAATGTGGTAAATGTAATGCGCATGATCATCGATCGATGATGATCGATGAGAGAAATTTATGAGAACGATTGGTCTCTTTCGCTCTGGGGGCTTCTCGACGTCAACACCGTCCCGTCACAAGAGTAGATGGAGGAAAATTTGTATCCACACCCGTGTGATTTCTTTCGAGCAATAAAGGATCATCGGTAAGGGCCTGCCGATTGTCTATTGCATTTTACTGTTTTTTTTGAGTCACGGACGACTGTGCGGGTCCCCAGAGACGCACGAGGGAGCCATCGAGCGACATATCAAAAGATAAAGATGAGTAGTTGCGCTTAATTTTTGTTTTATATACTTGAATTTCATATAAAATGTATCTTATTTGAAACGGGTTCACACTGACCTCGAAGATTATATTAAATAAATACGAATATTATAATAATATATTACGACCGTGTTTCGTTCGAATACTCGTATTTTGTCGATATGAACCCAAAACACTCGTTGATAGCGACGGTCGTCGGAATGAATCCAAACCTGTCGGTACATTTTCGCTATATTTGCGGTAATCACGTATTTATAACTACGGAATCGAAGAAGGTGTTCGAACAATTTCAATTGAATGGTTGTGCCGACCATCAAGGTGTCGTTTAACGATATTCCCTTGCTTGCCTTGGCTGATGCGTCGAAGACCACTCACGTTTTAGTCGACATGCTCGTCGATTTTACAACCGCGTGATGCGGAAGATAATATCCGGGTTGCGATTCGTCGGTAATTAGCGACATATGGCCTAGGCCGATATACTCGTTTATAACGCGATGATATTCCTGTTTGAGGATCGGATCCGCGTTCAACCTTTTTTGCAGTCCCATGAATCGTCGCAAGGCCGTCGATCACGAATCGCCGAGATCTCGATCAGCACTGAGGAATGGCAGACGAGCGGTATACCGTCCCGAGGATTCGCAAGTAACGTTTCGATTAAAATGAGTCTCGCAATCCGTATTTTCCGATAACTTGATTTGACTCGCGTTTGCATCGTCCAGCAACCAAAATTTTGGGATTTGTTCCCTTAATTCGGTCAGCTGGCATGATACTCGATTTCTGACCCTAGCGTCTGTTTTTCCACCAGCGACAGCCCAGCCGAGCTGAGTCTTTTGAAGAAAAAGGTCACAACCATCGCGAGATAAGTTGCACTGTCCGATCGATAATAATGATAATGTCGCCCCCGACCCGAAGAGAACATCAGTTTTCTGAGGCAAATGAAATTGTGGATCGGCCAGTTTTAGATTGTTCGGTATGTTGATCAAATCGCGAGGGAAAATCTCGTTCGGTATGCTATCGGCGATCTTCGGGATAATCAAAAAAGTGAGTCTTATTGAAATTGTTGTGGATAGAATAAAACGTACACTCGACTGCGCCCTTAGAAATCGTACTCGTATCGTCGATCATTCCTACAGAGAGCGAACACGCGCGTACCGGTAATTTTAATTCTTTGACGAAATCTTCCGTGATAAAATGTGCTGTTACACACGTATCTAATAAAGCGTGACATTTTCTAAATTGACCGTTTGAACCCTTGATGCGTATCTGATCACTCAGTTGCGATTGTAAGGCTTGCGATATAAAGCTGTGTGTAACTACGTCTAGTCGTGCCAAATTTACCTTTGCGCCACCCGGTTTTGTCGAATCGTGAGTCGTGCTTGCAGTAGAGGACTCGCTGTGTAGAAGAGTGTTATAAAATTTTGGGCAGATCTTGCAATGCGACGAGTTGCACTTGCCGCTATGTAAACGCAAACAGTTTTTGCACAAGGTCGAGTTCTTCAGAAAATTCCATCGCTGCTGTACTGTCATTTTTTGAAACTCGCGACACTGATACACGAGTTTTCATTTCCTTTTTGTTTTAGTTTGTTTTTCCTTTTTGCACACCAAGCAGTTCGAGGATGCGCCGGTCATTAATGTACGTGCGCCGTTTTCCCCCCTTCGCGTCTTTGATCCGCTTAGTTCTTTAACGAAGAATGGTCGTTTGTTATTGACCTCCTGCTTCGAACGCGACGTATCTTGTTCAAGCGTGAAAAGCCGAAACGCTGTCCTTGAAATAAACTTATATATTTGGTCTAGCGTTGGCGAGGTATCTAAATTGAGGGTTTCCTCCCATTTAGCCCGAATGTTTTTGGGTAACGCGCGTTCCGTTATTCGAACTAATAAATACTCGTCCGGTTTCACGTTCATAGACGCGGGCATATTTATGTGTTGACGCATATCGTCGACGAGCCTCGACAACCCTTTGTGCGTGGCCTTTGTTTGAACTGGCAGCTCAAGAATCGCGTCAAGATGTTTAACGATTAAAATACGGATTTTATCGTACGAGTCCAAAAGCAGCTTCCATGCCGTCTCATAATTTTCCTCGCTTACGTTGTAGATTAAGATTTTATTTAACGCGTCACCTTCGAGGCAATTTTTCAAATATACGAACTTTTGCAAATTCGTTATATCTTCGCGAGAGTCAATCATCGTGAGGAACGTATTTTTAAAAGACAACCACTTCACGAGGTCACCATCGAATTTTGTGAGGTCAGCGACAGGTAATTTGAGACGATGCGTGCCATCGATCGGTAGAGAGGTCGTGTTTAATCCACTGACAGATAGAGGCGTTACCGGTGGAAAGATCGCTTCGAGTTTTGTCACGATCGCGTAAAATAGATTTTGTAACGCGTCGAACTCCAGGACCTGCTCGCTATCGGGTTCGACCAACAACGCGAGCTCGTTTTTGGGGCTGTAATTTGGGGCTGACTAATAATTATACACCACCACACTGCATGACTCGATACACTTTGAGGGGAAACACGCACGAAATTCTCCGGAAAATAGCGTCCGCCTCGTGGCCGGTACACCTTCGCAATTATAAGAAAATTCGCCACGCTGGATAATGAAAATTTCTCTACTCACTCTTTTTCCTTTCCTTCTCGTTCTCCAATTCTCTTTCTTCTCTCTCCATTCTTTTCCTCTTTCTCTCTCTCTCTCGCTCACTCTGCACACTTTTCTCTGTCGCCTTCTTCCTTCTCTCTCTTACTCTCACTCCTGTTCGGGTCACTTAAAAAAAACTTTATACAAAAAAAAGGAACTCGTAATTTAACTCTAAAGAGAAAAAACTAAGGAAAAAGGCTCGATATAAAAAAAAGAAACTCAAAATCACTCTGTACTGTCTATAAACTCTCCAAACTCTTTTCACTTTCTCCTTCTCTCTCTCTCTCTCACACACTCTGGACTCTATAATATTTTTCTCTTCATACTTTTTGCTCTACCCTCCATACACGCTACGCTCGAAGTGAGGAATTTTGATTCCTCACCCGACACGAGGCTCAAAAAGGAAATCAAAGGGCAGGGAAGGGGATACGGGATTGACGTGTTTCCGATGATTAGCAAATCATCGGAGATCTCTATCGATTCGCGCATGCGGAATCCTTTCTGTCCTCGAGAGTGACTGGTGATTGGCCGGGAAGACTTTGGCACACGTGGTGACATCTCTCTCACACGTGGGAATCCGGGTCGATCGATATCAGCGATACATACCGCACGCTGCTGTCCTCATTAGCATAGAGAGGGTACTCTCTCTCCACACTCTCTCGCTGCACGTGCTCCGGGATTTGGCCCTTATCGACACGGCAGACGAGTAGAGTGGGATATCGCCGCGCTCACGAACTGTCCCTTTTGGTGGCAAATTTGAGCCTGATAATTTTCGTGAGCGCGGGATGTTCTCGTTTGACTCTCTCTAGCTGGCAGTGCAGCGTGGGTGATTCTCCTTGGAGATGCTGTTGGTGGTGCGGCTTTCCAGGACTTGCTGCTTCTCTTGCTGGGCTCTGTTGCTGGGGATACGTCAGGGGGTGTGGGGAGGGGAAAAAGGTATTTCGTGGGGAAATCGTAGTGTTGTTCAAGGTTGTAATGGGAATTATTTCAGGTTTTCTTGGGGGTTATTAGGGAAGGCCTCTCGGTGTCTCAGTGTATCGTGGCGTTGGATCTCTAGTATATTACGATTAATATCTACATTATACTCTATTTTATTACTTGACGCTCCTTAATTTCTAATATTTACATTTCGCTTTTTTAAGTGTGGTGGCGGACTTCGAGCGCGGGGACTATTATTAAAACTCTATTTTACTGTGGCTACCTTGTGACGCCACGTCGCAACGCGAGCTCGTCGTGCAATTCTTCGTATGGACGAAATTGTAGACGATCCAGACGCATTTTTACATTGGCGGGTTCTAAATGCGCGTCTTCCGCGATTTTTTTGAGCTTGGTCAACTGCGTTTTCAACGTTACGCGTTTTTGGTTTATATATTTTACGTGGTCACTTATTTTGAACGGATTTAGATCGAACCGAGATTTCACGAAATATTCCAATGAAAGCAAAGACTGTACTGTATATAATGGCACTTCGAACTGATACTAGATGCGTAAACACCAAATGTCGGTGTTCAGTGTAGCGGATGGCTCCGGTGTGTTTGAGAGTTCAAAGACAACTGACGCTTCAAAAAGTCTCAAAATTGATTGATGCTTTGTTTGGAGTGGGGGGTAGCGTCGCTCGTGCCAATGTTCTTAATTTTGATTGGTTGCAATCGATAGCGGTGATGCGTCGATGCCTTGGGAGATTTGGAAAAAACCGACCGCGGGTTTTCCAATGAATCATGGGTTTCTTTGCTCGCTGAGGGTGACTGCAATAAAACAATAAAAAGGCGCGTTTGCCTTTCCATGGATTATTTTTCCGTGCTCTTTTCGGTATTCGCCAGCTTAAGCGATGGTTTATTTTTTCGCATCTGGTCTGCAAATGTTTGGATGTTTGACATGAACGACGCTACAAGGCATTTTTAATCATTGAAATTTATGTGTGGAAAAAAAAATCCGGTGTACTATATCCGAATATTCTTTCCGCGACAGAACAGTCGGAACAAAAACTAAGAAACTCAGTTGAGTCCGCGCTCGATACTTCGGTGCTTACTGCGTCATCTCTCGTGAACACGCACGAACTCGCCCGTCCACACATGGTGAGGAGAGGGTTTTTTTGAGACCGACAGCGGTCCGCGTAATGTAAACAAATCCCCAATGCATCGGTTTACCCTTGGACGCTTGTACAGCGAGGCAGCCATTACATATGTATGCGACTGTGTGTGTTTGTATATGTATGCCATACTATGCACACGAAGCGAATGTTGAGCCGAGAAATGTATGGAGTGAGTGAGGCGAACGTTATGAACAATGAAAATGCGTTACAGGGCCAATAATGACATGCTATAAGAATTATAAATAGTTGAATACTTAAATTTTTGAAGATGTCGTCTACTGCAGATGGCGAACCGTGGCGAGTTTGATGGCGATAAGCAGTTGGTTGCAGAGTCCTTATTATCTTGATATGACACACTAAAATCGTAAATTCGCGCTTTTCGCAGTCCAGCACTATGTGGGCGTGGGTTCGAATCCCACTTCTGACACCATTTTGTATTGTCGAAGCTCCTTCAAGTTGAAGTTACCTCGGATTTTCATTATTAATTTCAGGATCGATGATGGGGGGTTTGAATTCTATTATATTTTTCGAAAGAAAACTCGCGATGATTGAGCAGTCGAATAGTAATAGTATTTATTGGCTCATGTGGGAAAAGCCCCGAGGCATAAAAACCCATAATGTCACGACGATATTATTTTTACATATCTTATCGGTACATATATTGTCGATATATTCTATCGCTTTAATGTGAGCGTATATTGCCCGTTTAACTCGCACCATCGCAATCTCGCGTGTATAATTCACTGTTTCTCGCGTTATTTTCGTAAACTCTTGCTGGAGGATCTTGAGCCGTCGCTGTCCTCTCGGTCAGAGTTTCATTGTCAAGGATCAGAGAATCTCGAGCTGTTGCCGTTCTCTTGATCTCTATAATAAGAACGGTTTTTGTCAACCCCGTTTAGGCTGGATACGTATCGGTTTCGAGCCTTGGCGTGAGCGCGTGTCACCCAAAGGCGTCGTTCGGACGACTAGCATAAACAAGCGCGCATAAACTTGCTCACTCGTCCGCGAGAGATCTGGCATCAATGCTGACGTGAGTCGATAGAGCGTGGCGGTCTCAAGAGATTATAATGGCGCGAAATTCAAACGACTATCACTCACCAAACACGGTCAATGCTTCCTTTCTCCACTAAGACTTCAGCTACCATTGTGTTCATAACACAATCTGCTGACATGAAGTGTGCGATATTGTCGTTTATTGCAAACCTATTTTTTGTGTGACAAGGATGCTTTTGTTAACCTGGGTGTCCACTGTTATTGTGATATTTCTTATTGATGGAGATGGTTCTGGCTGCATCAAGTGTCTTCTGCGGTATTGCGATGGTTGAAATAATGGATCATCGTCTGAGTCTTCTTAGTAATGTCGCGTTATTGGGAATGGTGGGGACAATGATGTTCTCGGCGTTTTGACAGGTGACCTTGCATAGGATGTGCTAGGTTGTATTTCCGGTGTTTGGACGATATGTTCCGGTAATTGTTGACGAACTGGAGGAAGTGTTCCAGAAATTCTTTGTTTGTTCCAGCAATTCTTCCTGTGGAGGGCTCTGGTGCATGGGAGATGGTGTTGCAGGCTGTGCTTCGGTGTCTCTTGTTTTTTTTGTTCCTGAAAGGTTCTGTCTTCCCAATATTCCGTTGTCATTTCTGGTGAGCAGTAACTGGGATTAGACATTGTTTCCTTGTGTGTTTCTGGAACTGTATTGTCCCAGCAGCTGTCGTCATTCCCGGTGAAAAATTGTTTAATTCTTTATCGGTGTACCTGTTGTAACGTGGCATTTCTGCTACACGTTATCAAACGAAAAAAGAGCTCCTGGCATGACACGAGAGCGACGTCTCATCTCGTTTGAGTCCCTCCGAGACGATCCAACAGGGCAAATGCGTTAACAGCCGTTCGATATTGTAATATTTTCCGTATCTTTTATTTCCCGTTATCTCCGAGCGAGCTTCGGTTTTACCGGTCTACGAGATCATCATCGTCAACGAAGGGATGCGCCCTGGTTAACTGCGCAGCTACGGGCTAACGACACGAGATCCACGGCCAACCTCGATATCGACGAGAGAGAGGTGTTCCCTCTCTCCTACACCATCATCTACCCGAGCATTACAGGTGTAAGTGGGCTCACACACGTGCTCCTCGTCGCTACTGTCGCTCTCAGGCCACCTCTCGAGTGTCCAAATTTGAATCGTGGCCTGTGATTGGCTACCGTCATGCCGCCCACCCGGAGCAGCGCTGCTCGCACTGGGATTCACGATTCACCACCATGAAACTGCAGCCAAGGTCACCTGCAGGGCCGCTGCATCGAAGATTGTGGCCGTTGATGTCACGTGGTCGAGCTTGGAGGCGATTTTTGATCATTGCACGCACTCAAATCGCCCCATCAGTCAATTGCGAGTCGCGTGCAACTACCGTCCCGATCAGCGGTTTTCAATTTATTCGCGAGCGTTAAAGAGGCAAGGGGTGGGGGTAAAAGGACCCGCGGCGAGACGAAAAAGCGCGCACAATTGCTCGGGGACTCAAGCTTCCATCGCGCGCGAGAGAAGACGTGGTGTTTCGTGTCCTGGCCGTTCCCGTTGCTCAAGATAAGCAACCCCTCCGAATACCATCCAGGTTGGGCAAGCCGTGGATTAACTGGGGTCCATCCAAAGAAAATACCGGTAGGGTCGTTGTTTCCCTCGGTTCAGTGTTTTGATACTTTTATCGCGATAAAGATTGTATAGAGCCATAGCGATATTGTCGTAACGGCCGGTTAACGCACGAGAGCCCGATCTCGTCTTCTTGTCCCGCTTTTCATCGTTGTGTGGATTTTCTCGTTCTTGTAATTTTTGTTGGATCGTATGACC
Organism: Dyspetes luteomarginatus; assembly: GCA_963669185.1. Taxonomy (NCBI): domain Eukaryota; kingdom Metazoa; phylum Arthropoda; class Insecta; order Hymenoptera; family Ichneumonidae; genus Dyspetes; species Dyspetes luteomarginatus. The sequence goes on along the minus strand of OY769903.1, from coordinate 15,591,616 downwards.
GAGGTCCGTATTTTGTATTTTTGCGCGAGGCACGAGTCCAATTAATTTTAAAGCTAAGTGTTGATTCGGTTCGCGGCCGGGGGAAGAATATAAATCGCGAATTTTTGTGTATCGGCTTTCGCGAGCACCTTTCGATCGACGCTATCTTGTACGCCGCCTCGGCTACCAAGTTGGCTGAGACAAATTAAAGTTTCCCGCTGACGCGTTGACTTGTTCCCGGGGTCGAGACTTCGCTTCCGTCCGTCCGTTTATTTTTTGGGTTTATTAAATATCGTATCGAGTCCACCAAAGGAATAAAGAAAAAAACATCATTTGTGAAATTAAAATCGGATATAAATTACAAGAGCATTATTTTATTTAAGGACCACCCCGCGAAAAATCCAGCCCCTCTACCATCAAAGAAGGCTGCAGCAAAGTTGGGCAGTTTTCTCGTTCACCGGTAAGAAAATAAAATTTGCCACGGGCAGCTCTCGGTCCGTGGCTGGCGCCCTTCGAGCAGGCGAGCGAGGATTTTCTGCACGCCGAGTGGGTTATAGGAAAACGCGGCACACTGTATCCATCTCCTGATGTTGGTGATGAGTACGTTGTTTCTTGTTGCTGTTCGCCAGAGGGTGATATAGGGATCTTTTGGGTCCTGTTTTTCCGTGGTCTGCCGGATCGGCGTTTAGGTGGTATTTGTCGGTTGACAATATTCTCCGGTGGATTCGGAGGTGGAGCCATTTCGTTGTCTTTCGCAACGTTTAAAGGTGGGGATCGAAATGTCGGTTCGATTGTCTTATCGCTAATTTGATCACTTGTTTTCTCGGATGTTTTTGGAGGTGATCTAAAATTGTGCTGCACTGGTGTTTGTGCGGTTTCTTCACCTTTGTTGTGTTCTTCTGTATTACATGTAGGTGATGTGAATGTTGGTTTCACCGGTTATTGGACAATGTTCTCGTCGCCAATGATTTTCTGCGCTTGTGCCGATGATGAAGGTGACCGAAAGGTTGGTTCTACCCGTCGCTGAGTGTTATTGTCATGGCCAACAGTTTCTCCTATCATTGTTGGTGATGTTTCGGATGTCCTTTCGATTATCGTCTCATTTCCTGTTAATCTTGCCTGTTCGTTGTAAGTGTCCTTGGCCTTCCGATGGATTCTGGTGCGAACTACAATGTCATGAGCACTTTCTGTTGAGGGTTCTGCCCAGTCATTTGAAGTATTGATAGGGCTTTCCATTTCGTTGATTTGTTTCGTTTTTTCAGCCTTTTCGTTTCTACGTAGTTTCCTAGTCATCTTATTTGAAGTAGAATTGTCCTTTAACGTATGCTGAGTTCGATTTCCTTGTTGATCCGTGAGTGCATCGTCTGTTGTTATGTCGCAATTATTCTCGTCGATTGATAGGTCTAAATTGGGGTCTGCACTCCTCTCATTGTTGTTGGTAGGTTGCTGTTTCTTATTTGTGTTTCATTGTTTTTAAGTTCTTGTCCGGGGTTTCTTATTCATATTTCTTCTATGTCGCTTGGTCCGCTTGTGGTTTCGTCTTGCACAATTTGTGTGCTGTACGATGCTGGATTATCAGATGATTCGTCCGAAGTTGAGCAACGGTTTATCCGGTATATCCGGTATATCCGGTATAGCTTGTGCTTTATGTGGTGCTGCGTTGCCGGATGATTCATGCGATGCCGATCGCTTGCGTGTTTTTTGCTGATGAGACAGTATCGGTTTCTTGAATTGTTGTTCTTTTGAATTGTCGGATGAGCTTTCTCGGGGCCTAATTGGTAGAATTATTGTCGGTTATTAATATGAAATGGTGACCGTAAAGGTACTGTCTGAAATGTTCGATCGTATTATTTGGGATTTATTGAGGGTTTGAGAGATGAAAGCAATTGGATGGTCAAATTGTTCGTGTTTTGGACTGAGCACTGCACCGATTGCATAATCGGATGCATCGGTTGTAAGTGTGAATTCCTTGTTGTAATCTGGGCATCATAAAATCGGTCGAGATCGGTCGGGCTTTTGAAAGTTCTGAAAGTGAATTCGAAGTTTCGAAGTGATTCGAGTTTTTTGGCACACTCAGTCCAATTGAACTACTCCGAAGCTTTCAATTGTTTTGTTAATGGGATCGTAGTTTTTGCGAAATTTTGGATATGTCGCCTGTAAAAAATTTCTAGCGCGTGAAATTGGACGATGGATTTTCTGTCTTTTAGTACAGGGAAATCTATTATCGCTTGGACCAGGTCTGGTTTGGGTTGAGAACCTTTTTCACTAATGCGTAAGTATGCTACTTTTCTTTCCGAAGAAATTAATACTTGTCGGTCTGTAACGTCAAACCTGCGTCTGAAAGTCTTTGTGCTAGTCTCCGTTTTTTTTTTTCATGTTCGAGATTGGCTGCGTATTCGCTACGTGCGATGTTATACTATAGCAGTTGAATAGAACCAACGAAGATAGAGGTCTATAGAAGCACAAAGCCTATAGCCTGCTTAGTTCCCAACTTTCTGCGAGTCAAACATACGCTAGGAGGCTCTAGTGTCGACCGATCGATATGCTCCGCCTTCTAGCCTCGTGCTTGCAGCCACGTGGCTACGATGGGGTCACGTAGATTCCCCTGACTTCCCTCTCTTTGGCTTCCCCTACCGTCCCTCATTCTGCACCGCTCCGCAACGCGCGCCGACGGAGTTATTTTTACGATCAATGACTACGTTTACACGACGCCCTTTATTCCAATTTTACTAAAATCGATGTAGTAAAATCAAGCATAATGCGCGGTGTAAACAGCGTATTAACAACGTACGTGTAAGCCGGAGTAAATGATTCAAACCCAAACCCAAACCTAAGAACACCTAATCCAAGCGGGTACACAACATACATATTACAATGCTCACCTAATTTTCCATCAGTCACGCTAGCGTAGTTGGTAGAGCGACAAGATACGAGTCGCAACTGCGCGCGATCGAGTCACGGATTTTTTTTTTTCTGTTTTTTTTCAGTCCTGATTCTCTTTCAACCAACAATTTCACATATTCACTTATTTTCATACACTTTTTACTTTGAACATAGACATTTTTGTGTGAAATATGAAATTTTTATTTAAGAGTTTTATAACATTATAGAAACAAATGTAACTAGGAAGAAAATACAATGCGTGGAATGTTTTGTTGTTTGATTCAACATCGACTGCCAGATATTCCTCAGATAGAAAAAAGATATTATGGTGAGCTTGCAGAGATTACAATTCAGGTTGTTATTTTCAGTTATTTTGAGTACTTTGCAATAAGATCTTGAGGAAAGTATTGAAGATGACTTCAACTTCAAATAATAATACCAACATTTTATCTACAAATTAGTTTAAAAAAATTAGTTCAATATATTTGCCGGAAACAAATATTTTTTTACTGACCAAATGGATTTCCTGATTTTTCTGAATACATTAGATGTTTTTCTCAATTTTGAAATTTTCATATTCAAAAATTGAAAAATTGATGGAACGTTGCAAATTTCGGATATGATACCATAGAGAAATTTCTTATTACACATTTTAATTGTTAACATCACTTAACTAGCAGTTTTTAAATGCAGTCTGCTATAATACGCAAAAACTGATATTTTAAAATTGAGAGAAAATTTTCAAAAAATCAATGTATTCGGAAAAATTACAAGCACCTTTGGTTCCAGAAAAGTTAGGGAGCTCGCACAAGCTTCCTCCCCCAACGGTAAGATGTCGCTAGCGTCGAGTTTACATGTGTGCGCTCACGTACAGAAGTAACACACGTGAGCGGCTGTATAACTGCGTTGGCTCCACCTACTGAGTCTGGGCGATGACGCTATTTTACTTGCACTCGCAGCTGGGGTGATGGGTGCGCTCTCTCGCACAGGAGCGATACGGACGTAAAGTGGGGGTTTGGGTTGACATTGCTGATACCGACGAAGACGAAGAGCTATTGATTGCAAATACTTTTGCATTGTAATTACATGTACGTCGAAACACACTTATTTTTTAAATTATTTCTTTATATTTACGTAAACTAGGGGATAATTAATCCATCGGCCGTTTTAAATTGAATTATGTTTCAAATGAAGAGAACTTTACCGGTAGTCACGTTAATCGCGTGAAAAGCCTTCGAGATTTATTGATAAACTTGAAAATTTCTGCATCTGCAAAAATAAACTTTGGCACGCTGTCCCGGTGTATATATTGCATTGAGAGTATCTAAGGGATTTTTTCTTCCTTTTGCTTCCTCATAGAGGAAGCTTTGTTTTCGAGTAAATTTTTTTTTTCGATATTTTGATGCCAGAATACTCAAAATGTTCCCAAAAGTGGAAAAATTATATTTAGAAAAAATGTCCGTATGTGAGTGTTTGTGTGTGTGTGTCTATGTGATGAGCTAGTAAAGAATTGAAATAGCCATATCTCGAGAACGGCACCACCGATCTTGCCGAAACTTTGCACACAAAGTTAGGCCGCGAACCACCTAGGTTTGTTGCATTTTTGGCTCAGATCGCTAACGGGTGTCTCATTTAATTGTAGTTTGAATTTTTCGAAAAGAGGGTGTGATCTCTCTAACTTTGGTAAATTTCCTGCTATCGAGCTGAAACTTTGTATACAAATAGGCTATTGGGCAACGTTATTTCAGCGAAATCAGTCTTGGTCTTGCAGTCTTGCATTTTCTGCACGACCAAAACCAAGTCTGAGTATGCAAGACCAAGACCAAGTCTGAGTATGCAAGACCAAGACATGCAAGACTCGGGTAAGAACAAGAATGCAAGATTCTTGCAATCTCCCTCGTTGACAAACGTTTTAAATCAGTAAAAAATAAGGAAAACTGTCTTATATTTTAGTATCACAATAACCATTAGCCGTTGCTGTTTAAGTTGGTGGGTTTAGGTTTCCCACGCGCGTTATTTAAACCCAAAACAGCGAGAGCGAGCGCGTGACTTAAACACAAAACAACGGGAACGAACGCGTTATTTAAACCCAAAACAACGAGAACGAGCGAGTGATTTAAACGCAAAGCACCGAGAACGAGCGCGTGATTTAAACCCAAAACATCGAAAACGAGCGGGTTATTCAAACCCAGAACAACGAGAACGAGCGGGTCATTTAAATCCAAAACAACGAAAACGATCACGTTATTTAAACCCAAAACAACGAGAAGGAGCGCGTTATTTAAACCCACACCAACGAGAACGAGCGCGTTATTTAAACCCAAACCAACGAGAACGAGCGCGTGATTGAAACCCAAAACCACGAAAACGAGCGTGTTATTTAGACCGAAAACAACGGGAAAGAGAGGGTTATTTAAACCCAAAACAACGAGAACGAGCGGGTTATTTAAACCCAAAACAACGAGAACGAGCGGGTTATTCAAACCCAGAACAACGAGAACGAGCGGGTTATTTAAACCCAAAACAACGAGAACGAGCGGGTTATTTAAACCTAAAACAACGAGAACGAGCGGGTTATTTACACCCAAAAACAACGAGAATGAGTGAGGGTATCATTCTCAAAACAACGAGAACGAGTGGGGTTAAATATCAATCCCAAAATAATGAGAACGAATGGGTGTATTCATCCTAAAACAACGAGAACCAGTAGGGGTCGCAATCCCAAAACTACGTGAACGAGCGATTGCATTAAACCTAAAATAAGGAGAATAAGCGCATACATTAAAGTGCGTGCATTTGTAACCCAAAAAGACGAGAACGAGGGTATATATTAATCCGAAAATAACAATCACGAGTGAGGGTATCAAATCCGACAGAACGGAAAAGACCGTGAGCATTATTATATTATTGGCGTGCGTTATTTTGGGCTTATTACATGCCCTCGCTCTCGTCATTTTGGATTACACACGCACCCGCTTTGATGTATGCGCTCATTCTCGTTATTTTGGGTTTAATGCAATCGCTCGTTCACGTTGTTTTGGGATTGCAGACCCCACTCGTTCTCGTTATTTTGGAATTGATAGCCCCGTCGTTTTCATTGTTTTCGGATTAATACCTCCGCACTCATTCTCGTTACATTGGGTATAATGCACTGGCTCGTTCACGTTGTTTTGGGTTTAAATAACGCACTCGTTCTCGTTGTTTTGGGTTTAAATAACGGGCTCGTTCTTGTTGTTTTGGGTTTAAATCACGCACTGCTCGCGCTCGCTCTCGTTGTGAAAAATGTTACAAGTTTTTTTGAAAAATTTTAAACAACATTTTTTAAAAGTCATTACATACTTTACTCTCATTGTCAGTGCATTATATAAGACGAGACAACCTGCTAAGCTATTACACTAGCAAAAAGAGAGTTTTCATTGGCTGAATACATTTTTTGAATAAATGCGGCATTAGATAATTAAAAAATGCGAAATTTGCCCATTACTTCCTCCGATTTTCGCCCACCCATAGATTCTGCTCATTGAGTAATGACCTTCTCAATTCTGACTTCCTCATAAAGGAAGCTTTCTCTTGTGATAGTATGAAAATCATGAGAAGCCCTACAATTAATATGTACCTCAGTATTTTAAACGAAAGGTGGAGCGTACATGCCTTTTTCCGAAATATGGAAACGACGATCGATTATACGATCGTACGATTGATTCTTATCAAACTCGACACCAACTATCCTTGTCCTAAGGGATATTGGCGAAGGCCAATGTGTGTAGCAAGTTTCAGTTGGATTGTTAAAATTTTATAAAAGTTAGAGTGAAAATAGTTTTTTTTCCAAAAATTCGAAAAATTCAAAATTCTATAAACCGAGCTCCTTCATCGAAATTTCTTGCAAAATTCAATACCAAAACAACGTTACAAGATCTATCAGGATTGAAAAAGATTTGAAAAAAAAAAAGAAAATCCGTGGCTCGAACGCGCGCAGTTCCGACTGGTATCTTGTCACTCTACCGACTACGCTAGGGTGACTGAATGAAAAATTCGTTAGCATTGTAATATTTATGTTGTGTACCCGCTTCGATTAGGTGTTCTTAGGTTTGGGTTTGGGTTTCAATAATTTATTCCTGTATACACATACGTTGTTAATTCGAGTGTATGCATGTTTTATTGATTCCCAGAAGGGTTACAAGGTTTCCATTTCCGTCTCCTTGCACATTTACATCCTTAACCTATTTACGAACTATTTTCTCGCCTTACTCTATCTTATCCTATCTTATCATACTTATTCTACCTTAGCCTACTCTATTCTATCTCGCTCCATCTCGCCCGCACGCTTTTCGTCTCTCGCTTCGCTACGCCTCGTTCCTGTTCTCATTCTTGCTTTCTTTTTCGCTCTTTCTTCTGCCGTTTCTCTCCGTACCCCCTCCCGCCACTTACCCTCTCTCTCGCTCTCCCTCTCTCCGACTTCCTCCTCATCGTCTGTCTTTACATCTTTTAGCTCATTCGTCCATCCTTTAATTACCTACTTATATACACTCTTTTTACATTTCGTTGTCTCTCTTCTCTTTCCTCTTATTCGCTATTTTCCGCCTTCCGCTTACCCTCTGTCCCTCTGCCACCATTTTCCTCCTCTTTTTTCGGTCACCGACGGGGCAAGTGATGAGGAATGTTACTCCCCCACCGCTTGCTCCGTCAGTCCCTTACTTCCGTATCCTTTTCTTCACACTCGCCCTCTTTCTTCCTTCCCTCCCCCTTTTCTCTCTCTCGCCATCTTCATTCATTCTCCCTTTCCCCTCTGACCATACTGACATTCCTCTCTGCCCTCTCCTTTCTTGTGCCTTCCAGTTCCTTCATCCACCTCTCTCCACCTTCTCCCTCATCTAGTACTTCTCTTACTCTTTCCCCAATTCCTCTCTCCTCTCCACTTCCTCCTCTGCACCTGTCTAGCACGTGTTCCCACGACTCACTTTCCTCTCCACATACTCTGCACGTCCTCTCTTCCTCCGTCCCCCAATACTTCCCTTCCCTCATCTCATTCCTTAATCTAAACCTTGCTATTCTGCTGTACCTTTCCTCATTCCACCCCGCTTTAGATACCCCGGTAGACCCTCCGTTCCTACTTACCTGTACCATCTATTATATCTTGACCGCACTATCCTATTGTATCTCTCCCTTTCCTCTTTTGTCCTTTCCTCTTTTTCTTTCCTGTCATACTCCTCATCCTCCTGCTCCCTGTCCTCCCTTTCGCCTTGTCCTTCTCCTTGTCTGAACTCCTTCCTCCCCTTTTCCCATTTCGACCGCCTCTCTCCCTCTGCTCTTTCCCACTGTCTTATTTCCTCTAAACACTGCCGTGCTATTTCACTACCCTCACCTTTCCTTAACTTTCTTTCGAACGCCCATGCTCTCCTTCCTGCTATTATCCTCATCTTCTCTCTTTTTACTTCCTCTCTGACCATATACCCTGGTGTTCTCCAGTCCACCCCTAACGTCCATCTTATATATCTTTCTTGTAGCCTTTCCATCTCGTCCCTCTGTTCCCACCCCCATATTTCCGCTCCGTACCCCGCCGTAGTCCATACCAGCGTGTCGCACAGCCACATCCTTCTCTCCCAGTCTTTCGCGAATTTCCTTTTCCCTATTCCCCACGCCTGCTTCATCGCCGATCCTGCTTTCCTTACCCTATCCTTTACGTGGGCTTCCTGCCCCCCATTCCTCATGAACGTATATCCTAAGTACTTAATCTCCTTTACTTCCTCTATTCTCTTCCCTTTCCATCTCCAGTTCGCTTGCTTCCGTCTCTCACCTCCTTTCCTAAATCTCATTACTTTTATTTTTCCTACATTTACCACTAACTTCTTCTTCTCGAAATATCTCTCTAGCCTCCTTATCAGTATCCCCATTTCCTCCTCGTTCTCCGCCAGGACCACTACGTCATCCGCGTATGCCAGTGAGCATACTCTTCTTCCTCCCACTTTCACCCCTCCTCCCCTTCACCGCCCTAGCTCTTTCTCCATATCCGCCGTCGGCAGGTTAAACAAAATTGGGCTAAGCGGACACCCTTGCCTAACCCCCTTCGCTGTCCAGAAACTTTCCCCTATCTCTTCTCCCACTTTCACCCTGCTCTTAGTCTCCCTGTATATCTCCTCTACTCTCTCCCTTAACCCTTCCCTTACTCCCCGTCTTTCCATCGCCTCCAGCAGCACCTGTCTATCTACTGAGTCAAATTCCGCCTTCAGATCGATGAACAGCGCTACCAATTTTCCTTTCTCCTTTACTATCTGCCTATTTACTATATAGTTCAACGCGTATATATTGTCCACCGTCCCTACTCCTTTTCTAAATCCCGTCTGGTTCGGCGGTATTATACCCCTTCCCTCTACCTCTTCCTCTAATCTTGTCGTTAGTACCGATGTGTACGCCTTGTATAGCGACGCCATTAGCGTCACACCCCTATACTCCTCCACCTTTCTCCCTTCCCCTTTTCTCACAATTGGCGCAATAATCCCTTCTTTCCATTCTTCCGGCCACCCATCCCCCCTCCACACCCTTCTGTATATCACCTAGGCCAGTTCTGTTGTACATTCCCCTCCCCATTTCCAAGCTTCGTTCGGTATTTCGTCACTTCCCGTCGCTTTTACCTCTTTCATTCTTCTCACCGTTCTTCTAATTTCTGCCCTGCTTATCTCCTCTTCCTGGCCGGTCCTCCCCGCCCCCTCCGTTCCCCTCCTTACCCTCTCCCCTACCCCTCTTAGGAGACTCATGAAGTATTCTTTCCATTCCTCGCTCTTTATCGTATCATTTACCCTTTTCCTGCTCTTTCTTCCCCTATTCACTATTTCCCAGACCTTGTTCTCCGACTTGGCCTCTGCTACTTCCCTTATCAACCTCTCCTGTTCCTCCCCCTTTTTCCTGTCGCACATCTCTTTATACTCTCTCTTTCTTTCTCTGTATCTTTCCCTCGTCCCTTCCCCTTTTCTCCACTTTCTCAAGTCTTTCCTTAGTTCTGCTTTTTTTCCTTGGCATTCTTCGTCCCACCACCCTTCCTTTCTTTGCCTTCTCTCTCTTCCCCCATTCTCTTCGGCCTTTCTTATCTCTTTCTTTATTCTCTCTTCTGCCTTTCTCACTGTTTCCTGTATATTCTCCCCCCCCTACTTTCATCCCTTCTATCCCTCTCGCGTATTCTTCCTTCATTCTTTCTGACCATTTCCCCCTCCCCCACTCCCTTTCCCCCGGCTCCTTCTGCTGTCTCTGCACTCCACCTCTCCTCACTGTTACCACCAGTGGGTGATGGCCTGATTCCACCCCATCTCCAACCTTTATCCTTTCTATCCCTTTTCTCGTATTTTCATCCCCTTTCTAATCTATCACCATGTCCCCCCTCCCCCCTGTATAAGTGAACTCCCCTTCTTCGTCCCCCTCTATGTTTCCATTGAGAATCTCCCACCTTACTTCTTCCACTGTCTTCACGAGCTTCTTTCCTTCGACATTTATCTTTTTGTCCTTTGACTGCCTCCCGCTTTCCTCCTCTACTCCTGCTCCCTTTACTCTGCCTCCCTCTGTGCCCGTTCTCGCGTTAAAGTCTCCTCCTATTATTACCCTTTCGTCCTTCCCTTGCCTTTCCATATATCCTCTAACGCTCTCTAGCTTCCTTTCTATGTCTCCGTTCACATAGACCCCGACCACCGTCCATCTCTCGCTTCCCGCTTTTATCGTCTTTACTACTAATCCTTCTTCCACTCTCTGCTCGCCTTCGTCCTCTACCACAATCTCTTCTCTGATCCCCATTACTATCCCTCCCATAACCCTTCCTTTCTTGTTTCTTTTCTTCGCTCCTTGCATAGTCCACCTGTATCCCCCTGGTAGCCTTCTTTCCATCTTCTCCCACCCTTTCTCTTCTATCCAAGTCTCCGACAACACTACAACCTCCCATTCCCCTAACATCTTCATAAATTCCTTGTCGTTGTTCCATAACCCCGCTACATTCCAAAACACCACATCTCAGCCTCTGTCCTCCTCCCGTCTTCCTTCCTTTGCCTCCTCCCCCTGATTCTTTTTCGTTACCCATTTTTTGCCTCTTTTTCCTCCCTCTTCTCTTGGCCACCGCTTGCCTCGTCCCGTCTATCGTCTTCCCGCTCGTTCTCCTGTCTCTTTCTTTCTTCCTGTTCTCTCCTAACCCTTCCCCTTCCGTCTTTCAGTATTTCTCTCTGCTCATCCCAAAACCACGTTATTCCATTTATTGTAATCTTCCCGTAACTCACCCTTACTCTATTACCTTTTCTCTGCTCCTCGTATCCTATTCCTCCTAGCATCCACTGCATCCTTCTTTCGCTCCATGTCATGTCGTCTCCAATCTTAACTTTTTCCCCTCTTATATTTTTCCTCATTCTCATAACCTCTATCTTTCCAGCTACGTCTTCCATTCTCACCTCCATTGTCGCTTCCGTACCTCCTGCCCTCCTTCTGCCTATCTCTTTCGCTTCTGCCACCTTCGCCCTGACCCCCATCCCCTCTATGATTCTCGTCGCCGTTTGTCTCGCTGTTCCGTCCATCTCCACACCTTTTATTATGACATTTCTTCTCCTACTCTCTCTCTCTCTCCTTTCTCTAGTTTTCTCTCCACCTCTCTCACTCTCTCATCCATCTCTCTCCTATCTCCCCCTCTTCCTTCTTTTTCCTCCCCTTTACTTTTTCCTTTTTCCGTTTCCAATTTCCTAACTCTCTCTCGTAGCTCCTCTATCACCCTGTCCTTTCTCTCGCCTTCCTTTATCTTCTCTTCCATTCCATATATTTGCCTTTGCATTTCTTATCTTTCCCTTCTTCCCCTTTCTTCCCCCTCCTCATCTCTTCCCTCATGTTCGCTATTTCCGCCTTCGTGTCCCTCCCTTGCTCCTTTACGTCCTCCCTCACCTTTCTCATTTCTTTCCTTGAATCTTCTCTAATCTCCCTCAGCAAACTCTCTAACTTTCCTGTCTCATTTTCCTCCTTCTGCGGAGATCTCGGTGTCGTCTTGCTTTTCTGAAACGCTCGCTGTCTTTCTCTTTCCTCCTCCGCCTCTGTCTCTTCCTCTCTCTTCCTCTTCCACATCTCACTTATATTCCTAAAATTACCTATGCTATTATTCTTCTCTCTCACTAATCTTTCACCATTTGTTTTCCTCCCCCTCTTTGCTGCCTCGTCCTCCATCTTCTCATTTTCTTCGTCGTTTCCCTTCATCCTTAACTCTCACTACTATTACCGTCTCTTCTTTGCCTGCTCCTGCTTTCCCCGCTCCGTTTCCTGCGCCGCTCTATTCTCTTTCTCTTGTTCGTCGCCCGCTCTGCTCTATTCTCTCCCTACCTTGTTCGTCGCCCTCACCACTCTATTCTGTCACTACCTTGTTCGTCGCCCGCTCCGCTCTATTCTTTCACTACCTTGTTCCGCCGGTGCCCCGCTCTATTTTTCTCCCTAACTTGCTGAGCCGCCATCTCTACTCGCCTGCCTCGCCGCTCTCGTTGCCCGCTACCCACGCTACTGCTCCCCGTCTGCTGCTGCCCCCTCGCACTCTCGCTTACACTTTTCATAGCCCGCCGACTATCCCTTCCCCATTCTGCCCCGCTACCTCCTTGCCCACCCTTTCTTCCTAACCTCTCTCTTGCTTTCTTTTTCTCCTTCACTTTTCTATATTTCTCGCTCTACTTCTATCCCGTTTTCTCTACCTTGCTTACCCCTGTTCTCTTCCTTGCCGCCGACGCCTTTTTTCCTATTTTTCCCCCTTTCCACACTCTTTTTTCTCTTCCAAACACACACTCACTTTTTCACCTGTCACTCTCCACTCACACCGGAAACGGAAGTCCTTGTTAATTCGAGTGTAATACGCTGTTTAAACCGCGCATCACACTCGATTTTCTACATCGATGTTAGTAAAACTGGAATAAAGCGCATCGTGTAAGCGTAGTCATTGTTCGAAAAAATAAATCCGCTGCCGTGCGTCGTGGAGCGGTTCAGAATGAAGGACGGCGGTGAAGTCAAAGAGTGGGAAGTAAGGGGAAGCGTGACCCCACCGTAGCCACGTGGCTGCGAGCACGAGGCTAGAAGGTGGAGCATATCGATCGGTCGATGCTAGAGCCTCCTAGCGTATGTTTGACCCGCTGAAAATTGCGTACCAAGCAGGCTTTGTGCTTCTATAGACCTCTATGTTCGTGGATAGAACTTAGGGCTTAGGGTTTAGGGCACCCATGATGGCCACATTTCGCATATTTTTCTGGAGTAAACTAGTGCATCGTAATGGAGAAGTCGCGAAAAGGAAATTCAAATTATTTGGGTTTGGGTAAAATCGTTTCCCTCGCCACAACTTCACAAATAAAATTTTCCGCGTTTCCGACGACGAATTATAAAGCCAAGCAGTGAAAAATGTGGATACTTTGAGTCCAAGAAACGATGTAATTACATTTTTTGAGGTTATATTTGACGTCGGGTAATAAAATACACGTTGATGTGTTATAATAAATTATTTTTAACTAATTTGTAGTAACGCACGTGATTGGAGGTCAGGAAAAAATTCGCGTATGTGCAGTGAACATTTTGTGGGGAATCATTCATCTTCAATACTATTGAGTTCAAGTTACGTTCTAAGTATCACAGTGAGGAAAAAGTATGAATTAAGTTCTGTCGAGAAGTGAGAAGTCAGGGGAACACAACGGCTAGAAAACCTTTTTTTTAATCCGAATTTAAAAATGATTTGTTCGAAAAATAATAATTAAGTCTATATTTTGTGTAGATTCGACAGGAGTATGCATGTGCAGTTGTTACGTCTTAGCGTCTCTCGCTACATAAAACTGGACTATTTTTTCGCTATACGGAGTTGCGATGGATTTTAGCTGATGTCGGTAACAACAACCGCATCTCAATCCATTGGTAAGACTCCTCACAAGGAACCTGGTGTCGGTAACTAAAACCACGCCGTTATCGACAAACGAGGTTGCTCGCAAGAGAACCCGGTGTCGGTAGCAACAGTTACATCTCTATCGACAAGTAAGGTTGCTCGCAGGAGAACCTGATGTCGGTAATAACAACTATACCCCTATCAACCAGCGAGGTTACTCGCAAGATAAAAACTAGAACCAACTTATCATTGTTCACTTGAATTAAACTAAGTAAAACATCGTTTTTGCTATAACGAATCCACATGTTATAATAAATTGCTAAGGATAATATCATTATATCGCTTCTATAAAACGAAATAATTCATTTGAATTATACTGAGTAAAACATCGTTTTTGCTATAACGAATCTATATGCTATACATTTTGCTAAGGGTAATATTGAAATGCATATATGTATCATGATGAAGTTTGGAGTTCGCAAGCCGCGCAAAACGAATTTCATCGAGTCAATGTGCAAAATCATGTACGGAAGCGGCAGAGACATATACAATGATTATAAAACAAAGATAATCAGCTAGGATATACAAATAATTCTCAAGAAGAGGATCGAAGTCAACACTTCGCAGAAATAAAAGCAATTAACTCGTGGACCATATATGGTCCGATCTTTGTGGCATCTCAATCGCTTCCGCCCAACCATGGTTTTGGCATATAAATTAATAAAGATTAATAATTATTAAATAACCGTATTTAGTTGCAGATAAATGCCCGATATGCCAACTTACAAAATAAGTTAAAACTGGCAAAACGTGAGCACTTGCTCTCGTTGAAAATCTCATTTCCCTAAAAACATAAGAGCAGGTGTTCCGCACCAGCTCATATATACTTAATTTTTGATATTTCTGCAACATATCTGTATTAAAATTGTATTAATCTTAAGGAAAATATGTAACTTGCATAGAATACCCTACAGGGGCCTTCGTTGCATCACAGGAGAGGTGACGCACGGGCGTTTTGGCGTCGCAACGCTTCCCTACTCTGAACGAATAACCGAATGATATATAAGGAGGGCCATTTGGGCATATCTCCATCGTATAGTCCTAATACCCAATGGGAGTGTAACTCTTCTCTCTACTCGAAATTTAAATCAGTCCAGTTCGCGATTCACTTCAGTCCAGTCGCTTCACAATTCTCATTATACGTCAAAGACAGTTATTCGTTCGGGTATTAGAGTAGTTATTTTTTATCCGGTCGTCATCTCCAATTTGTATTGAGTTACGATCATCACGCGTGAAGTTAAAATTGTAATTGTTCATTCAAATTTAAAAGAGTTTTGTAACAATATATATCTATTTTATCGGAAATTCTTAATCGTTTTTGATTATTTAATTCTCTTTTGTTTCCATCTGGTGTCGCATGGGTCTGTTGTCGAAAGCAAATTAATATTCATTTGAGAGTATTGCAGTGCTGATAATAGCACGCGCACCCTCTCTCATTTGGGAGTATTCTAGTGCTGATAATAGCACGCGTACCCTTTTCAGTTTCTCATTCTACAACCTTTAAAATGTGATTGATAACAGATCCATGGGTCGTCGACGGGGTGGAGAGGAATCACGAGTCCGTCGCAATTGTGCTTCGACAAACAATATTTCGACCAATAAACCGGGCCACAACGTCCCGGTTTACAAACAATTGGCACGGTTTGTTTCAAACCAGCTTGAATTAGAGGGTGTTTCCTCTGTTCCGCGATATCAACCGAGATTCATCGGCTATAAAAAACTAGGTGATCCGGAAACTCTGGTGGATCCGAATTATCCTCGCCAGATTGGGGTCGCGACTATCTTTCGAATTGAGCCCCCGCTCTACCGATGGTACGACTATCACCACTTGAGCAGCTTCCGGTGAACCTACCTCATCAGGTGCCGGAAATCGAGGCTGCTATCGACAATTCTAACGCCAGCATCGTTGTAACACCTCGAGGGGATATCAACGCTCTTGTCCCTATCGACGGAGACATTGATCACCGCTACTAGCAACAAGCGGTAGAGGTCATAACCATCGAATAGAACGACATCTGGCCCTCTACGGTTCACCGCTCTCAAAGTAAAGTATTTCTACAACTTGGTTATGCGAATTATTCAGTTTAATGCTCTCATCCCTGGCTGGCGCATTCCAGTCTAACCTAAAAGAGCATTTAATTTCTTGTTCCTCCCTTTTTGAATTCCCGACGTAACACAGTACACAGCGTATCAAGAGTGATGCATAGAAAGTTGACACAGGGGACAATTCTTTGGAGGAACGGCAAGATTTTCTTCATTCCGATCAAATTATTGAGCCTGCATTAGTATTCAAATTTGATAGAAAGATTCAAGTTGAAATGATTGGAACGTCTGCGGCTCATCATAATCTCTACAAAGGAGCAAAAATGTTCATTTTGTACTCAATATGTGTACAACGATCTTTGCCATGCTCAAACTCAAGTGTATATTCCTGAAAGTCGTGGAAGCTTACAGATTGTTAAGAAAAGGCACACAAGTGACAAGAGTTGTGGCACTTTTATTGCTCAGGTGGATAAAGCGATTGGTCTGGACACTCTGGATAGTAATTGGAATAATTCGACAGCATGTATAACAGGATTTCACGGCATCTCGTCAATAACGAAAGACCAGCAAATACTTGATCTTGGCGGTGTCACAGTATCCACTTTTCAATTATTGCTCAACTCATTACTCGTGAACAGACCCAGGAAAATATCTAACAGCAATCGGCTTCTGTTATTCTCTTGAACATAAAAAGCGGAATGTCGTTCTCAGCCGATTATTAAAGACGGCGATATAGATGAAACAGAGATCATACAAGTAGATGAAACTACATATAAAGAGCTCCGTATTCAATAAGGTTAGTCTTGTATTCAAATAAACATGCGGTTACTTAATAAAGAAAATATAATAAAAATTCGTTTAATATTTTTTATTGCTTCGAATGATCACAGCTTTCGTTTGGCTCACTAAACATTCATAAATAAATAAATAAAACTTATTATGAGCTATCTCTTAACTATTATTATTATTATTTTCGTTTCAAAAACGAGCAAGTGCCTCCAAAAAGGGTTTGAAATAGAAGGTTTCCAGTTTTGGAATCACAACTTTCAAAAAATCTTCATTTCTGTGCACAGGTACGACACAACTCCCTTTAGGAGATTGGTCTGTACGTTTGGACGTACACTTTACATATCGTCAATCCAGTTACATATAATGTACTTGACATTGGGTATAATATACGTCACTTTCTTCAGTTCGATATTGACATTTAAAAAATACAGATAATTCACGTTTGGGTTCTAAAAACTTTTTCGCACGAAACAGGGCACTTGATTTCAACGATTTTTGAAATACAATAATCTTCAATTACCACACCGTCAGGCGCCCCGCAAAGCCACAGCTGAGGTTTTGATATTACTACTCCTGGTTGAACGGCTTTTACTCTGTGCTTCATAACTCTTTCAGAGCTATGAATTCATGCTTTGAGCCGTACTGCATATTTTTTTAGCAGTACCAGTCAATCTTGTTGGCGTCAAAAAATCGTTGGTCGAAGCATCGTTGCTTCTCGATTGTCTTGTTTTGATCGAATGTGCCCTGGCGCTTGCGGAGATTCTGTTGCTACGCACGGAGAACCGTTTATCTGAGTATGACAGTCTTCGAGTTTTCAAACACACCTCAATTATTCGAGCCTCGTCCAGCAAAATTCCCCGAGCGTAAAAATCTTGTACCTCTTTATCAGCAATCAGGCCATCCAGATTTGACGAGTATACTAAATGATCCTCGTAAAAGTTGAGCAAATTAATAATGCATGCATCGCAATGATTATTATCGCTGATCACAATTTTGGAGTAAACACATTCTCGCAAAATCCCTTTCACAAACCGTTCATGTTCGCTCACGTTGTTTTCCTTGAGAATTATTCGTAACGCCAAGGAATGCTTGAGATTGTTGAATAGTGGATCAACAGGTGTGACTCTGGTGCTTACATGATTGGTATCAGGTCCAAAAGGTGGAAATAAGTTGGTGATGACCATTCCCAGATAGACATGAGCCTGCACGGTGATGGCACGTGCCGTCACGCCGTGGCGCCACAGGCGCTCACTTCTATAGCCCTATGTAACTAATTTCTGCCGGCAATGAGTGTAGTAACTTTGTATCGGCACTCTGGCTGCGCCGTGGTTGCATCGCGTGGACCACCATACGTTGGTACGGTGACGGCACTGAGACGTCACGCCGTGCCACTGCGCATCGCCCGAGGCAATACGGTAATGGCTCAGTGGCTTAGTCGCTGACCGAATGCCGAGCTGTAAGTATCACGGTCTTTACGCGGGCGACAGAGTGCATGGCGTGTCCGCATAGTGCTGTCACCGTGGCAACATTTTGGTGCTCGCACGGTGGAGCCACGGTGCGGCCAGTGTGACGGACACCGTTACTGCACTCCATGCCGTAACGGTGTTTGTCCGAAGGCTTGCCCCATTCCTGCTCAAGGTTAGTCTTCGTGATACTTCTATCCGAGTTGACGTAGTGTAGCAGAACGTAGATATGCTTGCATTTTCCTTCGGCTTGCGATACGCACGTTCACGATGCGTGAGTTACGTGGCGTTGATCCGAGACCTGAAATCAATAATGAATAATTATATGAATTAATGAATAAATGAATAATTATAAATTGATAATCTATACTATGATTTCACAATGACAGCAATGTACTTACATCTAATTGTACCTTGTACGGAGTTGCATTGACAGACGTTGGAGGTATTCCACTACACCTTATTAATTCGTTGATATTCCCATTACGTCATTCTTCAACGCGAACTATTTGCGATACTGCGAACCCTTTGGGATCACATCTAAATTAAGAGGGATTTATGCGTGATAGGTCCAAATCCCGTTCGCATGCGAAGATTCATTCTGTCAGGCAAGCTAACCTTAAAATAGAAATAGAACTTGCGAAAAACCTAGTCCAACCACTTTCGAATATTACGATTTTTTTTAAATCTACGCAGCTACGATTCAACTTACTTTACGAAAGTTTATATCGCACGAGATTACACTTTTGTTCAAGTAGAATATCCGAAAATGTTTTGCACATGTAAACATATGACAGCTACTTCAGCAAAATTTACCGAATCTCGCCGACCGCGGCGCCATATGTCCCTCTGTAC
Organism: Dyspetes luteomarginatus; assembly: GCA_963669185.1. Classification (NCBI taxonomy): domain Eukaryota; kingdom Metazoa; phylum Arthropoda; class Insecta; order Hymenoptera; family Ichneumonidae; genus Dyspetes; species Dyspetes luteomarginatus. The sequence goes on along the minus strand of OY769903.1, from coordinate 15,572,692 downwards.
TAAGCGAATATGACAATATCTTCTGGGTACACAGAACGATCCACTCCTTGGAGACCCGATAGCATAATATCCATCAACCTTTGAAAGGTTGCTGACTCGTTTTTCAATCCAAACGGGATTCAATTGAACTCGTAATGTCTGTTTATGGTGCAAAATGTTGTTTTCGGTTTGTCTCTTTGGTGCATTTCGATTTGGTGAAATCCTGATGCGAGATCCAATACCAAGCGGATACGCGTCGGGTGTTGTTTTTTCGTTTAATTTTCTAAAGTCAATATCAATGGGCCACCTTTTCTTGCCTGTGTTGTCTGTTTTTTTGGGTACAATGCAAACCGGTGAATTGTACGTTGACAGAGGGTTGTATAATTTTTTTATTTAAAAGGTCTTTAGATGCGTATTTCGTCCATATGGATTTGTGGGAAGCGGTATTGTTTAGTATTTATTGGTTTTTCGTCGGTTGTGTAAATCTCATGTTTCTAAATTAATGTGTGGCCCAATCGTTCACCTGGCAGGCTAAAGAGGTGCGAGTATTCTGAGGCCAGGCGGAGTACGTGAGCTGTCTCCGTGTCATCTAGACCATCTTCTAAATGCAGGAGCGGTTTCAACCTCGTAAATCTATCCTGCTTCTCGATTACTGCCGAACAGATTGCTGCGTGATATTTGGTCAGAATATCGCGAGAATCATCGTCACCGATGTCGGTGGTACACTTGAAACCTTTTCGATTGGCTGTAACTATATTGTTGGAACTGTGAGGTGAATGTTAATGTCGTTTATATTGATTGCTATGATGTACGCGATTCCGTTATTGCTGGTAACTATTGCGTTCCCGATATATAAACCTTCTTCAGCGTTAATTTTTGGGATCCCTCTGTGAGATCGGTGTATTGTATTCTGATATGGATTATGGTTTTGATCGTGCCGAAATTGTTATTCTTTCTCGCGTCTCGAACGGAATTTCGAGACCCATGAAAGAAATACATGATTTAGTGTAGAGAATGTCAGTGGGTGTCTCTTTGAAGAATGCGTCCCCTAGGATATCATCCTGCGAGATGGGAAATTTATTTTTTACTATGTGGAACTCTCCGCGATATTCTTTATTTGAATGATAACCATGACTGATGTGCAAATGATGTGCAAATCTGTGAAATTTTGTATATTATGTATGCAACTATTTCAATGTGACTCGCGATCGCCGATGATTTGATCAAATTTATTTGGGCTCCGATGTCGACCAGAAAAGTCCTTGAGTAGATTATGAGAATTGATTTCAACTGTTTGTGGTTTATGTTTGTCGGATACTCCGGGTCTTATTGTTGCTGTTTGTACTTTCACTTGTTTTGTTATTACTGGGTTGAGGTCATGCGCTCTTGCAATTTGCCCCGCGTCGCGCTGTCCCGTGAGGTTAGATTCTCGTTTTTTAATTTCATTTCTGCCAGTGCGTTTATGCACGGCACGGCACAGCTGTACCCATAAAGCGATTTCTGATATACTCCGTCTTTACTCGTGCTCCAAGATTCTCATGCACTATTGGAGCGGGTTTCGGTCAAAGGAATTGTCGCGGGATTTGGTTTGGGAATTCTTACGGTATCTGTCACGTGAGTTATCATGGAATCGATCTCGTGAGATACCGTGGTATTGGTTTTGTGAGCCTCTTCAATATTTATTGCGTGAATCATCACGGAGATATCGATCGCGTGAGTTATTTCGGTAGGTATTTAGGAATAGGTCGCTTCAATTGTTGCGGGGATTGTTCTGGTACTTGTCTCGAGAATTGTTACGGTAAGAATTTTGGTATCGATCATGTGAATTGTTGCGTTATCGGTCGCGCGAATCGCTGTGTGTTGTTTTGATATCTATCTTGTGGGGTGTTGCAGTAGAAATTTTGGTACCGATCGATAGTTGTTTGGGTATCTGTCTCGTGAATCGTTTCGATATTTGTTTGGGTATGGATAGCGCGAATCACTGCGATAATTGTTTCGAGGGTAATTGCGGAAGCGGTCTTGTGAGTTATCTCGTAATCTTTCTTGCGAAAATCTGTCTTGTGAGTTGTATGGAAAACGATTTTGAGAATTTTCGCCATATCTGTGTCGTGAGTTTCGTGTGTTTGAGTCTGGTTGAGGGCTTCGGTCATTAAAATATGGGTTACCGACTTCCTCTGGCCTTTTAAGTGTGAGGCATTCGGAGGTTGAGTGGTTATGTAATCTGTGGAAGGTGCAATATGTATCCCGGGACTGATTTTGTCAAAAAGTCGTCGGATGAAAGCTCTTGTGACGGCTTTCTTTAATTCTATTATTCTACCGTCGAGGTATTGTCTGTCGGTGGCAAAGCTGTAAACTTCTTTGAGTCTTTCTGTAACGCGTCTTTGAATTTGTCACGTGCGAATCGCGAAGTCGGATATTGGTTCGTTATAATTTTGTGAAATTGTTTTGAGTCCAAGTTCGAGATCTAGCAGTTCTATGAGTCTATTAAAGTTGTCTATCAAATCTTTTGAAAGTGTGTCTATTGTCGCGTATTCTTTTATGTCAGCTAAATCGAGAGCGGTTTCATCTAATCTAAATTGGATCATTTCCAGTAGTCGTGCCTGCTTGGCAGCGGACAAAATTCTGGCTGCTCTTTTGCATGCTCGGACAAAGTGTTCAACGGGGATGTTTTTTCCGTCAAATTTCGGCAATACTTTATACACGTCACGAAATGTGAAGCTATTATGATCTCTTTTGTTTTTCACGTCGTCAGGCATGCTGAAAAATGCGAGCTCGTTATTTTCTATAATTCCGGTGTAAAATGATGCTGGAAAATTTCGGCATAACTTGTTGCGTCAGGGCGAGAGTATCGGTTCAATTTTTTGTTGATTTATTGGTTTTTATCTTGGGTTTTCACGTTATTAAATATTTGCATATAAATTAAATTACAACGAGAGAAGGACAAAAAAAAAGAAAAATTGTGTAATGATTTTATTTTAAGTTTGGGATTTATGTAATAATTCAAATGAAGAGAGGCAGTGGCATAGTGGTACCGCGCTCGGCTCACACGCAGTGGGTTTGGGTTTGATTCTCGCCGGCACCAATGGAATTTTTCTATGTACTTTTTTTGCGCTCTCGGTAGTTCGGAACCCGCCAAAAAAACTGTAGGTCTACAGGAATCGAAGTGCCTGGGTGTGGTGAACCAAAAAACTGGAAAGAGAGGTGTCTCGGGTTCGATTCCCGGTGCCGAAGTCCAGCAGGTGGAAGCATAATGGACACGGACGTAACTCCAGATATAGGACGTGCGAGCCACGACTATATTTGTGCCAGTGCTGACACCTAGCGGGGTGCGACGAGCTACGGTGCCGAAAATCGAACCGGAGACAAACGAATCGGGAGACGCCGACATGGAGAGAGGAAGGTAATCCCGAAGGGGATCGGTGTAAATCTCATACATTGTTTGAGAATAGATAGTGGAACGTTGGGTGATAAATAAAGTACGTGGCTGAACAGCGTGTTTTTTCTGTAACGAAATTAGAAATCTTTATTCACAAACAAACCGATTCTTGAAAATATTACACTGAGTTGAGCGTTCATATACACGTGAGCAGAGCGAATTAATTACTAGAGTCCGAGCACTGATCGCCGATGAGATCGAGACCGATTCTCCTCGGACGAAAATTACACGTGGTGAGACGGTCGTGGCGTCTGTAACCACCACGACCTGTTGAGCAATGCGAAGCACCTGTCGAAAGTCTATGCAGCTTATCGCGACATGATGAATCGCGCCATGAGCATCTACGAGAGTGAGAAATCCTTTTTGAGCACGTTAAAAACGTGGGAACGAGAGGACCAAGAGTTTAATTGATGATCGTGAGAAAACCCGAAGGTAATGAGCGTGAGCGAAACGGTTGAGCTGCGGCCATTAAACTTGTCACACATATACTAATGAGCATGAGCGTTGCTGGCGTCTTCTCCCATTTCATGAGTGCACATGCGCCTCGAGCGCGCGTGAGATGCTTGGGGAACGGGCCCGAGCAGTGCTGCCGTGCAGCGGCCAGCCGGGTGGTCCGGCCCAGCCGCGCCAAATATGATCATTTTTCAATATACATACATACATGTAATAATTTAAATGTAGATATTTATAATGGTTTCAGGGGTTTGTAATAATATTTTATAATTTGTTAAAATAAAATGTGAGAGGGATAGAAAGAAAAAAAAAGATTTTTTTTTAGTAGAATTGTTGCCCTCAAAAATGTATAATTTGTTAGGAGAGGAGAGTTTCTAGTAATTTAGAATTTCGTTATTAATTATGATTGTTGTAATACTTATGACGTGGTTCTGTTGAAATTGATTATCAGATATTTTGAAAATCAAAAAAATTGTTGAAGAAATTAAAAGTAGAAATTTGTTAAAAGTCGAAAATTTTGTCGAAAGTTGTAAAGTATATAAAAATTTGACAGTAGTAGTATGTGGACCACTCTGGCGACCCCCACTCCTATCCCCTCTACTTTCCCCCACGACGGAGCCTCTTTTCCGAGCGTGGTGGGGCCGTGATGGAGAGACGTGGTGGGGGAGCATTCTGCGGGCTGGCCAGAGCGGTCCGATTATTATTATTATTATTATTCAAATAATAATAATCCATACTTTGCAAGCTGTCACCTCGTTGCAAACACGATGAAGCCATGAAATATTTCTGTTTATACTGGTTTGTAAAAATGTCAGTAAAATGAATTGTTCTTTTGCGAGATAGAAAATCGGTAACGAACGATGTGTAGGGTCCGCGCCCTGTTTATTTACACGCTGAATAATTACAGAAATGTGTTTCATGCGTTTATAACGTTGTAAAATGTAATTATGACCGAATGGTATATTCGCCATACACGCTTCTTCTTCTTCTTCTTCTTCCTCCTCTATGTCGCCAAAGAACTCCGCGATGGTATTGAAATGATTTTGAAAATCGTGCCAAGAAGCGTCGTCCAGAGTTAAGCAGCCGTGGATATCACATATGAACCTAATCACAGTGCGTAACGTACCACTCCGACAAATATCCATGCCCACCCACACAGATTTTGTTCACAAATTATTTAGCTAATACGCGAACGACTCCAATAGCGATCATATATTCTCGGCACGTTTCGCAGACATCGCAGGGCTTAATGTTTTGTAGACGGCTTGAATTCCAAATTATTGAATTTTGTACCGTGATATTGCACTGCCAGATTATTTTCACGGGCTGCGACTATCAGCTGTTGAAATAGATGATCGTTTTCTTCGAACAGCTTGAGGAATCTGGCTGGCAGGAAACACGCAAATACGTTTTCCACGTCGATGACGATACGCGAACCCCATTTAGTTTGAACAGTTCTTATATTGCTGATATTGTAGTCTTTTTCGAGCACCAGTTCTGATAACTTTTTCACCGGTAGAAAGGTCGCCGTCTGACCCACTTTGTTGATTCGTGCGAAATCCATCGTAAATATTGAGCTCGTCAAATTTTCGTGTTAAAGAGAGAAATTGCGATCTCGCTTGTATTACTGTTTCTATAGACGTGATGTCTTGTAAAAGCGCTTCTATCCGCCGTTTTAATTCGCGTCGTTTTCTCTGCATACACCTCAAACAAGAGCAAATGAGAGAGTCTTTGGAGTTTTACTTGGATATCTGTCCACTGGTTCGATCGCGAATGATGGCCGTTCTCCAAGCTCTAGATTATACTCTGCAGTTGCCCCTCCACCAGGCCTCCACTACAAGGATTACTCATTTTTATGAGACATAGCAAAGACAAAAAGAAATCTGATCGTCTACATATGGTACCCTATAAAGATTACTCATTTTTGTTAGACATAACAAAGACAAAAAGAAATCTGATCGTCTATATATGATACCCTATGGAATCAGCATTTTTTTTGCGAACCTTCGAAAGATCGTTGGTTTGACGCATGCGATGTTCGAAAATATGATATTCGTTGAAAGCGACTTTTGGACCCAAAAGAATGCTGACTCTAAGGCACGTGATCGCAGTTCAAGGAACGGTAGAAAAAAAGTGTAGAATTTCAATGTCACTTTTTATTATTATCATACACGGAAACAGCAGTTCTGTATACAATGTAGATGCTTATTTCTATACCCCCCCAGCGCAACCATTTATATTGGAAACTACACCCGGAGATTCGCTGCGTTTATCGATATACGCATTATAATACTCATCCATTATTTTATCGTTTCGCTGCAAATCATTCGAAAATACGCATCTAAAGCGGTGAATACCGAAACCAGCAGCCATATAACGAAGAAACATAACACAATACTGTCCGCAGCATTGTGAATTCGGGCCTTGACGCTGCGTTGCGTTGCAGCGGAAGAATGTGCAGTTTCTTCGGAGACGAGCGAGATGTTGCGGAATGATTGGTGGTAGTCCGTAACTGTCGAAGAACCATCCGTGTCTATTTCGATCGACGTACATGGCGACCCAGTGAGCCCCTGGTAGTTTGTGGCCATCGGTGTTAACCACGAATGCCGTCGGTTTCGTCCACACCCTCGGGATACGATCTGCTGAGTACACGCCCACCGTATGATCCTTTATGTTCTGGAGAGATTGCAGCATTTGAGGACTGTTCATGGCCCAAGGGCTTTTCTTATTCTTCTGACGCGTACTCTGGCAAACCGACGTGCCACGATCTAGTAGTTCTATACTCCCATAAGGAGGCGATTCGCTCGCTATGACAGAGCCATGCTTTGATCCGGGTAGCGTTGTTCAGAGCGCATTTGTATGTGTGTTTTTTATTTACCACACCGTGATACATGCAGCGTGTGTCACTTCGTGGCAGGTGGCGGAATGAAGGAACCTCATCATCTTCTTCTAGATTTATAATGTAACTCCCCGTGAGCTGAGTTAGGTATGACGATTTCTCAGAGCCTCTTGTAAAGATCCGTATAGCCTGGGTCGCAATTCTCTTCAGATTTGCGTCCAGCGAATGTAATGATATATCACCTTCAGGCCATTCTATACCATGAATATCAGCACATAGGCGCATGTTTTGTCTCTTTACAGGGGGGGACAATTTGCCATACGCGTAGGGCGGTTTTACAAGCCAATTATCAAAGTCCTCAGTCTGTACCGAGATGACAGCTACTTCTTTAGGTATAAACTGATTGTCTCTATTCCTCATTCCCTGTATATCAATAACGATATTTACGATTAAATTTTTTTGACCGTCACACTCCAAACGATGAGCGCAAACTGAAAGCGCTTCTCTCTCATCAGCTGCTGAAATCCATGACCACTTGTCGTGATGAGTCGATCTCCAACACATTATCGTATTCAGCATATACAATGCAATTAATTGTTGAAGCTAGGGCTCCCGCAAAGCGTACTTCTATCCTCACACTACCGTGTCTCACCAGGTTCCAATGAGTGCTACTATTGGCCGAGAGATCGGGTGTAAGATCAAATGCGAAGAGAAAATTACCCCACGGATAGCTTGAGCGTGAAATACAATTACCTTCATTGAGAAAGTGAATACCTGTACCGGAAAATAATGTATGATAGGCATCCACGCACATATTAGTATCTATAAAGTCTGGCTGTAGAGGCTTTGACGGTATTTGCAAGCCGTCCGCATACAAAGAAAGATAATTAATTTGGTAATTTTGAAAATTGAATGGGTTCATGGCGCGATTGCCATTGAAAGCCTTATTATCGACAAAACCGACAATTATACGTTTGGGTAACTGGCCCAATATGACATTATCAAGAGTATCCCCGTGTACCCCTGCATGCATCGATATCGCTTTAGCCTCGACACGCGTCAAAGGATATTTTGCTGTAGATTTGGACAGAGCTCTTGCATGAGCCAAAAGTATGCCTGGAGCTATCTTAACGCGACGTACAAGTAGCGATGCCTCTGTAATACGTATCGTGCAATTTTTCGAAGAACTCATGAGACAAAACGCATTATTGGTCCGTACGAGCCGCAGACGCATTTCAACGCCGTTTAGCAAAAACCTCTCTTGATTAAAGATATCGCAGTGCAAATGGCCGAGGAGGTTGATTGTTCTATTCTTACCTAATACAGCGCGCCGGGAGACAAGACCGTTATTATCATCGCCCGTATCATCCATTTTACCAGCTGTATCATTATACCATAGAACACTCGTAAGATGCGAGGCCTTCGCAGCATGCCCGTAATTCAAGAGTGTTTCAATATACGCTCGATATGCATAGGCATTGTTAGGAGGTGAGACGAGCTTCTAATTCAAAAATACATCGACCTGGTTGAACATTGAGTGCTGAAGATTATTGACTGGTCCTACTTTCATGAGCTCGCCCTCCTTTGTGGTCGGAGTTTCTATCTTAACACGCATACTCAGCATGGTATGTGCAAGATCAATGTACTCATCCCCCTGGCCATTTATGACAAACTCTATCGGTGAATCGTCCGTCAACGATGAGATTGGCTTATAATACACTGAATGTGTTCCCTCAATTGTTGTCTGGGTCGGTGGTAGTGTAAATAGTTCGAGTTCCGACTTAAGGCACTCACACGAGTGTGCGTGCAGGAACTTCATTTTCTCAGTTTAGATTAAGCAAAAATATCCCTCAGTGTTCTTGATTTCGTGTTACGTCTCTTGACGGTTGACTTTTTCGGTCTTCTTTTCACTGGCTTCTTCTTACCCCGCTTCTTTTTCACACTGCCTGAGCGTTTTCGCGACGTCACGGTCTTCTTTCTTTTCTTCACGCCGGTGCGTCGTGATGCGCTCTCAGTAAGAGAATGCGTCAGTTTATTAATTTTACTAGCTTTATAGCCGGAGCCCTTCATGAGCGTACTGATTTTTTCTTCAGCCTTGCGCTTCAGATTTTCCCTGGACTCGGGCAGGCGCGTTTTGAATGCTTCTCTCGGGTGCATGCCGGAATCCATGATATCGGTGGCCATGTTAATACCCGAGCGAAGGGCCTCTTTACCGACAGTCCGAGCACCTTGTTTCAAGAGCGGTATTATACGGCGAAAGAGGCCCCCTAGGAAACTTCCAATGCCGTGACCTCGTTGATTCGGTGAGCCAATATACACATGGCTGATACCCCCATAACCTGTTCGAGCACCACCATCACCTCCCGTTTGCATATCAAAATATTCGTCATAGTAATCCATTTTAGAGCAGTTCAAGTTAATCTGTACGTTTGAACTGTAACGTTACCGTCAGCGTCCCGTACTCGAATGGTATCGGCTCGCCAAATTCATCCCTTATATCAATGGTTATTGTTTGAAAACTAGTGCGTAATAGAGGAACATAGCGTGGTGGTGAGAAACTTCTTATTTTCGCAGACCCGTAATTACGGTTATCAGCGGCAGCAGCTGGTACAACGCACATAGCCAGTGATATAGGGCTCACAGATATCATATAAACGTACATCATATCGGGTGTCCCATTGGCTAGATTGACGGGTCTCTGAGCAGTGTATTCTCTCCAAACCACTACCCCTTCCTCAGCTTGAGTGAATCCTAAAACCTTGCTCAGCACGTCGGAGAAGTAAAAGGAGTGCTCCAGGTTCTTACATGATTCACAGATACGCGTCACCGTCACATAGCCGTTGTGAGCGTACTGAAATTTCAGGTGACCCGTAACACATGGTATTTCGTTAATAGTCTCGAGTAATGTTTCTATGCTATGATATACGCCGGGCGGTGAGCAGATACGATCTTCCTTCTAGTCGATGTCTGCATCAACGCCCGGTGTTGTAATGTTCGTTACGATATCAATGAAGTTCCGCTTACCCTCGGAAGGTACATGCAAAATTGTCATGGGTATGTGTATTTCCGCTAAAGAAACGGCCCAGCTACCATAGAGAGACACACATTGCAGTAAATGAGTGGTATACCGTGTTGTCACATTATCGGGATAATAACTCATACTACTGTTGCTGGGTAAAACAATGTAAAACTCGTCCTTCATTTTACCGGCCGTTTCTCTTAGTCTTCTTCGTTTGCACTCTCGATAACTCAGCTTCATAAAATATACCATCAATGTCCTCACTGTGGAGATCACGCACAATGTATATTACGGGGCAAATACTGTGTGATATACGGTGAATGCTGAATACGTCGCTGCTCCATCCACCCTCGTAACCTTTTGCTAAGGCTGCCTTCGCGCTACTGATACGTACGATTTCGCCCACATTGTATTTAGGAGAGCAATGCTCCGTTCTCTTGTAGCGCTGCATCAGGTTATGCCGAGCCCTCGCGGCTGTAGCGAGCGTCACAGAGGCAGGAGCTATTTTTATACCGCTATGCGTAGAATGGTTGTAGGCCGAAACGATGTTCTGCAGAACGTCAAGGTAACGTTTTTGTCCAGAATACGTGAAATAACGCCACATTCTGTCTTTCAGCGTTCTATTGAATCTCTCGACAATAGCCGCTTTTATATCGTGATTTCTCGCAACACGAAACTGAATATTTTTTTTCTTTAAGAGGGTGTGAAATACAGCGCCGATAAATTCTTTACCCTTGTCGGTCTGTAGGCAAACGGGCGATCGAGCGTTACTATTTTTTTTAGATAAAATGAGCTCAAACGCTTTAGCCACAGATGCAGCGGTCTTGTCGCGTAAAGGCTGAACCCATGCAAATTTACTAAGAACATCTATAACGACGAGGAGATAAACATAGCCATCATTATAAGCCTTAATCGAGCGAAGATCTACGAGATCAGCCTCCCAAAAATCATCAATGTTCCGTACGTTATAAAAACGCCGCTGAAAGCAATGACGCACGGACCTGTCTTTTGTGTAAGCATCCTGTGCTTCAAGCCAATGCAGCGCCTTTATCTCGGAAATTTTCTTCTGACGCCCCTGGTGTAACAATTTGGTGGCGCCTGAAAACGATGCTTCATGGATTGGATTAAAGTACACTTTTTCTAAGGTTTTCATGATTATAATTTTAGGTTAGCCCAGGTCACACGTCTTTTCTTATTATAATAACCACTGCCACTCTGACGGGGGCTATCTGCCTGTGGCGCCGGTGATCTGTTGTCACGACCACTGAAAAACGATGACTGGCTCATTTCTCCTGTTCCCTCGCTGCCTGTACTGCTATCGTTGATCTGCGATTGTCGCAGTGTTGAGCTAGCTGTTGACTCCATCCACAACTCCTCATTACCAATGAATTCTCGCGGTGTCTGCATCGTTCTCAGAAATTTGGCAAAGGCACCGCGCCCCACTGGTTTAGGTATTTTCCGCGCCCTCATGGCGTCATTAACGAGATCAACAATATTTGAATCCTTGATTGGTTTTCCGCCGACCGACACGACCCCGGCAGAATCCCAAGAAAAATTAGCCCGTGGTGCGTCACGTAACCAGCGAAGTAGCAGTTTCGCTTTAATGCGAAATTTGGCCGGTATACTCTCAATGATGACGGAATCGTTCATGTCATTACAGGTTTCTTCTTTATCGCAACCAGGCTCTACAGTATGTTTATTCTTCATAAGCGCGCGGTACTGCTGAGCTCTCTTGTCATCGACGAAATGGAGATAACGTTGTAGTACAGTCAAGTATGCAGCGCACTTTTCCCTCTCATCCTTGTATGCATTAGATTTCAAAATTTCATTCATCTCTGTATCCAATCTAGTTAGCATAGCATCAATTCCTTGCGCTGGGCGCGTTTGAGACGTTGCCGTGCTAAACGCTGGCTGATCATGACTTTGTGAGCCCAGCTGCGATAAATGTTCCTCTGGTACGAGTACCATTTTTCGTGCGTGCTCCATTATCCACGCCCACCAATCAAATTCGATAGAACAGTGCCTAGTATTGGTGCCAGTAAGAGCGGTAGAAACCCACCGCTCTGAACAACGAATCGTTTCTTACTCTTCCAGCAGCCTTTTTTTGAGGCTAAACGACGCAGAACGGGGGTGTACCGACGTAATTTTTTTCTTCGATCGGACTTCAGAGCCACGTTGCCGCAAAGAACGTTCAAGGCGCACTCACAAATACAGCGGATGATACCCGGGTCTGCCTCACGCAAAATAGCCTCGCGCTGCTCTTTATTGAGATGCTGAAGAGCTCGCAATATTGCAACGTGCTTCTTGCAGAGCGGTGAACCACCTCGCGCCATTACGCGTATGGAACTGTCGATCGTCTAGATGTATCACTTCTTTTAACTTCTTTTGTACAGTGGAGTCTTCGGAATAGCGCTACCCTTAAGAATGCGTCACGCACACTGGCAAATACAATGAGTTGTGCTTGAATTTGATTTGCGCGCGTCAGACTCTCTTCGTATCGTGCTGGTTTGTTGGAACGCGTTCAATACAGCGATGCATTTATCGTAACGCGACGATCCTTTAGACGGCATTACATGGCAATTCGCCAGCACTGCAGCTGCTTTTTAACTTTTTTCGCGGTACGTACACAAAATGATGAGGATCGTCGGGAAAAATACAGGTGCGAAATCTACAGTTATCAGGTGTTCATTGTTTCAAATCGAGCAACAAATAACCATGAGGCTTGGACGTTGCATCGTGATGGACCTCCTGTAAAAAGCATGGGTTTTCCGGATATATCTGGCGCGCCAGGTGTTGTATTTGAGCGCGATCTCGCGGATTTTTGAAAACTACCATATAATTAGCGTTCAGCGATATATCCCGTTGCCCATGGCCTTGATGAAACAAATTTTGCGTCATAAAAAACACACTCAAATTCTTATGATGACAACCCTTGGTGAAGAGAACGACAACACTATTGTTCGATGCCTCACGCATCAAATCGTTAATAATTATAAGTTTTGCGCGCGGATCGCTTGCATAATCCGAAGATTGTGGCAAACCTTCGCGAAATTCTATCGAAGAACCGTACTCGGTGTACGCCACCTGCCATTCGGAATAATAAAAAATGATTCTCGCAAAGGGCTCGCTATTCATACTCGAAATGAATTTCAAAAACTTTTTCACAAAGTATGTTTTACCACAGCCCGTAGGCCCACAAACCATCGCTGTCCAAGGATGTTTCCACCGCGTATCCATCTTAGTGAGTGAGTACAATCCTCGTATTACCTGAAACATATATAGGGTACGAAAAGGTCTGTCTAATTGCTCTGAGTCCTTTTAATGGAATATGAAAAGGCGAATATACATAAAGTAACATAAAGTCTTTATTTATATACATTATTTATACAATTTTATACGAAAACTCTTAATCTCTGTAGCCCTAAGGAAGGGTACCATATTCGCCATCTCGTCTTCGTTTAACGCTCGATGGCTTGCATGATTTTGTTTCAGGACGTGTGACGACCTGATGAAATTCCGTGCGACGTATAGCGTCATACCATAGCACAACAGGCTCGTCTCTCTCGCCAGTTATGAAAGTGCGTACCGAGTTGTAATTAATTAGCCCTTTGTTCGCAAAATTAAGCGTTATCCCTTTTACTTTACATACTTCTGTTTCCTCGCCATTGGGGGTGCACACGATAAAAGAATGAAATTTAGGACCGCTTGAAATGAAACTTCTAATATAACTACCATCCCCGTATGTGCTCAGCTCGGCTGTGAGATCCCCTAAAAGCTGGCCTGTTGGAGGCTCGAACTCGTCTTTTTCTTCATTCAAGACGTAAATTACTGAGTTGGTATCACAGTACAAAGCACGACGATGCAACCGCTCTAAGTAGCTATGAAGTTTCAGGCGAGCCTGAGCTGTGGTGTATGCTGCTACTACGGCGTTCGCTATGCTAGATGGTATAATAGCGTCACTGATTTTTGTGTAGCTTGCATACAATACTCCGTTATCCACGGGTAAAATGCCCGTGATCTCGTACTCTGGGTTAGTCAACAGCTCCATGAGCTTTTTACGCGTTGAAACTATTTCTGTCTGCGGTAAATTTTCTCGCTGTCCAAATTTTCCCCAAAATAAATTGTGACACAGCTTTGCTACAGATCGTAGCCCCAGATTTTTAGCTATGGATTCGCGGCTTAGCTTAATTCCTTCGGATCGTTCGAAATCGCCTATACAGCGGTCTTGTGCGACATTATCTCCGGAGCAATTGTCGGGCCACCCGCTGACTTCTTGTTTGATTTTTAAAAACGTATTTATGTATTCAACGAAATGGCCCCCTTTCTGCGTATCGCGATTGAACTGAGTCGTTTCATACTGCCAAATTTCAGTCACGTCCATTACTCTATACCTGCACGACACGGCTTTTCGCAACTCGTCGACAACCCATGTACCATCGAACACGCGCTCTACATGCTCTTGGTGTGTACATTCACCCTGATTCATAATTTCACAACACCTGCGGCATAGAGCAAATAATAATCGATTATGCATTCGTACTGGTAATACGGGATGATAAAGATTACGAGGCGGCAATACGGTACATTTTACGAGACCCTCAACGAGAGTGATATCGGCATTATCAGGTCCTGTCAATTCCATGCACTCTTTACCTACGTATACTTTCGGATGACCCACGGGGTATTTACCGAACTTACAGATATACGAGTACTGAGAACAAACGTCTACATAGCGTATTTTTTCCGTAGCGTCAACGTCGTAGAGCGTAACCATATTTTCGGTCCGTCCACCAAAAAAAGCATCGCGAGGATTGAGAGGCTCTGTTGTAACTAAAGGATTATCCTGCAGGAAACTCCTCATCTCGGCTGTCGAATTTAACAAGCGGTCGTACTCGAACTCCCAAATTTCCGTGAGCAAATACCCGCTCGTTTGAATTCTATCAGCTACAGCAGTAGTTCTCTCGAAACGATCGTGCATGGATATTCTATCGCTTTGTCGACAGTCTCTGTTTGTGGGATAGCAGTGTGGGCAGCCGTGCCAATAGCAGCCATGAAACTGTAATACATGCGCACCGTTAGGAGTCTCGTATTAGCCGTCTACCAAGAGATTTTGAGGTATTCTGAATTCGCGTGATCGGCCTGCGTGAATAATACGAACACCTAGCGTGTGCTCCCTCCATGATAGCCATGAAATTGCCTTTTTCGATTGATTATGCGCCAAGCTATATCCCCCCGTAGGTATAATACCGATTGTATTGTCTTTCAAGAAATTTTTTCGAACAATTCTGAAGCAGGCTGATGCTATTGTTGTGCTTTCATCAAACGGACAGACGCGACCACTGTTAATGAACATATTGCGAAAAGCCATACATGCGCGACGCAATATCGTAACATCTGTCTTACAATAATTGACAAGCTCTTCCGCTAAAGTGAATACGTAATCGCTGTCTTTCGTTTCGCGATACCAATCGAGAAATTTCCGGCGCTCATCGGCACGCATCGTGTCGAGAGAATAATACTCGACAGGCGGAAGTTTGCCTACGTAATTCTGATTTTCCGGCCTATTAAACAAATGTGGAAAAGCGCCTTTAACAATAGCACCGGTAAGCCCAAAGGCTTTCGGTAAACCGCTCAGAGGCATATGGAAGTAATTCAGGCTGTCGAGAAATGTGACCTTTCCGATGCGCATCGTAATAATTTTTGTCCCGTTCATAATTAAGGTGGGGAGTTGAGTTTTTTTCTCTTCAATGAAATAACGCAGGATGAATTGAGCGTCAAAACCCCCTGCGTTATGTGCAATACAGATTATACGCGAAAAACCTTTGAGCGGCTGCATGGCTAATTCGACAAGCTGTGCTACGGGGCTGTGGCTAAATACAAATTCGTGTTCTCCACAATGTTCGCACGGTTCGGTTATAGAGTCGTGAACACAGCAAAACGTGCAAACTCGATGAGCTACGCAAAGATTTGGCTCTTGTACAAGCGTAGTTGTATCACCCTTCACAGGTGTGCACTGCTGTGTTTCGAAATCGTAAAAAATAAACATTATTTTTTTAAATTCTGAATCACCGCGAATCGGTTTCATGAGACACAGATGATTACTTGGCTGATGGGATTTACACGTTTTGCAGAAACCTACCCCACATATATGCTTCTCTTTTTTTTCCGAAGGCCTTATTATTCGAAAGCAGTTACGACAGCGTTTGAGCAACTCACAAATGCTAACCTTTCTGCGTCTCATGGTCACCAGCAGTGCCTTATGTCTCTGTAAATAGGCCTCTCCGAAAATCACAGGTCTGTAGCCCCCAGCACCGAGGACATTCTTTTTTTGAACATCTATGACCGAATCGCCGATATGCTGTTGTTACGTCGGGAGAGCAAGAGGAAAGTAACAGGAATTTTGATGCTCTCTTAGGTTAGACTGGAATGCGCCAGTCAGGGACGAGAGCTTTAACTGATTAATTCGCATAACCCAAAATAAAGTAGACATATTATACCTTGTGAGCGGTGAGGCGTAGAGGGCTTCTTATTCAATGGTAAAGATCTCTATCGCTTGTTGTTGGTAGTGGTGCTCTATATCCCCGTCGATAGGGGGAATACCGTCGTTACCAGGTAGAGGTACCTCCACGGTGCTGGCGTTGGAACTGTTGTCCTCAACTTCGTTTTCCGGCACCCGGTTATGTAGATCCTCTGGTAAGAATTCGACCGGTGATCGCCGGACTATTGGCAGAGCGAAAGGCTCTACTCTAAAAATGGTGGCGATCCCAATCTGGCGTACAGGATCTACCAAACTCCCTGGAGCACCTCTGTTGGTATAGCTGACGACACTTGGTTTATTTTGTGGCACTGTAATCGCACCTTGAATTTCAAGTTCGGTTGCAGCAGCCCGACTTAATAGTTTATATACCGGGACGTTGTGGCCCGGTTTAGCTAATGCATTGTTTATGGTGGTGCTATTATGGCGAGCACATGCTTCTTCACCACCACGTCGACGACCCATGGAACTATTTTCAATAACATTCACAGATTTGGATAAAAGTAGGAAGATTACGCGTGCTATTATCAGCACTATAGTTATAAAAGAGCAAGAGAGAGTACGCGTGCTATTATCAGCACTGCAATACTCACAAAGCAGAGAAAGTACGCGTGCTATTATCAGCACCGCAATACTTCCGAAAGAATATAAAAGGAGAGTACGCGTGCTATTATCAGCACTGCAATACTCCCAAAGCAGAGAAAGTACGCGTGCTATTATCAGCACCGCAATACTCCCGAAAGAATATAAAAGGAGAGTACGCGTGCTATTATCAGCACTGCAATACTCCCAAAGCAGAGAAAGTACGCGTGCTATTATCAGCACCGCAATACTCCCGAAAGAATATAAAAGGAGAGTACGCGTGCTATTATCAGCACTGCAATACTCCCAAAAGAATATAAAAGGAGAGTACGCGTGCTATTATCAGCACTGCAATACTCCCAGACACTAATTTTGACCACAGATCCATGCGTCGCTCGTTTTAAACAAGGAGAGTTAAATAATTGTAAGCGTTTGAATATTTTCGATAAAATATATATATTGTTACAACACTTTTTGGTTTAAAAATGATTAGTTACAATATTCGTGATGAACGCGACTTGATATTATTTGATGATATATTTTAGTTTAATGCCCGAACGAATAACTGAATTTTAATGTAGTTATGACTTGGCCGTTCAAAAATCGCGAAGAGATTTGAATTTTTATAAGTTGAGCTCTGGTTGGTTGTTGAATACTGTATGATAGGGTATGCCCAAACGGCTCCCTCTTATATATCATTCGGTTATTCGTTCGGAGTGGGGAGGCGTTGCGACGCCGAAACCCCTGAGCCTCAGCTCCCTGTGTCGCAATGAAGGCCCAGTATAGGGCATTCCATACAAGTTACATATTTTCTTTATATAATTAATATAGTTTTAGGATGATATTTTTACAGGAATATCATAGGTTAAGTTTACATACTGGTGCGGAATATCCATTCATATGTTTTAAGTAAACTGAGATTTTCCACTGGTACAGGTATTCACATTTCACAAGTTTTAACTTATTTCATAAGTTGACATAACTGGCATTAGTTTGCAACTAAATATGGTTATTTTATAATAATCATTCTTTACTGATTGATTTGCTAAAACCATGGTTGGTGGAAGAGATTTAAGAAGGAACAAGGATCGGACCATATAAAGTGCACGTGTTAATTACTTTTATTTCTATGAAGTGTTGATCTCGATCCTCTTCCTGAGAATCATTTGTATATTCTAGCTGATAATCTTTGTTTTATAATCTTTGTATATGTCTCTGCCGTTTCCGTCCATGATTTAGCGTATCAACTCCATGAGATTCCTTTTGGGTACTTGAGAACTCCAAGTCCCTTTATAATACACATATATATATGTATATATATATATATATATATATATATATATGCATTTTGATATTGCTTGTTCGTTTTAGTTGAATTTATATAATGATATTGGGTTTTGTAGTTTATTATAACATATTTTGTGTAATTTAATGCAAATGAATAGTGATAAGCTAGTTCTAGGTTTTATCTTGAGAGCAACTTTGGTGGTCTATAGGGAAGTAACTGTAGTTACCTGCTGTAGTTACCGACACCAGGTTATCTTGTGAGCAGCCTCGGTTATCGATAGGGAAGTAACTGTAGTTACCTACTGTGGTTACCGACACCAGGTTATCTTGTGAGGAGCCTTATCCCTCTATGGAGTTATCGACGTCGGCTATAGTCCATAGCAGCTCCCCATAGTGAAAAGATAGTTCAGTTCCATGTGGCGAGAGAGGCTAAGACGTAACACTGTATTACACGAGGAACAGAAATCTCTACTGCCGACGGCTGCTCTGAGGTTTAGAATAGGCTCGAAATGATGTGAGCGCTCGTAATACAAAATGTTCAGGGTGTGCTGAATTGAGCCTACACTGTCCAGAACACGCTGTCTCCCGTCAAATAGAGGCTCCTCCCCGCGACCCAAAGTTAAAAATTCGTAAACGACAATTGCAAAGCCGTCTCGCCCCAAATAATCCTGATAGTGCGCAATCTCATATACACCACAGCCTTCTACAGGTACGCGAACATCTGCCTCTCGCGTAAGTTCGAGTGCCGCCTGTTTTTGTACAACTCCATTAATTTGCTTAATACGCTGCCATTTATCATGTAGGCTACCCGACCGTACTTCTCCTCGTTCTGCGTATGCTTGGGCTGTCACCAGCGAACGCGGTAAACATAGATTGTCGGTATTCCGGATCGAGAGAATGGATTGCTTTGCAACACCCTCGTGTGTGAGACCTTTCCGACCGCGCCCTTCGACCCCCTTGACAGCGCACATTTTTATCGTGCACGCGTCATCGATGTTTAAAGATGATGCACTCTGCGCCGCGCTGCTTATCAATTGCCAGATATCTTCAAATATATAATCCCTGGCCAGTCGGAAAGATAATCACACAGGCCCGTGGGGCAGACTATTCGCTGTAAACGAAATACCGACATAATTGCCTCCCTCGCAGGAACTCGTGATGTGCGTTAAGAGATCGCGAAATGCCCCGTTGAGCCAGTCTACCACACTAACTCCGGAGGCAGGTTTGCGAATTCGTAATGATGTTTCACGCCTTCGTATTTTAAACCGTTTAAAATATCGTGTATAATCGCCGATGTTTTCAAAATGTTTTCCCGGCGGGTGTATTTCTTCGAGCGGTCCACTCCTTAGTACACGTCGTTGTCTGCCAGTTCCCCTCTGCGCCTCTGGAAAATAAGTCTCGTATTAGGTTCTAGAACAGTTTAATACGGAAATGATTGAATTTTTATCTATATTTGTACCTCTCACGAGCCATAGTACCGCTTAAACAGACCAATATCACCAGTCAAACGAAGATGCCGACGAATACCCTGTTACAGAAGGACCCTCTTACTTACTTGCTTGCTTACTAACTTTTTCATGCGTAAGAAAAATTGTTTACCTGAGTCGTCATCAGTTACGAGCATTTGAAACCAGTGATCCGCTCTTTGGAATGGCTCGTTTATCTCGGCTTCCTGCTCATCCTCTACAACGAGAGGCCAATCATCAGCTCTTGGAAAAGCTATTTCCTCGTCTCTCTCGTTTTCGATAGGATATTCCCACAACTGATTTTCACGATGATCAAAAACATCAGCGTCGCAATCCTCTAACGTTGACGAGATATCATCAGCGACGAATGCTGAGATTGCCCGCCGTCTGGAATTGCACAGACCCGATGGGCCCGGTACGGCGTCATCTTGTGCAACCTCCCGACCTGGGAGCTCTGAATAAATTTATCATTTAAAACTGAAAACACCAAAATTGTTCGGCATCTTAATTTTAACTTACGTTCGAAGCTTGACGTGCTAGTCCATATTTCCGAAGGATGGTCGATACTTGAAACGGTGCTCATCGGCTGCCCGTCATTTTCCTCATCGCATGATGGGTGTTGGTTCGTTACGCTCCTCCGCTGGCATGACGCTTCTGTTAATTCTGCAGCACAAGCCCCCTCTATAAGAGCCGCTTCTTCATCCAACGATGCATCCAAGAACTGTCGATATACTATCAGCATGCAAACATTAAAATAAAAGTAGTGCATTCAGCTCATTTTCCGATAATTTCCAGCTCATTCACATTATTTTTCCGATAATAATGTGAAGAGAGAAAAAGGAGAGAGAGAGATCTCTATATTGATTTAACGAGAGAGATACTGAGAAAGAGGCGGCTGATGAATAATACTTTTTTCAATATACCCTATTGAAAAAAAAGCGAGAGAGAGAGAGCGCGAAACCATACGAAGCACGGCACAAAGAGTAGAGTTCGATAAATAAGACTTGCCCGTGTTAATATAATATAGAGCCGCGAAAATATTTTGTACCTCTATAACGAAAGAGAGAGAGAGAGCATTAACAGCATCTTAATGAAAAAGCGAGAGAGAGAGACAGCGAGCGAGGGACCACGCGAAGCATGGCACAAAGAGTAGCGCTCGATAAATAAGGCTTGCCCGTGCTAACACAATATAGAGACAGGGACCACGCGAAGCATGGCACAAAGAGCAGAGCTCGATAAATAAGATTTACCGATGCTAGCGTGCTGATAGGGCCGTGAAAATATTTTTCAATACAATTCAAGTATTAAGCTCTATGCCGATTTAATGAGAGAGAGAGAGACAGTAGAGATTGATGAATAAGAAAGCTTTTTAAATATACCATACTGAAACTCGTAAAATATTTTTTCTATCGATAACAGGCTCTCTGTACCGCTTTCATGAAAGAGAGAGAAGCTGTTAACAGCGTTTTAATGAAAAAGAGAGACAGTGAGAGAGATAGAGAGCGCGGGACCACGCGAAGCATGGCCCAAAGAGTAGAACTCGATAAATAAAGCTTGTCCATGCTAATATAGAGCCACGAAAAAATATATATATTTTTTTTCAATACAGTTTAAGTATTAAAATTCATACACGGTTATTTTTATGATAGTACTTACTTCTGATTTCATCGACAATGCCGCGGACACACGGCACTTTTTCCAGTCCTCGACGCTGCAGCTCTTCAAACACGCACACCAATACTTGTTGACCATTTAGTAGACCTCTGTTATAAGCTGTCACTATGGCTCGCAAGGGCGCCCACCATATAATATATTTTGGGCGGCTTATGAGTCTATTTCCTGATAATCGATTTAACTCATTGCACCATCGAACATTACACCGACGACGAAGCTGGGAGCTATGTGATATAGCTAAGCGCAAAAGATTTAAAATACATTCACGAAGGGCTCGATCTGTCATGATTGATTGCGATGCGTGATAACGCCCCTCTGAATTGAGACTAGATAATATTGTACCTTGTTCTATCCATATAAATATCTAATACGATGCTTCTGAGCGAGTTTAATCATTTACTTAAACTGCAACGATATCAAAAAGCGAGACCTCATCGCGGAGCAAAAAACATGCATGATGATGTATCAAGATATCAATATCTCAGCGCATATGCATATAATCATTCCAAACGCTCTTATTGTTTCCATGTAACATCATATTGCGGGACTCTGATCAAATATTCTAAATAGTGCCTCCTTCAAAAGCGCAACGAGTTGGAGAGCACATAGCCTTGATGCGCATTTTTTTTCGTTCAATAAAGAAAATATTTTTAAGTTGAGAAAAAAATTTTGATTTATAAAAATATGCTTTCAAAAAAAACGAAAAATATTTATCCAAAATTAAATACATAAACGTGATGTGTAATCAGCGATGAATATTGGCGCGACAATTTTCATAAGTCTTAAGGGGCCTTGAGGATAAAATATATATAATTATAATTTAATATATATTTTATCCTTTTCGTTCTTGAGTACTATAGTACTAAAGAACATTAAATGAAAGGAGAAGAGATTCGTAGCATTGAGCGAAGACGGCATGTAACCGGCTGATGCTCTGCTGATGATGCATTTCGCGCACCTCGAGAAATCGAGAGATCACGTAGTGTTATACACGAATACTCGGTATACATAAAAAATAAAAAATATAGAGATACAGAGAGAGAGTGAGAGCTAGCGAATACCCGCGCAAAGAAGAGAGCTCGATAGCTGTGCTCGTGCTCTCTGCCGTAGCTCTCTTTCTCTGCCAGGAATCGAGTCCACCTCTCGGCACTTTTTTTTTTTTTTTTTTTCAGAAAAATAATTTTTGCTCGATAACGAAAATATTTTCAAAGCAAGAGAGAATTTTTTTGATTTATAAATTCAATTTCTCAGTTTTGACGATAATAATCAGAATACTGTATGTTCCTCCAATAATTTATAATTGAGTGGCAGACCAGTTCGAAAAAGATCTTAGTATTGATACGTACACGAACCGTATATTATACGCTATTATACGATCGTAGTGTTGATACGTACACGAACCGTATATATATATGTTCCTTGAATTTTTCTTACATAGTTCTAATAGGACTTATATCGCTTTCTTAATTTTATAAAATATTACTCCGATGTATGTGTTGAAACACAGGGAACTTGCGCCTGATGAAGCTGCGGAAGAAAACATGCTATAGGCTAAACAGACAGCCATGTCTCCGCGAGCAGTTTACTCCTATATTAACTGCAAAGGGGTCGTTTACTTGGAGCACGTATAGCTGACCATGAATTTTTTGAAGATCACACATTTAATATAGTCGTAGCATCCTCGCTGCTGTGTGCATATAGTACGTAGTTTTCAGTCACTATTCAGCACGCGAACACACCAGATCGAAAAAATGTATCCGCGATATAGTGAGGACGAACTAACGGGCTCTTTTGGTGCGTACGTGTGCGTGTACGTGTGCACACGAGTGTGTGCGCGCGCGCGTGTGTGTATGTGTGTGTGTGTGTGTGTGTGTGTGTGTGTGTGACCCCACCAGAGCGGTACAAGGACCGTAGCAATCAGTCACGTGAGTTAAAAAGCCTTATTTTATTATTATTATATTTTATATTATTATTATTATATGAATAATAATAATAATAGGGCCACTCTGGCTAACCTACGAACGCTCCTCCTACCACCTCGCCCGATCATGGCCCCAGCACGCTCGGAAAAGAGGCTCCGGCGTGGGGGAAAGTGGAGGGGATAGGAGTAGGGATAGGAGTGGGGTTCGCCAGAGTGGTCCACATGCAATCAGTCACGTGAGTGAAAAAGCCTTATTTAATTATTATTATATTTTATATTATTATTATATGAATAATAATAATCCGGCCGCTCTGGCTAACCCACAGAACTCTTCCCCTACCACCTCGCCCCATTGCTGCCCCACCACGCTCGGAAAGAGGCTCCGGCGTGGGGGAAAGTGGAGGGGATGGGAGTGGTGATAGGAGTGGGGGTCGCCAGAGTGGTCCACATACTACTCATGTCGTACGTGACTACCGCTGCAGCGGTCGTCCAATCTCGGGGTCTCGTGGCGTGGAGCTCCCCCTCAGACGAGGAGTTCTGCTCGACCTGCCTGGATCCCGGGAAGTGTACCTCCAGTAGGTGGGCAGGAATGTCTTCGTGTCCCTCGAGCTGCTCACCGTTCGGGAGAGAGTCCACCTAGCTTAGATTGTGGGTCGTTTGCGAGAACCCTGCGAAGTTTAACCACTACCGGAAGAGCCTCAACCTCATTGCAGAATTTGCCCCAGGCCTCTAGTTTCGATTTTCTTATGAGCCTCTTATAGGTCTTTTGTCCGGCCCTATAATTAGCCCAATCTACATCGTTATTTGTCCTTAAGGCTTTATTCAGGAGGCGACGAGAACTCGAGCGCTGTGAGCCCAACTCCCTGCTCCACCATGCAACTTTCGTCCCGTCCTTCCGTATCTTTAGAGGGCATGCCTCTTCGAAGGCCAAAGTGATGGAAGAGGAGAGCGAGCTCACTCTTTCCTCAATCTGACCCTCTGTCCTCAGTCCACCGCTCACCCCTGCGAGCCTGCCTTCGAGGTCCCTCTTATAGAGAGCCCAGTCAATGGCTCTTGGGTTCCGGTAGGTCCCGAGGACGGGCTGTGCACCCTCACACCTGAACTTAAAGAGGATGCGGCGGTGATCCGAGAGTGAGTCCTCATCGTCCACCCGCCACTCCTCCAGCCACCGACCAGCCCTGGGAGTGCACAGTGTTAGATCAATCACCTCCTGTCTCCTCGAGGTGACAAAAGTAGGCTTGGATCCCTTGTTGAGGATCTCAAGATTAGTCGTCGAGAGATATTCCAGCAAGGCCGTTCCTCTCTCGTTCGTATTCGAGCTGCCCCATATGACATGGTGAGAGTTTGCGTCGCAGCCAATCACCAGGTGCCGCGCTTCCCTACGGCAGTGTTCCAGGACGGCCCACAGTTCCCTCGTTGGAGGGTGCTCGGCCGAGTCATACGGGAAGTCTGCTGAACAGACGACAAGGTCGGCCAGCCCGCCTCCCAGCCGCAGCCTCACCGAGGCCACCGCGAGGTCTGTGCTGCAGAATCTGCTTAGCTTCAGGGCATGATGCCTTTTGGATACAAAGACACACGCCCTTGGGCAAGGCTCGCATGGGTCATATATCAATGTCCTCATACTACGATCTATCCCCTTAACGAGTCCCCTGTGGATCCAGGGTTCTTGTATAAGGGATACGTCTGTCTGCCCCACTGCTAGGTCCCGGCTGTATACAGCTGAGGCCACTATGCAGTGTTGCAGGTTAATTTGGGAGAATTGGAGGCCCGCTGCACCCCCAGCTGAGGGGGCGTGCACCCCTCTCCTTTCATTTTGGGGAGGGGTTGAGGAACGAGTAAGTGGGGAGGGGTGCACGGGGAGGGGAGGAGGGCAACGTGCACCGTTACAGGCAATCGCCCTCAACTCCTCGCACTTCGGGTACCGACGGGACTGTATCGGTCCCCTGAGGCGTTATGGGCGGTCCCGCCAGAGACCCAGTGATGGACCGTTGGGTCCCACCCTGCGTCCCCGCACGGACCGCAGGGTGGGCAGGCTCTCGCCCTTTTGGCGCCGGCAAGGGGATGGTCTCACAAGCAGCGGTGGTCCCCATAGCCGCAGTCGGCTCCGCTGGACCCTCCCGTTGTGTGTCCACCTTCGACCTACCCTGGATTGTCTCTGGAGCAGCTGCCCGCCACCCCGTTTCGACCTTGTCCTGGGCCTCGTAAAAACGAGCCCTGCCCAAACCGAAATGAGGTGCAAGCTCTAGCTCCTTCAAGCAGCCCAGGGAGGCGGCATCCACGCCTTAAACGGCGTGGACATTGTTTTGGACAGCCCTCCGGTCCCAAACCCTCCACATGGAGGTCGAGAGCCCCGGGTTCTGCCTCTGTAGTCTCTTGAAGACGACGGGCATGTCCTCGTTAGTACCGGGGAACACAGCCGTCATCTTCTTTAATTTTGGGAGGTTCACCCCCTCCAGCACTTGGAGTTGGACCCCCTTCCACGGTTTCAGGCTCGGGACCGTGGCCTTGAGCCATGCCTTCACCTGGTCATCCGAGCAAGTCACCCACAAGACTGCCTGCTCGTAACGGGTCCCCTCGAAGCACGGGACTCTTTGATCCGCTGGGATTGAGTCCAGGGCTCCAAGGAGCTCCCGCGCCAGCGGCTCGTCCTGCCCCTGGCCGAGAACTATCCCGGGGTAATCGACCGGCGCAATGGCCAGCCTTTTATCCCCAGCTGCAGCATCTGCGTAGCCAGTGGGCCTCACGGAGATCTTGCTCTTCTTGACCGTCGTATGTTCTCCCGGCGGGGTCCTGTCCGAAGGTCTGGGCTTCTTGCTGGAGCCCTGAGCAACGTTGGCGCCCCTCCCCCCATCTTCGCGGTGCGGCTCAGTGTCTGGGCCCTGTAAAGCCAGTCTGGCCCTACGTGCTCTCCTCTTCGCAGCTCCGCTCGGACAAGGTTTCCGCGTTGAGTCCGTGGGCCCAGCTTTCGCTGATCCCTCTTCCTCAACGCGCGAGACCGGGCCCTCGTCGTGACGAGTTCCATCGGGTCCGATCCGTTTCCGCTCTTGGCCGTTTGGACTGAAGTCGGTCCTCTTTGCAGAGTCCCCACGCCAGCTTGTGTGTTTTTTGTTTTGTTTATATTAGTATTCTCCATATAGGTCCCACGAGTAGACAGGAATTAAGCGGTCCGTCACCACAGAGCCTGTTGCGATGCTAAGGCAAGATACAATAGGGGGTTTCCCGGTACCCCAAAGGCATCGGTTTGCCTTTACCCAAGTGCCATTCAGCCCTCGGCACGATAGCTTCCACCTTGGCTTGGAGAGTGGTCCGCGGCGTGGCCTTCGGTCGCCTGGGCCGGCTTTACGCCAGCCGCATCCGTTATAGCCCGCGCTATCCAGGGAGTTCCATGAATCCTCGCGCCCAGGGTTGTGGTCGCCACTGGCGTCTCGTTCCCCCACCCACAAAGAAACACTTCGCTCCCTGGACGTCCTTCTATCCGCCACCTGAAGACGCGCCCGGCTAGCTTCACCCATGCTCCCCGGACCTCTTTACGAGGCCCAGGGAACCCGGGAATTTAAGGGTTAATCTTTAAATGAATTTGATGAATAAATTATTTATTTATAATAATATAAAATTGTACATTCTTATTGTGATTTTTATTTATTAATAAAAATGTTATAATTTAATAAATAAAAGCATTCATTTTAATTTTTTGTCGTTTGGGTTTTTGATTTTTCCAATTTTTTATTTTTTTTGGTTTTTTGGGTTTACCGAGTTTAGGTTTAGGTTTACGTTTAGGTATGGGTTTGGGTTTAGGTTTAGATTCGGGTTTAGGTTTAGGTTTGAGTTTGGGTTTAGGTTTAGGTAATAATAATTAGTTCAAAATATACTCTTTCTCGAATCATTGAGATTATATTATTATATTATTATGTATGTTTTATTGATTCCCCGAAGGGTTACAAGGTTTCCATTTCCGTCTCCTTTCACATTTACATCCTTAACCTATTTTCGAACTATTTTCTCGCCTTACTCTATCTTATCCTATCTTATCATATCTTATTCTACCTTAGCCTACTCTATTCTATCTCGCTCTCGCTCGCCCGCACGCTTTCCGTCTCTCGCTTCGCTCCGCCTCGTTCCTGTTCTCATTCTTGCTTTCTTTTTCGCTCTTTCTTCCGCCGCTCTCTCTGTCTCTCGCTCTCTCTCTCTCCGACTTCATCTTCATCGCCTGTCTTTACATCTTTTAGCTCATTCATCCATCCTTTAATTACCTACTTATATACACTCTTTTTACATTTCGTTGCCTCTCTTCTCTTTCTTCTTATTCGCTATTTTCCGCCTTCCGCTCATCCTTCGTCCCTCTGCCTCCATTTTCCTCACTCCTCCTTTTTCGGCCACCGACGGGGCAAGAGATGAGGAATGTTACTCCCCCGCCGCTTGCTCCGTCAATCCCTTACTTCCGTCTCCTTTTCTTCACAATCGCCCTCTTTCTTCCTTCCCACCCCCTTTTCTCTCTCTCTCCATCTTCATTCATTCTCCCTTTCACCTCTGACCATACCTCTCTGCCCTCTCCTTTCTTGTGCCTTCCAGTTCCTTCATCCACCTCTCTCCACTTTCTCCCTCATCTAGTACTTCTCTTACTCTTTCCCCAATTCCTCTCTCCTCTCCACTTCCTCCTCTGCACCTGTCTAGCACGTGTTCCCACGACTCACTTTCCTCTCCACATACTCTGCACGTCCTCTCTTCCTCCGTCCCCCAATACTTCCCTTCCCTCATCTCATTCCCTAATCTAAACCTTGCTATTCTACTGTACCTTTCCGCATTCCACCCCGCTTTTAGATACCCCGGTAGACCCTCCGTTCCTACTTCCCTGTACCATCTATTATATCTTGACCGCACTATCCTACTGTATCTCTCCCTTTCCTCTTTTATCCTTTCCTCTTTTTCTTTCCTGTCATACTCCTCGTTCTCCTGCTCCCCGTCCTCCCTTTCGCCTTGTCCTTCCCCTTGTCTTAACTCCTTCCTCCCCTTTTCCCATTTCGACCGCCTCTCTCCCTCTGCTCTTTCCCACTGTCTTATTTCCTCTAAGCACTCCCGTGCTATTTCACTACCCTCTCCTTTCCTTAACTTTATGTCGAACGCCCATGCTCTCCTTCCTGCTCTTATCTTCATCTTCTTTTTTTTTACTTCCTCTCTGACCATGTACCCTGGCGTTCTCCAGTCCACCCCCAATGACCATCTTATATATCTTTCTTGCAGTCTTTCCATCTCGTCCCTCTCTTCCCACCCCATATTTCCGCTCCGTACCCCGCCGTCGTCCATACCAGCGTGTCGTACAGCCACATTCTTCTCTCCCAGTCTTTCGCGAACTTCCTTTTCCATATTCCCCACGCCTGCTTCATCACCGCTCCTGCCTTCCTTACCCTATCCTTTACGTGCACTTCTTGCCCCCCATTCCTCATGAACGTGTATCCTAGGTGCTTAAACTCCTTTACTTCCTCTATCCTCTTCCCTCGCCATCTCCAGTTCGCTTGCTTCTGTCTTCCACCTCCTTTCCTAAATCTCATTACTTTCGTTTTCCCTACATTTCCCTCTAACTTCTTCTTCTCGAAATATCTCTCTAGCCTCCTCATCAGTATCCCCATTTCCTCGTCGTTCTCCGCGAGGGCCACTACATCATCCGCGTATGCCAGCAAGCATATTCTTCTTCCTCCCACTTTCACCCCTCCACCCCTTCCCCGCCCGAGCTCTTCCTCCATATCTGCCGTCAACAGGTTAAACAGAATTGGGCTAAGCGGACATCCTTGCCTAACTCCCTTCGCGGTCCAGAAACTTTCCCCTATCTCTTCTCCCACTTTCACCCTGCTCTTAGTCTCCCTGTATATCTCCTCTACTCTCTCCCTTAACCCTTCCCTTACTCCCCTTCTTTCCATCGCCTCCAGCAGCACCTGTCTATCTACTGAGTCGAATGCCGCCTTCAGATCGACGAACAGCGCAACTAATTTTCCTTTCTCCTTTTCTATCTGCCTATTCACTATATACTTCAGCGCGTATATATTATCTACCGTCCCTACTCCTTTTCTAAATTCCGTCTGGTTCGGCGGTATCATACCCCTTCCCTCTACCTCTTCCTCCAATCTCGTCGTTAGTACCGATGTGTACGCCTTGTATAGCGACGCCCTTAGCGTCACACCCCTATACTCCTCCACCTTTCTCCCTTCCCCTTTTTTCACAATTGGCGCAATGATCTCTTCTTTCCATTCTTCCGCCACCCATCCCCCCTCCACACCCTTCTGCATATCTCCCACGCCAGTTCTTCTGTACATTCCCCTCCCCATTTCCAAGCTTCGTTCGGTATTTCGTCACTTCCCGTCGCTTTTACCTCTTTTATTCTTCTCACCATTCTTCTAATTTCTTCCCTGCTTATCTCCTCTTCCTGTCCGTCCTCCCGGCCCCTCCGTTCCCCTCCTTATCCTCCCCCCTGCCCCTCCTAGAAGACTCATAAAGTATTCTTTCCATTCCTCGCTCTTTATCGTATCGTTTACCCTTTTCCTGCTCTTCCTTCCCCTATTCACTATATCCTAGACCTTGTTCTCCGACTTAGCCTCCGCTACTTCCCTTATCAACCTCCCCTGTTCCTCCCTCTTTTTCCTGTCGCACATCTCT
This sequence comes from Dyspetes luteomarginatus, assembly GCA_963669185.1. Classification (NCBI taxonomy): domain Eukaryota; kingdom Metazoa; phylum Arthropoda; class Insecta; order Hymenoptera; family Ichneumonidae; genus Dyspetes; species Dyspetes luteomarginatus. Next base: position 15,542,856 of record OY769903.1, on the reverse strand, counting down.
TTATACTCTCTCTTCCTTTCTCTGTATCTTTCCCTCGTCCCTTCCACTTTTCTCCACTTTCTCAAGTTTTTCCTTACTTCTGCTTTTTTTTTCTTGGCATTCTTCGTCCCACCAACCTTCCTTTCTTTGCCTTCTCTCTCTTCCCCCATTTTCTTCGGCCTTTCTCATCTCTTTCTTTATTCTCTCTTCTGCCTTTCCCGCTGTTTCCTGTATATTCTTCCCCCCCTACTTTCGTCCCTTCTATCCCTCTCGCGTATTCTTCTTTCATTCTCTTTCACCATTTCCCCCTCCCCCACTTCCTTCCTCCTCTCCTCACAGTTACCACCAGTGGGTGATGATCTGATTCCACCCTATCTCCGACCTTTATCCTTTCTATTCCTTTTCTCGTATTTTCATCCCCTAACACGTAATCTATCACTGTATCCCCCCTCCCCCCTGTATAAGTGAACTCCCCTTCTTCGTCCCCCTCCGTGTTTCCATTGAGAATCACCCACCCTACTTCTTCCACTGTCTTCACGAGCTTCCTTCCCTCACCATTTATCCTTTTGTCCTTTGACTGTCTCCCGCTTTCCTCCTCTTCTCCTGCTCCCTTTACTCTGCTTCCCTCTGTGCCCGTTCTCGCGTTAAAGTCTCCTCCTATTATTACCCTTTCGTCCTCCCCTTACCTTTCCATTGATCCTTTAACGCTCTCTAGCTTCTCTTCTATGTCTCCGTTCACATAGACCCCGACCACCGTCCATCTCTCGCTTCCCGCTTTTATCGTCTTTACTACTAATCCTTCTTGCTCTCTCTGCTCCCCTTCTTCCTCTATCACAATCTCTTCTCTGATCCCCATTACTATCCCTCCCATAGACCTTCCTTTCTTGTTTCTTTTCTTCGCTCCTTGCATAATTCACCTGTATCCCCCCGGTAGCCTTCTTCTCATCTTCTCCCATCCTTTCTCTTTTATCCAAGTCTCCAACAACACTACAACCTCCCATTCCCCTAACATCTTCATAAATTCCTTGTCTTTGTTCCATAACCCCGCGACATTCCAAAACACCAAATCCCAGCCTCTGTCTTCCTCCCGTCTTCCTTCCTTTGCCTCCTTCCCCTGATTCTTTTTCCATACCCATTTTTTGCCTCTTTTTCCTCCCCCTTCTCTTGGCCACCGCTTGCCCCGTCCCGTCTATCGTCTTCCCACTCGTTCTCCTGTCCTGTCCTCCTGTCCACAATAAATGGTTATTCCATTTATTGTGATCTTCCCGTAACTCACCCTTACTCTGTTCCCTTTTCTCTGTTCCTCGTATCCTATTCCTCCTAGCAACCACTGCATCCTTCTTTCGTTCCATGTCATGTCGTCTTTAATCTTAACTTTTTTCCCTCTTATATTCTTCCTCATTCTCATAACCTCTATCTTTCCCTCTACGTCTTCCATTCTAAGCTCCATTGTCGCTTCCTTACCTCCTGCCCTCCTTCTGCCTATCTCTTTTGCTTCTGCCACCTTCGCCCTGACCCCCATCTCCTCTATGATTCTCGACGCCGTTTGTTTCGCTGTTCCGTCCATCTCCACGCCCTTTATTATGACATTTCTTCTCCTACTCTCTCTCTCTCCTTTCTCTATTTTTCTCTCCACCTCTTTCACTCTCTCATCCATCTCTCTCCTATCTCCCCCTCTTCCCTCTTTTTCCTCCCCCTCACTTTTTTCTTTTTCCGTTTCCATTTTTCTAACTGTCTCGCGTAGCTCCTCTATCACCCTGTCCTTTCTCTCGCCTTCCTTTATCTTCTCTTTCATTCCATATATTTGCCTTTGCATTTTTTCTCTTTCCCTTCTTCCCCCCTCCTCATCTCTTCCCTCATGTTCGCTATTTCCCCCTTCGTGTCCCTCCCTTGCTCCTTCACGTCCTCCCTCACCTCTCTCATTTCTTTCCTCAAGTCTTCTCTAATCTCCCTCAGCAAACTCTCTAACTGTCCTGTCTCATTTTCCTCCTTCTGTGGAGATCTCGGTGTCGTCTTGCTTTTCTGAAACGCTCGCTGTCTTTCTCTTTCCTCCTCCACCTCTGTCTCTTCCTCTCTCTTCCTCTTCCACATCTCACTTATATCCTTAAAATTACCTATGCTATTACTCTTCTCTCTCACTAATCTTTCAACATTTGTTTTCCTCCCCCTCTTTGCGGCCTCGTCCTCCATCTTCCCATTTTCTTCTTCGTTTCCCTTCATCCTTACCTCTCACTACTATCGCCCTCTCCTCTTTGCCTGCTCATGCTTTCCCCGCTCTGTTTCCTGCACCGCTCTATTCTCTATCTCTTGTTCGTCGCTCGCTCCGCTCTATTCTCTCCCTACCGCGTTCGTCGCCCGCTTCGCTCTATTCTCTCACTACCCAGTTCGTCGCCCGCTCCGCTCTATTCTCTCACTACCTTGTTCAGCCGGTGGCCCGCTCTATTTTTCTCCCTACCTTGCTGGGCCGCCTTTCCTACTTGCCTGCCTTGCCGCTCTCGTTACCCTCTACCCACGCTACTGCTCCCCGTCCGCTGCTGCCACCGCGCACTCTCGCTCACACTTTTCTCAACCCGCCGACTATCCCTTCCCCGCTCGGCCCCGCTACCTCCTCGCCGACCCTTTCTTCCTAACCTATCTCTTGCTTTCTTTTTCTCCTTCACTTTTCTATATTTCCCGCTCTACTTCTATCCCGTTTTCTCTACCTTGCATACTCCAGTGCTCTTCCTTGTCGCCGACGCCTTTTTTTCCCTATTTTTCCCACTTTCCACATTCTTTTTTCTCTTCCAAACACACACTCACTTTTTCACCTGTCACTCTCCACTCACACCGGAAACGGAAGTCTATATTATTATATTATTATATTATTATATTATTATATTATTATATTATTATATTATTATATTATTATATTATTATATTATTATATTATTATATTATTATATTATTATATTATTATATTATTATATTATTATATTATTATATTATTATATTATTATATTAATCATAATATATAGGAGATTTGGCTAGAGCCACGGAGAGAGACGTACGTGGTCTCCGCGTAGCGGTGTGAAAAAACGAGAAAACAGGAGTGTGTAATAGTGGATAGGGCGAGAAGTGACAAAAAAGTGAAAAGAGAGGTGCGAGGAGGGAATGGAGCATATAAGATCGAAGTGAAAAGGAGAAAAACAGCATACAAAAGACCTGAAAAGAGCAAGGTCCAGATAAGTGAGGTTAAGTGGAAAACGCTGAATGTGAGATGGAAGATCAAGGAAAGAACGAAGAGGGCGCCAACGGCGACGAACGGCAGAAAGTGGAAGACAGAACTGATGACGAGGCAACAGTCGGTAAGAGGAAGAGAGGAAGACCACTCGGTGCGCTAAGCAAGAAAAAAACGGGGGCGACACCTGCCAGTAGTCTGAACAAGTTTTTAACACCAAAGTCGATAGGAACGAGAGGAGAAATCTCAGAGGAGAGGGAGAACCCAGATGACGCATTGGAGGTTATAGAGGAAAACGAAATCTTCTGGACAACGGAGAAATTGCCGAGATCACCCGGGGACAAAATTGGAAATACCGAGTATCGAAAAGTGACTGGGGAAACGGTGGCGGAGGTACATGCAGTGGAAGGCTTAATTGACTTTGAAGGAATTAATGCCGATGGGATCGAGGTACCGGCAAGGGAAACAAGCGAGATAGGCAAAGCGGAGGAAAAAAGTGCCAGCAGTGAAAAACAAGGAGATACGGAAGAAATTCGGTGAGAGGTTTAGCGGAGATAAGAAGAGCCGAGTTGCACGAAGTAGACCGTAAAATAGAAACAACGCTGCTACAGTGGAAAATAGAGTGGGAGATGACATAGAGAGGAATTTGAAAAATGAACTAAAGAAGGTAGTGGAAGCAGTGGAAAAAATTCTGGGTAGAAATGAAGAAGAGAAGGAAAAATTGGAATAAGAGTTGGCACAAATGCAGGCAAAACTATGGGTTGAACAATCCAAATGGGACGTGCAGTGTGTGAATCAGGAGGTGAAGATAAGTGCCTTGGAGGGGAGAATTCAATTCCTCCAAAATGAATTAATGTTGGAAAAACTGGACAGGAGTACTTGTGATCATGGAGGGGGGGAAGCAAAAACAAACCATAAGGAGGAAGCCAAAAACGGTAACCTCGGAAGTGAAAGGGACAGGAACAGAAAAGAAAACAACAACGTCACGGCAAATACAAGTTACAGAGGCCTACATAAGTGACATTAGCGACACGGAATTGCCATACACTGCAGCTGGGGAAAGGCAAGGAAGAAGAAAAGCCAGCCGATGGGAAAAAGAACGCGAAAGGGGCTCAGAACGGCAGGATGGGGGATACAAGGAACGGCCGGGGAAAATGAGAAAAGAAGAATGGGAAAGAGAGAAGGAGAAAAGAGCGAAAAGAAGAGCAAATATTATTGTAAGAGAAGCCAAGAAAACGAGTGGGAACACAGATCATGAAATTGGAACGAGGATTCATCGACAGACAGGAATACTCTACCGAGCATTAAAAAATGTAGATGGATCCAGCAAGGACTCCTTATAACTTTGGGAGGGCCAAAAAATAAGGCAGAAATTATGAAGAACAACAACCAAAGAGCGGGAGGGGAGCTGTACATCACGGACGATTGGACCACCAGGGAGAAAAAAGTCCAAAGATGGATTGAGGCAACAGCGGAGGAGAGAATAAGAAAAGGAGAAGAATTACTAACAGGACATCAAAAAATCAGGATGCAAGGAGAATGGAGGCGGTGGAACGATTTGAAAGGAGGCTGGGAAGAAGATCGCAGAAGGTTCGACGGGAAAAAGAGCGGGGAGCGGAACAGATTTGGGTTTCGCGGGTTTCGGGGAGAAACGTGGGGGCGAAGCAATTAAGGTATTGTCATAGAATATTGCGGGGGCGAGAAAGATATTAGAGGCTTGGGAGTTTCTGAAAGGATATGACATAATTGCAATACAGGAAACATGGACAGAGGAAAAGAATGAAAATAAAATGCTGAGTGAGCTTGATAAAGAGTTCAAATGGTATACGAGAGCGGCAATAAGAAAAAACAAAAAAGGTCGGGCAAGTGGGGGTCAACTAGTTGGGCTAAAAAATAACATTGCGAAAGAAGTAACGGCTACGAGGTGGAAAGAAGGCTTAGTAATAAAAGGGATTCAAGCAGGAAAGGGGGGGAGAAAGCTATCAATAGTAACAATTTATAATAACTGTGGCATTAAGACGCTAATACAAGAATTAACTGAAGTGGTGAGGAAAATGAAAAGGTGATGGTAATCGGAGACTGGAATGCAAGGACAGGGGAGGACGGGGGAAAATTAAGAGGAGAAGAGGATGAAAGAGGGCAAAGAAATTCAAAAGATAAAGTAAAAAATGCAGAAGGACAGAAACTTATTGATTTTTGTGACGACAATGGTCTAATAATTATGAACGGAAGATGCGAAGGGGATTGGGAAGGGCAGTATACGTACGTAGGAGAAAAGGAGCAGGAAGGATCAGTAATTGATTACGTCAGTATCAGCGAGGATAGTGACCACCTAATCACAAGAATGAAAAAAGAGACGAGAATTGAATCTGACCATTTGCCAGTGACGCTCAGTATAGAGGCACTACAGAATAACCGGAGCTTAGTTGGAGATGAGGAGAGGGGGAACAACAGCCAAGGAAGGAGACTAAAGTGGAAAGAAGATTTAGCAACAGACTATACAGACAAATTTAGAGAAAATTGTAGAACAATAGACTTAGTACAAGGAGGGGAGGAAAGATGGGAGAGATTAGAGGGAATTATAGAAAAAACAGCAGAAGAAATAGGAATGGTCACGACGGCAGGAGGAGACAAGCTAAGGAAAATACCAACAGAAATACGGGAACAGAGAAAAATAGTATGGACGCGACTTAAAAAATACCTAGAAGTTAAAGGTGAAGCAGAAAGGGCGAATCTCAAAGAAGCAAGAAAGGAATTAAAAAGAATTAGAAAAGAAAAACAGAAACAAATATGGGAAGAAAAATGGAAGATGGTGGAAAATTGCAGGAATGTAGGAGACCTTTGGAAAGCAATTCAACCATTTAGACCGAAACGAGTGAAATTAGGTAGCCAGGTGAGCAAAAAAGATTGGGTAGAATACTTCCAGGAATTATTAGGAGGAAGGGAAAGAGAGGTAAGAGATAGAAGAAGCAGGGAAAGCATAGAAGAAAGGGACGAACAGGACGAAGACATCTGGGAAACAAGAGTAAATAGAGAAATTAATTTGAGTGAAATGAAAAAAGCGCTAAAAGGAATGAAAAGTGGAAAAGCTGCCGGAGAGGATGGGATAGTAGTCGAATTTCTCAAATTTATGCCGAAGGAGGGGCTGCAAGAGCTAGGAGAAATTTTGAACGAATTATGGAAAAGGGAAAAGTTAGCAAAAGGGTAGGAAGTAGGTAGGATTTTCCCGATACACAAAGCGGTAGATGTAAACTGTGCAAAAAACTTCAGGGGAATAACCCTCCTGAATACAGGGTACAAACTGCTAGCCAACATTATTACGGGGCGGTTTCGATACTGGCTAGAGGGGAAAGGAGTCCTGAAGGAGAGCCAAGCGGGTTTCAGAAGCGGAAGGGGCACAAGAGACCATGTCTTCATGCTAAATGCGCTGGTGAATAACAAGCTAAAGAAAAAAGGCGGGAAATTATTTGCGGCATTCATAGACTTCAAGGCAGCGTTCGACACAGTCGACAGAGACCTGTTAATGAAGAAAATCAGGGAAATAGGAATTAAAGGAAGAGTATTGAGAATGATAGATAAAATGTACGACAAAACGGTAAATGATGTAATCGCAGGACAAGGAACAACCGAACGCTTCGAGACAAAAAGACGGGTGAGACAAGGATGCCCGCTTAGCCCTTCGCTTTTCAGTCTCTTCATAGAGGACATGGATGACATATGGAAACGGAGGAACGAAGGAGGTACGGTCATAGGGGGCGAAAAAATATTTGCACTCAAGTTTGCGGACGACATTGTGTTGGTGGTGGACGAGGAAGAGGGACTAAGGGACATGCTGAGAGCATTGGAAAAATATGTGGAAAAGAATAAGTTAACGGTGAATATTAAAAAAACGAAAGTAGTAATTTTTTAAATAGGAGGGCGAAACAAGAAAAACCAAAAGTGGAAATACAACGACCAGGAATTAGAAATCGTAAAAGAATACCGATATCCGGGGGTATACTTCTCAACAGGAAACACCTTTGAGAAGCACATAAAAAATGTAGTCCAAAAAATAAAAAAAGCTACAAACGCGACGTGGGGAATCTTTAAAAGGGCAAAAATAGGTAGCTTGAAAAGAAGAATGCACCTAATGCATGCAATGGTGAAAAGTGGGATATTGTACGGGACTGAAGTGTGCGGTTGGAAACGGAGAGAACCGGTGGAAAGACTCCAAGGGGGCTACGTAAAAATGGCCATGGGACTAAATAGGAACACTCCCGATTATATATGGAGGATGGAAGCGGGGTGTAGAGGAATAAATGCGGAAATGTGGAAAAGAGCGGCAAACTATCTGCTAGAGGTAACCATGATCACAGATGATAGATGGCCGAAGAAATGCCTCAAAGAGGTGGCGCGGGGAGTGCTAAACGAAAGACCAACGAAATGGGGAGAGGAGGTTAAAAAAGCAATGGAGGAGGTAGGCGAGGGAGACATATGGAGAGCGATCGCAAATGGCGATAACAGGGAAATCGAAAAGAAAATAGAAAGAGGTGTTAAAATAAAGATGGATCAGGAAATAGGAATTATACTGTCCACAGTATAAAAATAGGAAAAACAGCATAGAGACGGAGGAGGACTGGGAGCACGCAAAATATGAGAGGAGAGACAAAAGAAACGTGGGCAAGATTAAGATGCGGTAATGTGGGAAAGGAAGGAAATAAAGGGTACCGAGATAACCGCTGTAGAGTCTGTTCAAAAGAGGCTGAAAATCTTGTACACATTTGCACGTGCGGAGAGGCAAAAAAAAACCATAAAAAAAGAAATAGTGGAAAAGCTGGAAAAATGGATAGGAGACCATAGGACGAGAGAACAAATGGACAGGAAAATTTAGGAGGCATTGAAAAACAAACCAGTAAACGAGCTATGCGAGTATATTAGACAATTTGAAAATTTGATAAGGAAAAATGAAAGCGAGAAAAGAAACGAAGGAGGAGGAGAAAATGAAGATAGAGTATAAGCATAGAAATAAGGTGTGCCGTAAATACTGTAAGGGGAACATATGTATAGGGGGTATGTATATTTACACTCTGTGTAAACACTCTTAAAAGGGTATACCTGTAAATAAATAACTAGCTAACTAACCAATTATAATATGTATTATTAATTATTATTAAATATCATAATATATATTTATAAAAGTAAAATTATAATTATATATTCATTAAATACTAATAAAATTTACTTATTTTAAAAATCTCAATAAATATATTATTGTTTATCTAACAATTGATCTAACTTATTTTATACACTGAAATTTAGTTAGATTTAAATGATTTATATTAGTCACATTTCACTATATATATTATTATTAAATGATATATTATTAATATATAATTTTATTATAAATATTAATGTTACTTTATAATCTAAATTATTTCATATTTTTTTATCTTAATAGATAATTAAGTTTTATTGGGAAATTAATTAATATTTATAAATTTATTCATTAATTAAATTGATTTAAAAAAAAACTTTGCACGTTTAATTTTTATTTTTTAATTGGAATATGGAAATTAAATTAAACAAACTTTTTATAAATGGAACTGTGACGGCCCCACAATTCCCCCATTCCTAACTGTCCTTTCCCACACCTTAAACCCAACACCTTAAAGTCCCATTCATCCGTTCTCACGCGGACATCCTATTCCTCACCCATACCACCTTAATCCTAATCTCCATTCCGCGAATGCTGACGAGTCCGTCAGCATTTCTAGCGCAATCCCACGGTCCACGCGTGGATGCTGCATGCACCACGCACGTGGTATCCCCTCCAATAGACCCTAAAACAATGGGCCCTTTGACTCTTGGTGCCCGAGAGCGTCACCTCAAAGTTAGTTCATCTCCAACATTCATTCAATCAACTACAATTCTTCTCCTAAAACTGCACTTCTCCACTCTAACAACTGATCTATTAAAGACAATATACAGTGAGGGGCAATTGAAGTGGGACGATGTGTTTTTTGTCGATTTCAGCGAAACTTGAACCGATTTCGAAAAACTAAAAAAGTACTTTCGAGGTAATTCAATTATCGTCCGAATGAAACTAGTTTCATTAAGATCGGATGCGAATTGACCTGGTGTGAAGGTATGGCACGATCAGGTGTAAATCGAGGCTATGCGATATATACACCTAATTATTCTCATTTACACCCGCTTCGGACCATCACAGTTGGGTATAAAATTAAATTAAAAATTAAATAGTAATAAATATTTGATAATGTCAAGTTTCGCGAATAAAACTAACCAAATATCAGAAAACCCAAAAACTTCATTAATACATAAGAATATACTCTAATGGTGTGAATATAGATAAACGTACAGGTGCTCGTACAAAGCCTATCGGCTGACCGACTACACGAAATTACACGGAAAACAAACTGGCGCGCGCACACACACGCACACACACACACACAGGCAGCGCGTATACACACAGTGTAAACAGCTGAGCAAAATTTATTTAATTGGGGAAATTTTTTAATTAATTAAACTTCAATTTTATTAAACATGAATAAATGAATAAAATGATTACGTTAAATTGATTGATTAATAGAATAAATTACGTTAGGGATACGAGCGTTATTTTGTTTAGAGAGAGATAGCCTTTGCGACCTCGCAATGTTGAAGTAAGATAAAATTTAAATGAACAAGTTAAAGAAAATTTCGTCTGTTGGACCATTAAAATCTTACATGATTTGAGTTCAGATGAGCAGCGTGAGCCAAATCGCCGCGGTTTTTATCTTCAATTGAAAATAATAATTTTGTACGAAAGAACTTGTTATAAAAAAATAATATTTTTATGAATATGATTAATTTTCATATTTAATTATTTTGACAGATTAGCGTAGTAAATTTATGTAGATTAATTTATTACAACTAATATATATCAAGCAAATTATAATTAATATTCATTTTTCATTAATAATATTATTAATTATTATTGGTAATAATTTTAATATCCGTAGCTTTTTAAACTTTAATAGATGGACAATCATTGGGGTATATTGAAATTCGAAAGGGTCCAAATAAAGTGGGGTATATTAATTTGCTTGTTCTTTTTCAATCTATTGGAGACCTTTTATTCCAATTAATTTCTAAACAATTTTATTTTATAAATAAATCGAATTATTTGTTATATTATTTTGTTGTTTTTCTCTAATTTTTAGATTTATTTTAATTTCAATAATATGATTAATTTATCCCCATTATATAGTTAAATTTAATTGGATTAGCAATAGGATTAAAATTTATATGGTTTTTGTTGTTTTAGATGATTATCAGTTTGTGGAGAGTTTTTCATAGCTGGGCAGGGTCTTGTAACTCATCTCATATTCAATGTTAGGATCTATTCGCTATTTCATATGAAGTAAGAGCTAATTAGCTATTATTATATTAGTTGGCCAATTGATAATCATTGAAAGATTTAATTTAAATACATTTATTAATTTCCAAAAAGAAATATCATATTAATTATAATATGAGCTTGAAGTTTAATTCTTTACTTTTTTATAATTATAGCTGAATTAAAGCGGGTACTCGATTTTATTGTTTCTGAGGGGGCATCTGAGTTAGTTTCTGGCTTTAATGTAGAGCATATATAAGAAGAGGTTTTGTTTTAATCCTTAATTATCTGAATATGCTGTAATGATTTTTCTTTAAATATTTTTTAGTATATTTTTTGTTTTTCAGGAATAGAATTATTTTTAGAATTTTTGTTTTCATCTAAAAATTGCAGGCTACTTCCGTTGAGAATTACCGTCTAACGCTGATAGAGGCCGCTGAATCGCGGAAATCACCGAAAATTCGTATTTTTGGTATTTTTTTTTTTGTTACCAAATAAAGGTTATTCACAAAAATTGCTGTAATTGAAGAAATTGCTCTGCCCCCTTAAGAGATAGCGATTTTTTTCTTTTTTCATTTTAATCCCAAGAGTTCAAGCTTTAAAATGCTGATGGATTCGTTGAGCTGGCATTTTTTAAAATATTTTTTCAAGATTTTTCAAATTGGGCGAGCGGTTTTTTCCATGTACCCTTTGCCTCTGATTTCGCTAATTTTCAAAGTGCCTTAAGGAATAGAAATAATTGACAAATCTGCATGAAACTAGCGCCATTCTCTAAGTCTACTCGAGACGTTTTCAAAACCCCCCTATCAAATCTGAATAGAGATAACGATTGCAAAAATATCGCAGCTTGAAAATTCGTATTATTTAATCTGAACAAAGTTTCTATAATTAAAAATTTATATTATTTTAGCCACTATTGCATCATAAGCCCTGAAATCTAAATTAATTAAAAGTATTATCATTATTCTTAGAAATGAGACAATCTACAATATTTAATTCATATCATTTCTAAACTTTATTATCTTTGTAAAATAAATAATTAATCTATCATTCTTTAATATTTGATGGCCGATAGATATACAATTATCTTGCCATTTTCGCAATTCATGTAAAGCACAAAGAAAGTCTGACCCAGCATTATCTTGGATACCTAAAACAACTTGACTTTACATATCAAATGAAAATGACTAAAGACATGGCCTACTGCAGCGGTCTCGCTCTCTCTCTCTCTGTCTCTCTCTCTTTCGGTCTGCGGTAAAACGCCCGGGAGACGGAAACACTTAGCTCTTCCCACTATTACTATATAAGTACAGTACGAAGTAGACGCCGCTAGCGCTCAAGTATACATGATTCGTTAGCGGAATGCTCGCGAAGCAAATTTGGGCTATACTGATCGGCTGCAGCTTGTATTCAGGTAATCTTACCACAAAAATTTTCGTGCAAGCAGCATTTCCGCAGTTTTGCACCTACAAAAATGTACAAGTACTCAGTGTGTAAGTTTTTTATTACTGCATAGGGTGACACTAAGGATTTTTTGAATAATTAGCTTTGAAGGTCAGTAAATCCATTTTTATTTTACAAATAACTGGTGGTAATGCAAACTGTAATTTTTCTTTTTGATTTTCAAAATTTAGGTCTGCTGCGATGGTAAAGAAGAGCTTTTACATGCTCTTAAGAGGATGTGAAAGGTTTTGGCGAACTCCGATGGCGTCGGCATAGTAGTGAACGGGGCACGCGAAACGAATTACCATCTGTGCGGCGCGCGCCACCGATAGATGGCACTATACGCCATCGGCGATTCGACAGTCAAACCATTAGCGATCTTCGACTTTTATCTTTCTTTACAATGTTTCTGAATTCCCAGAAATATATATTGTAAAGAAAGATATGAGATCGCAAATTTGTTTCGTCTATATCGGGCTTAGATTTTTTTTGAATTTATTTTATTTAGGAATAACACTATAGGCACTATACGACATCGGCTATTTGACAGACAAACCCACGTCGTGCGAGGCGTGCGAAAGCGGCTCGGTCGCTACGCCCCGTCAAACAAGCGCGGTTGTCGCCGTGACCGGCGACAACCGCGAATGTGTAATCTCGGTGACGAAAATGACTCGTTCGAGTCAATTTTTATCGGCATCGCATGAATGCAGCTCGATGAGATTTTGATCGAATATATAAGACTGTCAAGACAAAATCATTCAAATAAATCAACAATCTGATCGTATGATGCTGCACGAGCATCGTCGTCGAGTTCGACTTTCGTGACCGAGAACATGCAATTTCGCCGACGATAGATTTTCAAAAAAAATTGTCGCTCTATAAAATGTAGCGAGTTCATGCAATTACTGCTCGATTGTACCGTTGAAATAAATCAACGAAAACATCGAGCGATTATGCATGAGGATCGGCACCAATGATGCCGGGCTTCCTAATGCCAAGGATGCCCCAAATGGGTGGATTTTGGCATCTGCCGTATTGAAAAAAATAAAAATAAAGTAAAAAACAATCAAGGTTTTTATAAAAATAAAGTTTTTATAAAAATACAGTTTTTAAACAAATAAAGTTTTTATAAAAATACAGTTTTTATACAAATAAAGTTTTTATAAAAATAAAGTTTTTATAAAAATAAATATTGTCATTAATTATTTTCCTCTCTGCTACTTAACTCTCTCTCTCTCTCCCCTCAACCCCCCCCCCCCATTTCTCAAGAGAGAGAGAGAGGGAGTGAGAGAGAATGATAGAGATAATCGTGCGATGGGCTCACTCATTGACCTTCTTATCAGCCCCACAATCGCAATTTTGGAGGGTAGGCTGGAGAATTATGGACATCGAAATATTTTTTCTCATAGTAGCTACCCTTACAGTCCGAAACAAAAGCTGAAATATTTTTATACTACTTTTCGTACTGGTTTTTAATTGTGTTATGATATTTATACATCACTCAAGTCGTGCGATGGGCTCACTCATTGACCTTCTTATCAGCGACGATAGAGAGAGAGGGAATGATAGAGAGAGAGAATGATAGAGATAATGATAGAGAGAGAGAGAATAATAGACAGAGAGAGAGAGAATTGTAGTGAGAGAGAATGATAGGAGAGAGAGAGAGAGAGAGAGAGCGAGAGAATGATAGGAGAGAGAGAGAGAATGATAGAGAGGGAGAGAGAGAATGATAGAGAGAGAGAGAATGATCGAGAGAGAGAGAATGATAGGAGAGAGAATTCGTATGCTCTAATATATATAACTTCACGGAGAAGCGCGACGTCTTACGATCGCGTCAACCAGTCATATAGACTGTTTTGTTTCTGTAAACCGTCTGTAGAATAAGATTGGTGTTTTCTCTCTATCTCTCTTAATCTGCGGAACTATATATATATATATGTGGATTTGTGTGCATGGGTGTGTGTATGCATCTGGGCGTGTTGACCATACACAATGTATGTATAAACAAACACACACAGACACACGCACACACATTAGTTGATTTACATACATGTGTATATATATAATTTGTCGCGTCCGTCCAGGCGCGTATACATTTCCGCGTATTGAGAGAGATAAAGAGAATACACGATTTTTTGTCTAAGGACGGTCCACAGAAGCAAAGCAGTCGAACAAACTGATTGTAATGAATTTTATTATAACAATTGTCCGCAATTGGCACAATTATCATGCAAATATATTTTTTTCAATACTTTATGTAAATAACAGTAATTATTTGAATTATAAACTAAAAAAAATTAGTCGATAAATTATTCATATAATATTTATCTATTATTCAATCTAAACAAAATTAATTTAAAATTTACATTATTTTAGCCACTATTACTGAAATCTAAATAAAAAGTATTATCATTATTCTTAGAAATAAGACAATCTACAATATATCCATATTATTTAATCATTATTATCTTTGTAAAATAAATAATCTATCATTTCAAAATATTTGATCGCCGATAATTATACAATTATCTTGCGCTTTCCGTAATTCATGCGAAGCACAAAAAAAAGTCTAACGATGAGCTTCAGGTGCTCGATGGGTATGAGGAAGGTATGTGTAAAGTATATCCAGAGGATGCATTCTCTTTGATACCTAAAACACCTTTACTTTACATATCAAATAAAAATGTCTAAGAGATATGGCCTACTGCGGCTGTCATTCTCTCTCTCTCTTCCTCCCTCCCACACTCGCTCTCTCCTCTCTCTTTCGCTCTGCGGCAAAAGGCCTGGGAGACTTTTGCGGCAAAAGGCCTGGGAAACACTTGGATCTTCCCCCTATTACTATATGTATATTACGATACGAAGAAGACGCTGCTAGCGCTCTAGCATACACTTCGGTAGCAGAATTTTCACGAACCAAATTTGCGCTAAGCAGATCGGCCACGGCTTGTATGCAGGTAATCCTACCACAAAAATTTTCGTGCAATAGTACTGCCGAAGTTTTGCACCTACAAAAATGTACAAGTACTTAGTGTGTAAGTTTTTTATTACTGCATAGGGTGACATAAAGGATTTTTTGAATAACTAGCTTTGAAGGTCAGTAAATCCATTTTTATTTTACAGATAACTGGTGGTAATGCAAACTCTAATTTTTTTTTTGGAATTTCGAAATTCTAAGAATGTCACCTTATAGGATACTACTAACTGGATTATATACTAAAATATCCATTCATTTGGTTTGATAGTTTTGCAATGTTATTTGCACGAAAATTTAGGTCTGCTACGATGGTAAAAAAGAGCATTCCCTTAACCCCCGTGTTGGCCCGACCCCCGACCCCGTGTAATTCATTTATCGATATCACTGCGGATTCTTCGATCACGATAGAAGTAGATATCCAAAATCAATAATCATATGGAGATTCACATAATTTCCCCCCGTGATTTCTTTGTGTAATTCCTTGCCCGTAAATTTTCTTGTTTTTCCTTGATAAATTTTCCCGATTATTTCTCGTCCTCTGACGATTACCTGCCGTTTCCATTTATATGTATATAAATATTATTTCAAGAGCAATGCGCTCGTCCTCAGAATGGGTTACGCTGGTGCTGTAATAAAATGGAACACTATCCATAATTTTATTGACAATCTTTCTCAACAGTTAAATTTGAATTCTAGAGTAACTTATTCCCTTTCATAAAATTAGCCACAATACGCTCCCTCCCATCCTGAGCTTTTTTCCGCAAGGTTAGGCTCGGAACAGGGCAACACTCTGACCAACACGCTTTCTCGGAGAACGTGTAAAGGTGGAGCTTGACCGAGATGAACAAGTAGCAAGTCAGGACGTAACAACTATTACAATAATAATGAACATTTATTTCCATATGATTTTACAATTTCTTAGTCGCTATCCGATGAATGTTATGAATAATCATTGTCATCATCGTCGCTAGTATCATTCCTAAAAATATAATGACTTGATGATGGTGGAACCAATAGTTCAACCGCGTGTAGGGATAATGATTTTAGTTTTTTTGAGCGAAGATTTCGTAAACTAAATATCAATGGATTTGACGGTATTAAAAGCCTGCAAAAAACGTCTACCATGTTTTTTATTCGGGAACATTTTCGCACAATATCTTCTCCGGAATCTTTTAATCTACTTGTTACATGATTCCTGAACTTCTTCAGACCGATAGAAAGTATCAAAGAATCTACAATTTTGTGATCGTGAATAAGAATTTTATGCACTGTTGTTGGCATGAAATACCACGGATAGAGTTCGACAAATTTTCGTGCAATATTTTCAGTGCAGTTTTGAAATTTCGGCACATTGGTTTCAAAACCACAAGAAATTACTTACAATATAATATGAAATCGCTTTAGCAATTCTTCATCAATTCCCGTTATTGAAGCAGAAATTTCAGAATTTTCAAAAAAACGCCGAGCTGTATTTCCGTCTTTTTAACTTCCATAGCCTTGTTCCGGTTGATCAACAGTAAGCCCTAATCTGTCACGAAAACGTTGTAAATATTTTTTTCTTGTCTGAACACTTTCTTTATCCTTCCTACGCCCTTGCCACTTTTTTATTTCCAATTTATAAGATACATGCAGGCTACATTCAAAAAAATGTATTCAAGTATGCAGCGATGATATTCCGAATTCGAAGTGATCTTCATTGATCGGTTTTTGAAAAATCTTGTCGATATTATTGAATTGTTTGGACGTTGTGCGACAAAGGTAGCAACGCATACTTGACGATGTATTCGTAATAGAATTACAAACTTTACCATCTACCATTGTCAACACACGTATTATTCCAACTATTCCAACAGTCCCTAGAAAAGACCTTTTTTTCGACTTTTGGCCAGCTTTTCTGGACTTGGGACCACTGCGCCAACTTGAATTTAATCTCAGGAGGCACCCTTGAACATTTTCCAACAATCGTATCAATTCTATAGAAGATTGCAGAGAAAAAATCGAAAACCTCAATCATTCTTTCTCAAGCTGAAATCCCATGGTCCACTTCTACCACCGTAATCCTTATATCCTTCCCTGCTAACTTTTGATGTTTATCGACCAATCCGTTAGCACTCCGAATACTGATGGACTCGGTTCCGCTGGGCACGCAGTGCACACCACATGCGTACCTCAGAGCAAAGGACTTTTGGTGCCGGCGAGCGTCGCAAGACGTTACAATTCTTCTCCAAAATTTGTGTACACAATACGTGCAACTCCTCTAATTATACAATATTTTACATATTAAAGCACTCATTAATTCTAACACCGACTTTAACATCCATTCGCACATAACGCCTTCCACCATCGCACAGACAAACATGTGCAATGTGCTTATTGCTCTTGAAATCTGTTCGCATGTATAAAGTTTACAGTATGGACAACGAATTTTTTGAATTCGTTGGTTGGTATGGCATAGCCAAAATTCAGAAAATAATTCCCTTGTCCGGTACTTTATATGTGGCAAAAGTTGACAGAACTCACATCAAAGTTATTATATGCGTAGATGTTTCTGTGAACAGTGAAGTGAACGCATTTATGTTATTTTTCAGTTCAAGAAAGCGTCGCAAATAGCGTGATATAGCGTGCAGGTAGTAGCAAATAATAAATAAGAATAGTCTCTCTTTCAAGTACAGAGGAAATCTATTATTCACTTGACATCTTATTCAGTGCAATTTATCTTTTATAAAAGAGCCAAATCAAATGCAAACATCAATATCTATTTTCCGAACTATTCACAACCCCACGCATATTGAAAAAAAACGTATTTCGTTTTATGTAGGAGTAAATGCAATATTCATGATAAAGTTGATGAATCTGCAGGGATGTTCCGATACTGAAACATGTTAAATTGCACGTCAAAAACACAATTAATGTAATGTTGCAAGCAATAATAATGATGGCTTTGGTTTGTTTAGTTCTGTTATGAACAACTAGTATAAGAATGCTGGTGTGAGCTCAGATAATTTACTTTTGAGGTCAGAAAATGCTGACAATAACAAAACTAATAAAATGAAGTGACATAATTGTGTGAGGCAAATGATTTTTATAAACTTCTTACTCTCGTTATCACATCCTATCAGCTAAGGTTTAGTCATATAAGAGCCAAGGAATAAACTATATGATGATACCAAATGCCCCACGAATGTTTCCCAACGTTCTGAGTTCATTGAACTAGCCTGTGTACTACTGATATCTGTTACTATTACCTATCATTATCTCCGTGATGCAGCGAGTGTGACTCAGAGAGGTTGGTCTGGTATCTGTAAGAACAGTATTGATTCATTGGCTCTATGTAATTTAATGTTGCGAAACTGTTCTCCTTAGTGGTTAGGTTCAAGTATACTTGAATATCAAAATAATAATGTACAGTCAGTGCAGCCAAAGCGCGTTCTCGTTTCTTTCTATCCGATTTTCTAGAAGTCCGAGTTTTTTCGGATAACCTTATTATAAAACAGAGTAAAAGCCGTCGTAATACCCACATGAGTACAAGAGGGATAGAAGATAATCTTTCAAAGAATCTATCTCAGAGACTAGTAAACGGAGTGAGTTTCAAGTCGACTGATAGATATATTGGAGCTATTAATTTGCTTATATTTCCACTACAGATAACGTTATAATCTGATTTTCACAAAACTTCACAGACTTTTTACCATTTTACATATAACTTCCGGAGAATCTGTTATTTTTTTGCTGCTGAAAACACCGTTTTAAAAGTATTATTTTTACTGAAGAAGCTATGTAGTCATTCAATTCAAACTTTGTACGCATATTGGTTATCCATTCAGGTAATCATAAATTTATTAAAAAAATCGTTTTCATGAAGAATCACGCCTGTTACCCGTTCTGAATCGTGCAGAGTCCGTGTAATCCAAAATAAATAAAAATCGAGGCGCATTGTACTTGATTGATACATGTGACTACAATATGATGAAACGGAAGAGCGTTACCTTTTTAGTTGAATAGCAAAGAAATCGGCCAATTTCTTTTTCGTGCAATGTTGATGACTGGTTCGATAGGCCACACTCCATTTTTTTCTGGTTTATCGTGCCATAACTACATGTGCGTAAAGTAAAATGCAGTTCCAGCTAGAGACTGAGGGACTTCACTCGGCATCACGGTCGAGCATGGATAGCAGATCGTGGCTTTTCATGAAAATGTTTATCCCGAAAAATTTGGATACCTGAATGCATAATAAGTACATGTACAAAGTTTGAAATTAATTGACCGTATATTTTTGTCATTTCGTCAAATTCGAAAAGTGTGAACTATCGTTCGGAAATTTAGGCTAGATAGACTTTTGAAAATAGCCTTGGATGTGAAAAATCTATGAGGCACCACTCCCCTTAAGAGGATGGGAATGGTTTTGGCGAACTCCGATGGCATCGGCATAGTAGTGAACGGGGCACGCGCAACGCATTACCATCTGTGCGGCGTGCGCCACCGATAGATGGCACTATACGCCATCGGCGATGCGACAAACAAACCATTAGCGATCTTCGACTTTTATCTTTCTTTACAATGTTTCTGACTTCCCAGAAATATATATTGTAATGAAAGATATGAGATCGCAAATTTGTTTCGTGTATATCGGGCTTAGATTTTTTTTGAATTTATTTTATTTAGGAATAACACTATAGGCACTATACGACATCGGTGATTTGACAGGCAAACCCACGTCGTGCGAGGCGTGCGAAAGCGGCTCGGTCACTACGCCCCGTCAAACAAGTGCGGTTGTCAACGGTCACCGAGAATGTGTAATCTCGGTGACGAAAATGACTCGTTCGAGTCAATTTATTATCGGCATCGCATGAATGCAGCTCGATGAGATTTTGATCGAATATATAAGATTGTCAAGTCGAATTCATTTAAATAAATCAACAATCTGATCGTATGATGCTGCACGAGCATCGTCGTCGAGTTCGACTTTCGTGACCGAGAACATGCAATCTCGGCGACGATAGATTTTCAAAAAAAATTGTCGCTCTATACAATGTAGCGAGTTTATGCAATTACTGATCGATTGTATCGTTGAAATAAATCGACGAAAACATCGAGCGATTATGCATGAGCATCGGCACCAATGATGCCGAGCTTCCTAAAGCCAAAAATGCCCCAAATGGGTGGATTTTGGCATCCGCCGTATTAAAAAAAAAAATTAAAGTAAAATACAATTAAGGTTTTTATAAAAATAAAGTTTTTATAGAAATAAAGTTTTTATAAAAATAAAGTTTATATAAAAATAAATATTGTTATTAATTATTTGCCTCTTTGCTACTTTAGCTCTTCCCCCCCCCCCAATTTCTCAAGAGAGAGAGGGAGTGAGAGAGAAGGATAGAGATAATGACAGAGAGAGAAAGAATGATAGAGAGAGAAATAATGATAGAGAGAGAAAGAATGATGGAGACAGAGAATTATAGAGAGAGAGAATAATAGAGACAAAGAATGATAGTGAGAGAGAATGATAGATAGAGAGAGAATGATAGAGAGAGAGAATGATAGAGAGAGAGAGAGAATGATGGAGAGAATGATGGAGAGAATGATGGAGAGAATGATGGAGAGAATGATGGAGAGAATGATGGAGAAAATGATGGAGAGAATGATTGAGAGAATGATGGAGAGAATAATAGAGAGAGAATGATAGAGAGAGAATGATAGAGAGAGAATGATAGAGAGAGAATGATAGAGAGAGAATAATAGAGAGAGAATGATAGAGAGAGAATGATAGATAGAATGATAGTGAGAGAATGATAGTGAGAGAATGATAATGAGAGAATGATAGTGGGAGAATGATAGTGAGAGAATGATAGTGAGAGAATGATAGTGAGAGAATGATAGTGAGAGAATGATAGTGAGAGAATGATAGTGAGAGAATGACAGTGAGAGAATGACAGTGAGAGAATGACAGTGAGAGAATGATAGTGAGAGAATGATAGTGAGAGAATGATAGTGAGAGAATGATAGTGAGAGAATGATAGTGAGAGAATGATAGTGAGAGAATGATAGTGAGAGAATGATAGTGAGAGAATGATAGTGAGAGAATGATAGTGAGAGAATGATAGTGAGAGAATGATAGTGAGAGAATGATAGTGAGAGATTGATAGTGAGAGAATGATAGTGAGAGAATGATAGTGAGAGAATGATAGTGAGAGAATGATAGTGAGAGAATGATAGTGAGAGAATGATAGTGAGAGAATGATAGTGAGAGAATGATAGTGAGAGAATGATAGTGAGAGAATGATAGTGAGAGAATGATAGTGAGAGAATGATAGTGAGAGAATGATAGTGAGAGAATGATAGTGAGAGAATGATAGTGAGAGAATGATAGTGAGAGAATGATAGTGAGAGAATGATAGTGAGAGAATGATAGTGAGAGAATGATAGTGAGAGAATGATAGTGAGAGAATGATAGTGAGAGAATGATAGTGAGAGAATGATAGTGAGAGAATGATAGTGAGAGAATGATAGTGAGAGAATGATAGTGAGAGAATGATAGTGAGAGAATGATAGTGAGAGAATGATAGTGAGAGAATGATAGTGAGAGAATGATAGTGAGAGAATGATAGTGAGAGAATGATAGTGAGAGAATGATAGTGAGAGAATGATAGTGAGAGAATGATAGTGAGAGAATGATAGTGAGAGAATGATAGTGAGAGAATGATAGTGAGAGAATGATAGTGAGAGAATGATAGTGAGAGAATGATAGTGAGAGAATGATAGTGAGAGAATGATAGTGAGAGAATGATAGTGAGAGAATGATAGTGAGAGAATGATAGTGAGAGAATGATAGTGAGAGAATGATAGTGAGAGAATGATAGTGAGAGAATGATAGTGAGAGAATGATAGTGAGAGAATGATAGTGAGAGAATGATAGTGAGAGAATGATAGTGAGAGAATGATAGTGAGAGAATGATAGTGAGAGAATGATAGTGAGAGAATGATAGTGAGAGAATGATAGTAAGAGAATGATAGTGAGAGAATGATAGTGAGAGAATGATAGTGAGAGAATGATAGTGAGAGAATGATAGTGAGAGAATGATAGTGAGAGAATGATAGTGAGAGAATGATAGTGAGAGAATGATAGTGAGAGAATGATAGTGAGAGAATGATAGTGAGAGAATGATAGTGAGAGAATGATAGTGAGAGAATGATAGTGAGAGAATGATAGTGAGAGAATGATAGTGAGAGATTGATATCGAGAGAATGATAGTGAGAGAATGATAGTGAGAGAATGATAGAGAGAATGATAGCGAGAATAATAGAGAGAATGACAGAGAATGAGAGAGAGAATGATAGAGAGAATGACAGAGAGAATGACAGAAAGAATGATAGAGAGAATGATAGAGAGAATGATAGAGAGAATGATAGAGAGAATGATAGAGAGAATGATAGAGAGAATGTTAGAGAGAATGATAGAGAGAATGATAGAGAGAATGATAGAGAGAATGATAGCGAGAATGATAGAGAGAATGATAGACAGAATGATCGAGAAAATGATCGGAGAAAGAGAATGATCGAGAGCGAGAGAGTAATAGAGAGGGAGAGTGAGAGAATGATAGAGAGGTTGATTGATTAATTGTTTATTATGCCCTGGCAAAGCTTTTGGGCAAATGTCGAAATTACAGAAGTACAAAATATGCTCAGAAACGCTTTCACAGAATATTATACAGTGAGATTTTACTGACTAAGACCTACTGACTACGACTTAGTGACTACGACTTTCTGACCAAGACACTACCATCTCAGAGAATACAAATTATGAGTAAAAAGAAAACAAATTAAGAGAAAGCTCAACACCACAGAAAAGAGCTAGGAAAAAGATACCGTAAAACTGCGTTATTAACAGGTAAGAGACACAGGAAAAGAGCTGACACGACACAATTCTCATTTCTCCGAAGAAAGTCACTCCAGCTTAACCAAATCAGCCTCAGTGGCAATCACAATAGGAGGCTGTCCATTGCCACGTCGCGCAAATATTTGCCAAGCCCTAAACCAGACAAATTTTAATGACCCCAAGGCAGCCTTCGTCTTAGCTTTGCGCAAAAGATTATAAGCCGGCGCAGGCAAAAATTCATTCACTACAATATTTCCACTGACGTCCTTCGAAAAAACCTCTGTAATTGTGAGGTCCTTCTTCACGCGTTTCATGCCAATAATATGATCCCTGACCTGAATCAATTTCAACTTCACTATAAGCGACCCTGCCAAGGGCCCAGCGCCAGACTGAGCTTGATTACCCCCCTGATCTTGCTTACGGGAGAGGTGACGAATCTCAAGAATATCGGATACAAGCTTAGGAACGCCGAGAGCAGAGAAGACTTTAGTCACCATCGCTCGGCGCGATTCATCAATCGAAAACGGAATTCCTGCTATAGTAATCTCAGCTGACATGTACCCAGACTGACCCTGAGACGGAATTTCACTCCTAAGAGATTCAATATTCCGAGCGATCTCCGCACTTGACGTCTCAAGACGCACAATCCTGTCCCGATTCTCACTCACAGTTTTAGACAAGGCCTCAATCGCTGCGAAAGACGCTTTCACCTCAGAGTTGAAAGCGCTCTGCTTGTCCATGAAATTATCAAGCTTACAAAGGATAGCATTAAACATATCCTCCATTGAACTAGGCTGCCTAACGCTAGATGCAGCCTGACCAGAGAAATCAACATTCATCATGTTATCGTACTTACCAGCAATCACCCTAACGCAGCAAGCACTAGCGTTTTTAATTTTCCGATACGCCTGGGCACAGCCTGGGTGAAAAGCCTTCGAACACGTGGCACACTCAATACGCTCACCCGCAATCACACTCCTATATTTCCCCTAGATGTTTTCGTTTCTGAGCAATAGTTTGAATGTTATCGCATACGGAAGATTGATAAAACGTAGGTGCAGAAACGTCGGTGCTGATTCAGTAAAAAAGTGCCTGTAAATAGGCTTGATTTTTTGTTTTGAAAAAACCTGCATTCATAGAATTTACAAAGGGTTCAAAAAGTCCCCCAGATGTTTTTGTTTCTGAGCGATAGTTTAAATGTTATCGCATACGGAATGTTTTAGAATTTTTTGGAATTTCGCATTTTCAATTTTGAATTCTTCATTAAAAATATCATTAACAAATCTTAATTATTCAATATTAATTATCTAAAAACAATTATTAATTGTCATGTTTTATTATTAATCATCTAATGATAATTATTGTCATTTTTGTATTATTAATTATTGAATTTATTAACATTAGATATTCAATTATTAATTGCTAATTAGTAATCATTGATGATTCATTTTTTATTATTAAACATTCTTACGAAATATTTTCATACGGCCAAAAATTAATTTAACTGCCACATCAGTAGGTAGGGACCCCTTCCCAGGCCCGGCTCTGGAGTGAAGCATACAGCCGCGCATCCCGGGAACAAATTTTCATGATGTCGCAATTTTCTACTAACTTTTTAACGATTTCCTTAAAGTATAAGAGAGAGTTTCCGGTATTGAATCAATACCCATTTTAATCGTTAAAGCTTCCTCTTCATCATGCGCCAGGTCATAATGTTGACACTAAAGTGCTTCAATACGAAAAATGTTGATAAATGACATAGTGTACCCTCGTAATACCTGAATTTAATCGACAGGAGCAGATTTCATAATAAAAAATTATTTGAGGTAGAAGGGCACTTCAAAACATGATTACACGACAAGCTCCAATCGATTCCATCGATCCGTTTTCGCGTAATCACCGATAACGTTCTTAAAACCCGAGAATTGCTTCCTGGACTGTAGCTTCTTCTGGAGTACACCAACCGGCATTTTTAGGGGTGTTCTTTGATCGCCACGGGCTATCCTTTTGACTGATACCGATCGTTAAGGAAGTTTCATCGACTCCAATATCAATTCTGGGGATAGTTTCGTGTAGTCCGTGGACCAGGTCAATTCGCATCCGATCGTAATAAAACTAGTTTCATTCGGAAGATAATTAAATTACCTCAAAAGTACTTTTTTAGTTTTTTGAAATTGGTTTAAGTTTCGCTGAAATCACCCAATAATACTTTGCTCCACTTCAATTGCCCCTCACTGTATATATATATATATATATATATATATATTGTAACGTTTCGTTAATTTATGGTTGCAAGATACCGCGACGCGACTTATATGCGAGCGAGTTTTCTATTGCAAATTACGAACACTTTTAAGAAAATAAACACACACACGCAAGGAACTTTGGTCTTATGCGTTGATGTGTGCTGGACCCGATGTGGAAACTGGGATTATGGGGATTTTTATGATAGCCTCAGAATAGTATAAATCCACTCATCATTCGTAACGAATTGAGTGCACAACCCTTCATCATCGGCCTTACGAGGATCGGGTTGTACTCATAAAAAAGTGTCTCTCCAGAAGAGAGACCAAAAGGAGAATAAATGAAAAGTATACGTGAAAAGGTACCAGGATAAGATGTGTGTGAGAAGGCATGAATTTAATATGATAGAGTATTATATTTGGCTGTTCTGAAACTAATTTGCGAGAGAGAGAGAGATATTGAAATTGCAGGTAAACAATAGGTGAAGCCTATTGTTTCCGTTCGACGATGGATTTCAACGAGAGCTCTCGAGTTATGAGCTCCTGAGCTCACGGAGAAATCACTGATCAAGCCGTTCCAAATGATAACTATTTACAATAAGTTCACAGATAGAGATACGCTCGCTTATATTTTCGTGATATGATGAAAATATTAACGCTCACAATATTCACCATAAATCTTATTAGATGCAACTTATTTAGACTACATCGTGTGTCTGCCTCTTTAGCGATTCTATCGTGATGGTACGGAGCGCAGTGCTATTTTGTAATAGAATTGAACCGTGATATTCTCGTATCGTGTGCTATTATCGTGTTGTGCGGTCGAGAAACGGCCGGTACAATTTTATTAGCCGGGGAAATCTTAATTTCTATTGACGTGGTTGAGAGGCAGCCATAGCAATTTTTACTATGCAAAAACTTAATATCTATCCACGCGGTTGAGAAGCAGCCGTTATAAAATTAAGCATTAAAATTCTTAATATCTAATCATGCGGTTGAGAGGCAACGGTTATAAAATTTAGTATGCAAATTCGTAAGGCGTTATCCTACTGTAACATTTTCAAAAAATTGTTTTTTTTTGTCTTTAAAAAACACTTTGACGTGTTTAGAATAATATGCAAAAGTTTCCATGTAGATATTCGAAGTATTTTTTTAGTTATAGCGTTTGTAGCGAAGGAAGAATTTGACGCACAGCTAGACCACCGAACCGGCCCGCCTGGTTACGCAGAACGTTGGGCAGCGAATAGACATTAGACTACAAACTAGAAGATATCCTTCTAGTTTTGTCGTCTGAATAGTGGTTCGATTTGGGTGATTCAGTTCTATAGGGTATATTCAAAATCTAACCATTACTCGCAGGTATATATAAGTGTGGTAGAGCTTCTTGACACTAAACACTTTTGAACTTTTGAAGAAGGACACGAAAAGACTCGGTGGAAGAGGCAAGCTCACAGCGAAGTTGATTGATGAGGTAAGTGTTTTTTAAGGTTTAGCAATTCGAAGAAACAAAAATTCGATCGAGGACATGAGGAGAATAATCTGGGCAACACTGCTACATAAGTCGTCGACCGATGAGAATCCACAGCACGATAAGTGTCCGCCTGGCGCAGACAGCTGGTGCACCTGGCAGTAAGCAAAAGCGCTAAACAAACTGCGCAAGTATACTCATTAACCAGCTCTCCCCGATGTCGTGCTGAAAGCAATTACTCTAATATACGAAGATCTAAGTAACGACAACTTGATAGCGCGTTGCGTAGGAGGATTCACCCAAGACAACAACGAGGGCCTCAACTCTCTCATATGGTCGTTTGCTCCAAATCCGATATTTAGTAGCGCAAAGACAGTCGAAATCGCATCCTACATTGCAGCAGGCAAATCATGCACATCGTGAATTTGGTAATTGGACGAAATGCCGTTGCAATGAGCGAAGCCGTAGACAACAGGCGAATTTCAATTAGTGAGGCTCGAACGTTCGAGGCCTCAAAAGAAGGCCGGATCCAGCGAAGAACGATGCAATTAGCCCTTCAAGGAGCTTTGTATGAGGAGGAAGGTCCACTGTACGAGGCAGGAATGGCAGATTAACGTTAAGACATGTAAATTGATTGATTTCACAGAAAAAACTAGTGCTCAAACTTTAAACGCGTTTTTCTCGAAACTATGTTATTCAAGACGGTGTACACGATATCTCAGGCTGTGATTGATGAATCGACTTGAATTTTGGAATTGCGAAAAAGTGCAGGAATTTTTCTCTCGTAAGCGAAGACGAAAAAAAAGCTTCGTCTCACCATAGCTAATACCATGGAGTTGATTAGGATATTTTTTTTTGTTTCAGACCAACCATATTTGCGAAATCATGTACACCGACCGATTACGCATGGGAAACATCAGCCAATGCAAAAAAGAATAACGTGTGGAGATTTTAATATTTTTTGATGAAAATTTTCACACACTCCTTAAGTTGTACATAAAAACATATAAAAAATTTAAAACATTGCATTTGCAGTTTTTCCGAAATGTTGGATACTATAATCCTTCAGCTATATTTTGGCGCAAGTCCCATGTAGAAATTCTCAAAATTGTGGCCAGGAGAGCGGAAATTGTGGAGTTCTGCGTGACCGGCCGATCGCAGGTCGTTGCGCGACGGTCCCCAGCCGAACGGGTCAGTTCGGCGAATCCGCAGACTATTCCTGGTTCTTTTCCTTTATACTTTAGTATACAAAGGAAAGGTCACCGGTTCATTGCTGCAGGTGTCCCTTAGCAGTATAACGGTTTTTAGCCTTGTGCCAGTGCTCGTACTGTACAAACGTGGCAAAAGTGCGCTCTCACGTGCGGTGTGCGCTGTGCACTGTGTGCGGTGCTGCTAGAAAAATGTCTTTACCAACGAAGAAAAATACGATTACAGTATCCTATAAACGTCCAAAGGGCATCCTATAAACGTCCAGGGCGACCAAAGAAAAAACACTTCCAAGGCAATCAGAGAGCGATTAGAGATGGCCGAAAAATTCACGAAAATCCAGGACCATCCAACGCGTCAAAACGAAAACTGAGCTCGATAAGCAATACAACAGCGCACGAGAATGCCGACATCACGTGTGAAATACACAACTTTCCGACTGTTTTTAATGAACTAAGCAAATATGTTCGTTATAAAGATTGCGGAGAAGAAATTACGTTCAGTGCAGAGCAGCACAATGGATTGGGCTTCAAAATACAATTGCAATGTCCAAAATGTGAACCGCGCTTCATTGATTCCTCACCAAAATTATCCTCAAAATCATACGAAGTAAATACGCGCTTCGTGTTTGTAATGAGAATGTAGGGTGTCGGATACTCAGGACTCGTCAGAATTTGTGGTTTGATGGATCTGCCAATTTTTTTTTGCCGGCCAGCGTGCATTGTGACATCTGTGCAGTTTGCAGCTTCAGCAGTATCACAATTATCAATGAGGAGAGCGGTCGAACAAGAAATCAAAATCACCGGTGGCAACAACAGTATAATAATGTTGCTGTCATTGGCAATCACACGGGGAAAGTGCTTGATGTCGCTGTAAAGTCGTCGTTTTGTACCGAGTGGCAAATACCGGAAGCCCGTTGTGGTACACCGGAATATCTAGAATGGCTCGAAAAACACCAAAATGAATGTGTACAGAACCACAAGGGAAGCGCTGGCAAGATCGAAGTCCAGGCAACGTGTGATATTTTCCGGCGATCAGTAGAAAAACACGACATAAAATATATGTGTTACGTCGGCGACGGAGATTCAAAAACGATCTCAGCAGTGAAAGAAGACCAGCCTTATGATCCAGAGTTTGAGATTTCCAAGGGTAAATGCGTTGGTCACGTGCAAAAACGCATGGGTACCAGACTGCGCAACGTGAAGAAAGCTGGAAAAGGCCTTGAGGGAAGAGGGAAGTTGACACATGGTCTAATTACCGAATTGACGTTGTACTATGGAAAAGCAATCAGAAGCAATAGTACGGTCGAAGACATGAAGAACGCTATTTGGGCAACATTCTATCATAAGTGTTCAACGGATGACGCGCCACTATATGACCGTTGCCCCTCTGGACCAGGCAGCTGGTGTAATTGGCAAAAAGCTAAAGCAACGGGCACATTAGACGAATATCGACACAAGCCACCACTTCATAAGGACGTTCAGCAAGCGATTTTGCCAGTGTATGAGGCTTTATCTGATGACGAACTCCTGGCAAGGCGCGTGGGCGACTCTACGCAAAACGCAAATGAAAGTCTGCATTCGCTTATTTGGAAACTAGCACCTAAGGAATCATTTAGTGGCATCGAAATCGTAGAGATTGTTACCTATACTGCAGCAGCTGCTTTCAATGATGGCTTCGTACGTGTACCAGTGTACGTGTACGTGTACGCAGAAGCGCACAAAAATGGCAAGAATTGAATAAAGTAGACGTTCTGCCGCTGCAGCAGAAGCAGAAGAAAATTTGACAACTTCATTCTATAGTGCAGGCAGTTTTTAAACACTGTAATTCTGGGCGTTCCGACATTTATGTCGGAACGCCCAGAATTACATCATTTATGATAGTAAAACTTTAAACTCGATTATCTCCAAACTACATGTTCAAGTGATTTTACCACGATATCTCAAGAACCGTTGAAGATATCAACTTCAATTTTTCAGAGATTGTAGAAAACACTCTAACACATTAAGTATACCTGAATTTCGATCCCGAAAAATGTTTGTTCTTATTTTATAATTATACATAACCGTTATTTTCACGATTTTTTGGAAATTTATCATTTTTTGATGCCATTTTGCTATTTTTTTTTTTCAATTTTTCAGGTATAGTCAATACAGGGGGTCTAATTGACAAGAAAATCGTTGACTACATCATATGGCCCTTTCCTGAAAACTGAATTATACACGATTTTCGTCGATGCGCTGGGTGGCCCTCACCAAGCACCAAACAATAAATATAAAAATAAAATTCCGTACTCTCTAATGATGTAATAAATGTTCCGGAAGGACGTGTGTGTATTTCCATTCATAACCTTGTACAAAGCAATCAAAAACAACAAATTTTTTGGATGCGCGAAGTGTTCTAGTCCTCTTAATATCTAATCATGCAGTTGAGAAGTAACCGTTTGAACCTGAGTAGACAAATGCGTACGCTGCAAATTGCCAATCGATTGAGAAGCAATCAAAATCGATATTCTTGTTAATTGGGCCAATCTTGAGTTTCTGAGCATAGGATGTGAAGCATCCGATGCTGAGTTTTGAGATTTTCTTTATACAACAAACTCAAATCCCACGACACCTTCGAGTTGAGTTCGCGAGGGCGAATAATGCTGCCACAAAGATATTAGTTCGATCAACAATATTTAACTAACTGCAGAGCTTAACATTGTTGTAGAGAAAATAACGGAAATTGGTCTATGAATGCGGCTGTCTACCGTCAAAGCGACACAATCTGCTGGAACCAGAGATTTTACCAGTTTGTTCCCGGATGCAGCTGTCTGCCACATCAGCGATACGATCTGCACAATATCTTTCTGTACCATCGGGATATTTAATTCTAGTCCAGTCAATAAAAGTTGAATTTATAGGGTCGCAATGCAAAAATTCGGATAAGTTTTTTTATTGTTGCAATCGTTTTATTGATAAATAAGGAGCTTATCTTCAAAAGTTTGCGGTCCCCCCCCCCGGCGTTAGTCGCAATCTTGAAAAACGCGTTTTATATCATATCAAAAACGGCTGACTTTATATATATATATATATATATATTATCGCGCCTTTGCTTACCTGGGGGGGGGGGGGGGGGGGGGGGGGGGGGAAATGAAAAAAGGGGAAATGAAAATTAGGGGCGTAAAAAAAAATAGTAATATTTATTAATGAAAGCAGAACTGCCACATATCGCAAATGAGGATTATACTGCCGGTAATGCAGGTCTCGCCCATAAGGGCAAATGCCGAAGTTAACGACAAATGAAGAAATCTCGAAAATAGCGCAAAATAGCGAAAAATAACACAAAATCGAGAAAATACTAAAAATAACGCAAGGTAAAGAAAATATCAAAATTAGCGCAAAATAGAGAAAATACTAGAAATAACGCAAAATAAAGAAAAGATCAAAAATAACACAAAATCGGGAAAATACTAAAAATAACGCAGAATAGCGAAAATATCAAAAATAGCGCAAAATAAAGAAACTACTAAAAATAACGGAGAATAAAGCAAAGATCAAAGATAACACAAAATCGGGAATTTACTAAAAATAACGCAAGATAAAGAAAATCTCAAAAATGGCGCAAAATAAAGAAACTACCAAAAATAACGCAGAATAAAGAAAAGATCAAAAATAACACAAAATCGGGAAAGTACTAAAAATAACGCAAGATAAAGAAAATCTCAAAAATAGCGCAAAATAAAGAAACTACTAAAAATACGCAAAATAAAGAAACTATCGAAAGTAACGCAAAAAGGGGGGGGGGAAATACCAAAAATAGCGCAAAATAAAGGACAATTTAATCCCACAATCAAATCCAGAGGAGCAAATTATGCTGTCGCAAAAAGAAAGTAATATGACTGGAAAGTTATAATATAACGTTTGGGAGGGGTCGCGGGGAAAACTTGTAAACGAGATAGTTCACACGCACAAATCCCGTCAACTCGGGCAAACGCAAAATCAAAATAGGCTCGGCCTTGGGCGCCAGTTATTTTTCATAAGGCATAACTGCCTGTTGTACACTCGATATTATCGCGTACACTAGAGGTCTTTTCTCTCTCTTGTTCTCGCGCGCGAGCGACCGGCCAGCTTGTGGGCCCGGGGGGGGGGGATCTCGGGGGTGAGGGGGTTCTCATCCGTCGCAACGGCCTCTTAATTATTACCCCTGCGCGAACGGGGGGGGGGGGGTGAGAATCACTGGCTCGACCAATTATTACGCATTAAGTTCTTTTAATCCCACACAAAAAAACGTGGCTCGAACGCAAAAATATAAGAATAATTAAAACAAAAGAAGATCGCAATAAGATCCGATTCACCAATAAAAAAAAAGGAAATTTCAGAAATCGAGAGGAATACGGGGGGGGGGGGAATGGTCACCGCAGCACACTTCGGATATCACGCACGAAAAAGGGAAAATGGGTCGCGATTGTAATGGCTTTAACCGGCAACACGTGTTGCCGGCTTTTCCCCTTGCACAAACAAAAAAAAACGAATTCACCGAACTGAGAAAGTACTTAATCTGTTCTTTTTCTCTCCTCGTCTTTGTCTCGTTTTTTTTTCTCTTCTCGTCTTATTTTTCGCCTTCTTTTCTCGATTCGTTATTCCTTTTCTTCCTCGTCACTACTGTCCCTAACTGTTACAATCTAAATTCTTTACTACTCGCAATGCTTTCTCTATTACAATTTTTGTTCTCACGACACGTCTCGTCTCTACTCTACGCTCGCTCGAAGTGTCTTCCAACATGACGACACTTCGGAGGTCTCGTTGTAGGGGGAGGGGAAGGTTGGGGGGAGGGAGGGAAGGAAATATCGATGGCTAGGTCATCATTATCGACGGCTGTGCTTTCCATCGATGGCTGGGTCTCGTTCAGGTGATTGGTGTCTCGTGGCCGGTCTCGGTCTCTGATTGGCGCTTTCTCTTCGTGAGGCTCGGGGATTGGCGGGCAGCGAGAGGGCCGCTTCGCACTGCTGTGCGGGCGCGCGATAGATCCCGCGACGCTACCCTCTCCAGGGGTCTCATTATTGCTGGCAATTAGCTGTCCGGCCGGTGCTGCCCTCACGCGGCTTCGGGGTGAATGGAGGTCCCTTCTGGCCTACGAGGGGCAGCCGAAAGGAGCCGGCAGTCTCGAGCTGTCACTTGGTGATTTGTTTTGATTATTCTGGTGATGTGTCCGTTTTTCCTTTTCGATGGAAATGGCTCGAAAGAGAGTTAAAGGTGGTTGTTGGAGAGGTCCCTGGGATAAAGTACAGGATGGCGACCCTCTACTGCCCTGCCTCAGCCCCGTCCTCTCAAAATCCTCGGGCGAAATGGCTCTGAAGGTCTCGGTGACATGTGAGGTTAGGGGAGACGTTAAATAATAAGAAAAAGAAAGGTAAGAAATGGGGATGGGAATTGTTTTTTGGGGAAGGTCGGCGGGGTCTCAAAGGGAGAGAAGGGTGGTTATTGACCTCGCTGGACCCTTACTTTCTAAACGCTCTTAAACTAATTAACATTTTGTTGGTCTTTTTAGGTTAGGTCGTGTGCCGCGGCGCTTCGAGCGAGCTGCCCTACGTTATTATTTATCTGTATTTGTGACCGCGTGTCACAATATATATATATATATTGTCACGCCAACTTTAAATGGGGGGCGGGGGAAACAAGGGAAACGCAAAGTCGGGTTAGCACACGAGAAAAATATAAAGGCTATTTATTATCAAACACAATGAAAAGATTTTATTACAAAAAAAAAGAAAAGAACTAAAACGGAAATCGCAAAAAAAAACTAAATAACTTAATATTAATACTACTAATTATTATCCGCTTGGGCGCCAGTTATTTTTGAGGCGTAACTGCCTTTTGACTCGAAGGTACGGGGGGGTACGCGGGCTAGCTCGTAGACCAGGGGGAATACTCTCAGGGGGGGGGGGGGGCAAGGTCCGTGGTTCGGCCTCTTAGTAATTACCACGGCCGTTTCTTACGGCAGGTTACTTTCTTGGTTATTTTTCCCTCTATTGACTTTACGGGGACGACGCGATATTCTCTTGGGGGGGGGGGGGGGGGAAGAAATCGCCACGAACAAAAAAACAGAAGAAAATAATTTCGCATAAATTATTGGGGAAACGTAGAAAAAAAAAAAGAGAAAGAAAAATATTATAACTTTTCGAATTTATTGGGGACGGCAAAAATAATACTTTCAAAATTTCCGGGGCTATTGGGGGGGGGGGGGAACGTACAAAAAAAAACTTATAACTTTTCGGCAAGATCGGGGGATACAAAAGTGATGAGTTGCGAAATTATCGGGAAAACGCGGGGAAAGCAAAATGAATAATTTTGGGGCTGATTCTACCTGTTTCACCACCACACTGCACGGACTCGATACAGCTTAAGGGACACACACGCACGCGAAACTTTAGCCGGTATAAAATGGCGGCCCGCCTCATGGCCGGCACGCAAGAACAATTTTTATTGAAACTTTGCCACACTCGGAAATTTAAAATCCGGCTGCTCACTTTTGGTTGCTTCTCTCGATTTTTCTTTCTCTCTCCTCGTTCTCTCTCTCTCTCTCTTTCTTCGTTCTCTTTCCCTTTTTCGCCTGTCGCCTTCTCTCTCTCTCTCACTCACTCCTGTTCGTTATTCGTCACAACTTTATAAAAAAAAAACTCAAACGGCAATAAAAGAAAAATTCGATAGAGTAATAATAGTAACAAAAAAAAAAAACTCAAATCAAAACTCCACTCTCAAACTCAAACTCAAAACTCTCCACACTTTCCTCCAACTCTTCTCACTCTCTCCTTCTCTCTCGCTCTCACACTATATAAATTTTCTAATCGCCTTGTCTCTCTACCCGCTACGCTCGAAGTGAGCTTCCTCGTGCTCACTTTCGCCACGAGGCTCAAAAAGGAAATCAAAGGGCAGGGAAGGGGATACGGGACTGACGTGTTTCCGATGATTTGCCAATCATCGGAGATCTTCATTAATGGACGAGGACCAGTTCGCAGGCGCAAATCGCCTGCGAACTGGTCCTTGTCCTGGAGAGCGATAATCGATTGGCCGGGAAAACTCCAGACAGTGGAACACGTGGGGCCATCTCTCGCACGTGGGAATTCTCACGGTCCATAATAGCAATCAATACCGCACGCTGCTGCCCTCATTAGCATAGAGAGGGTACTCTCTCGCCCCACTCTTTCGCTGCGCGTGCTCTGGGAGGTGTCCCTTATCGGCACGGCAGACGAGCAGAGTGGGCTATTGCCGCGCTCACGGACTCTCTCGTTTTGGTGGCAAATTTGAGCCTTATAATTGCCGTCAGCGCGGGATGGTCTCTTGTGACCCTCTCTAGCCGGCAGTGCAGCGTGGGTCTTCTCCTCGGGGATGCTGGTGGTGGTGCGCCTCTCCAGGACTTGCTGATTTTCTTGCTGGCTTCTTCCTGGGGATACGTCAGGGGGTGTGGGGAGGGGAAAAAGGTATTTCGTGGGGAAATCATATGGGTTTTCAAGGGTATACAGGGAATTATTTTGGGTTTTCTTGGGAATTTTTGGGAAAGGCCTCATCGGTGTCTCGGTGTCGTGGCGGGTTACTCCATTAACTTTTAATTACTATTTACATTATTTTACATTACGTTTCTTAAATTCTAATATTTACATATTTTACATTTCTTAAATTCTACTCTTCACATGACTCGAGGTTAAGTGTGGCGGTGGACTTCGAGCGCGGGGATTCGGTGAACTATTCAAAAAAAAATCTATTTTTCCGGGGGATTATGTGACGCCACGTCACAATATATATATATATATATATAGTGTCCCAGTTTTAATGATACACTAGAGTATTTCGAAAACGATTCGTCGTATCGAAAAATGATTCAGATCAAAGTTGTAGGGTTTCAAGGGGGACGGCGTCACTTTCGAGAAATTCGTATGACGGCCATTTTTTTAAATGGAATGCGATTGTTTTCCGATATCGAAATTGTAGCTGGCTTTAAGACGAATCCAACGGAAAAAAAAATTATCCTAGCTTTAAGGACACCGGAGTTATGATGGTTTAAAGTTCCACGCGGCCGCACAAGTATCTGGCGGCTCAGGAGCCTGCGCGTGCGCTAGCGCCTACGAGCAGGCGCCACGCACCAGTAGACCACGTGGCGAAGCCCCCCTGCGCGCTTTGCCTGCCAACCCCCCCGTCTGACCACAATTCTAAACCCAAATCCTCTCTGGTCGGTTAAAATGGGACACCCAGTATATTGGAAGGCTGTGTCTGGTTTGGCTTAAATGGGACACCCGGTATATAACCCCCAATGGTTTCATTCAGCAGCGTCAACTCCCCTGCCTACCCCCTTAAGAATTAGCTTATGCGGGGTCCAGCCTTTTTTTCATGGTGGCCAGGGGCCCTGGACTTAACTTATAGGGGGTCGCTTCATTCTTGTCCACGGCCAACCCAAACCCAGACCCCCCTTAGCAACGCCCGTAGTAACGATAATTCTTGTACACATTTTATAATATGGATATTTATATATATATTGTAACGTGGCATTTCTGCATCACGTTATCAAATGATAAAGGAGCTCCCGGCACGGCACGAGAGTGACTTCTCATCTCGTTTGAGTTCCTTCGATCCAACAGGGCCAATGCGTTAACGACTGTTCGTTATTGTAATATTTTTCGGTTATTTTATTTTCCCGTTATCTCCGAGCGAGCTTCGGTTTTGCCGGCTTACAAGATCATTATCATCACCGAAGGGATGCGCCCTGGTCAACTGCGCAGCTACGGGCTAACGGCACGAGATCCACGGCTGGAATCGATATCGACAAGAGAGAGGGGACCCCTCTCCTATACTATCATCTATCCGAGCGTTACAGGTGTGAGTGGGTTCACACACGTGCGTCTCGTGACTACCGTTGCTCTCAGGCCTAATAACGAGAGTCAGGATTTGAATCGTGGCCTGTGGTTGGCTATCGTCACGCCACTCACTCCGAACAGTGCTGCTTGCCTGTGGATTTATCCTCGGCCACCTCAAACTGCGCCAAGGTCATCTGCAGGGCCGCTGCATCGATAACGTGGCCTTGCGGTCACGTTATCGAGCTTGGAGTCGATTTACCATCGTTGCACGCACTCAAATCGCCCTATCAATCGATTTTGAGTCGCGTGCGGCTAACGTCCCGATCAGCGGTTTCAATTATTCGTGACCATTGAATAGGCAAGTGGTGGGGGTAAAAAGATCCACGTTGAGAGGGAAAAGCGCGCCTAATTTCTTGGGGACTCAAGCTTTCGTCGCGAGCGAGGAAAGACGTGGTTTTCGTATCGTAGCCGTTCCCGCTGCTCAAGAGAAGCAACTCCTCCGAATAACGTCACGGATAAGCAAACCGAGGATTATCCGGGGCCCATCCACAGAAAATAAACCGGTAGGATCGTTGCTTCGCTCAGTTCAGTGCTTTTGGGTATTTATATCGCGGTAAAATTGTATAGAGCTGTAGCGATATTGTCGTAACGGTCGATTAACGCACGAGAGCCCGATCGCGTCTTTTTGTCCCGTCTTTTATCGTTGTGCCGATTTTCTCGTTCTCGTAATTTTGTTGGATT
The DNA here is from genome assembly GCA_963669185.1 of Dyspetes luteomarginatus. NCBI lineage: Eukaryota > Metazoa > Arthropoda > Insecta > Hymenoptera > Ichneumonidae > Dyspetes > Dyspetes luteomarginatus. The sequence continues at coordinate 15,505,507 of OY769903.1, read as the reverse complement.
GTCTAACCGAGGTCCATATTTTATAATTTTGCGCGAGGTGCGAGTCCAATTAATTTTAAGGCTAAGTGTTAATCCGGGTCTCAGTCAGGGGAAGAATCTAAATCGCGAATTATTGTCTAACAGCTCTCGCGAGCACGTTTTCGGTCGACGCCGTCTTGTACGCCGCCTTGGCGACCAAGTTGGCTGAGACAAATAAAGTTTTCATCTCACGCGTGGAACTGTTCCTGGGGGCGAGATTTCGTTTCTGTTCGTCCGTTTAGTATTTTCAGCATTTTAATTGTGTATCGGCTTGACCTAGGCGTTAATGAAAAGAGAGATCATTTGTAAAATTAACAGCAGATATGAATTGCGCAAGTATTATTTTAGTTGAGGACCACCCAGTGAGAAACTCAGTCCCTCTACCATCCATGAAGGCTGCAGCAAGGTCGGGCAATTTCCTCGTTCGCCGGTAAGAAAATTAAAATTTGCCACGGGAAGCTCTCGCTCTCGTGGCTGGCGTCCTTTGAGCGGGCAAGCGAGGATTTTGTGCGCGCCGAGGGGGTTGCCGGAAAAGCGTGCCACAAATTTGGCACCCGACGTGGGGCCATTTCCGTTGGTGTGGTGATCCTTAATTGTTGATTTATTTTTTTCCGTTAGCCCGTTCCGTTTCCGTTATTTTTGTTTTTTTTTTACCCATATAGCAGTGCATTCTTTTTGTTTGAGGCTCATCATTTTTTTTCGAGTTTGAGATTGACGAGATACCGTTTGCAGTTATCGTTCTCGTAATTTGCATCGTTTCTAGCCGTTGGTGGCTCGATAGTATCATTATTATTGTGCTGCGTCGATTTCGTCGAGAATATTCTAACGTTATACGTGGGAAATTTTTTCGGTAGAGTTCTCGTGCTCGAGTTATGAAATATGTGTGTGTGTGTGTGTGTCGATGTGTTTACGTCCTTTGTCCTTGTTGCGGTCGACGTGATAGTCGATCGATGATCTCAGCTCAGTCCATCGAGAGCATATTAACGAGGCACATCGCCAGTTCGACAGTGCACGGTAACGGTGATTGTTCGTTCGAGTTTTTACCAAAAGGAATTATCGTTTTGAGGAGTGCTGCGGGAGCATCGAGATTGAAGGTAATAATTTTCCATACATACCCCTCGATCCGTCCCCACCTTGTCTCATGGTGCTGGCCAAGGCACGCCAATAAATTCGAGCTGCCGTGAACACCATATTAATCGATATTAAGAGTGTCGAAAAGTCGAGTCGGGAGATTTTGGTTTGTCGAAACGGGGCCGGGAATGGGCGTAACACAGTGTAGTAGTGTGGTAGAGTGATCGCGAGAGAAAATTTTCGGGATAAGCAATTATCGTTCGGTTTTAAAAAAGAAATCGTAAAGAGTGAGGTGAGATAAATTGTAATTGATTTTTGTCCGATTTTGGGAATTTATCGTTAAAGAAAGTAGTGAGATAAATTCTAATTGAGAAAAAAAAATACGAGAGAATTCTGCGTTCGATAAATTCGATTTACGGGAAATTCATTTTTGCTCCCGTCAATGAAAAATCCAGCTATTTATTTATTTATTTTGTCTTTCGGGATTTATATTTTGCTCTATTTGTTTTTTTTTTTTGTATGACGGCCCATTTATTTGGTAATTTATTTGATTAAGGGGTTATATCCACTTGTGATTTTGAAAAAATCGATTTTTTTTTTTTTGCATATTTTGAATGTACATATATTTGAGAATATCGTCCGAAAATTTCACATTGATCCGGCAAATAGTTTCAGAGAAATGAGCGTATTTGTAAAGACGTCTCCGAGCGTTCGAAATGGTTGCCAAAACTTTAAACGCGTTTTTCTCGAAACGGTGTTTTCAAAGTCGGTGAGGAAAATTTCTCCGAAACGGCTGGACCGATCGGCTTGAAATTTTCACACAATCTTCTTAGATACTTGTATCAGGTAATGATCGAAGGAATAAGGTTTCTGACAATAATTTCGATTTTTTAAGCCACTTCAAACTGTAAATTTTCTTGAAAAAAACGGTTGTTTTCTTTGGAAAGCCGCCATTTTGTCGAAAATCGAAATTTTGACTATTCCATCGATCATTACCTGTATTCATCTATCCTAAAAATAAATCTTTTGGTTTTTTTTATTTCTGATAATTTGGATCCGAGATATCTTCCTCACCGCCAGACACCTTTTTGTGGAGGTCCTCCAGGAGATCTGCTACAGGAACAACGGAATCGAATATTTTTGTAAATAAATCACGGATTCTTAAAATACATTAAATTCGCTATACGTACATATATTTTATGTATTTATTTAATAAAAGGCGTCTCCACAAAAAATTCACAAAAAGACACGTTTTTTCGGACTTACAAGTGGATATAACCCCTTAATTCTTTTTCGGCAGCTGCTGTTCTCAATATTTACAGATATTTGTTTATTTATTGTCATCGATCTCGTTATTATTTATTGTGTGTAATTCTCCTCCTGCCCCTACTCTCGCTGAAATCGTGAAATCGTGCGTGAGCGTCGTTCGCGAGTATGTGTAACAGTTTCTCGGGGCTACGTGGGTGCCGGCCATCTTTGTCGCACCTTGGGTTTCGTGAGTGGACGAGTGAGATAGCATTCTCGCGTGAGTGCGAGAGAGAGGCACGATGCGTCGTACACCGCCGCGCTCGAGCCATCCCGCCGTCTCTCTCCCACCCGAGCGATTGGAACGAGAACTCGCGTTTCGATTTTAGGAGACGAACTCGAAGATTAAATGAAGCCATTCGTCGCGAATCAGAAGTGATAGTTCCCGTGCTCCGGAATGCAGCTTATCCTTTTCGAGAGCAGCGGGGAAGTTTTTCGTCGTCGGCTGCCGGTAGCCGAACCAATTTGACAGGTAGCGGCAGGGGGAGTGGTTCCGCGAGGAGCATCGCGGCAAGCGTGCCGTAAGTGCTACGGGGCACACGTGCTGCCGTGCCACCGCCATTACTACCGCGTCGGGATCATATAAGCAGCGATATTACGAACTATAACCCCATACGTGTCGATTTTGCGACTACCGAGCCGGTGAATCATTCGTCACCGGTCGATCGTTCTCACCCGCGATCAGTTGACTCTGCCGCGATGCGTTCGACTTACGAGATCCTTCGAAAGTGGAATTAGACATTTTCGGGAGAAGTCGGAGAGGATGCGGAGCGTTTTATTTTGAGTTTGAAGCGAGGTCGTAAAATGTTACCGGCTTCGGATTATGACCTTTTAGATTGTCTTGAAATTTTCTTACGTGGCAATGCCCTTTGGTGGTATCGGACCCAGCGCGACAGTTTAAGGAGTTTTCAAGATCTCGCGGTCGCGTGGAGGGGAAGATTTGGTGACCCCGATTATCAGCTTTCGCTGCGCGAGGAAATAATAATGCGAGCTCGGGGCGAATACGAGTCGGTCTCAGTTTTTTTAGCGTGTATGCGGGGAATTTTCGATCGAGTTAAGCCACCACGATCTCTCGAGGAACAATTAATGTACGTCCGTCGCAAAATGCATTAGCGTTTGCGGCGTTTGATACAACGACGAGATTCCAGTACGTACGATAAGCTCGAGAACCGTGCCGTGGAGATCGAGAGAAGGTATTGCGACGACGAACATCCGCGTGCGCCCTCACCCCGTGAACGGTCCATGATCCCGGCTCTCGCTTATGAAGATCCGTACCGGAGCCCAAGACGTTCGAGTGTGAGCTTCGCTGTGGTGGACGACTCCCGTGGACGTGCTTCGTCAAACGTGCCACTCGCACGTTACGGGGAAGACCGTGCACCGGGGATGCCACGCGGTGAGGGCTCTCGATTCCTGCGTCGGACTGGATCGCCACACGCAAATCGAAATAGTTTTGGAAATATGGCATCGTACCGCGAGCGATACGATCGTTCTCCATCGCCCTATGGTGATCGGTCTCCGGCGCGTCGCGAGCCGCATTCGGCCTCCGGCAGCGCCCCTGGTCGTGAAGCCAGCTCAAGTGCGCCGAGCGTATCGCAATAAAGCGGTCAGCCGCCGCATGCTGTGGTGTGCTACAACTGCAACCGTCTAAACCATTATGCGCGCGATTGTCTCTTTCCGAAATCGAATAACTACCCCCAGCGTAGCCGCGAGAATGTACTCGCCACAGTTCCACCTCAGGAGGTGGAAAACGCTTCTGGGAGTTGCCAACAAAGGCCGTGGGGACTCCCGTTGGTCGCGTAAAAGGTCTTTCTGAATCGTTGAAATTACCCGAAAATATAACCGATTATTTTTGTAGCCCGTTGAACAGTGGTCGGCAAGGGAGGGGTAGGGTAATTGACGAATAGGCGAAGGAAAAGTAATTATACTTTGTTTCGAGCACCTCGGCGAGGAATCGCCAAAAGAGCGAGAAGAGGAGAGAAAAGAAGAGAGAGCGATGGAACGATTGCCACAGAATTTCTCTCGGCCTATTCTCTGCTCTGTGTCACGAGGGACATCGCCGTGGTACCGGCATCGTGCGACGCTGCCTGAGGTCAGCACCATTCAGCGACGATCTAACATACGCCATCAGGACCGTCACAAGCGAGCAATCGCACTTGGATATCAAATCAATTTGGATAATCTACGCTTGATTGCCACGAGAATTGTAACTGTCGCACGAGGGTAGGGTTTTTCTTCCCCTTTGATTCTCCTAATGCAGAGAAAGCGGACTCACGTAAGACGAGCCGACACTTGTTGGTTGGCCGTGGTAGAGAATAGTCCTCAAAAATCGAATATCCAAAGTAGCATTCGGGACAATATTGCCCTTGTAGAGGCGTCGCTTGTGAATCCGTCAAAGTAACGGTGGGTGAAAATTCTCCAGCGAGGTGCAACGATTTTATTGTCGTATTAGTAGAATTGCCGCGTTCCATAAAATAGAAGAAAGTCGAAAAAAGTGGCCATTGTAGCTTAAATGATCCAGTCGGCTCGCCATAGGATATCGTTGCCCAATAAGGCTTGATTCCATATGAGCGGAAATGCTTCCCATTCCCCAAATTTGAACAGAGATAGGGCGAATTAATTTCGTCGCCCAAACTGAATAATAAGGATCATATCGCTTCACGTCTGAAGGACCAACTCTGTATCAGTAATATGGAATTTCTGTTTGGGGTTGGAATACGGTATAAGACGTGAGTATTTTTATCGATTTATTTAGTTGTATCGAGTCGGGCCGAAAGAAGAGGCCATTAGTAATTATTGTGTACTCACGTGTGGTTTTTTGAGTGGAACCTTCAGTTTCTCTCTCTCACGTCTTCAATGAATTATTGTTGGTTGTAAATAAATGGTCGTATTCTTCATTTTTAAATTTGCTTACAACAGTGTCGTTTTTGAGGAATGTCTCCCCTGAGCCCACCCTTTTTCTCCGCAGAAGCTAACCACGTAGAAAAGTTACGTCTGACGTGTGACGTAGAAATGTGTTTTTGGCCTGTTACGTCCGAAGGCGCGCGAAAATTCGAATCAAACGTCGAGCGGTAAACGTTGACTCTATTTATTAATCCTAATCGATATTTTAAAACGATGGATCAATAGGGGAGTGGGAATGTTCGCTGTAAGACCTCGAGAGATCTTGTTAGTTTCGACTAAGTGATTTGAATAGGTTAGTTTCTACTGAATAAAGAAGTATAAGGTCCAACTTTATGCACACAATAGAGGTATATTTATTGAATATAAATGGAATGTGATTAGTTGAGTACATTCGTTACATTCGTGATCAATTCCGTTAACATTGTAATCATTAACATAAATCGTTTAATTACCTTATCGGAGAGGTGTCTTTTGTTTGTTTGAGCGTTGAATTGGTTTTCACAATCTTTCTTATTTATTATAATTATTACGTCGTAATCTATGTTTCTCGATTTTAGGAAGTCTTTATGTGACTTTATATTTCACTTTGATATTCTTTAACTTGATACTTTGTTTTAACAACGATTCACTCTCTTCTACAGAAGACCCGAAATCGCGGACAGAGTTTAAGTATTTGATAATTTGAAAAATATAGAAGTGTGATCTGCACAGTCCGGCTCACTCTCTTCTACTGAAGACCTGGAGTCAGAGAGCGTGACCGCGTTGATAAGATTCTGGAAAAACTCTGCCAAATATAAAGGCGACTAACTACTACCCGACTCGCTCTCTTCTACAGAAGACCTGGAGATGGGCAGCGTTACGCCGTGGTGAAGTTCTGAGATGGACTGACTTGCTGAAGGAAAATCGGGTGGTGTTTTTATAATAGGAAAAGTGGTTAAGTGGGGGACAACTATTACAAATTTGGGCATAGATGTAGTAGGCTTATTTCGTCTTTCTCAGAAATTGTGGTGCTTCCTGGAGCGGCAATAAAAATTAGATATTATAGTTTGTCGCTCAAGTGACACAGATGCGCGAGTGACTTCTAGGGTTACTATTGGTGTTCTTTCCAAAATAACTTTTATTGTCGCTCTCTTGGAGAGCAGTCGAATAGACCTATGATCTCTTGGTCGATGAACACGTGTTTTACACATTACTATGTGTGCAGCTAATATGACATAGCCATGGGTGTTTGAAAGAAGGGTGATAAGTAGCTCTCCTAGTGAGAATGAGTCGTGAAATGTAATAATATTTTGTATAGTTGGTTGTGATGGCTATGTTACTGTGGTTTTTTGAGAACGCAGAATATGGGTAAAAGAACTTAGAATTAACTATAAAAATTTCGTCGTACGTGACAGGCCTTTCTTTCGGTAAAAGAAAGGTTGAAAGAAAGGTATTTTTTATCTCTTCCGATTGCGAGTAAAACAAAAGCTGCAGCTATACGCCTAACGATGCGATATCGAGATTTTTTTTCGATGCAGCCGCAAGCGCATCGTGGTGATTTTCGTCATCATCGTAGTTATCATCCAGTCGCCATTTTCGCAAACTTTTTGATGACGTCACAAACAGCTGTCAAATAAATTTAAATCGTTCACAGCATATATCACCAAGAACATGTAAGCTTTTATTTTTCAGCTCAGTGAGATTTCTTGTTATACACTGTAACATGACATTTTGCCCCGTCACCCGCACGGAGGTGGGCCGAGCAACGGGTCGGTGTTACGACCCACAGGACGACGCGCATGGAGTGGCCGTGCCGCAATTAATTGAGTATTACTTATTAAGGCTACCTATTCTTGAGTTAATTATTAAGGCTACCTATTGGCGTATTAATTATTAAGACTATCTATTGGCGTATTAATTATTAAGGCTAATTTTCAGTTAATTATTAAGGTTACCTATTTGCGAGTTAATTATGAAGGATTATTATCTGAGAATTAATTATTAAGGCTACCTAAATAGAGTTCGATATGCACGATCAGGGCCAAGAGGGGTCATTTTACCGGCCTCTGGTGAAGCAAGGCCAGTCCCCTTCGTTCGTCAAGGTCGTGGCGTTGCACCTGCCGGTCCTTTGGCTGCGCCCGGATCGCGTTAGGGATTTAAGGAGCATTGCGGGATTTTCTCTCATTTTTGTTACAAGCGGGTCGCCGATCAACAGCACCCGTGGGTTTTATGGATGCCGGGAAGAATAAAGGTTAATGGCCAAAAGTAACGTGTCGCCTGTTCTTCCCGACTTAGTAGCCAGGAGCTATACCACCCCCCAGCCTGCTCGCTGTTCGTCGCGGTCTGCTAATCACGGCGCCTCATCTTGGTGGACTACGGGGAGGCAGCGGGGGGTGGGGTGCTGTTTAGTGCGAGTGCACTGTGGGCCCACCGCGGTGCTTAGAAGGGACGCCTCAGTACCGTGAGGGAGGCCTCCCGACGCCTCCGCGCTCCTCTACCGGGTCCTGAGAGGAAGACGGCAGAGAGCGGCAATGATAGTTGTGGGGAGAGAGTTCCGTGGCGCGGTCTGGGTGGGGCTTGGGGAGCCGCGCGGGGCAGCTCCGCCGATGCCTACCATCGGGCCAAAGAGAGAAGGAGCGAGGAAGACGGGCGAAGGGCTAGGGAGAAGACACCTGTGTGGGGGCCGAGAGAGGGTGGGGATCGCCCGGTTCGGGAGCTCACGGACAGCGTGATGCAGAGGCAGTATGAAAATTGTGTTAATTGGGTGAAGTCGTGTCAAATCAGTATTATAAAAGTTTGCAAAATAATTGAGCCACGGCAGAGAACTGTTGAGCCCGATCGTCCTTCTTCTTGGCATGTAAGTTGAGAGTTCGTCTTTTATGGGATGGCTTTGTCGCTACGGGGCGACGCATTATAGTCTGATTATCTTTTGGGGAAGTCCTCGCCGTTTAGTTTAATTTATATATGGAATTTATTGAATTATTCCGTATGACCGAACCCTACGCTTTGCCCTGGTCGTGCCACGTTTTTTTGTGTTTGGCGTTAGTTGGCTACCTTTCTCTAAGCTAGCTACGCACGGAGAATTAATTGGATAAAATAGTGATTAGGGAAAGAATTATTAGAGAGTAATTAATAATCGATAGAGGATTGTTAAGAGTAGTAAAACTTCTTGGCCGAGTTGTTCAGTGTCGTCCATGAATCGTATCGGTCCTAGAGCCAACGTCTTACGCCGGTAAGAGGCTCCGAGGCTTCGCCGTGTGTTTATGTTTTTTTTTTGTCTTGTCGACGGATTATCTTTAGTTACCCACCTCGTTCCCGTATTCGGGGAATTGACTCGCTACCTATCAGGATTATTAGTTCACACGGCTACCTATCATGATTTTATTATATTTCGATGCTACCTATCATGATTTTATTATTTCGCGATGCCACCTATCGTGATTATTCGTGATTTTGGACTACTACCTATCGTGATTATTGTTATTTGAAATGCTACCTATCATGAGTATTAATTATTTGAGACGCTACCTCTCATGATTATTATTATTTGAAAGGCTACCTATCATGATTATTAATTATTTGAGACGCTACCTCTCATGATTATTATTATTTGCAATGCTACCTATCATGATTATTAATTATTTGAGGCGCTACCTATCATGATTACTATTAGTTGAAACGCTACCTATCCTGAGTATTAATTATTGGAGACGCTACCTGTCCTGATTATTATTATGTCGCGATGCTTCCTATTGTGGTTATTCGTTATTTTGAACTGCTACCTATCATGATTATTAAATATTTGAGACGCTACCTATCATGATTATTATTATTTGAAATGCTACCTATCATGATTATTAACTATTTGAAACGCTACCGATCATGATTATCAACTATCTGAAACGCTACCTATCATGATGATTACTAATTGAAATGCTACCGATCATGATTATTAACTATTTGAAACGCTTCCTATCATGATTATTATTAATTGAAATGCTACCGATCATGATTATTAACTATTTGAAACGCTACCTATCATGATTATTATTAATTGAAATGCTACCGATCATGATTATTAACTATTTGAAACGCTACCTATCATGATTATTATTAATTGAAATGCTACCTATCCTGATTATTAACTATTTGAGATGCTACCCACTCTATTTATTAATTATTCGGGACGCGACATATCATGATTATTATTATCGACAATGCTACCTATTAGGTTTTTCGATTATTTCGCGATGCTACCTATTATGTTTTTCGATTATTTCGCGATGCTACCTATTATGTTTTCGATTATTTCGCGATGCTACCTATTATGTTTTTCGATTATTTCGCGATGCTACCTATTATGTTTTTCGATTATTTCGCGAGGCTACCTATTATGTTTTTCGATTATTTCGCGACGCTACCTATTATATTTTTCGATTATTTCGCGATGCTACCTATTATGTTTACGATTATTTCGCGATGCTACCTATTATGTTTTACGATTATTTAGCGATGCTACCTATTATGTTTCACGATTAGTTCGCGATGCTACCTACTATGTTTGGCGATTAGCTCGCGATGTTACCTACTATGTTTTGCGATTAGTTCGCGATGCTATCTATTTGGAGTGGTATCGACGGTTTAGGTTAATTAGGTCTTAGCTACTGGCAATTGTATCAATAATCTCATGGCGAATTTCCACATCGGCTCAATTAATCTGTGAACACCCAAATGAGCCAGCGGGACTGTTGCAATAAAAACTTAGTTTCCTGGAACCTTGAGTTTTCTCACTTCTTTCCGTCCACCCCCCTCTACCATCGTTTTCTCAGGTGAGCTGAGCTAGCCGAATCTCTCCTTTGGCCTCACCACTTCACCTCCCGCGTCTTGGGTCATTTTTTTTGTGCGAGCTCGTGTGAAGAATCAAATTAATAAAAGTCGGTCTTCGACCGGCGGTACTTGGTACCTGGCGCCCGATTCCTTCACGCGAGGGCTAATTTTGGTCTCGAATGACATCATGGCTTGTGATAATTGTGTTGCGATTTTTCGGCGATGGGCCGAGTTTTGTGAGGATAAAGTTTTGGCGTGATTGCGTTCACGATCACACGCGGCAGGTGGAGTCCAGTCAGACCGGGAAAGTGTGCGGGAAAAATCTCGTTACAACACACAGTGCGGTGTTGGTTACCATCTAAAAATGTATTTCCTGCAGAATTTGCATTCAAAAAAATTCGAATTGAAAAAACTCCTTAGGAAAAATTTCGAATTAAAAAAAAATTGGGCGAAAGAAAATTTTGATGGAAAAATTTATTTACTGTGTAATTCATAATTGTTGAGCAGTTTGTTACGGACTCGCCAAGTACTCCCTTCGAATTATTTGTTTTCAATTGGAATTTTTGTACAATTTTTTTTTCAATCGAACTATTTTTTTGTATTTAAATTTTTTTCTTATGCAGGTTTTTCAATTCAAAATTTTTTAAATGGAAATTCTCCATGCTTACGACGTTACAATTCCTTATAGAAGACATTGATCATCACTATATTAACGATTATTTCCATAATTATTAATATTATCGACAATACAAATAACTCCTTATATCGTAAATGATGCCACGAAGATTTTTGGTGCTCAAATTTATCCTCTATCTTTAATAATTATAGCGCATTAACGATAGAAACCATAGAAGTGGTTGAAAATCCAAAGTAGGGGCTAAAAATAGTCGTTTAAAATTTTTTCAAATTTTTCGCAGATATCGTCCTATTTATACAGAAAGAATAAAGTAATTCGTAAAAAATATTATTGTTTATCAAAAATAAATAAAAGTAACAAGTTGTTTAGGATTTAACTTGGGATTTAACTTATAAGTACTGATACGTCCTGCGACTTTTGGGATTTATTTTTTCATAAAGATTGATGTAATGATTTATTAGATGGAATAAATTATAACATAGATTTGACTGGTGAGATGCAATTTACATTCAATTTCAACAGTTTATCCGAATAGAGACCGATGACGTGGATTGATAAATTATATTGTTTCGTATAAAAAATAGGATCAAAGCGATTATCGAACAGCACAATAAGAACGGCAAACGATATAGAATTACCTCAGGCATTTTTATTCATCCATATTGGCAAATATTTCACCTCCAAGTAATCGTACAGAAAAATAGACACATTTACAGAGCGATTACATATAAATTATACACACATAATTGATTTCACACATACACAACATAGCTTCGTCGAGAATCACTTGATCAATGACCAATACGTTTATGGTTTGGAAATGAGATTGGTATAAAAATTTAAATATGACTGTCCGTCATCTTATCCCGATCAGCAAGTACGGTAGATGTGCCTGGATCTCTCGAAGCTCCTGATGAACCCGACTCGAGATATGTAGTGATAAAACAATAAACAAGAGAAGAACGAATATAAATTTAGGAGACTGAGAGAATCCGCAGATAGTACGTATCGATAATTATAAGGTGGTAGTCTACAAAGTTTGGTTCGAGAGGGGATGAATCGAGCGTGATCGATCATTCACACAGATCCTCGCCTTTTGCACACGGCCGCATGCCTGGCGGCACTATTTGATTTAAATCCCATATTACATTGTCAAATCTTGCAATTCTCAAGAAAAGAGAAGGGAAGTACGAAACATGTTCGAGCTCACGTACGCATAATTTTTCGTCTCCAAAATGAATCGATATAATTTACAAGTACAGACGGTTGATGAGAGCGAAGAGTTTTCAACGGCAAGAACGCGTGGCACTATTACCAGCGTGCACTCATATATACGAGTGAGGAACACTGTTAGCCGTACCAATCCTACGGTCCATGCGTCCACGTGTTCGAACAGCACGCTCGAGCCTGCGCCTCATACCAATGGTGCCACAAATTTATGTGCGTATGAGTGAGCGCATATGACTTTTTCAATCAATTAGCATGCCTTGAAATAATATGACCAAGTGAATTCCCGAAAGCTGCGTAGAGAAAAATAAGAATTAAAAATAGATTTAATAATAATCATGAGTGCCTGGGTCAGGCCATCAACGATAAAATATTTTTAATATAATTTAAGGGTATGGAAGTAGGCATAACAAAGTTGACACCAGTTTTAGTAATATTCTTTTTCCTTACAAACCTTTAAATGCATTAATAATTTGGGAGAGATTGTGAAGAGCATGTAAAAGCTCTTCTTTACCATCGCAGTATGCCTAAATTTTCGAACAAATGCCATTGCAAAACTATCAAACTGAATAAATGGAAATTTTAGTATATAATCCAGTTAATAGTATTCTATCCGGTGACGATCGTAGAATTTTGAAAATCAAAAAAAAAAGTTACAGTTCGCATTACCACTAATTATCTGTAAAATAAAAATAGATTTACTGACCTTCAAAGCTAGTTATTCAAAAAATCCTTAGCGTCATCTTATGCAGCAATAAAAAATGTACACACTGAGTACTTGTACATTGTTGTAGGTGCAAAACTTCGGAAATGGCATTTGTTCGAAAAATTTTGTGGTAAGATTAGCTAAATACAAGCCGCGGCCGATCAGTGTAGCCAAATTTTGGTTTGCGAAAATTCCGCTGCCGAAGTGTATACTTGAGCGCTAGCAGCTTCTTCTTCGTACCGTAATATATAGTAATAGGGGGAAGAGCCAAGTGTTTCCGTCTCCCAGGCCTTTTGCCACAGAGCGAAAGAGAGAGAGAGAGAGAGAGCGAGAGAGAGTGAGGGAGGGAGGGAGAGAGAGAGAGAGAGAGAGACCGCCGCAGCAGGCCATATCTCTTAGTCATTTTTATTTGATATGTAAAGTAAATGTGTTTTAGGTATCCAAGAGAATGCATCCTCTGGATATACTTTACATATACCTTCCCCATACCCATCGAGCACCTGAAGCTCATCGTTAGACTTTTTTTCGTGCTTTGCATGAATTACGAAAAACGCAAGATAATTGTATAATTATCGTCGATTAAATATTTTGAAATGATAGATTATTTATTTTACAAAGATAATAATGATTAAATAATATATATTGTGGATTGATTTATTTCTAAGAATAATGATAATACTTTTTATTTAGATTTCAACAATAGTGGCTAAAATAATGTAAATTTTAAATTATAAATTAATTTTGTTTAGATTGAATAATAGATAAATATTATATGAATAATTCAGCAACTAAATTTTTTTAGTTTATAATTAAAATAATTACTGTTATTTACATAAAGTATTGAAAAAAATATATTCGCATGATAATTGTGCCAGCAATTGCGGACAATTGTTATAATAAAATTGATTACAATCAGTTTGTTCGACTGCTTTGCTTCTGTGGACCGTCCTTAGACAAAAAATCGTGTATTCTCTTTATGTCTCTCGATACGCGGAAATGTATACGCGCTTGGACGGACGCGACAAATTATATATATGTAAAGAAATACGTACCATATTCCTTCTCGCGGGAATTCGAACTTTACCGCCCAACGACGAATAATCGTAGCTACATGGCAGTCAAATATACAGGCGCATTAGAGAGCGAGAGGGAGGGGGCAGTAACAATAAGGAGAACGAGAACTGGCCGTTATCGGTGAAAGTATTTCAAGAGATAAGAAAAGAGTGAATATAAGCTGTAAATGTTGTTTCTCTAATTACAGGTAATATTACGTTATGTAATTGTAATTAAACTAGGATGTAATTAAACTAGGATGTAAATGGACCAAGACAAAAGATTGTAGAAACTAATAAAGAAAACTCTAATTACAGAGAAACACATGGCAGGTCACTCCATAACCTATAAATACATTATATATATACACATGTATGTAAATAAACTAATGGGTGTGTATGGGTGTGTGTGTATGGCTGTGTGTGTTTGCTTATACATATATTGTGTATGGTCACACACGCCTAGACGCATACACACACACATGCACACCAATCCATATATATATATATATAATATATATAGTTCCGCAGATTGACAGAGATAGAGAGAAAACACCAATCTTATTCCACAGACGGTTTACAGAAACAAAACAGTCTATATGACTGGTTGACGCTGTTACGTGGAAACTGGCCGGGTGAAAGTTACTTATCTTAGTAGCTGGTCAGGATCGCCTCGTTGTCTAGGAAGTTCCTCGTAGACACGATATTTTTATATTAACTACTCGTTGGTTGGAGGATGAAAGAGGAGTCTGTTAGGACGTCGATTGAATGGTCAATAAAATAGTTATATTGAGTAATTATTGAATATATTATAGATGCACAATTGTCGTAGCACAATGATACACATATGGGCGCTAGCTCATATGTTAAAATACAACACGGACGGTTACGTCGTATGTTAATGTTTATTAGAACCTATTAATTGGCGGGAAACTATGTCGAGCTGTGTCCACGTCCAATGCATTTACTTAACTGTTTCCCGTTGCTGCTGCAGTCAATGCAGTCGGTTATACATCCGTTCTTATCATTTCCCTCTCCGTACGCTTCGGGCGTCTCTTAATTCTTTATGCCGTGAGAACGAAGAAGGTTCTAAGAAGAAAGGATGTGATAGGACTCGTATTGTGTCTAGCGGCTGGCGCAGCAGCGCACTATCATGTTTGACGGTTGGGTGTACGCGTTTATTAACACGTACGTCGTTTAATAATATTAGCAAAACGGTGATTTTCCATCACAACGCGATCGTAAGACGTCGCGTTTCACCGTGAAGTTATATAGTTATATTATTAGAGCATACGAATTCTCTCTCTCTCTCATTCTCTCTGTCTCTATCATCCTATCTCTCTCTCTCATTCTCTCTGTCTCTATCATCCTATCTCTCTCTATCATTCTCTCTCTCGCTCTATCATTCTCTCCACCATTCTCTCCATCATTCTCTTCATCATTCTCTCCACCATTCTCTCCATCATTCTCTCCATCATTATCTCCATCATTATCTCCATAATTCTCTCCATCATTCTCTCCATCATTCCCTCCATCATTCTCTCCATCATGCTCTCCATCATTCTCTCCATCATTCTCTCCATCATTCTCTCCATCATTCTCTCCATCATTCTCTCCATCATTCTCTCCATCATTCTCTCCATCATTCTTTCCATCATTCTCTCCATCATTCTCTCCATCATTCTCTCCATCATTCTCTCCATCATTCTCTCCATCATTCCCTCCATCATTCTCTTCATCATTCTCTCCATCATTCTCTCTATCATTCTCTCTCTATCATTCTCTCTCTATCATTCTCTCTATCATTCTCTCTATCATTATCTCTATCATTCTCTCCATCATTCTCTCCATCATTCTCTCCATCATTCTCTCTCTCTATCATTATCTTTATCAGTCTCTCTCACTCACTCTCTCTCTTGAGAAATTGGGGGTGGAGGGGCGAGAGAGAGAGAGCTAAAGTAGCAGAGAGGAAAATAATTAATAACAATATTTATTTTTATATAAACTTTATTTTTATAAAAACTTTATTTTTATAAAAACCTTACTTGTATTTTACTTTAATTGTTTTTTTTTAATACGGCGGATACCAAAATCCACCCATTTGGGGCATTCTTGGCATCAGGAAGTCCGGCATCAGTGGTGCCGATGCTCATGCATAATCGCTCGATATTTTCGTTGATTTATTTCAACGATACAATCGAGCAGCAATTGCATGAGCTCGCTAAATTGTGTTTAACGACAATTTTTTTTGAAAATCTATCTATCTATCGTCGCCGAAATTGCATGTTCTCGGTCACGAAAGTCGAACTCGACGATGATGCTCGTGCAGCATCATACGATGAGATTGTTGATTTATTTGAATGAATTTGACTCGATAATCTTATATATTCGATCAAAATCTGTTCGAGCTGCATTCATGCGATGCCGATAATAATTTGACTCGAACGAGTCATTTTCGTCACCGAGATTACACATTCTCGGTGACCGTTGACAACCGCGCTTGTTTGACGGGGCGTAGCGACCGAGCCGCTTTCGCACGCCTCGCACGACGTGGGTTTGTCTGTCAAATCGCCGATGTCGTATAGTGCCTATAGTGTTATTCCTAAATAAAATAAATTCAAAAAAAATCTAAGCCCGATATACACGAAACAAATTTGCGATCCCATATCTTTCATTACAATATATATTTCTAGGAAGTCAGAAACATTGTAAAGAAAGATAAAAGTCGAAGATCGCTAATGGTTTGTCTGTCGAATCGCCGATGGCGTATAGTGCCATCTAACGGTGGCACGCGCCGCACAGATGGTAATTCGTTGCGCATGCACCGTTCACTACTATGCCGACGCCATCGGAGTTCGCCAAAACCTTTCACATGGACCTAACGAAAAGAGTCCTCTAATGAAAATTACAGATGTTACGCAATGGCTAACGCAAGTAGTAATGGACATTTTAATTGAAGGTCCTCTCCAAATTACATGCAATTTTTTTTTACAATTTTGTATTTTTGAGCTGAATTTACTCCGTATTAACGACTTCAATAATAATTTGACTAGTTTTAATTTTGGGCAATTCAAAAATGATAAACCTGCTCCCATACAACGCGAGCATCTTGCTGATGGCAGTTCATTACGTCAGACTGCAGGACAAATGTTTACATTTGCTCATACAATGCTTTCCTTATTAGGTGAGTGGATAACGCCATGTGAGAATGAAGAACTGGAAGAACATATTTATTGTTATGTTACTTTGTTGAAAATTATGAATGTACGTTTGGCATATGAAATTCACGATGAATCTGTGGATAAATTGAGTCGAATGATTGAAGTATTCAAGTGGGAGTTTCATTGGTCTGTATCCTGATTCCATCGTTCCAAAGTTTCATTTCTTGATACATGTACCACGATACTGTTTGGACCTGCGAGGCAACAATGGTGTTTTCGATTTGGAGCCATACAGGCTTTGTTTCGGCAACGACGTTCAAATCCATGACAAGTTCGCGCTCTTAGACTCACACGCAGACCATCAAGAGTGAGGAGCCGCCACTGACCAGGCGGACTCTCCCCACCTTCGGCGCTTTCCCCTGACCACGAAACTGGCGGCGCGTGATCGCTCTCGCCGGCTCGGCGGCCATTCTCGCTCAGAAGTTGTAACGCGAAAAACGGGCTTTATTTGCACTGCACAAGTCAAGCAGACCCCATCTTTTTTTTGGCTCACTAAGTTCAGCTCTTGACCATCGCTACCTTACTCAACTCTTCAGTTAAATAAAATATATATTAATTGTTTTATAAAAAACCTTCGCTTCGATCGTCTCGCCTTTTTTTGTTCCTCACGCGCCTCTCACCACTCCTCGCTCATAACATGCTTATCTTAAAGGACTCGTTCCAGTGGTTCGAGACTTCAAAAACATGGCACTTACACTGACGTACAGACATCAAGCACTTTTATGCTCCAGACTTGCCTGCTATCCTGGTATGCCATAGAAAACATTTCTATACCAAGGTAATTACGTAAATCCTGGTGAAACAGTATTTCTTCGTAATCTATCGAACGCAAGGATTTTTCGTAAAATTATTGACGAAGCTGATTGGTTGACATGCCAATTGATGCGTTCTGCTAAGATCCAGTTCATGGTCCAGTAAATCTGCGCATCAATCTACATAAAATAACGTCAGTTGGGTGATAGCATGATTTGTTAAAGGGGTGTATGCTGAGCATAATCCCAGATTTGAGGGGTCCTCCGAGTGTCGGGGGCACCACTATCGCTGGAAACGCGTTTAATTCGATATTTCGAGAGCGGTTCATTTTACGAAAAAACTATGGAAACCTGTTCTCTTATAAATTTAATTACCAAACTTTTTTATTGTAAACTTTTTTTTCTAGCATCAATATTTCTTGAGTTATTTTTGTCGAAATGCACGGAAATGCACAAAACTTCCTAATTTTTGTTTTTTTCACCTTTATCTCCCTAACCGATCACTTTTATTGAATTTCACTTATTATCAAACTTATAGATCATTTAATTATCTACATCTTTTGTCTGAAACTTTTTTCTCTAGCAACAATACTTTTGTAGTTATTGCTCAGGTTATCGATCGAACTACGCGTTATCGTCGTTTACCACAAATTTACCACAAGAATTGAAAGAAATATTAATACATGAGGTAGCACCGTACCCATTGTCCTTATTCACATACGAGGGAATGCGCCACAGCAAGAAGTCTTCACTGTATGATTGCTTCCTTCCATTAAAAACACTTCCGGACTTAGGGTTCAATCCAAAATTTATTTTAGATGGTGGATTTCTTGTACACAGAGTTGTGTGGGACAGCAACGTAACATACTCGGTCATATGCAAAAAATACGTTACGTACGTACAAAATCACTATGTTAATGAGGTTGTAATTGTTTTTGATGGCTACCCTGACAATATTTCTAATTTGGGGACTAAAAGTGCTGAGCGCCTACGCCGATTTCGAATGAAGAAATGTGCAGATATCATTTTCACGGAAAATATGAGTGTTACGACTACTCAAGAGAAGTTTTTATTCAATGAAAGCAATAAGACTCGCTTTATCGTACTGCTGAAAACTGTTGTAATCAAATGTGAGATAGAGGTCGAACAAGCCGTCGAAGATGCTGATAGTCTCATTATCAGTACAGCAAAAAAAATAATCTCAGGAGCACAGTGCATCGGTAATTGTTGGTGAGGACGTTAATTTGCTTGTGATGCTCATTGCAACAGCCAGCGCGTACGATAATATGTATTTACGAAAACCTGAACGAGACAAACTGTCTGACGCTATATATAGCCCACACTGCTTGAAACCAATTTATGAGCCAAACACAGCAAAGCACATATTATTTTTGCAAGCTTTCAGTGGTTGCGACTCGACTTCGGCGCCATATAATATTGGAAAAATGAGAACAATTACAACGTTTCAAAAGAATCAAGGCTTGATTTGTATGCCGGAATTATTTGCACAGGAAAAAGTCGATAAGACGTTACTGACTCAGCCATTAGTTATATAACCCTCAATGATCTTCGTTATCAGCGTTATAAAACGATGGCAGGAAGCGCTAAGGTTAAATTAGAATCCCTTCTCCCTACTTCAAATGCAGCGTATTTTCATTCCTTGTGGTGTTACTATCAAGTTCAATATTGGCTTGAAATTCCCTCGAACCAGAAGAGTGGGGCTGGCGACGTACCTCTCGTGGATTATAGCCGATCACAATGTCAATAAATCCAGCACTGGACGATTTACTTAGGTCAATTTCCTGTAAATGCAAGACAAATTGTGGAAAAGCTTGTGGGTGCAGAAGAGCTGGTCTATACTGCTCCGTTATTTGCATCAATTGTAATGAAAATGTACCCAATATTATTGAAACTCTAATGTACCCAATATTATTGAAACTATCGACGAAGACGCTGTAAGCCCCGAATACGATCCGATAGACGCCTCGAGCACGGAAGAAATTGCGGAGGATACTTTTGAGGATGGATCTCGTCCATCCACTTCATGAGATTAATTTTAAAAACTTGTCTTTTTTCTTATTAATAAATGTGTGGAACAATTTTAAATATTAATTTCCTTCCTTTTCTGATCCTTAATTAGATTATTATTTAGTTGAATGCAATAAAAAATATCAAAATCGGAAAAATAGATTATTTAAACAATCTTGAAGAAAAAATGGCTGTCCCAGATCGAGTTATTCAATCGATTTACCTTTTGATACAGGTAAGTTGATTAATAAATAATCATCAAATAGTTTAATTTTTTTTTTTAAGTACCTACTGAATACACAGTGATGTCATATTGCGTTAATGGTGCGGAGTTCGATCGATAAACTGAGCAATAACTACAAAAGTATTGTTGCTAAAGAAAAAAGTTTCAGAAGAA
This sequence comes from Dyspetes luteomarginatus, assembly GCA_963669185.1. Classification (NCBI taxonomy): domain Eukaryota; kingdom Metazoa; phylum Arthropoda; class Insecta; order Hymenoptera; family Ichneumonidae; genus Dyspetes; species Dyspetes luteomarginatus. Next base: position 15,485,386 of record OY769903.1, on the reverse strand, counting down.
AGATGTAGATAATTGAATGACCTATAAGTTTGATACTAAGTAAAATTCAATAAAAGCGAACAATTAGGGAGATAAAGGCAAAAAAGACGAAAATGAGGAAGTTTGTGCATTTCTGTGCATTTCGAACAACATAACTCGAGAAATATTGATGCTAAAAAAAAAAGTTTGAAATAAAAAAGTTAGGAAATCAAATTTATAAGAGAAAAGGTTTCTATAGTTTTTTGTGTAAAATGAACCGTTCTCGAAATATCAAATTAAACGCGTTTCTAGCGATAGTGGCGCCCCCTACACTCAGAGGACCCCTCAAATCCGGGATTATGCTCAGAATACACCCCTTTAACGAATCATGCTATCACCCAACTGACGTTATTTTATGTAGATTTCCCTCGTTTTCGCGACAGATTTATTGGACTAACATCATATTATCCAAAAAGTATTGCTCTACTCGACTGCAATGAGGATACTCATCTGGTTTTTGGCGAAATAAATGAAATTTTTGTGTTCGGTGAGATAAAATTCCTCATAATTTCGGTACTTGAAACTGTTAATTTCGAATTCAAACTGAATGCTGATAATGTGAGAAAGTCGGTTGACCAGGAAACCTGTATAAAAAACGTTGGAAGCTTAATATTCCCGCACCCTCTTTCTTTATTCACATCAGCAATGAATACAAAATTCGTCCCATTGATAAATCATGAGCGTATTGATTTTTATTGATAGGAGTACCTTGAATTTAATTGTTTCTAATTGCGTAATATCCATTGTCAGAATTTAAAAAAAATGTTACGATTAGACAAAAAAAAATGTCTAACAATATGATTAATTCACGATAGTGATTTATATATTATCTACAAGGAAATTGCATTTTTTTATTACTTATGTGACGAGTGACGGTCCAGCATTCCATACAAATAGACGACTCGAATAAGAGAGTTAACAAGGTGGCCGTATAGTAGCGCAGTGGTTAGCGGACTTGTTTAGCAATCTGACAGTCCCGGGTTCGAATCCCGGGCGGCACACTTCTTTTCTCTCGTCATCTCTAGACCGTCTCCGACCCTACCGACTAATCGCTCGACCGTCACACTTGTATATACAGGTATACTTTTGTATAAATTATGCGACGCGTTATTGTTTTATAATTTGTTAAAAAACTAACAGTTTAATCATTGGACTACATTTTCATTATAATTACAAAAGAATTAATCGACGTCAGTTGATTTTTATTTGTATTATTAGTATTATTGGTATGATTGAAATACTAATAATTGATAAATACTGATATATATTATATATTCATCAAAAATAAAAACAATTCATTCAACATAATGGAATAAAGAACGCTTATTATATCAAATTATCCAATAACTCATGAAATAGGACTCGCGGCGGAAAGTGTGCAATTTTACCAAACGTGGTTTGGGTTAGCAGTTTTTGAGGTTATGTTGACTTTACCCATCGCCTTAACACACTAAATGTGTGTTGCTGAAAGCTTGTAATTTTGTGGCATGTGTGTTATATTACACGTTTCAGAGTTATTGCAGCAGTTCTTAACACACTAAATATGTGTATAATGTGTATACGTATAACACGGATTATGTGTGTAAAATTACACATTAAATGTGTGTAAATATTATTTAATATACTTACGTATGTTTTTTAACACACAAAATAGCATTTCACACACTCAAAGTGTGTTAAATAATACACCTGGATTTGCAGTGTATTGTAATCGAGGTGGAGAATGAATTTTCGTATTTCCTACCAAAGCAATTTGTCAAAGCGTTCGAAGAAGACGTTCTTCCAGCAGATGAAAGCTGCAGCCCATGCAAATAATTTTCTCACGCAATATTTTTGCACAAACTTCAACAGTGTGTATGAATAATGTGCGAAAATAAAATTTAAAAAGGCCAGGTATAACAGGTATAACTTTGTTGGACTATTACGAGAAATCAGTATGAATGGTGAGCACGGCGGTTCAACAAAATAATTCGTTCGAGACGATCGTAATCATGGATATCGTCGTTGACATACTTGGAATGCGCGACAAAGAAGGTCGGTTTCTACCGAAGGACATTGCCGTTGTCGCCCCCATCCAGCCATTCATGATACATTGGCCCGTTGAGCCCCCGTATCCATTTTCTGAACTATCAGCAGAACTGCGACGTCAAAACGACTATCTCACGCGTCATTATCACAGTTTGGAGTGGTATGAGGGCGATGTGTCCTGCAAACAAGTATACGCTAATTTGCGCAAAATCGCTAGGCATTCGCGCTTCCTGCATACGCGTGGAGAGGACGAGCAGATCTGCTATGAAATGTAATGAACGTGAAGTTATCGATATGGGCTCGGACGAAGAGCCAATGTGTCGAGATTCCGTAATAGTGCCTAAATCGAGCAAAATATGTATGTGTCACGCCTTGGGGTGCATGAAGTCTGATGTCCATTACGCTTTAAAACGTGCGTTTGTGTTAAAAAAGCGGTACAACGAGACTATTTAGATGATAGAAAATGGAAGTAATCTGGAGCCCAAAGAAGAAGAAGAAGCAAAAGCATCGATCGAAACAGTTTTTTTCGAATGTGACGGGTGTACAGGGTGGTCAAACAAACTTTCAACAGACCAATCCATTGCTCTTGATTCCTCTACGAAGTGAATAAAGTTATTTTGTAATTGTATCTCATTACTTCATAAATATGTAAGATGTGCTTGAAATATGTTCGAAATGTATATTCAAATTCAATAAAATAACAAAATAAAAAATTATTATTATTTGATAATAATATTAATAATAACGGGGGCACTATGGCGACGCTTGCTGACTCGCACAGCCCTTGCACGGCTGCCGTAAGACGGGACGGATCTCAACTCCTTCCCCACTCCGCCACGCGCTGGAGTGGGGATAGGAGTGGGGGTGCCCATAGTGCCCCGTTTACGACTAACGACGATGATCGTGCGACGGCTTGTTTTCAAGCAATCGATACCATTAAAAATTGTATGGACAAAAATTACCCACCGGTACGGCGTGAATTATCCACCAACTTAATTCACGTGGAATAATTGATTCGTAGATGTAAAAACTTTAAATCCTCTCAAATTATTTTTGATGAACAAACTTTCAAACCGAAATTTAAATTAGGAGATTTTAGGAAATTATCAAGGGACGAAAATAGAATTTTATTTAATGCAGAATTTCAATTATCAGAGATGAAAAATATTAATTGTGCTTTTCCTATAAAATCTAAAATCATTAATAATCAATTGATTTAATAGTTGCCAAAGCATGAACTATACATTGATTAAATGGTACATTAAAATCGTGCGTATCCAAAAGAGTCGCTACGGAGGGGGCTAAGCGAGCGCATGCGCCTCTGGGGCAAGGGAGAATAAATTATGCAAAGTTGAATGGAGAATGAGAGGGAAAGAATGATACAGAGACAAACAGAGAGCAAGGGAAATGGATAGGCAGAGAAAAGTCATGGTATAATGCACATGCGTAACATTTAAACAATCAACAGAAAATACTCAAAATTATGGGATTCGGGAGTTGATTTATGCGTAAGAACGATTCAATTAATGAGTAGAAGTAAGATCATATTAGGTGCCATTAAGTTCATCAATTATTCACGTAAATAATAACTTTCCCAGAATGTATTGTATCGAGATACGAGGAGCGGTAATTACCGCTCCTCGTATCTCGATACAATACATTCATTTAATAATTAATTAAAAATTAGCCACCATACGCCGATCCTGATCTTTTTCGGACGCTTTCGACTATGTGTAGAATTCTACACATAGTCGAAAGCGTCCGAAAAAGATCAGGATCGGCGTATGGTGGCTAATTTTTTAAAAAGGAATAAATGACTAGAATTCAAATTTAATTGTTGAGAAAAATTGGCATTAATGAAATATAATTAATATTTCGCATCTCGAAATCGCGTGACATTAAAATTGTTGATACTGTTCCATTTTATTACAGCGCCAGCGTAACCCCTTCTGGGGACGAACGCGTCGCTTTTGAAATAATATAAATATATATATAAAGGGAAGCGGTAGATAAACGTCGGAGAACTAGAAATTATCGAGAAAATTTACCAAGGATAAACCCAAGCAAAAACAAGAACATTTTAGATATTATTAAATTTAATTTAATTATTATTATTTAATTTATATTATTTTATAATTATATTTATATATTAATTTAATTTATTAAATATGATGTAAATCTCCATGTGATTATTTACTTCGGGTATCCAATTCTATCGCGATTGAAGAATCCACAGTGATATCCACAAATGGGGCCATATCGGGTTGGCGGACGGGCCAATACAGGGGGCCACAAGAATAGAACAGCATAATTCTAAATATCAAAACGAGAATACACATGACCACCGTTACCCCGACGGCAATCCGGATTTGAAGATCCTCCATAATGGAAGGAGAAAATTATCACTCGTAAAGGAAAGAAATACGAAGTCGCGAAAATGAGTGAATGAAAGAAAACAAAAAAAATGATTTAAAACCAATATATAACGATGTAATTCGCGTGAATGACGACTGTGGATTTATGGGTCGCTCGGTCTGAAGAGGGTAGGTCAGTTCGGAGGCCGAGTAATGACTCTACTAAGATGAACGGCGACGAACCGTTTATGGATACAACTGTGGGGTCGGTGGGGCTCATTAGAGTTCAAACAATTTTACGGATTTGAAGACAAAGCAGATTTCATATTAAAAGATATCACGGTACACTAAACAACCCTCAGAAAATAAAAATAATTTACTAATACTGCGTAACGGGGTCCTGGTCAGTTTTCCACGTACAGGAGACCCAGAACACAAAAGAAAGAGAATAAACACGAATGCCACAGCAATACTCCAAATTAATATCACCAGGTAAACGTCTTCCGTTTTTTATTGTTTTTCACGATACTCAGGTTTTAAATTGAATTATGGTTGGCATTAAACGGTGGTTTATTATTAGAATAAATTTTCAGAAGTTTATAATTGTAATTAAATTAACTTGGTGATTAGAATTTTTGATCGCATTTGAAGGAAATATTAATTTCAAAACGATTTTAATGATTTTAATTCTTTTCTTCGATTATTCAGAGTAATGCGAATTTAATTAATTTTAAACTCCAAATAATCTCATGTTATATCCACCGAACGATCTTTAAATTTTCAACAAAATATTCTCTTCTGACAATATGAATGGAAATTATTTATTCAGACGCGCTTTATCATTTTGAAAATAAATTACGAGCAGGCGAAAGAAATCCGCGTCTTATCAGGCGTTGCACATCCTAGAGGTGTGCAGCGTCTTTCCGACTACCGTGAGATCACAAACGTCGGCGTGGTTAATTTTTATAATCATTTTGCGTTACGGTTTGTAAATTAAATTATTCTTAAATTAATCTATGCCAGAGCGCAACTAAATCATGAGAATCATAGAAAATAATTAAAAATGGAAGATGGAAAAATGGAAATTAATATCACAACGTAAACGTAGTGATATTAATTTGGAGTATTGCTGCGGCATCCGTGTTTATGTTTTCGCTTCCTTGCCTGTCATGTACGTGGGAAACCGAGCACGGCACCGTCCCACAGTGCTAATGAGTTGATTTTCTTTTCCAAGGACAGTTCGCTGTACCGTGACACGTTTTAATGTAACATCTGCTTTTCTTTCAAAGCATAAAATTACTTGAACTGTAATGACCCCCGATAACCCCATTATTATATCCATAAACAGTTCGATGTCGTAGTAAAGTCACACGCGCGCGGTATATGATTATATATTGGTTTTAAAGCGTTTTTTTTATGTGTATCTTATCGCGCGGCCTACCCGTACTGTTTCGGGGGGTGGGGGAGTAATTCGGTGAAATTTAAGGAATGCGTAAACAACATTAGTATGTTTCCGTGAAACTAAGGAATGCGTAAACTACATTAGTGTGTATGTGTGAGCTCAACAGAGTTTGCCGCGCCGCCTAGAGATGGCGTCAGTTGGTTGAGCCCACACCAAGCGTAGAATGACAGTTACAGCTACTAACCCTTCTGTCACTCCAACATTATAGTAATTAATGGATGATTATTCTTTTTATGCTATGAATCATTTCACTCTTCTAGAATGGCATTGTGTCACTCGATTTTGTGATTTGATATTAGACAGTCGGCACTTTGAAAAAAAAAAAAAAATTCTTTCAATATTCGATAATATTAAAAAAGGGTTTCCAAGAAGAGTAAAGTTTTTATAAAACTATTTGAATATTAACGGGACTAGAACACTTCGCGCGTCCAAAAAATGTGTCGTTTTTGAATGCTTTGTACAAGGTTATGAATGGAAATACACATACGTCCTTTTTGGGAACATTTATTACATCATTAGAGAGTACAGAAATATTTTTTTTTAAATTGTTTGGTGCTTGGTGAGGGCCACCCAGCGCATCGACGAAAATTGTGTATAATTCAGTTTTACCAAACGATTTGTGGTGAACGGAAAGGGCCATATGATGTAGTCAACGATTTTTCTGTCAATTAGGCCCCCCCGTATTGACTGTACCTGAAAAATTGAAAAAAAGAAAATTAGCAACATGGCATCAAAAAATGATAAATTCCCAAAAAATCGTGGAAATAAGGGTTATTTATGATTATAAAATGAGAAAAAAAAATTTCCGGGATCTAAATTCAGGTATAGTTAATGAGTTAGAGTGTTTTCTACAATCTGTGGAAAATTGAAGTTGCTATCTTGAACGGTTCTTGAGATATCGTGGTAAAACCACTTGAAAATATAGTTTTGAGATAATCGCGTTTAAAGTTGTGCTATTATTTATGTCGGAACGCTCAGACTTACGGTGTTTAAAAACTGCCTGCACTATAGAACGAAGTTGCCAAATTTTCTTCTGCTTCTGCTGCAGCCGCAGAACGTCTCTTTTTTTCATTTCTGGCCATTTTTGTGCGCTTCTGCGCCCTTTTTTCGGCGTCTTTCAAACGAATGTCGTCTTCTGCCTTCGCCATCTGAAAAGCGCGGAATCCGATTGACAATGATAATCCGCTCATTATGACTAGTACACGTACGAAGCCATCATTGAAAGCTGGTACTGTAGTATAGGAAGCCGTTTAATTTTGCACGAAACTGGTGTGGGAACTCTGGCAAAGAAATTAATTAATGGACACAATGATTTCGTAGATAATCGTACAACTCGTTTATTCAGGCGTTTAACAAAATAATGACTCTTTTAACAATAGTGAATGTAAAATGTAATCACTAGCAGTGTTCTCACAAAAGTTCTCACAAATGGCGTCTCAACGCCACGAGGTGTCCGTTTGAGAGAAGCCACAAGAATCGTAGAAAACTGGACTCCTTTTATTAACAAGATAATGACTAGAGTCACAATAATGGCTACTGCACGAAACTGAGCAAATAAAGTAGGTGGCCACGAGGCCCGGCTGCGTCCTGAGCAACAAAATGGCATTCAGACGCCACGAGGTGTCCGTTAAGAAAGTCCGAAAAGTCTTTTACTAATGAAGTGAACCACAATCCGACTCACGTCACTGCGAGGTCGTAAATCCCGCACTTTATGAGAAGGAACGCGCGAAAGAAAGCCCGGGAGAGAGAATCGCACTAGAACCGTGAATTGAAGAAAGCCGTTGAGAATCACCATACAGAAAGAAAACACTTGTCGAGACGAACTGTCCAAAATGTTTCGCAAGTCAGTGTGAGGTCGTAAATCTCACACCTCCGTCGAAAGCATTACACGAGAGAGCAGTCCACACACGTTTAATGTCGTTGAGGAGTCGTAAGTCGCACAACTCCATGAAAAGCACTCCATGAACTGAAACCCGGTGAAGAAGACCGCCCGAACCGAACAAGCAGAAGGGAAGCGATGCCGCGGTGAAGCGTGAGGAAACCCCAGGACACTTCTCGCTTCGTCGTGGGGTCGTAAATCCTACAACTAGTCGAAACCCAGCACCTTTCTTGGAGCCCGCTGAAGAAGACCGCTGGAACTGAAACTGAAGGGAACCGATCACTATTCCCAATCCGATGGAAAACTACTTGTTGCTGCGATGATTGATCGATCCGAACTGCTGATTAGCACGCCAGGCGCGCTAGAAGAAGGGGGGACGGGCTGATTTGCCGCGAAGAAGAGGCGCGTAGGTACAGGATTTTGGCGCCGGCGAACCTTAGACTTTTTTGAACAGTAGCAATCTCTACGATTTCGATGCCACTAAAAGACTCCTTCGGTGCTAGTTTCCAAATAAGAGAATGCAGACTTTCATTTGCGTTTTGCGTATAGTGGCCCACGCGCCTTGCCAGGAGTTCGTCATCAGATAAAGCCTCATACACTGGCAAAATCACTTGCTGAACGTCCTTATGAAGTGGTGGCTTGTGTCGATATTCGTCTAATGTGCCCGTTGCTTTAGCTTTCTGCCAAGTACACCAGCTGCCTGGTCCAGAGGGGCAACGGTCATGCAGTGGTGCGTCATCCGTTGAACACTTATGATAGAGTGTTGCCCAAATAGCGTTCTTCATGTCTTCGACCGTACTATTGCTTCTGATTGCTTTTCCATAGTACAGCGTCAATTCGGTAATTAGACCATGTGTCAACTTCCCTCTTCCTCCAAGGCCTTTTCCAGCTTTCTTCACGTTGAGTCTGGTACCCATGCGTTTTTGCACGTGACCAACGCATTTACCCTTGGAAATCTCAAACGCTGGACCGTAGGGCTGCTCTGCTTTCACTGCTGAGAACATTTTTGAATCTCCGTCGCCGATGTGACACATGTATTTTATGTCGTGTTTTTCTACTGATCGCCGGAAAATAGCACACGTTGCCTGGACTTCCATCTTGCCAGCGCTTCCCTCGTGGTTCTGTACACATTCATCTTGGTGTTCTTGGAGCCATTCTAGATATTCCCGTGTACCACAACGGGCTTCCGGTATTTGCCACTCGGTACAAAACGACGACTTTACAGCGACATCAAGCACTTTCCCCGTGTAATTGCCAATGACAGCAACAACGCCTTGTAAAGGCGTTGTTGCTGTCAGCAAAATTATTATGCTGTTGTTGGCACCGGTGATTTCGACTTCTTGTTCGACCGCTCTCCTCATTGATAATTGTGATACTGCTGAAGCTGCAAACTGCACAGATCTCACAATTCTATTGTACTGTTACGTCCTGACTTGCTAATTTTCCATTTCGGTCAAGGAAAGCAAGCTCTCCCTTTACACGTTCTCGGAAAAAGCGCAATGGTCAGAGTGTTGCCCTGTTTCGAGCCTAACCTTGCGGAAAAAGCTCAGGATGGGCGTAAGCGTATTGTGGTTGTTTTTATGAAAGGCGATAGAGTTCAAATTTAATTGTTGGGAAAAATTGTCAATAATGAAATATAATTAAGATTCCTCATCTTGAAATCGCGTCACATTAAAATTGTAGAAGCTAGTCTATTTTATTACAGCACCAGCCGATCTTTAAGTTTCCGCGAAATATTCTCTTCTGAATGGAAATTATTTATTTGGACCCGCTTTATCATTTTGGGAATAAATCACGAACGAGGATTTTGATTTAACTAAACTGTTCGGGAATTTTAGAATAACAAAAGAATTTACCTCCGACGCGAGGAGTTATGGTACACATGTCGAAGGAAAGAATAAAAAGGGAATGAACAACAACAAAAAAACTGCGGAGAAAAGGGGAAACTCTTGATACGTTGGTGGGATTCTCTAACACACTGTATTAGCCCTCAGGGCCGTATCGGCTGGACCTCTCGTCCGAGACTCGGTAACGCGCACTGATTTTATATGTGGAGACAGCACGCTTGCAAAGATAAACATTTTAATTGTACTTACTCGGTTGTAGTAGAGAAAGTAAATGAATTGAGGATGATGCTGATGATGATGATGATGATGGTAAGAGTGGTGGTAACGAATATAAGGTGCTGATGGTGGCCGGAAAAATCAGGTGAGGGGGTGACGAATAATTTGGAGATAACTGATGTTCACTTATGAAAGTTTATTGATTTAATTCACGAAAGTTCTCTTGTGAAGTAAATTATAAGAACAATGTATATATAACTTTTGACAAAAATAGAATAATAAATCCACACACGAAATTTAAATGTTAGATGAGAAAGAAATATTGAAACTTAAAACGGTTAATAAATGGAAATAGAAAATGGTACAAAAACTGTCGTGGATTTGCTTTCAAGCTCACGCGGCGAACTCTCAACTCTAAACTGAACTTAAAACGGAACTGCCTTGAACTGCCTCCCTGAACTACCTCCTCCGGGCCTCTGACCCCTAATTATATAAGCTGTGATTCAGTAAAAGTGGGGCATGACCCCTCGGACGCTTTACACTCCGCACACCTTCGAGTATGCGTGTGCTTATCGCCCCTCATGTCTCGATACAATGAATTTTGGAACAGTTGTCTTTTACATGAATAATTATTGAATTTTATTTGGAATTAATATGATCTTATTTCTACTCATTCATTCATCCAGTCTTACGCAAAAATTGGGTTCGCAAATCCCATTATTTTGGGTTTTTTCTGCGGATTTCTTAAATGTTACGCAGGCGCATTGCAGCCTGACTTTCCCTCTGCCTATCCATCTCCCTCGCTCTTCATTCATCTCTGCATCATTCGGACTCTCTTCCTCAGAGGCGCGTGCTCTCACCGGGCCCCCTACGTAGGGACTCTTTCCACCCTCTCCTCTACATACTCTCATTCACTCTCCTCTACATACTCTCATTCGCTCTCCTCCTCCTGCTTAGGCTTTCCTTCTTACTTCCTCATGTGTCGTTTCTTATCTTGTCCTTGCCTTTCATTTCATTTCTTCTTTAGGCGACGCAACACCTTACTATATCATACAATCGATGTATAGTTCATGCTTCCGCAACTACCAAGTCAATGGATTATTAATGATTTTAGATTTTATGGAAAACCGTGATTATTATTATGGATCTCTGATAAGTGATATACTGGATTTAATAAAATTCCATTTTATTGATTGATAAATCCCGAAGATCTCTGAATTTCCGTTTATATTTGAAGGTTTGTTCCTCAAAAATAATTTCTATGGGTTTAAAGCTTTTACATCTATAAATTAATGATCCCGCAAAAATTAAGTCAATGAGTGATTAATTTTTACTCTCGATCGAATTATATAATTATTAAGTTTGTGGCTAATTTATATTTTATTCAATTTGCTTTGAAATAGATAATTTGATAACCTGATTGGGTTACAACAATCATTTTATTTCATGTAAGAAATCAATTCATTCTTTCCATGCATTTCGAAATTCACACGAGTTCGTATTTGTTCATTAGTGATTCTACAATAAGAGATCTGAAATCGAAACATCATAAATGCTTTATCGGGGTGTCTTGATTGGACCATTCCTCCGCAGAGGGTGTACCCACGAGCCTCGCATGGAGCGTTTCCAACCAGATCCGATAAAATTGTAGAGAAGGCTCACATTCGTTATGGGAGTGCGAGTGAGATGACAAGAATGGGAGTCGAAGCATGGGCTTCGAGTATAGGTGGAACAAGCACGCATGGCATCGCCTGCCAACGTATCTCTTTGTCATTACTGTATTCACAGGGTAACGTTACGTGGTCTTCTCATAACCCAAGCTGTTGGATTCTGACTCTTGTTACTCTCTTCGAATATTCATTTTAATGTAGATAAGATTTATTCGAACTCCTTCTTGATAATGGCACTTGACTTCCCGTCTAAACATCCGCCGTCTTCGGATAATTCTTGCCAACGAGAGTAACGATATACTGTTTATAAATTTGCATGTAGTCACAATCCAACGCCAATTTCTCCCGGGTGATTATTGCATTCAAAGTTTTTAAGAAAAAGGAAATACTATTCGAACTCGTGTAAAATTTTCATGCCTACTTTCGTACCCTTAAATTATATAGAAAATAAACTTTTGTTGATGGCCTGACCCAGGTACTCATGCTCATACTTGAATCTAACTTTAATTATTATTCGTTTCTACGCAACTTTCGGGAATTCCCTCGGTCATATTATTTCATGGGATGCCGATTAGTTGTACGAGTCGTATGCGCTCACTCATACACACATACATTTGTGGGACCATTGGTATGGTGTGCCGGTTCAAACACGTGGACACACGGACGGTAGTAGTGCCCCGCGCTCTTTCACGCTGGGGCAAAGGACTCCCTATGCGCCGAGAAACCCGAAGCTATCGCCAAGGATTTCCAGCTGGCCTTGATATGCTTCTTTTCCGACGGTTGACGATTGTCAGTGTTAGCAGCGATAGTCATCGCTGTTCCGTCGCTCCCTAGGTGGTTCTTGGTATTGAAAACTCTTCGCTCACACCAACTATCCGTACTGGTAACTTCCATCGATTCATTTAGGTGACGAAAAATTATGCGCACGTGAACTCGACTGATCCATCAATCCACAAAATCTGACGAGTCCTGAGTGTTCGACACCCAACATTCTCATTGCAAACACGAAGCACTTATTTACTTCGTATCATTTTGAGGATAATTTCGGTGAGAAATCAATGAAGCGCGGTTCACATTTTGGACATTGCAATTGTATTTTGCAGCCCATCCACTGTGCTGCTCTGAGCTGAACGTAATTTCTTCTCCGCAATCTTTACACCGAACATAGTTGCTTAGTTCATTAAAAACAGTCGGAAAGTCGTGTATTTCACACGCGATGTCGGCGTTCGCGTGCGCTTTTGCATTGCTTCCCGAGCTCAATTTTCGTTTTGACGCGTTTGGGTTTGGGTCCTGGATTTTCGTGAATTTTTCGGCCATCTCTAGTCGCCCTCTGATTGCCTTAGAAGTGTTTTTTTTGGTCGCCCTGGACGTTTGTAGGATACTGTAATTGTATTTTTCTTCGTTGGTAAAGACATTTTTCTAGTAACACCGCACACAGTGAGAGCACACTTTAGGCACGTTTGTACAGTACAAACGTGCCGTTTTCACGCCGACTCTGAAAGGAGTGGTTAAACAAAAGACAAATACTTAGACGCCGGATCAAAAATAACGATAACAAAGAAGAATATTATTTATTATAATTAATCACAAAAAAACCTTGCTCGAGTATAAAGACAATAAAAAATATCTCAATAACAAAATTATTCATACGCTATTGACGTCGGCAAACCAGAAAATCCTCTCGCAACGATTTGCAAATAAAAAATATAATTATTATTGGGCGCCAGCTATTTTAGTGATATAGCTATACCAAAAAGAACATCATGATGAATCGCCGAAATGAAAACTCGTTCAAATTTGTTTAAAAAAATTGTATTCTATCACACACGCGGCGAGCACTCTCTCGCTTGCACAGGAAAAATAGGGAAGTCTCAGGGTGGAGGAACGTCCGTTAGATTTTTAGCTTCTTAATTATTACAAACGGCCGTTTTTATTGCGGCTGCGTTCCGAATATTTTTCACAAATAAATTCTCAAACACAACAAAAGAGATGGCAAGACTGGGAAATCGCGTTATTATTCGGGGCTCTGAATGTAAATATTATTATCACCACATGCCGCTAAAATGATACAATGCAAAGGGGCAAACGCATGATAATCTTACCGGTTAACATGGCGGCCGCCTCATGGTCGCCCTAGTTGCCACAGTGCCACCTACACCGATTGGGCGATTGACCGAGTGACGGCGACACTTTGCTTAAATAATAATAACTTCATTGGTTATCAATATTTCTCAATTTAAAAAAACTCAAACTTGGCAAAATTATTTGGTATTAATTGTGTGTAAAATCCCGACCTTGTCATCAGAAAAAAATATTAAAATTGACGTGTTTGTTGGGCGCTAAGCTTATGCAGATCCCTTAAGGCTCCTCCCACACTAACCCGATCGTCGACAACCCTCCCCCCTCCCCTACCTGCTTCGTGCTTCGTAAGTGGTTCGAGTCTGAGGTGAAAAGTGTCGGTAAATGCTGATGCAGATCCCTTGAAGTAGAATGCCCTATATCACACTACTTACTACTACTACCACTACTTTTCCATCTCGGTCAAGGAGAGCGAGCTCTCCCTTTACACGTTCTCGAAGAAAGCGCGTTGGTCAGAGTGTTGCCCTGCTTCGAGCCTAATCTTACGGAAAAAAGCTTAGGATAGGCGGGAGCGTATTGTTGTTAATTTTATGAAAATGGGTAGAATTCAAATTTAATTGTTCAGAAAAATGGTCAATAATGAAATATAATTAATATTTCTCATCTTGAAATCGTGTGACATTAAAATTGTAAAAACTGTTCTATTTTATTACAGCGCCAGCGTAAATCCGTTCTGGGGATGAACGCATCGCTTTTGTAATTATAAAGATACTTATACATGTGAATAGTTAGACGTCAGAGGACGAGAAATAATCGAAAAAAATTGTTGAAGATGAATTTGAGCAAAAACAAAAAAACTTTCGGGGAAAGACTTGACGCAAAGAAAACATGGGGAAGATAATGTAAATCTTCATGTAATTATTTATTTCGGGTATCCACTTTATCGCGATCGTAGAAACCACGGTGATATTGAGAAACGAATTACGCGGGGTCGGGGGACGAGCCAACACAGGAGTTCCACAAGGACAGAATAGCATAATTCCCAGTATTAAAACGAGAATACACATGACCACCATTACCCCGACGGCAAACTGAATTTGAAGATCTTCCATAATAGAAGGAGACAATTATCACTCGTAAAGAAAAGGAAAAAAAAACATAAAAACGATTTAAAACCAATATATGACGATATACTCCGCGTGAATCACGACTGTGAATTTATGGGTCGGTCGGTGAGATGAGGGAAGGTCAGTTTGGAGACCGAGTAATGCTTCTACTAAGATGACCGGCAACGCACCGTCTATGGATACGAGAGTGGAGTCATTGGGGGTCATTACACTTCAAACAATTTTATCGATTTAAATTCAAAACAGACGTCATATTAAAATGTGTCACGGTACACGAAACTACCCTCCGAAAAGGAAACTATTTCACTAACACTGTGTAACGGGGCTCTCGTCAGGTTTCCACGTATACGAGAGCCAGCAAATAAGAGAGAGAATGAATACGAATGCCACATTCATACTCCTAAATAATATTACCACGTAAACGTGTTCCATTTTTAATTGTTCTTCACGATAAATTGTATAATGATTGAAATTGAAACCAGTTTATTTTTAGAATAAATTTCTAAAAGTTTACGAGTTTTAAATAAATTAGCCAGGGCGATTAGAATTTTAATCGGATTTGAACGAAAGGTTGAAAATGATTTTAATGATTTTAATTCTTGTCCCCGACTAATCAGAAAAAATCGGATTAACTAAATTTTTGCACTTAGAATAAGTTTATTTCATACCCGCCGAACGATCTATAAACCCCAGCTAAATATTCTCTTCTGAATGGAAATTATTTATTCGGATGCACTTTATCATTTTGAGAATAAATCACGAACGACCTTTTCATTGAATTAAATGGATCGTGAACTTTAGAATAACAAAAGAATTTACTTCCGACGCGAAGAATTATGGAACCCATGTCGAAATAAAATAAAAATGAAACAACAACAAAAAAAAAGTTCGGACAAAAGGGAAACTCTTGATACGTCGGTGGGATTGCCTAACACATTACGTTAGCCCTCAAGGCCGTAACGCCGGGTCCTCTCGTCCGAGACTCAGTAACGCGCATTGAACTTATAGATAGTGTCACAAAGATTGCAACGGTAAACTATTTAAATGTACTTACTCGGTTATAGTAAAAACGATAGTTGATGAAAATAGACGAAATGGAAAATGGTGCTGTTGATGATGAAGGTAGGCTGACGATGGTGGTAAACTTGATGATGGTGAAACGGTGGAATTACTTTTGTCAACATGGAGTTTCAATTATTTGAGTTTATTTATTTAATTCACGAATGTCTTTTCTTGTGAATTAAATTATTATAAAAATATGGCAC
Source organism: Dyspetes luteomarginatus (assembly GCA_963669185.1). Lineage (NCBI taxonomy): Eukaryota > Metazoa > Arthropoda > Insecta > Hymenoptera > Ichneumonidae > Dyspetes > Dyspetes luteomarginatus. The sequence goes on along the minus strand of OY769903.1, from coordinate 15,469,441 downwards.
TTTTACAAATAATGAAATAACAGTTTATAGTGAAAGCACACACAGAATTTAAATGGTAGAGAAAAAAAAGAAATATCGAAACTTAAAAGTCTTAATTACTGAACAATGAATTAAAGATAGTACAAACAAAAGTGTCGTGGATTTGGTTTGAAATACTCCGGCGCTAACTCTCAACTAACTCTCCCGGGCGTCTGACCCGTAATTATATAAGATGTGACTTTGGTGAAAAGTGGGGCATGACCCCTCGGACGCTTTACACCTCGCACACCTTTGCATATGCATGGGCTTACCGCCCCTCATGTCTCGATACAATGAATTTTGCATGAATCGTTTTTTACATGAATCATTATTGAATTTCAATTGAAATTAATATGATCTTATTTCTACTCTTTCATTCATCCATTCTTACGCAAAAATAGATTCGTACTCTCTCTTTCTTCGCTCATCTTTGCATCATTCGTTCTCTCTCGCTTTCTGCTCATCTCCGCATCGTTCGGACTCTCTCTTCTCGGAGGGGCATGCGCTTGCCATAGCAAGCGCCCCTCCGTAGAGACTCTTTCCACCCTCTCTCCAACATACTTGTATTCGCTCTATCCTCTCCTTGCTTATGCCTTTCTTCTTACTTTCTCGTGGGTCTTTTCCTATCCAGTCCTTTCTTTTTATTCCATTTCTTCTTTGGGTGACGCAAGATTTCACTATATCATTCAATCGATGCTTCGTTCATGCTTCCGCAACTATTAAGCCAATGGATTATTAATGATTTAGGTTTTATAGAAAAGTGTAATTACTATTATGGATCTCTGATAAGTAATATTCTGCATTTAATAATATTCCATTTTATTGATTAATAAATTTCAAAGATCTCTGAATGGTCATCTAGATTTGAAGGTTTGTTCATCAAAAATAATTTGGATGGATTTAAAGCTTTTACATAAATTAATTCAATGAGGGATTAACTTTTACTTTCCATTGAATTATAAAATTATCCAATTTATGGTTGATTTGTATTTTATTTATTTTACTTGGAAATGGATAATTTGATAAACCGTTCGGGATAAAACAACCGTGTTATTTCTTGTGAAAAATTAATACATTCATCCCATGCATTTCAAAATTCGCACGAGTTCGTATTTGTTTATTAATTATTTTACTATAAAAGATCTGAAATCGCAACATCATAAATGCTTTATCGGGATGTCTTAATTAGACCATCGTATACTCGCGATCTCAGGCTCGTTCGGTTACTCATTCGTATAATTTTCCCTCTTCCTCCGTAGAGAGCGTCTCGCATGGAGCGTTTCTAAGCAGACCCGATAGAATTGTAGGAGAGGCCCGCATTGGTTATGGGGGTGCGAGTGAGATAACCAGCCTTGGAGTCGAAGCATGGGCTTCGAGTATCAGTGGAAAAAGGACGCATGGCATCGCTTGCCAACGCCTTTCTTTGTCAAAACGAATCTCGGTGCTAGAATTTTCTACGTCGATCCCTGTGGACCCTTCACCCCATCACCCTTGATGTCACGTGGTCCTCTCATTGTCCACGCTGTTGAATTCTGACTCTTGTTAGCTGCTTCGAATATCTATTTGAATGTAAATAAGATTTCTCCGAACTCCGTCTCGATAATGGCTCTTGAGTTCCCGTCTAAATATCCTCAATCTTCGGATAATTTTCGTCAACGAGAGTGACGATATACTGTGTGTGTATGTGAAAAACAATCCTCACTATCCTGGATGATGATTTTTATAAATTTGCATTTAATCACAATCCAACGTCAATTTCTCCCAAATGAATATTGCATTTCAAGTTTTTAAGAAAAAGGAAATATTTTTCAAACGCGTATAAAATTTTCATGCCTAGTTTCATACCCTTAAATTATATAAAAAATAAACTGTTGTTGATGGCCCGACCCAGCTACTCATGATCATACTTGAATCTACCTTTAATTATTATTCGTCTCTACGCAACTTTCGGGAATTCAACTGGACATATTATTTCATGGCATGCTGATTAGTTGTACGAGTCATATGCGCTCTCTCATACACGCATGCATTTATGGGACCATTGGTATGGGGCGCCAGTTTAAGCGAGCACGTGGCCGCACGGACGATAGTATTGGTGGGGTCCACAGTTTTACTCACTCGTCTATGTACGCGCACGCTGGCGGTAGATTTCAATGCTCGATCTCACGCTGAGCCAAAAGCCTCCCTATGCCCCGAGAAACGAGAAGCTATCGCCAAGGATTTCCAGCTTGCCTCTATATGTTTCCTTTCCGATGATTGACGATTGTTAGTGTTAGCAGCGATAGCCGTCGCCGTTCCGTCGCCCATTAGGTGGTCCTCGGCGACGAAAACTCTTCGCTCTCACCAACCGTCCGTACTTGTAAATTTTATCGATTTATTTCGGTGACGAAAAATTATTCCCACGTGAACTCGACCATGTTTCGTACTTCCCTTCTTATTCTTTGAGAATTGCCAGATTTCACGAACTCCATAAGAAAAAGAAATCCCGAAAGTCGCAGGACGTAACACGTGGGAAAAGGAAGAAATCAAAATATTTTATTGAGGGAATCATTTACCAATGAAGGTTTGGAATTCATGACCGAATGCACAAAGACGCGATACATCGCACATTCTTTCTGAATGACCCATTACCAAAATGCTTACTAAAGCCGTGGTGCTGAGCGAGCACACTTGCGGCACAACATATTGCGTGAATTTATATATGTTGCGTCAACGTTTGAAAAAAAAAAATTGTGTTATTTCAACGTATACCCTTTCGGGTTATTATGACCCTCCCCTCTTTTCCTCAATCACTTTCCTACACTCCACTGTCTGCCATTTCCGGTCCACTGCTGGGTCAGTCCTCACTACTGTATCACATTCGCATGAGGGCACAGCGAAACTACGGAAAACCTATGCCGATACAGTAGACACTTTTCGACATAGTTTGGTGTTTCTGAATGAAATTACCAGACTCCGGAAAAATGACCTCCCACTCAGAGATTTCATACGCTAGCTAGCACGTGGCTAAGCGGTTACCACACCTAGCACTGGTCGCACCTAATGCTGCTCAACTTTAGTGACCACCAAACCCACGCACCGATATATGATTCTTCTTTTTACAGTGAATAATATATTTTCAAAATTATATGACTTTAACGGTATAACTTTGATTACTACATAAGAAGGAATGTAATGAATCTGTATGATTCGACACGTATGTTCTTAAACTCAATTATACGTACTGTTGCTTTTTTACACAAATCATTACTTGGCCGTATAATGATACCAAATCTTTTCGTATGGGCATTGAGAATTTCTTGCAAAACGGTATGGTAACAAAAAATATGCTTGTCCAATTTTTTCAGCGTACATAATTTTTGTTGGGATAATACAATTTACACAAAAACAACCTTCCTCTATGAGGGAGCGAAAATGAAAATTGTATTGAATTTGTATTGAGAAGTTAAAATTTCGATTATGATTTTTCAGATGGATTCATGCAGACGCCGATCTTTGTTCATTTGGAACGAACAAGTTCTATCGATTGGAGGCATATGGCCATTAAAAAAAACATATATGCGTTGTAACATTTGGATCACGTATTTGGCCATTCAATTGATTCTTGGTATCGCTGATATGTTGGATGTAATCAACGATTCGGTTCTAATGAGTCTGAGTTTCTCTGAAACCATAGTTCAGACGATGGTGATTGCTAAACTCATTGTTCTGCGATATAGTTCGGCATTCTACAGAACTATGACAATTATAGAGAATACATTTAATGAAAACACATACCACTTACCCGAAGAAGACAAAGTCTACATGGTTTATTATAACGTAGCCAAAAGATTTTACAAAGTAATGATGATTTTTGGAGTTATAACGCCAGTCTGTTACCATTTCAAACCATTATCATTTTTTTTTGAATCAGGTAAGTTGAATACTCTGTCATTTTTTGTATCATATATTCCCTGACTGTCTAACCCAGTTACGAACTTGCATTTTATTATTACAGGGGAAAACATCACGCTGCAATCATTTGTACTTCCATACAGGACTCATCTTTTTTTCCAAATGGAGAATACTTGGATATACACTTTAGTATATATTTATCAAACGCCAATGGTGTATCTCAACGCTGTACACACGGCATCCGTTTGTCTTTTGATAACCTTGATTCTCCACCTATGCGGTCGATTATCTGTGTTATCGTATAGGATCAAGAATGTTGACTGGAATCAGAAATGCTTGAATTTTGATAAGCCTGAGGAAGCATTTCGAAAAATTGTGGAATATCACTCAACAATAATACGGTAACCTGGTACAATATACCAGTAAATTCGCACATCCACTTTTCATAATGTGGCAGCGTTAGCCTTGGTAACAAGCACCATTTGTGACCGTATCCTATAGATCCCACAAAAACACATCTCCGGTGTAAAAAAATGTTACGCCAAATACATTGGTGGCTCGTGGTGGATGCGAAAAAATAATGAAAATCAATGGAACTTATCAAGTTACAATCGAAAGTAGCCGACCGCTACGAATATGTACGTACAGTTCGTAGAACTGCCACACATGAAAGCAAGACTAAAAAGTCTCTTTTGCAATAAATACAGATATGCAAATGAGTACAGTCAAGACAATTCCCCAAAAAAAACTATTCTCTACCCTTAAAAAAGTTGTCAAATAGAATCATTCAAAGCACATGTCGCTAAGAATATATAGCTTATTATTGTTCATCAGACTTGGTAAAAAATCATGTTAAACATATTGTGTATCCATGATCCAAAAATGTATTACTTGAATAATTTTTATTTTTAAAAAATTTGAATTGAAAAAAAAATCGAAATAAATACGTCAATCGCGGGCGAAATGATATTTTGCAATTGCATATTTTGAAAGGAGTGAATTATATAATTTGAAATTCGAATTAACATACAAGTCAAGTCGAGTGACCATGCTTAAATGGAGAGGATATAGTTAATGTACGTGGTCGGTAAATGACCGCTCGAGAACCTGCCTATAGTGAAAATTTCCAATAAATATCGGATAATGGTTTGCCTCATGCTAACGTTCCCTGAATTAATAGGACTGAATCTACGACGAGACTCACTAATCCAGGTTTATGTCAAAAAATGTGGAACCTCTTAGAATCAATTGCCAGAGATCCCCTTTTGCGAGGTTTTGCGAGGGTGTTTTTACAGGTCAAACCTTGATTTTACAGAGGATGCGAGCTGCATTTTTTCTAATATGTTATGCTCTGTTTTCTCAAAATACCATGATTTCATTTGTTATTTATTTTGTAATCATAATCAGAGTGTACAATTTTCCTTTCTCGAACCTCCCAAATTTTTCAGAACTCCCCACAACAGTTTGTCTAAGCTAGCATCCCTTTATCGCCCATAAACATCAAGACCGGGTGCCAAGTGGACTCGCCGCTCAACCCAAGTGCTTATCACGTAGAGACATATAAGATGTCTTTCCCTCGATTTACTCTTCTAGAATTTTCCTCACTATCCTGTTGGCTCGCGCTGATCTATCCGGCCATGTGGAATCATCCAGAAGGATTCCAAATACCTCCCCGATCAATACTGCCTTCCTATGCGTCAATACATAGAAAATTCGAGCATATCATGCCCACCATATCTACAAAACCCGCGCCGCCTCAGCCGCCAGGTCAGTCTGTTAGAGTAAGCGATTCGGAGGCGATTGTAAGATACTCTGTGCGTGTCTACGCTATACGTTTTATGTATTGTCAATAAATTGTCTGGAGCAGTTCGACAACGTGTGAACCCAGTATTTCCTTCCTACAACCACGTTCTGTAGCGTGGTTAGCGATTTTTCCACAAAAAAATAATGTTAAGATGTCGCGTCATCACAAGATATTCGAAGAAGTTCAGTTCGCACCTCCCATAAAATCACATTCTGACCGTTAAAAATACCCCCCGAAAAGGGATCTCGGGCAATTTATTCAAAAAGATTCTGCATTTTTAGGCATAAATTGCGTATACGGGATCCCTTACGATTTTCCACCAGCGCTCCCCTTTCGCGAGGAAGGTTTTTGAAGTGTAAATATATAATAATAGTTACATTTCATTACAAAAGTACTTGACTCGTATTCTTTCTAATAATAGTATATCGACAAAGGTACAAAACTCAAAATTGTAACACAGAGAAATTGTAAATACTTGGCGATACGTGCTTTCGAGATTTTCAATTTTTCACTGTGAACATAAGTATAACAATGGATAACCACAATGTACGTAAATGTACTTGTCTCAACTTTTTTCACACCAGTACTGGTGTTTTTTGGGATTTCCCTACTTTTTGCAAAGTTTTATCTTTTTATATGAAAAAGAGTGTTTGATGAAGAGTTATTAATTGTTACCAGACAATGTGCATATTATATTATATTATATTATATTATATTATATTATATTATATTATATTATATTATATTATATTATATTATATTATATTATATTATATTATATTATATTATATTATATTATATTATATTATATTATATTATATTATATTATATTATATTTGATTTTATTTTATTTTATTGTGATGGTCCGAAGCGGGTGTTAATGAGAATAATTAGGTGTATATATATATTGTCTTAAATAGATCAGTTGTTAATTGGAGAAGTGCACGGAGGTTTTAATAAGGAAGGTTGTAGTTGATTGAATGAATGTTTGAGATGAAGTAACTTTGAGGTGACGCTCTCGGGCACCAAGAGTCAAAGGGCCCATTGTTTTAGGGTCTATTGGAGGTGATACCACGTGCGTGGTGCATGCAGCATCCACGCGTGGACCGTGGGATTGCGCTAGAAATGCTGACGGACTCGCCAGCATTCGCGGAATGGAGATTAGGATTAAGGTGGTATGGGTGAGGAATAGGATGTCCGCGTGAGAACGGATGTATGGGACTTTACGGTGTTGGGTTTAAGGTGTGGGAAAGGACAGTTAGGAACAGGGGAATTGTGGGGCCGTCACACTCCCCCTCTTACAAAACGATGCTCCGCATCGTGCATTTTTACAGTTTTTGGGTTTTGTGCGCTTCTATACAATTTTAATAGATTTTACAATTTTGTTACTGGTATGTTGACTCTACGTTATATAATTCAATGTTTGTTTTCTGCAATGCTCTTAATTGTAGTGTTATTTTTTTTTTGGTTTCTGTATCTTCCTTCCATTGTTTCTTTTCCTGTTGCTATTATTATGATTGTTATTTTTCCCTTGTGGGGTTTGAGTTACCGTGACCTGAAACAATCTAGATTTGTATTAGTTTTTGTGTTATTAGGGGGTGGTTGTATTATATTGGATTAGGTTTGCTTTTCGGGTTTGTTATGCTAAGAGAGATGTTTTTGTTTCCTGTTTATCGTATTTCTGTTTTCCTTTCTGTTGTGGATGTAATTTGTTATTTTTCGAAGGTCGTGGTCCTGTTCATTTTGCTTTATTTTTTGTTCGGTTCCAGGTTTGTGTTGTCGTTCTATTATCGAAATTGGTTTCCTATAATGGTTTTCTGAAACAGTCTAAATCTCGTTTAGTATATTGGGTTAGTAGGAGAGACTTGTTAGTGGGATGTGCTTTGGATTAGGTCATAGAGTGCGTGTGAGAATAAAGTGGGAACCTGTTTGTGCGTTGATGCTGTTTGTATTATTTATTTCGTATAGTTATAATGGTGGAGTAATTATTTGGTATCCTTATTTCTATGGTTATATGTATTTATATGTGGTTATGTACTGATCTTACTTCTATGATTATGTGCTTGCATGGCCCTATTTCTATGGTTACTCTTTATATAGTTTTATTTCTATGATTATAGGTTTATATAGGCTTATTTCTATGGTTATGTATGTATATGTGTCCTATTTGCTAGCGTTATCGTAAGTGGTTATATATTTGCTTATTGTTATCGTTATTATATGTGTGTATGTGTGTCCTGTTGTTTTGTGATTTGCTCAGTTTGTTTGTCGTTGTTTGTTTGGTCTCTTCCGTCTTTTACGTCTGTAAAAAGTCGTGCAGTCGTTCGTCAAAAATGTCTTGTAAGTATCTGTAAAATTGTGTTATGGTTCGTGTGTCCTGTTGTTTTAGCCATTCCGCGACCTCGTGTGCGCTAAGTTGTGTCGGGTCCGTTTGCGTCTCTTTGTCGTCTTCTGTGATTTCGATAATTTCGTCCGTCGATGCCATTGATGTTTGCGATGATGTTTTTGAGGTAGGGAGTGGTAGTGGAGATGTTGACGGGGTTCTCGGGCTGTAAATCGGTGGAGATGTCGGTGGGGTTGTTGTCGGTGATGATGATGATGATGATGGTGATTCTATTGTCGGTTTGGCAAATCGTCGTCGCTTTGTTGGTGCCGTCGGGGTCGGTTGTTCGTTTGTCTGTCGTTATTTCGCGTCCGTTCCTGTTTCTGTCGCTGTCTCTGTCTCTGTCAGTATCGTCCCTGTTCTCATTATGGCTTCACCGCGTGGCCATACGCCGGCCCTTGCCCAAAATGTGGAGCATTTTTCCAGGTGCATGATCGCTGCTCTTGCCGGAAGTAGGGACATCTTATCCTCCCCTCTGGCTGACTGCGCACCCTCTCCGCGAACTCCCTTGTGCACCCTTCCAGGTGCCCTGGGAGTCCCTGTTGCCGATTACATGGCAAATTGGACAGATGGCTGCTATTGTTGGCGTTGCTGGAGGTGTCGCGTCCATTTTACCTGTGTTGTTTGTGTGCTATTTGCGTGTAAGGAGAATATGGTATATTATACAGTTTTATGACCGAATTTGACTCCTTTGCTTAAGCCTGAAAAGTTAGTGTGGTAATTTCTGTGCCGTTATTGTGGTCGGGGTATGAAAGGGTTTGTTCCGTGGAGACTCGTGCAGACGCGCGCCACATTATGGTAACGCATTGCGGTGGTATGCTATCGCGCGTTGCGGTCTAGTTTCGATTTCCGGGTTTCCCTCAGCTATTATTGCTATGTCGTGACGAGGGGCGGACTGTACAATTTCGATAATTTGTGCGGGTTGTTTATAATATTCGGTATGTCCTTCTTTAGGCTCGTGGGGTTGTTTTTGTTTTTCTTTTTTCATACCCTTGTGTTTTAACAAGCATGTCACAATCTTGTATAATTTCGATGTCTTTCCAAACAACGAGAACTTCCAAGCGATTACCGCCAATGCCAAGATTGATCCTATTGAAATACCAGAGTATTTCAAGATTGATTCTAATTTTGAAAGTCTGCCATGTGTGTACTGAGTTTTCGTTATTTCCCGAGCCTTTGCGATGACTGCTTTTAAGGCTATTTCGTTCTTTGTCAGGTCATTGTTTATATTATTTGGCTCTAATAATTGCGTAAATACTTCCGTTTCTATCAGTACTTCCGTAATATTCAAGGATTCAACAGCTCTGACTGATTCTTCAACCATTTTTGTAATATTCAGAACTTAGTTATATGAAAAGTTTATTTTTGATGAGGTTGATATTTCTGATGATGGTACTAATTTGACTGATTTTGTTTTTGCTTGACATGTTGGGTTCAACTGTATTATGCCAGAGTCATTGATTGCTTTAATTATCGTTTCATGGTTAGCGCAGATGACGTATAGGTTTTCGGCTTTTGGAGCTGCGTAAAGCCACGCATTGCTATTTCGTATTCTAGTCCAATAAGTTTGTCTCAGTGTTTTCAATCGGATGTCACAGATCCCGAGATCGCGAAACTGTGGGTTTGTCAAAAGTTGGAACTCGCATTCAGCTTCGTTAGTTATTATTTGTACCGGGTCGACTTGGCTGCAAATGTATCGTGAGGACACGAACTTGCATTCGTCCAAGCTGTTTAAATTTAAGTAATATTCGAAATTCTCAGAGACTGCGGTATACTGAGCCGCAGGCCTGACAAATGCGAATCGCGTGGTCGCTGAGGGTTGGCGAATGGGGACCGACACGTGCTGATAAATTTTGAATGACGTTAGTTCCAGTAGTGGGATTTTTAAAACGTAAATTAATTTTTCTCCGCTGTGAAAAACTATCAATTCGGACATGGCTATTAAATCCGGTACGCATTTTGAATCCAATGGAATTGGAAACTCTGTATTAGGTGAAGCCTTTACAATAGCCTCTGCACTGCGCAAAAATGTTTCTGTGGAAAGCAGTTGGGGATGGATTTGTCCTGATTTTGCAAAGAGGATTGCAGTGATGAGAGTTTCTATATCTATCTCCATCTCCGTGAGGTCTTCTTCTATTTGTGATACAAAATACAGTGAGGGGCAATTGAAGTGGGACGATGTGTTTTTTGGCGATTTCAGCGAAACTTGAACCGATTTCGAAAAACTAAAAAAGTACTTTCGAGGTAATTCAATTATCGTCCGAATGAAACTAGTTTCATTAAGATCGGATGCGAATTGACCTGGTGCGAAGGTATGGCACGATCACGTGTAAATCGAGGCTAGCGACCACGCGAAACTACCCCCAGAATTGATACTGAAGTCGTTGAAAGTCCCTTAACGATGGGTATCAGTCAAAAAGGCAGCCCGTGGCGATCAAAAAAGTTCCCTAAAAAAATTCGGTTGGCCTACTCCAGAAGGAGCTACGGTCTAGGAAGCGATTCTCGGTTTTTGGGGACGTTATCGGTGATTAAGCGAAAACGAGTCGATGGAATCGATTGAAACTTGTTTTGTAATCATATTTTGTAGTACCCTTACACCTTAAGTGATTTTTTATTATGAAATCTGGTCCTGTCGATGAAATCCAGGTATTACGAGGTTACATTTTCTCATGAATCGACATTTTTCGTATTGAAGCACTTTAGTGCGAATATTATAACCTGATGCATGATAAAGAGGAAGCTTTAACGATTAAAATGGGTATTGATTCAATACCGGAAACTCCCTCTTGTACGCCAAGGAAATCGTTAAAAAGTTAGTAGAAAATCGCGATATCTCGAAAACTCGTTCCCGGGATGCGCGGCTGCGTTTGCATGCTTCACTCTAGGGCCGGGCCTGGGAGGGGGTCCCTACCAGCAGCAGTAGCTGTCGCAGTTAAATTAACTTGGCGATATAAAAATATTTCGTAAGAATGTTTAATAATGAAAAATTAATGATCAATGATTAATAATTAACAATTAATAATTCAATATTTATTGTTGATAAATTCGATAATTAATAATAAAAAAATTACAATAATTATCATTAGATGATTAACGATAGAACATGACAATTAATAATTATTATTAGATAATTAATATTGAAAAATTAAGATTTGTTAATCGTATTTTAAATCAAGAATTCAAAACTACTGCGGCGTTGTTAATTGCGCTTCCGTGAGACATGCTGATCCTAATGCTTCACAATATTTGTTTATTGCTTGAAGGTTTTCTTGTATTTGGAGTCTTCTTGTTGATAATCCGTGTGTCTTGACATAAGTGACAAGATTCCAGGTCGTGTGGTGTAGTCTGAGTGTCCCAAGTAGTTGTGAATACAATCCGGGGCTCCGAGTGAGTGGTGTGATTTTGTGATTTTTATTTGATATTTAAGGCGCAAACGTGGCATCTGCAACATATGCCATTTTTACTTTGTCTACGTGGACGATCTTTGTTTTATTACTATCAACTTTTAACTTAACATTATTTTTATCTAAACCTTCTAATATTTGGAATGGTCCTGTATAGTTGCAGTCAAGTTTTCCTTTTCGGGGCTCTTTGATCAGAAATACTGTGTCTCCTATTTTGAATTTTGGTGTTTTTACCCTTTTATCATAGTAGCGCTTTGTGCGTTGTTTAAATTGGTTTTGTTTTTTCAGCGCTAGCTGTTGTACTTCTTTTAAGTGTTTATTTAAGCTAGTCATGTAGTCGTCAAATGTTATAACTTTTTCTGGTGGTGGGAATTCTGAAAGCGTACGTGCTATTCTTCCGAAAACTAACTCGTACGGTGTAAACCCTGTACTTTCATGTACACTTGTGTTGTATGATAGTGTTGCCAAAGTGAGTAATTCATCCCAATCGCGGTTGTCGTTAATGAAGTGTTTGAGGTATTCTATAAGTCCGTGGTGGCTGCGTTCCAGCGCGCCATTCGATTGCGGATGGTATGCTGATGTTCTATACCGCTTTATTTGGGATAACTCCGTAAAGTCATTGAATAAATCAGACATGAAATTTTTTCCTTGGTCGGTTAGTATTGCTCGAGGGGCGCCAAATGTTGATATGAGGGTTGTGCATAGGGCTTTGGCAACATCGATGGACGTTTGTTGTTTGAGCGGAACCGCAATACTGAATTCACTGAATAGATCGAGGATTGTTAAAACGTATTCGTGACCATTTATAGTCTTTGGAAGTGGTCCGACTATGTCGATAGCGACTTTGTCGAATGGCTCAGCCGGAGAATCGGTGATTACCATCGGGGCTTTGTCTTTAACCCGAAATAGTTTGTTCTTCTGACAATCAAAACAGTATTTAATGAATTCTCGGATGTCCTTTTTCATGCTTCTCCAGTAGTATTGCGCAAGGATGCGTTGGTAGGTTTTCGCAACTCCTTTATGTCCGCCAATCGTGGATCCGTGGAGCTCTCTAATGATGCTCTGTCTGTTCACTGGTGGTGGGATTGAGAGCAGACCCTCACAAAATGTAATTGTTATTCCCGATCCAAGTGTTAACAGTCGTAATGATGTTTTCACGTTATTCCACGCAAATGCGTCTATAATTTCGAGGTCTTTTGAAATGGTGCATGATTTTAACTTGTCTTTTTTCAAGAGTTTTATTAGCACAGCTAGACATTTTTGGACAACCTGTAAATTGATGTTATCTGTAGCTTTCGATTTACAGATCATGGTGAAATACGAGTGCGTTTTCGATCGTTAGATGACGATGTTCCCAATTTTCAGGTTGCATTTTTCAAACGTCTGTCGGTTGATTTTTCTTTTTCCATGAGTATTTTAGCTACCATTGTATTCATGACGCAATCTGCTGAAAGAAAATGCGCAATGTTGTCCCTTTCTGCTAAAATGTTTTTCTGGGTGATAATTATATTGTCTTTGGTTCATATGTCGTCTGTTACCGTGTCATTTCTTGTTGCTGGATGTGATTCTGATTGCGTCAGTCGCTTCCTGTGATATTGTGAAGGCCGGAATGGTTGGTCGCTTGCAACTTCAGATTCGTCTTCTGTCGTTGGTGGTGATGAAGATGGTGTCAGGTATCGGTTACTTTTGTCGCTAAGTCCTGTTAGTGCATGGATACGTGGTTTCCCGCAGGACGTGCTAGGTGTCGGCTCCGATGTTTGTTGTTCAGGTTGTGTGAGTTCGAGCACTTTAGGAGGTGAGCGGAAATTCGGCTCGATATTGTGTTGTCCAGTGAGTTCTTCACGTGATGGACTCGGACATGCTGTTTGTGATGTCGCAGCATTAGTGTTTTCCTCTTGTACTTCCACAGCTGCATCGTCCCAATACTCTGGTGTCATTTGAGGTGAATAATAGCCTGAACCATTATCCAACTCCTTCGGTTCTTTTTCGAATGTTGATGGAAGTATTGTTTTCTCCTGTTGTTTATCAGCAGGTTGGTCTTTTATACTCTTACGTGGTCTACCAGGACGTCGTTCGGGTGTTAGGAGCACATTATCGTCTTGTGGTGATGGTGGCAGCAGCGCTGATTTTTGGAATTTCTTGTATGCTTCGTCTTTTTGTGTTGTTATTGATGTTCCTGCGAGTGGATTTTTCCGCCGTCTGCCAGGTCGTCGTTTGATTAGTGCCGCTTGGTTGTCGGGGTCGGATGAGCTTGGTATTGTAGCTACACTTTTCCGTGGTCTACCAGGTTGGCGTTTGGTTGGTGGTCGTGAATTATTAACATTCTCCATTGGTGGTGAGCGGAAGTTTGGCTGGACCGGTGTTTGCGCTGTGTCGTCTTTGTTGTCGGTTGGTATTTGACTTTTTCTTAGCACAGGTGGTGACCGAAATGTTGGTTCCACAGGGGTTACGCCGATGTTTTCGTCATTAACAGCTTCTCCGACTAGTGTCGATGGCGGTTTGTATCCGGGTTGAGTTGTATTCTCCTCCTCAGATGCCTGTTCGCTTGCCGATTCATTTTCCTGTAATCTCGCCTTTTTGTCATATGTGACGGTGTTAGTTGCATAGCCGGGGCCTCTGGTGCGAACTGCATCGTCATCACTACCTACTGCCATGGTTTTAGCACGGTCGTTTGAGGCATTGATAGGACCATCCGTTTGTTTATTCGTAGATTGGTTGATTTGCTTTGTTTGCTTTGTTTGATTTGTTTGATTTGTTTGATTTGTTTGATTTGTTTGATTTGTTTGATTTGTTTGATTTGTTCGATTTGTTTGATTTGTTTGATTTGTTTGATTTGTTTGATTTGTTTGATTTGTTTGATTTGTTTGATTTGTTTGATTTGTTTGATTTGTTTGATTTGTTTGATTTGTTTGATTTGTTTGATTTGTTTGATTTGTTTTGACTTTTCCTCTCGTTTCCTGTGTCGCTTGCATGTTTCGTTCATTATTTCTTCATCTGAGGTGTCCATATAGTTTTTCCTGGTCGTCTTGGTTCGTGTAGAATTGTCCTTTAGTGTATGCTGTTTTCGTTTTCCTTGTTGAGTTATGAGTTCATCTTCTGATGTTGAATCGTGGTTGTTGTCGTCGATTGAGGGATTTGATTCAAGGTGTGCACTTCTCCCTTGTTGATCGGTTGTATGTTTTCTTTTGTTTGAGTTTGATTGTTTTGTGTCCTTGTCCGGGGTTGCAGTTGTTTCCATGTCCTCCGCTTCGCTTGTTACTTCGTCTGCCACTATCTGTGTTTTATGTGGTGCTGGGTTGCCAGACGATTCGTCAGATGTTGAACGACGGCGTGTTCTTGCGGGAATGGTGGTTGTCTGTGTTTCGTCATCTTCTTCTTCTTCTTCTTCGCTTGAGGAGGTGCCTGCCGCGGCTCGTGCCTTATGTGGGGCCGGGTTACCGGATGATTCGTCTGATGTTGGTCGGCGGCGTGTCTTCGGCTGGTGGGCCGCCTTCGGTCTCTTGAATAGTCTTTCTTGTTGGTCGTCAGATTCCTCGCGTGGTCTAACTGGAAGAATGTTTGCTGGGTTCCTTGAAAGCGCGTCTGCGACGACGTTGAGTTTTCCTGATTTGTGGTGGATTTCGTAGTCGTAATCGTTGAGAATTGCTTGCCAACGTTGAAACTTTTGAGGGGGGTTTGGTTTCTTCACTAAGTAGGTTAATGCTCTATTGTCCGTTATTAATATGAAATGACGACCGCACAGGTATTGCCTAAAATGTTCGGTCGCGCTTATGATTGCTACTAATTCTTTGTGCATTGTGTCGTACGTTATATGTGCTTTTTTGAGAGTCTGAGAGAAAAATGCAACTGGGTGATCAAAATTGTTATGTTTTTGGCTAAGTACTGCTCCAACTGCATAATCAGATGCATCGGTTGTAAGTGTGAATTCTTTTGCATAATCTGGGTAACGTAAAATCGGTCGAGAAGTTATTTTTTGTTTAATGCACTCAGAAACTTGCTGGCATTCTTCAGTCCAATTGAATTTCTCTGAGGCTTTCAATTATTTTGTAAGTGGAATAGTGATCTTTGCAAAGTCCTGAATATACCTTCTGTAAAAATTTGCTAAGGCGTGAAATTGTATAATGGATTTTCTGTTTGTCGGTACTCGAAAGTCTACTATGGCTTGAACTATGTCTGGTTTGGGTTGAGACCCTTCTTTGCTGATGCTATGGCCTAAATATTCTACTTCTTTTCGGAAAAATATACACTTGTCTGTTTGCAACGTCAGGCCCGCGTCTGTCAGTCTTTTTGCTAATCTCCGAAACTTTCGTTCGTGTTGTTCAAGATCGGCTGCATATACTACTATATCGTCCAGGTACACAAACAGATCTACTCCCTGAAGACCTGATAGCACTACGTCCATTAACCTCTGGAAGGTTGCTGGTCCGTTTTTTAATCCAAACGGCATCCGATTGAATTCGTAATGTCCGTTGGCGGTGGAAAATGCTGTTTTCGGTTTGTCTCTTGGGTGCATTTCGATTTGATAAAAGCCAGATGCGAGATCCAATACCGAAAAGTATTGAGACTTGCCCAGCTGGTCCAAGACTTCGACGATATTTGGTAGCGGGTACGCGTCGGGAGTTGTTTTTTCGTTTAATTTCCTAAAGTCGATAACCATACGCCATCTTTTCATACCTGTGTTATCTGGTTTTTTAGGTACAATCCAAACTGGTGAATTATACGGTGATAGGGACGGCTGTATGATTTCTTTTTCCAAGAGATCTTCGACTTGGTTGCGTATTTCGTCTTTATGTATTTGCGGGAATCTGTATTGCTTGGTGTTTATTGGTTTCTCGTCGGTTGTGAAAATCCCATGTTTTGATACGGATGTGTGTCCCAGTTTTTCTCCTGGCAAGCTAAAAAGATGAGAATATTCCGAGGCTAAACGAAGTACATGGGCCTTCTCCGTGTCATCTAAACCTTTTAGTTGTAGGAGCGGCTTCAATTTTTCGAATCTGCTCTCCTTCTCTCTGATTGCTACTGGACGGATTACTGCGCAACACTCGGTTAGAGTATCGCGAGAATCGTCTTCGTTGGTTTCGACTGGTTCACTTGCAATTTTTTCGATTGGTTCTAATTCTATTGTCGGGACTGTAAGATTGATGTCGAAATCGTTAGTGTTAATGGCTGAAATGTATGCGATTCTGTTTCGATTTGTGACTATTGCGTTTCCTATGTATAAACCCGTACCTGCGTTCATTTTTGGTACGTATCCCTCGGTGAGGTCGGTGTTTTTTATTCGGAAGTGAATCATACTTCTTGATCGTGCTACGATTAATACTTTTTCACACGTTTCGAATGGAATTTCGAAACCTGCGAAAGAGATACACGACTGTGTATAAAGAATGTCTGCGGGTGTTTCTTTGAAAAATGCATCTCCCAAGATGGCATCTTGCGTTATGGGGAACTCATTCTTTATTACATGAAACTCTACGCGAACATTCCTTATTTGGATGGAACACATGCCGGATGTAAAAATTGTACCGTTGGTGATACCAGAAAGTTCGTAAATTATGTATGAATTGATTTCGGTATGACGTGCTATTGCGGATAGTTTGATTAAATTTATCTGTGCTCCCGTGTCGACTAAAAATGTTGTTTTCTTATTGAAAAGATCGGGTGAATCTATTATTACTGTTGGTGGTTTATGTTTGTTTGAAACTCCCAGTGATATTGTGGCTTTTTTGATTTTTTTGTTTCTGTCTTTTACTGACTCAAAATTGCGCGTTCCTGGAGTTTGCTTCGCGTCGCGCTGTCTCGTGAAGCATGGTTCGCGTTTTTTAATTCGAGTTCCTCAAGCTCGTTTTCGATTTGTGTGGTTCCATTTCTGGTCCTGCTTCCGGATTCTCTTTTGTTGATACCGACATTCCGATTTTGTGAATTATCGCGAGATCTGTTTTGGGGATATGGTGGGTCGCGAAGTTGGTCTCTCTGTGGGTCCCTGTCGCGTGAGTTACTGCGTAAGTTATTTTGGTACCGATCGCGTGAGTTGCAACGGTAATATTGATTGCGTGAATTATTATTGGGATATTGTGACTTGTTTGAATCGAAGTTGTCCGGGTATCGGCCGCGCGAATTGCTGCGGCAGTTATTTGAATAATCGTTGTTAGTAGAGTACGGTACCTATACGCCAACCCCTTATACATGGGGCTCGGAAGTGCGGGGTAGTCTGGGTCAAGCGTGTTATACGCCTATCCCTTATACACGGGGTGTCCCCCTCAGGTATATTTCGGGGCCTGGAGCTGTTTTTAGGGGTGGGGGTAAATTCCGGTGCGGTGAAGCTGACTCGGTGGAGGAGTCATTTTCACGAGGCCCCGTTGTGGCCACCGTCCCCGACCACCACCCAGCAAATTTTGCGGGTATAATAGCTGAGTGTTGATATTGTGTGTGCGAGAAAGGTTTTCCCGGGGGCAGCCACCTAGCGATGTGTTTTGAAAGGTTAGGGGGAGGTGGGTGGTGTAGGTGGTTGAGATAGGGATCGTGGGAGGAGAGACCCTTCTCTCCTCCCACGATCCCTATCTCAACCACCTACGGGAGTGGTGGAGATTTTGCACCTGTCTCTCTCTGAAGGGGCCCCATCGTGAGGAGATGCGTAGGGGGAAAGTATCAGGGTTGTAGGATGGTGAGAGAGTGTTGAGATGGCCTGTAGGATAATAAAAAAGGCAGGTAGCTGCGGAAGGCTAAATATTTTGAAAAAATACTTACTATGGGTAAATGAAAAACCCCCGATGAGCGTAGGAAAGACAAAATACCAACGATGAGACCTCCTCGATGCTTATGCTATCCTGGTATACGCAGAAGTATACCAGGGTTATTGAATAAATAATCCGCGGGGAAAGGAGAGGGGTTTGTTGGGTGCGTGCATAAATAATTTGACGAGCATTTTTTTTTTGTGTTTATAAAAATATCAAAATTTATTCTTCAACTAGGAATACACTTGTACGAGGAAATATGTGTAAGAATAAACCCTACTAAGCTTAAAAATAATTAAATCTAGCGTTACAATATTGAGCACATGTTCTAGGGCCGACACCTCCGCCAAATAACGTGCTACCGCGATGAGCGGCTGTGCTCCGAGGAGTATCACGTAAAAGTTTTGTCAGACATTTGTAAAAGCCAGCTACGAGGCGATCGTTTCGTTCTAAATTGCTGGTGAAAATAGCCCTGAATTGTAGTAGAGATCCCCCGCTGTGCATATGGTAAAGGAACATAATACAAAACTGGTCACACACATCTGAAGAGAAGCTCTGCACTTGCTGCGTATTCCATTGGTAGATGGTGCAATTTTTTCGCAAGCAGCTGATAAAGCTAGGTAAAAGCGGTGGAACACCGTAGCTGTCGAAGTATGATCCATGTCCATGCCCGTCGATGTAGATGGCAACCCAATGGCTGCCTGCTCTTGTGTGATCATCAGTATTCACAACTAGAGCAGTCGGTCTCGTCAGCAGAGTTGGTATTTGATCCGCTGGATGAACACCTCTCGACACGATCCGGAGAAAACCTCGTAATGCCTGGCCAATCTGGATCGTATTCATTCTTTGATACAACCGGCGAGTAACATTCCCTTGGTGGTGTTGCTATAGGTGTCGTAAGACGTGCTGACTCTCGAGTACGATCCTCTACGTCAGTCTCGGGCTTATTTATGATCTGTACATTTAAAGGAATCCGTGTATCCATAGGTGTCACATCACGAAGAATCCATTTCCTCAGTCGAGCCACATTATTCAGAGCACATTTGAGACCCGCTCGTTTTTTGAGACCGTGGGGTAGACATGTCATGGAGGATTCTGGTAAATTTTTGAAAGGTGGACAAGCTGAGTCCTCAAGATTTTTTATCTCACGTGCCATAACGTTCTGTAGATAGACTGCTTTGTCGAGACCTCGTGTGTAAATTTTTCCAGCATTTCTGGCAATATCCCTGAGATTCGCATGCAATTGACGAAGAGGTATATCACCTTCGAACCACTCAAACCCGTGATGATATTGAGTTACCCAATTGTTCTTATTACGAATCGCTTTAGGCAAATCCGTGAAAATACATGTTGGAGCTACCACCCAGTGGGCGATATATTTATGATCAAGAGAAATAACCGCAACCTCCTTTGGGGTAAACCAGTCTTCCTTATCCGCAAAACCTTGGATATCAATTACGCAATCCATTGGTCTGAGTATTCAAAACAATTTCTATCTGACCACGGTATATAAACTTCAAACAGTGGTACGATGGCACGTCTTTTACTCTCGAGGTGTCGGCTAACACTGTAGATCTTACATCACTAACTCTTATGTCTAAAAATATAGCTAAGCTTTAGAGGAGTGGGGGATGTGTAGAAAATGGCGGCTCCCTATATTAAAAAGCTATCTACTCAGATTTCTGGAGCGACACGCTCTACAAATTTTCAGACACAATTATACTAAAAAAGTAGCGCCGTAATGTTAACCTGAAAAATCTACAATAACCTGTCGCGAGGCGTCGATTTCTATTGCATTGTCAAATTCTGTGTATACAATGCAATTAATAGTTTTTGACAATGCATTTTTGAAACGCACCTCTATACGGAGGCTGCCATGACGTACAAGATTCCAACGACCCGGCTGAGCTGCTGAAAGGTCTGGGGTTAAGTCGAAACAGAATAAGCAGTGGCCATTAGGGTAACCGGCTTGTTTGGGTTTTTAGTGAGTGTTTGACCCTCTGTAGTTGCCTGAGGCAGCTCATCAAAATAGCCTGGTGTATCATCGACCCACATGCTAGCGCCAAGATGACTTTTTTTTGTTGACTCCTTATAGGTCAGCAATGTTTCGATATATGCTCTATATGCATAAGCATTATTCGATGGGGATACAAGTTTTTGATTGAATGACACATCTACTTGATTGAATAAAGAGTGTAACAGATTGTTAACAGGCCCTACTTTATCGGTCAGAACAGCGTCGCCGGAGCGAGGTTTTAACTGTACGCGGATACTGAGCATTGTATGTGCTAAATCGATATATTCATCGCCATGCCCTGGTACAACAAATTCAATGGGAGCCTCATCAGTGAGTGAGGATATAGGTTTATAATGTATGCCTTGAGAGCCTTCGATGCTCGTTTGGGTTGGTGGTAAGGTAAATAAGTCCAGCTCTGATTTCAAGCACTCACAAGAATGAGAATGTAAAAAAGACATTTTTCCACACTTTTAAAATTTAACTCTTAATTAAAAATATAAAACTAAAAAATTATTGAATAATTATCCAAATATATCAGCAGCGGTACGCTTTTTACGCTTGACAACTTTCGTACCTCGAGTCTTACTTGCTACTTTTTTCTTAGACGTCTTTGCAGATTTTCTTTTTATTATTTTTGTTTTTCCCTTTAAGTGATTTTACAACTTTTTTATTGCTCCTCTTCTTTTTCTTCCTCGTTGATCGTTCAGAACTCCTAGCCTTAATAGCTTTAAGCGCAGTGAATGCAGGTAAGCTGATGTGTGAAGCTGCATGGCCGAACAATGAATGATGCTGCGGTTGATGACTGCTCATTTTATATCCTGACCCTTTCATCAAGCTATCGAGCGTCTCTTCCGCTTTCCGTTTAAGATTTCTCCCACCCTCGGTGACGCGCGTCCTGAACGCTTCTTTAAATGGTGTATTATGAGCAACATCACCTATTATATTCATGCCTGTGTGTAGCGCTTCATGTCCGACTACGCGAGCACCACGAGTTAGTAATGGTAAAGCTCGTCGAAATAATCCGCTCAGAAAACAACCAAGACCATGGCCGCGTTGATAAGGACTCCCAACAAATACCCTATCGATCCCCCCACCCACCTGATTATCGTAGTGCTGAATATAATGCTCCATTGTCATTTTAACGAATCCTCTTAAAATGTAATGTAACGGTCAGAGTCCCACTCTGGAATGGTACAGGATTACCCGTGCCCGTCCTTATATCTATATCAATTGTATTGAACTCCGAGCGTAAAAGCGGTATATAATTTGGCGGTGAGAACGATTTTGTCTGCGTGGATCCATACACATAATTCGTGGTGTCTACGGGTATAATACGTAAAAGGGGTGTTTGAACGTCGCCCGTTACATAACTTTCACATATATCCGTATATAAAAACAATTTATCAGGGAGTCCGTGGGTAAGACTGGCCGGAAAGTCAGCGTTATATGTCGATTGTTCATGTATATCAATTACAAGGTCAGGTTTGAAACCAAAAAATTTAGAAAACGTGTCACTGAATGAAATTATGTGAGAGCGTTGGCATATTTTTTTATAACATCCATTACCTGCGGCTTTAACGCTCACCATAGATCGCTCTTCATTATACTCCATGTAAATATGTTCTTTCAAAACTGTGGCATTATTTATATTTTTAATCAAGGCGTGAATGGATGTATACAATCCAGGTGGAATATTAATTTGTCGGAGTATTTTTGCAGAACTCTTTAGAGTAACCGGTGTTTTCTTTTTCACATCATTTTTAACAGGTTGTTGAACAAAAATGCTTTGTGCTGTTATGTGGCCACTTCCGTGTTCTACGTTCATAAAAGTACGTGGAAATTGAATCTCTGTTAAGGCTACAGCCCACTCGCCAGGCAACTTCAATGTATTCGGCAGCCGTGTGATAAAGTGTGTTACTGTATTATCAGGGTAATATTTCATACTGCTATTACTGGGCAAAATTAAGTGAAACTGGTCTCTCATTTTATCACTTTTTTTAGAACGTTTGCAGCTGAGACCCAAGAATTGAATTTTTCGGGGTATCCTCGCCAGCTAACAAAATATTTTTTATTACGCCCTCTCCCTTTGGTCTTGAGAATTTGATCAATTATAAATTCTGCTTCCTTGATATTCTTCTCCACAACAATCAACTCCTCTTCATAGAAAAAACCGTCAATCACTTCACCCTCTAGGTCGGCTAGTTCATACACGGGTGGTTGTCTATTTGTAAGAATCCTATGTATCTTGAATATTTCTTCACTCCAGCGCACTTCATAACCTTTCTCGAAGGCGGTCTTTGCTTTACTGATACGTACAAGGCTTCCGAGCTTGTATTTAGCTGATCTTATACATGGTTTGAAACGTTTCTCCATATTTTCTCGAGCTATTGCAGCGTTGTACAATGTGACGACTGCAGGCTGCATTTTTGTCGTAGAGTGTTTTGTCATATTATATGCCTCAACTATTGATTGTAGTACATCGATATAACGTCGTGTATTCTGATGTGTAAAATAGCGCCACATGCGTTCCTTTAAAGTTCTGTTGAAACGCTCTACAACAGCAGCCTTGACATCAGGACTACGAGCTGCCCGAAAACGTATTCCCCTACTACCCAAAAATTTTTGTAAAATGCTTCCAACAAATTCTTTTCCTTTATCAGTGTGGAGCCATACAGGGCACCGACCATTACTCCTTTCAAGCAGACGTGTGAAGCCTTCTGTTACTGTGGCACATGTTTTATCTCGTAATATCTCAACCCAAGCGAATTTACTAAGAACATCGATAACAACTAATAGATAAAGAAATCCATCATTATGATCTTTGAGAAAGCGCAGATCTACGAGATCAGCCTCCCAAACATCGTCAATATTATTCACTACGTAGTGTCTTCGTGGAAATTTTCGTCGTATCGGCCGATGCAGTGTATAGGTATCCTGAGCTCTCAACCATTTAGTAACTTCTCCAGGTGGTATAGATTCTTTTTGACCAGCTTCAATTAATTGTGGAGCACCAGCATAACCGGCTGTGTGCGATGGATCATAATAAATCTTTTCTAATGAATTCATGACAGATTGTGCTTTACCCGAGATTTCAAGGCTTCATTAGTAGGGGTGTTCCGACTCTTATTCCTCGATGTAGTAGATGTAGCTCCTAGGGTGTGGTAATTTTGGCTCGATTCGTTTGAAGAGTCAAGATTCGTGCTATTATTGATGGTGTTATCATTAATTACATCAGGCCGCGGTGTTGATGATGCAGAAGGATCCACCCATAAGTGCGGATTCCCAACAAATTCACGAGGAACACCTATCCGTTGGAGTTCGCGACCAAACTGAGCTCGACCTATAGCCTTCACTGTTTTTCTAGCTCTCACAGCGTCATTGACCAAATCTATTATATTTGAGTTTTTTATTTTCTCTCCATTAATACTAACTACACCGTATTTATCCCACAGCAGTGTACTGTCGGATTTTGTATGAATATAATTCAGTAATTGTTCCGCTTGTTTTTTATAACATTTTGGTACTGTTGCTATTATCGTAGAATCACCTGTTCGATCAGTGTACTCATTATTTTTGTCACTAGATAGTCCACCACCAGCTTCAGCAGCTTTTTGATTATCTTCCGTGAAAAAACGATAACGCTGCAGAACTTGCTGATATAACTTCCACTTCTCACGCTCATTTTCGGGTGTTACCGACCGGAGTATATCACTCATTTCAGTATCTAATCTACTTAATGTAGTACCAGGTGTTTGAACGGTGTCAAGATCATGTGGTCCCCGTACGACACCGTGGTGTACTTTCCCAACAGCATCTTCAGGTATTAAAACCATCTTCTTGGCGTGATGCATTTTTTCTTATAAACATTATAGCATTATATCCCGCAACTAAAAAGTTGCGGGATATAATGCTCGATAACACACTTCCAATGATAGGTAATAACAGAGGTAGTAAAAAACCACCACCTTTTTGCAGAATTACACGTTTCTTTGCTTTCCAGTTGCCGGATTTATTTGCCAACTTTCGCAAGATGTTTTTATATTTTGACAGGTGTACTCTTTCACTCTTTTTTAAAGGAACCACGCCACGTAGAGTGTTCAGGGCACATTCACATATACATCGAACGGTACACTTATCAATGGATTGTAAAACTAATTTCCGTTGCTGTTTGTTTAAATAGCACAAGGCGTGTAGTAAAATCGTATTTTTCCGCCCAATAGAAGCTATAGCCGTTGTTGATGGAGCCATAGCAGGAACCCGAATGATGTAATGAGTTATATATTCCTCATTTTATACTTTTTCTAATGCAGCGTATTACCCCGCTTAGGTACGTAAACAAAATTATGGGGATCGTCTGGGAAAATATAAGTACGGAAACGACAGTTATCTGGTGTGTCTTGTTTCAGATCTAGTAATAAATAACCGTGGGGTTTGGATGTTGCATTATGATAAGCCTCTTGTAAAAATTTCGGATCCTCCGGATATATCTGCCTCGACAGGTGTGAAATTTGAGCTCGATCTCGAGGATTTTTAAATACCACTATATAATTGGTATTAAGAGAGATATCTCTCTGACCGCGGCCTTGATGAAAAATATTTTGGGAGATGAACATCACACTGATATTTTTATGATGACTACCTTTCGTAAACAAGTCTACGACTGCATTATTAGAGGATTCACGCATCAAATCATCAATGACTATGAGTTTTGGTCTACTGTCGCCGGTAAAGTCAGAGTTCTGAGGTAACCCTTCTAAAAACTCTACATTTCTACCATACTCAGTGTAGCCACTTTGCCATTCTAAATAATAAAAGATTATTCGAGCAAACTGAACGCTGGCCATACACGATGTATTTTTTAAAAACTTTTTCACAAAGTACGTCTTTCCACAGCCAGTGGGCCCACAGATCATCGACGTCCAAGGATGTTTCTATCGCGGGTCCATATTGACTAATGATCTTGTAGGGTAGTGTTACGAATTAATATACAACTTTTTTTTCTTGGTTCAAAATAATGATTCATGGTAGAAAAATATTTATTCATTTTCGTTGTACAACAGTTTTAAATGGAAAAATCATTTTTTGTATTTACAATCAGACATATAGTTTATTTTTTATTTACGCGGTGGCTGCTCCACTCACCAAAACAAATTTTCATTTACAATAAAAATATTTTAATTTATTTACAATAAAAAATATTTTTTATTTATTTACAATAAAAAATATTTTTTATTTATTTACAATAAAAAATATTTTTCATTTATTTACAATCAGAAAAATATTTTTTTATTTATTTACAATCAGAAAAATATTTTTTATTTACAATTAGAAAAATATTTTTATTTTTATTGTCAATAATATTTACAAAACTATGCTTATACGTAAATTACTCTACGTAGCCATAAAGTAGTGAGTCGTACGCGCCCCACCGTCGCCTTTTAACGAACACCGGCTTACATGTTTTTTTGTCAGTGCGCGTTACGACCTGGTGAAAAGCGGTACGATGAATGGCTCTAAACTCTAAGTTGATTGCGGTCTCGCCGTCTACCACCAGCTCACAGATCGAATCAAAATTAATCTTCTTACTCGTTGAATAATTTAAGTTTATACCTTTGACCTTAAAGACTTCAATGCTTTTATTATCGCTAGTCTGTGTCACGTAGCCGTAAAATTTCGGACCGCCAGAAACGAAACGTTTTATATAGGTTCCCTTCCCATAGCATTCGAGCTCGTCGGTCAGGTCGCCCAAGAGATCCCCTAAAGGTGGGTGATACTCGTTTTCAACTCCCGTACTTATATATATACACGAGTCTGTATCGTAATAGAGAACCCGTCTATCCAATCGCTCTAAGAAAGTATACAATTTTAACCGCGCTTGAGCTGTTGTGTACGCTGCAATAACAACACTTGTATTGGGGTTTACGTCAACACTCTCCGAAGTGTTATCCCAGGAAACATACATAACATCGTCATTAACGTGGATAATCTTGTGTACCCGGCAAGAACGATCGGATAGAAGCTCGAGAATTCTCTGACGCGAAGTTACCACTTCAGTTCTAGGCAAATTTTCTCTCTGTCCAAACTTACCCCAAAAACAGTTTAGACAGAGTTTTGCTACAGCTCTGAGTCCGGGGTTTTTAGCGATACATTCTGGGTCGAATTGTACCCCCTCGGCCTCGTAATACCGAGCTATAAAATCGGCCTTCTCGATTTCGGTTGCACAATTAGCTGGCCACCCGCTAGCCTCCTGCTTGATTTTCAACCATAACTTTATGTAGTCACCGAAAAGACCAGTAGCACCTGTGGAGGGGTTGTACTGCTCTATCTCGTACTGCCAGATCTCATAAATTTTCGTTATTTTATACCCCTTCTCTATAGCTTTTACGAGCTCACAAGAGACCCAAGTACCCTCGAGAGCTCGGTCGGCTTCATCATTGTGAGGGCAATTATCCTGTACCATTTCTTCACAGCAACGGCGACATAATGAAAACATTAGACGACCGTGCATGCGAATTGGTAGTACAGGATGGTAGAGATTTCGAGGCGGTACGACTCTACAGCGTACAAGCCCTTCAACATTGGCTAGATCGTAATCAGACCCAGTTAATGCATTGCAGTTATCCTCGGTGTAGACTTTAGGATGCCCGATGGGAAATTTCCCGGTTTTTGAAATATATGGATATAATGAGCAAACGTCCACGTAATGAATTTTTTCAGAGTCTGTAACTGCGTGGTAACTTCGCGTAATGCCCGTACGACCACCAAAAAACGCGTCACGAGGGTTGAGCGGTTTATTCGTCAGAATAGGACGACCGTTTATGAAGGCTGTGATCGCAGGATTAGCGTTTTTTATTTTTATATATTCACACTCCCACATTTCGTGGAGAGTGTAGCCATAAGATCGGATTCGTTCTGAGATGATCTGGGTTCTAGAGAAGCGATCATTGAATGTACTACCGTGCCATACTTTTTCTCGTGTACGGAGATCACTATAGCACTTGTCACAACCGTGGAAGAAGCACCCATGAAATTGTAAAACATTACGAGTTCCATCGGCTGATTCAAAGTAACCATCGACAGGTGTACCATCGGGCAGCTTATGCTCTCTACCTCTACCTGCATGAGTGATGTCCGTACCGAAATGGTGTTCACACCACAATAACCATTCGATTGCTATATCAGATTGACGGTCTGCTCTGCGGTAGCCATTTCTCGGAACAACTCCGATTTTATTTTTTTCCAAAAAATTCCTGCGATATACTTTATTACATGCTGACGCTATAGTTACAGCCTCCGTAAATGGACAAACATTCCCGCGTGAAATAAAAATTTGTCTAAAAACCGCACACGCTCGTCTTAAAATTACTACATCGCTTCGGCAATAATCTACGATTTCTTTTTGAAAGTCGAATTGATACCCCGATTCTCTCGCTTCGCTGTACTACTGTAAGAATTCTCTACGATTTTTAATACTCATCGTGTCGGGAGAATAATCTTCGAGAGGAGGCAACTGTCCTATGTAATGTTCGTTACATTTTTTATTAAAGAGGTGTGGAAACACGCCCTTAAAAATATTCTCACCTAAACCAAAAGCTTTTGGGAGAGCGCTGAGAGGCATGTGAAAGTAATTTAAACTGTCAATGAATTTTACTCCCTTTACCTCCATCATCATAATACTCGTGCCATCCATTATAAGTTTTGGAGGATTCCGGGAGTCTTTTTCGACGAGATATCGGAGAATGAATTGAGCGTCAAAACCCTTGGAGTTATGTGCTATGCATATAACCTCACTCACACCTTTCCGCGGTTTCATAGCGAATTCTACGAGCTTCTCTACAGGAGCATCATGGAAAATATTCTCACGCTCCTCACTTGTACATAAGTCACACCGGTCATCATCATCGTTGTCATCGATGCATTTTGTACACCGTTGCTGACTTATACACAAATTTGGGATGTGAATATTTACATCTCTCGTCCCTTCCACTACGACTTCCTGTTGAGTCTCAAAATCATAAAAAATAAACACGGCCCGGTTGGCGGTTATTCGCATCGGCTTCGCGGGCGCTATGAAACAACGATGGTTGTCAGGGCAGCTCTCTTTACACGTCTGACAGTAAAATTTACCGCACTCATGTTTTTTATCCTCTTTATAAATTTGTTTAAAACACACAGGACAGTTGCGTAACATCTCGCATAAGATTGTTCTCGGCCCATGTGATCCCACTGCACGATGATTCTCGAGGCATTCTACTCCTCGAAAGAATCATCTACAATGCTCGCAACGGATATTTCCTTCGTTTGCATCGCACGGTGGACTTGACATGCAGCTGGGGCACTTTTGGCGACAGCGATGACCCACAGCACGATCGTATGATTTTCCACAAGGGACGCAGAAGAATCGGTTTCCCGCGGCTGTAGCGAGTTTCAAAATGACATCAAAGTGTCTCGCGTCTTGATCATAAAGAAGGTAGATCGTATGTTTTACCTCCACGCCATTGTTTAATACGGTGGTCGTACCGTCTAAAAAGGGTGGAGCCCCGGAGCCGAAAGTAGCGAAATCGAATACAACGATGGCAATCTTTTCGCGTGTCAAAAAACGTTGAAACGCTGTCAACTCAGCCATTCCACACCCTGTTTGAGGGATGTTGACTCCAGCAGCGTTCGTCAGCTCTTTAGCCATTTCACGCTGCATCCAACCGGCTGATCTCTGTACAGAGGTCCACCGGTCATGGAGAACTCCCTCTCGAACAACCCCCCGTTCTACATATATTCGACCTGCTACAATCGCTCGGGGCAGGCACAGATTGTCGCGATTTTTTATAAATAGAATAGAGCGCTTCGAGCAATCACCCACCGTTAGCGGTTTTGGTCGCGCGCTTCCTACAGGCATCGTTATCACCGTACTTGCTATTGATAGAGACTCATCTATCGAGAATGATGTGGAGCTTTGAGCTATACTGGATATGAAACCGAATAAATCCTCGAAAGAAAAGTCTCCGATCCAGCGAAACGACATACCTGCAGGACCACGTGTAAAACTATTAGAACTCAGGGTGAACCCTATGACATCGGTTCCTTCACTACCAGTCACGAGAAGCGTGTGAATTTCACCGAATGCGGCTTCCAACCACTCAATGGGGTTACTCCCGGTTGTAGGCTCGCGGACCTTAAATTCTAATTCCGACCCTGACGCATGGAATTTGGGGGAAAAACGTTTCGTTTCGGACAGTCGCGAGATTTTCGACTCACCCTGATAAGCTGGAGTCTGTGAAGTTTCCGGTAAATTCTGCTGAGTCAATCTGTGATTTGCTGCGTCTATAACCGCGCTGGATGGACCAGCGATCGGTTCAACTGGTGACAGACGGCTCGCTGCACCACTACCCTGCTGCAGCTTCTCCTCGCTGTTTAATCTTAAGCCGTGCGTGCTCATAAGCGGCTCATTCAGATCCATTGATTCTGAAATGGAGAAAACAATTAATATTAGTATTGGTAATAATAATCAGAAGAATGATAAAAATAATACAAGACAAAAATGTCTTACCGGTAAAATCGTCATCCTGGAAATTCTCTAAATTACCAACAACCTCGAGAATGGCCGTCTCATCGAAATCACCCCACATATCGCTACTGCTGGCGTCTATACAAATGAAAATAAATGGAAATTAAAAATTGAAGAATTAAAAATATTATTCATGAATCATAAAATAATTAAACTTATATAAAGAATAACTGACCTCTGGTGTGTGTATCAGTACACCCCGCACTGGTGGCTGGTGGTTGAGGCGGTGATAGACTTATTTCAGCTGTGAACAAGGTAAGTAATTAAGAATGACTCTTTCAGTATATATATATATAATATTCACACAGGCATGCACCGGCGAAGAATAGAAATGTAGCTACAGTGATAATTACCTAGTATGCTCTCGTATTCGCTTCGTAGTCCGGTGACAGGTGTCATACGGGTATGATTGCGCGACTGTATCACTCCCCATGCGATTACGAGTAAATCCGGACACCCGCGAAACACATCCTTGTGATACATGACCCCTATGTCACCGGTACTCACTGAATCCATTAAAGATCTAAATTTTTGTCTGAGTGCTTCAATAGGAAGCAGCCTCAGTGTACGATTTTTTAGATACGCTGATATCCGAGGCGGCACCATCCTGCCTCTAGTCCGTAGAAATGCCACAACTCTAGCAAAAACTGCTATAAACGTGACAACTTCCATTTTCACTTGTTATATCACGCACAATAAAAATTACACTGTCTGTACACGATAAAAAATAAACACAATCAAAAAACGCACGATAAAAATAAACACTATCAACACACGCTGCACAAAATGATGCCCCTGAGATGAAACTCAAAATGTACAGCGATGCACTTTATACTTGTGACTGACTGAAGACTCAGAGTATAAAGACTACACTTCTGGAGAAAACATTGAATTTAAAAGATTTCGAAACCTTCAAAACCCTTACTCTACACTCCCCCACTGCGCCATCTAGCCACAAGCATTAGACACCTGTAGGCATAAATTAGCGACACACTAGCGAGGTCTAATTCCTATCTCAGAAATTCTGTTTAAAGCTGAAAGCAGCGGTTGACGCTGATCAGCACCCTCCCCGCATCGGTATAACATAAATTTTAAAAATCTGCTCGAGATGTATCTTCTGATTTGAAGAATCCTTGAAAAAAGAAAAACAATCCATCGAGGAGTATACACAGGCTGGACCGGCCCTAGTGACCAAGGGTCATAAAATTTAAAAGGTTTTCCTGGAGGCATTTCCTTCCGTCATGAAGAAATCCTTGGAGAAGAAAAGAACAATGCTGCCAGTAGTATACACCGGCTAGATCCAAATCAAACGGTTGGGACGAATTTAAAAAAAATCTGCTCGAGATGTATCTATGGCTTTGGAGAATCCGTGAAAAAGAAAAACAATCCACCCTACGGTAGACATCAGCGGCGCCACCAGCTGATGATAAAGGGTCATAAAATTTAAAGGTCTTTCATGGGGGCATTTTTCTGCCGTGAAGAAATCCTTGGAAAAGGCGAGAACAATGCGACCAGGAGTATGCACCGTCTAGACCTAGCCCAATGACAGTTGTGACACTAACGGAGCCGACAGCGATGCCAAAGGATAATAAATTTTTAAATTTACATCATCGGGTATAGAGGCGTATATATTTATAGAAAACGTCTAGACAGTCATAAAAATTGTATTTGTCGCCAAAGTTCAGACGTTGTACAGTGTGGACAAATCTGGCCACTATATGGCGGTCTACCCAACTAACTTAGCCACGATTGGTACGTCTCATCCCCCACCCGCTAACGAGCGTGGAAAATTCAGTAAATTTATGACAGGGTTGATACTGCTATGTAGGTCCTTAGACTACCCCTTTCTTACCCCCTCCTTACCCTCTAAACACGCCTACGCGGTGGAGGCCCACTCTAGCCTCCCAACTCCCCTCTCTTCCGAGGGGGTGATCATATACTGCCCCCTGCCTATAAAAGGCCCCGAAAAGACCCAGAGTTTATTACACCGTTTTCCGACAGTGGCTCGTGCTCTTCATCCTACCGCGACGTTATAAAAAAAAAGTTATTCAACAATGGAATGGAACCGTGACGTAAATACGCAGAAAGTCTCGAGCAACGGGGTTTCTAGTGAACACGCTGCTAATTACTACGCCCCTAACAATGCTTTACTACTAGCAATGACCTACAATTTAAATAAATCATCGAGCAAAAAGATTACTGTTGGCTTAGAGTCTGTGAATGGCGAGCCCTTTGTAACTGTGATAAAATTCTCAAACCAGTATGGTGGTGGCATTACTCTATCGCCTAATGAGTGGTATGAACTACGTGAGCGTATGACTATTATTACACCATGGTTCGAGGACCCTGCACAAACAGAGAAAAATTGCCCGCAAGGTCTGAATCCTATTGGCAGACAGAAGATATCTTTACCAACAGTGTATAACGAGAAAGCTGTTGCTTTAGAATTCATAAAACCATCTAGTCCCAGTGAGCTCAGAGGGAATGCTGCATTCAACTCTAAAAAACAAAAGCTGACCGCGCCTTCTCTCATCATGCAGAAAACAAGCTACTATGGATTACGATCGGTCGCACCGTGCGTTGATGAAAGAGTAATAATCGCTCGGGATCTTGAAATACTCGCAAATAAGTGTAGAGCTCTACTCATAGAGGAAATTAGTATGGAGTCATTCCGTAAAGATTGGGGTCCGATAACACGGAAAGCCATACGAAAAGCAGGTTTTCAAAAAGTAAATGATGAACAATTTCCGCTGCATAAAAGATTTTTGAAAGAAATGTGTTGCCCTACTGATGAGGATGAAATGCTCGAGTATGGTAAACGGCGAATGATCTGTTATGAACTGCTATCAGTTGATCTCGAGCATATATTTAATGCCATTTCAATACGAGAACAGGAGAGGTGTTTACACGATATGTGACATTGCATATTTTGTTTGGGGTTGCGGGCGCGTGTCTTCTACATTACTATATACTTTATATTCCAATTATTTCTTATGTACGTGCTATCCGAAGATGCTTTGTCTTCAAGGGTCTATATACTATATCGCCACTCAGTATATTCTCAAGGCGGTGAAAATTGTCTATAATGAGCAGAAAAACGCAGCAAGAGTAGTGGAGGGGGCAGTTAAAAGAAAAACAGTTCACAATAGTAGTGGTGGGGGTGTCAAACTTTTTCCGGGGGCAGTTAAAAGAAAAGAGCTTTGCTGGGTGAGGATGCTGTCACGTCTCAACAGTTTGCCGTGAAAATTTCACCAGCCAACACCTCCTTAGTAATCAAGTCAAATCCGAAAAAATGGAGAAAAATAGCAACGCCCAGGCATTCGGTGTATTCATGCGAGTACTGGAGTACTGCATGATATACGGGGATGGAGGGTCACCAGTACTGGCCCTATACAAAAGAAAACGGCCCACGATACGTTCACTGCTGCCTGATATCAACCAGGCCATATTTGATTTATTAAATGATGTATCATCACGCAATATCGGCGTGATGAACACAGACGACGTTTTCCGTCGGGATCGGACATATCTCGAAATGGCCTGGGGTATCGTCACCGCACGCGGCCATCAAAAGCAGACTGTCGTGAGGCACCTGTACAAGGATTATTTGTCTGCGACATCGGCACCTCTATGTAAGTATTTTTATTTTGTGTAATCAGAAATATTTTTGTACGCCCGTACATGTATTTTATTTGTATTGTTTGCTGTTACAGATACAGTATCATTGGGGTTGCCCGATGATTCGATCCTCCTCGAGGCTGATGCAATGGACATTGAGCCAGGGCTCTTCGACGAGACTTTCACTCTACTTGAAAGTCCGCGTATGGAGAGCCCTGACAGCGGTGTCCGTTCGGGGCCATCAGCATCTGGCGAACACCCGGACGTCAGCTTCGAGGAATGGCCAGCGCTGGGTACATCTACGCAGCTTAACGACGATGGGCCTCCAGAGCAAACATCCGTATTTACGTCGACGCCATCGTACGAGGACGTAAATACGGGTGACCTCTTCAATACCTCGGCTCAGAACATCGCTGATTTCTGTAAGTGCACGGGATATCCTAGCTACCCGTGCACCCACGATGAGTCGAGGTAGCCCATAGCTTGAGCTACAATTGTATCATTATTTTTAAGAATAAATTTTGATATTTTTATAAACACAAAAAAAAAATGCTCGTCAAATTATTTATGCACGCACCCAACAAACCCCTCTCCTTTCCCCGCGGATTATTCATTCAATAACCCTGGTATGCTTCTGCGTATACCAGGATAGCATAAGCATCGAGGAGGTCTCATCGTTGGTATTTTTTCTTTCCTACGCTCATCGGGGGTTTTTCATTTACCCATAGTAAGTATTTTTTCAAAATATTTAGCCTTCCGCAGCCACCTGCCTTTTTTATTATCCTACAGGCCATCTCAACACTCTCTCACCATCCTACAACCCTGATACTATCCCCCTACGCATCTCCTCACGATGGGGCCCCTTCAGAGAGAGACAGGTGCAAAATCTCCACCGCTCCCCCCTTCTCTCCTCCCACGATCCCTATCTCAACCACCTACACCACCCACCTCCCCCTAACCTTTCAAAACACATCGCTAGGTGGCTACCCCCGGGAAAACCTTTCTTGCACACACAATATCAACCCTCAGCTATTATACCCGCAAAATTTGCTGGGTGGTGGTCGGGGACGGCGGCCACAACGGGGCCTCGTGAAAATGACTCCTCCACCGAGTCAGCTTCACCGCACCGGAATTTACCCCCACCCCTAAAAACAGCTCCAGGCCCCGAAATATATCTGAGGGGGACACCCCGTGTATAAGGGATAGGCGTATAACACGCTTGACCCAGACTACCCCGCACTTCCGAGCCCCATGTAAAAGGGGTTGGCGTATAGGTACCGTACTCTACTGTTGTTGTAGTTATAAGGTCTGTTTTGTGGAATTCCTTGATAGTTATTTGGGTACCGATCGCGCGAGTTGCTGCGATGTTTGTTTTCGTAATTGTTTGTATATCTATCGCGCGTGTTGCTGCGATAGTCGTTTTGGTGCCCGTCCCGTGAGTCATTTCTGTAATTGTTTGGGTATCTATCGCGCGAGTTGCTGCGATAGTTGTAATTTTGGGGTTGGTCGTGTAATTGTGCGTCGAAAGGTGGTTTGTGAGCTTCTTTTAGACGTTGTAGTGTGCGACATTCTGAAGTAGAGTGTCCGTATGTGTCGTGAAATGTGCCATACTCGTGTGGCTGATTCTGTGTTCCTACAAATTGAACTTTGGCTGTTTCCGTTTCTGTATTTGTCAGGATTGGTTTTATGCGGCTCTGATTGATAGCTTGGCGTTTTTGTAATTCATATTCTATGTTCGTCGCTTCTTCTATCGCCCTATCGAGTGATTCGATTCCGCGGTGCATTAGGAGGTTTCCAATTTTGTCGAAAAGTCTTCTGACAAAAGCTCTTGCTACTGATTTTTTGACTTCTTCAGTTCTATCGTTAAGATATGGCCTTTCGGCTGCGAGACTATAGACCTCGTTAAGTCTGTCAATTACGCGTTTTTGGATTTGACGGGTGCGCGTTGCGAATACTATTACTGATTCATTGTAATTTTGCGAAATTGTTTTAAGTTCGAGTTCGAGATCCAATAGTTCGATTGGTATATTTAAGTTGGTTTTTAAATCTTTTACGAGGTCTGTGACTGTCGCGTATTCTTTTGTGTCGACCAGGTCGCTGGCTCTTCCCTCCAGTTTAAACTGGATCATTTGCAAAAATCGCCGGTGTTCGGCATCGGGTAATATTTTCAATGCTCTATTACACGCTCGAACAAAGTGTTCGACCGCGATATTTTTCCCGTTAAATTTTGGCAATGCGTTGAAACATCACGGAAGGTTACGCCATTGTTCGGCATCGCGTTGCCTAGTCTTTCGTTAATTCCGTTGTTATCGGGCATATTGTCGTTATTTTCTATAATCTCGCCGTAAAATGTGGATGGTAACCGTCGGCGCGAATAATAGCGTCGGGTGAACGTAATTTGTTAAACGGAAAGAGAGAGGGAAAAGAAAAAAAAATTGTCAAAACTAAAAAAAAAATTTGCAAGTTTTCATAAAATGTCTGTTGTTGGATAATTGGGTATTTCGGTATACCCGAAATTCGGTTATACAAAAATTTCATAAAAGTAAAAATTTTGCTAAAAATTGTAATCGAATGAGAAAAAATTTTTTTATCAAAATTTGAAAGAAAAAGAAAATCTGTATGAATCAAATTTTTACTAAATAAAAAAAATCGGAAAATGAGGAGAGGAGAAAAAAAAAGGTCAAAAATCGAAAAATTCATAAAACTTAAAAATTTGTTGAAAACCGAAAATCGAGCGAAAAAAAAATTGTTAAAAGGGTCGAAACTCTATAAAATTGAAACTTGTCTAAGCTTGAAAATTTATGAAAATCAGGAATTTGCTAAAATTTGGGGGACAAAAAATATTTTTTTTTTTTCAAAAACACGAAAAATTTAGTTTTTTTTTCAAAATTTCGCTAAGGGTTGAGATTCTATAAAACGAGAAAAAAAAATAGTTCAAAATCGATTTTTTGTATATATTGAAAATTTATACAAAAATCGGAGAGAAAAAAAAATTATAAAGGTCGAAAAAATTTTTTTTCAAAAAAAAAATCGAAAAATTATAAAAATTGAGAGTTTACTACGGAAAAGGGAGGGAGAAAAAAGAAAATTTAAAAAAAATCGAAAATTTAGCGTAAATCGAAACAATTAAAAGTTGTTATAAATCGGAAGTTTATTGAAATTACAGATTTGCTAGGAATTGGGGATTAGTAATAAACAAAATTTGTTAAAATTTGCAAGAGAGAAAAAAAAAATATTACGATTGTAATTCATCCAGGGAAAGGGAGAGAAAAAAAATTTTACGTGAAAAATTTGCTTAACGGTGGGTTGAGATTTTTGTATTCTAGTAATTTAAGTTAGTTAGAATGGTTTATTTATTTGTTTATCGTTGCTTCGTGGAACCGTGCAGTTTCCGTACGAAGGCAGAGGGAAAAAAAAAAGAAAAACTGGAAAGAGAACAAAGTTTTGCTATGCGACTTTTATATGTGGCTGTACCGCGCCTGCACGTGTCTGCGGAGCTGCGGTGAACAGGGTAAGGGGCAGGTTAAGTGCGAGAGAGACGGTATACGGTGCGAGAAGGCCAGTGATATATACTCATGCTTCGCACGGGCCTTCGTCTTGTAGGCGGCGAAGATGAATAGAAAGAGAGGAAAATGTCACTTTTCCTTCCTTCACTCCTCTTCTTGTGCTTAGGCTTTTAAATTTGGAAAAATTAAAATTGTACTTACATTGCCGTGAGTGTTATAAAATATTTTAGCATTAGTTTCCTGTCTGTTTGTTGTTTCCTTCCTTCCTTCTGTTATTTCTGTATGGTTGAGTTGATGTATGTGTGAGCGTTTTCTTCCTTCCTTCTTTCTTTTCTGGTGAGTTCTTGTGAGTGTGGATGTG